>OZ025294.1:348811886-350011886 GCA_964019185.1 Maratus speculifer
TAGAAATTCCCAATAGCAGCCGATATACATGATTCAACCAATCAGAGTTCATAGAATGTTCTTGAAATAATAATTCAAACGTTGCTTTCGCACGTGGCGAAAAGGCGTTTAGGTTTAAAATTTCTGCTACTAAAAGAAAATGTGCAACTTAGTAAAATTGTAGCCTGAAAAGATGCCCATGCGTTGTAAATATGTAAGTAATGTAAAATTTAGAAATATATACATACTTTTAATATTGTTTCTGTAAATAATACTGTTATAAAATAAAATGTTTCATGGCATAATACCGTAATAAAATAAAAATTTATAGTTATATCGAGCTAAATACAAAGATAATGATAAACATACTAGTCAACCGCTAAAATTTGGTTACATGTTTTTTTCCACCTAGATATGACTTGGCACACAGATTGCGTATTCATATACGAGCCAAGTTTTAACCAATTCTGGAATCCAGCTGTGGATTTGATATTGTTATTGTCTCTGCTGTCGGAGGTTTCTCGGCAATACAAGTGCAATACAAGTAATAACTAATGTCATAATTAAAATATTGCAAATTAGTAAATATAATACAGCAAAACCTCCAAATAACGGACACCCTGGGAGCATGGAAACTGTCCGCTGTTCGTATGTGTCCACTATTGGGAAAAACCTCGGAGATTCAAAAATTGCTAAGAAATTCTTAAAGTTCCGTTAATTGACTTTTATATGCCCTAAAATTCTAATACATGATTAATCTGAAATTAAAATAATTTTTTAAGCAATAAAATTGAAATAAAATGGTACATGCCTTCATACATTGTTTATTTCATTCTTACAAAGAAAAAAAATATTTAAAAAGTTTCCATTTGCACTTACAGGGTGTCCAGCAAATAGCGTTCTGATTTCAAAATTAAATTTCTCAAAAACAAAGATCAATAGAATTATGCAGTAAACGGTTTGTTTATCAGGTAAGCTGTAAAAATCTTATACAAAAGTTTCGAACGGTAAATATTTTGAAAAGATTGTGTTCTGATTGCAAAGAATGCTTTGATTTGACATTCTTGCTTTAGATTGCTGCTAGAGAATGTGTTTTTAGGATTAAAGTACCATATTTCATAGTTTTTTTTTAAATTAAATTTTTGAAATTTCGAAATTCTAAAAATGTACTTCGAAAAATCTTTAAAATATTGCACTGTAAGCTGAAAAATTATTTCTCTGCAGGCAATCTAAAACAAGAAAAATGCCGAATCAAAGCATTCTATGCAATCAGAACGCAATTTTTTCAAAATATCCACTGTTTGAAATTTCTGTATAAGATTTTTACAGCTTACCTAATGAAAAAAAAACGTTTACCGCATATTACTATCGATCTTTGTTTTTGAGAAATTTAATTTTGAAATCAGGGTGTTATTTGCTGGACAACCTGTAAATATTGCATATATTTTTTTTCCGATGGGAAGTTTTAACCCTGTCAATATTTCTGATGTTTCTGAATCATCTTAAAGACAAAAAAATATATATATAGCTGCTCATTGTATTTTGCCACTTCTTAAAAACATAAAATCTCAAATCATCCGGAGAGGAGTGGAGAGGCATTGTGATACTCCGGGAGGTAATGTCCTCCGGACCATTCCCTGAAATTAATACTGGATGTGGGAGGGAATATGTATCAATGAAGGCATTTCTGAATTAAAATAATGTCATAATATAATTGTAATGTCATATGTAAGTTATGTATAACATCATTTTAATGCAAAAATGCCTTCATAGATATAAACAGAGCTTTTCTATATCGATAAGTTAATTTTTTCAAAAACACAGATAGAACTTTATAATTCTCAGGTGACAAAATATAGTGGTAGCTAAGAACTTCATTTTAAGAGAATGCATAAGAGGGTTAAAAGAAAAACCATTTGTATTTCACAAATTAAGATAAAACAGTTTAAAATTACCAAATACCAAATTTTAATATTTCTCGACGTTGTATTTTAATTCTTTTTTGTTCAATATAAATTTAAATATTAACAATTTAACAAAAATATGTATTTTTTTAATCAAATATTAAAATAAGTTTTTACAAAAAAAAAAAAAAAAAAAAAAAAAAAAAAAAAAAACGCGCTGTTTTAAAAAAATTTTTAGCTAATATTTGCAAGGAAAATTTCTTAAAATATTATAAGAAAACTGATTTCTGAAAACTGATTTTATTTTTTGTAATCAAAAAATAAAATTAATCTGAAATGTTTAATTTTGAAATATTGGTTTAATTTTTTCGATTATTTTTATTTTAAATAGGGTTAAACAATCAATTTCTAAGTAATCATTTCTGAAATATTTCTGTGAAATTAACAACAATAATGTTACAGGAACCTTTTAAACTTTCTTGAAAAAATTTAATTAATAAAAATCACGCCCTTAGACTAGGCATATCTCGAATTGTATAGATTCATGAAATTGACATTTAATATTTTACATATAGTCTAGATGCCAACCGTATTCTTTTTCAGACCCACTATTTTCAGATAGAAATATTTTTTTATTTAAAAAAAGAATTTTGTCATTATATAAGGCAAAAATTTCTTCACAAAGCTATTGGATTAGAAGCTATGTTAGGAAATGTTTTTTGTAGTTGAACTCAAATATATATTTTTTAATTATTTTTCAACAGTGAAATTATTGAATATTTATTAAGTGAATTCTCACATGGCTAACTAAGCGTAGACCAACAGTGTGAAGAAAGGTCCACATCGAACCCGGTACCCTTGGAATAGTTCTACAAGTTACCATTTTACTATAATTTAAGCTACGAGGACGATACCCAGATTAGCATCTCTCACTCACATATATTGATAAGGCTGCAACTACAGCACAAGATGGTATAGTCTTCATGAGCACACAATCCTGCGGCGTAACGTGAGGCACAAACAAACCCAGCATCGGTAATCACATATATATATTTTCAATTAATTTTTCAACAGTGAAATTACGCTTGAAATTACCGAATATTTATTACGTGAATTATCATATTGCTAACTAAGCGTAGACCAACACAGTGAAAAATATCCAATCCGGGAATCGAACCCGGAACCCTTGGAATCTACCATTTAGGATTGTGTGCTCATGAAAACTATTCCATCTCGTGCTGTAGTTGCAGTCTTACCAACATATGTGAGTCAACAATGCTAAGCTGGGTTCATCCTCATAGCTTAAATGATAGAGCACTTGGAGCGCTATTACAAGGGTATTGGGTTCAATTCCCACCTTGGTCTTCTCACTCCGTTGGTCTATGCTTAGTTAGCAAAATGATAATTCACGTAATAAACGTTCAAATATATTCTAATTACCGAAAAACGGTATCAACCCTGCTGTATAGACGAATTTAGTTAATACAAGAGCTCTAATTTTTTAAATGCTAAAACTAATTAAATATTATTAAATACTTTTAATTTCACTAGCAATCAGTAACAGGGAGCCAACGGAGAAATTTCGCTAACTACCTGGCATAAAAACAAAAATTAAGTTCCTTGCTTATTAAAACATATTAAACACATTTAAAAAAAGTTTCTAGCGGCTAAGTACTACTATTAATGATCTCTGATTGGGCGTTTTCGAGATAATCTTTGAAATATATCATAAACTCTATTCTGTTGACATTTCTATCGTGCATTTTCATTTTTATTTTTTTACTTTTCTTATTTTATTCTACATTGTGGCAAGTGCCGATAAAATATATTAAATAAGTTATGCTAATTGAATGTATTTAATGTGTTTTATGTTATGCTACTAATTAAAACATATTAAATACATTTAAAAACATTTAACAGCGAAATAGTATTATTAAAGGGTTTGTGATTGGGCGTTTTCGAGCCAATCTTTGAAATATATCATAAACTCTATTTTGTTGACATTTGTATCGTGCATTTTTATTTTTATTTTTTTATTTTTTATTTTGTTCTACATTGTAGCAAGTATTTAGAGAAAAACACAGTAAAAATAAATAAATAAATAAATAAAAAATAAAAAAATAGGAAACTACCAGATTTTTCCTTATAGAAGATACTTACAATAATATAAAGGGGTTAAAGAGGGCGAATTATTCTTTAACAAAATTCTGGTATATACTCCCTCTTTTGACTATGTTTTTTATTGGCATTCGCCATTCTGTTCTAGCTCCTAACCCTCCCTCTTATTTTTAAACTTATTTTTTATTATTTGGAAAATAGTTGTTGTCCTCGGTAGAGAACTGGGAAATATGAAGTATATCTGAATCATTTTATCTGTTAAATTCCGCAACATTTTATTCATTATCTGATTGTTGCCACGATAACAAAAAAGTAATAAGAACTTTAAAATAAATAATAGTTTGAAAACAAATTGTGATAAAGATTTCAAACAAATTTCATTTAAAAGTGCATTCTTTTCTATATGCAACGATATAAAAATTTTAAAGGTGCAATGTTTAGAACTTTAAGAATTTGCAGTTTTGAAAACTGTAAAATTGAAGTTTCATTTAAAATTTGTTTATGATGGGTCCAGGAATATTAATGTTTAATCCATGTCGTATGTAATATGAGGCGTTCAAAAGTCAGTCTGATTAAGTCCGTCAAATAAAAATGCACATTTTAAAAAGTTAAAGTTATATATCTATAAACTACTTTTTTTCGTAACATTTTTATTATACACATTGTTTTATAATCAAGGAAACTTCATAAGCTCTGTATAGATATATATGAAATTTTCAACACAATCATGTCATTACATGAGTTTCTAAAAAAACTGGAGTTAGTTGAATTGACTTCTGAACGCGTCATCTATAACTCTGTTATTACATAAGTCACGGTTTTGATTTTTTTTTTTTCAATTTTATCCTAACAACGAAAAAAAAATGCAGTGAAAATGCATATTATGTTGAAAAAAGAATGATTTCTAATAAAATTATTGGAATTATTATAAAGTATATTTAATTATAATTATTTATAATTCTGTTATAAATAAACGAAGGTATATAAATCATTAGGTAGCCGATTTTTTCGAGTTTCTTGATAGTGACGTCATACGCATGCTTGCGTTATTTAAGATTTATAAATGTTCGATTCTCCAGCAG
Source organism: Maratus speculifer (assembly GCA_964019185.1). NCBI lineage: Eukaryota > Metazoa > Arthropoda > Arachnida > Araneae > Salticidae > Maratus > Maratus speculifer. The sequence goes on from OZ025294.1 coordinate 348,816,970, forward strand.
ATGTGAATAATGTCATTTTATATAAAATAAAAGGGTGTCTTATAAATATTAAAACTGAAATGTTTTGCATCATCTATAGCTAATTTAATTTTTTATATTTTAATTTTTATTTATATATTTGCATAACGAATAATGTAATTGCTGTGGCTAACAGTTTTGTTAATATTAATAAAATAAATCTTTTCTCTCTTTTAGGTGAGTCTGATTGTCTATGAAGTCTTCAAATTTAAACTTATACTCTATTATATAAAGTAAGTTACTGAATATTTTACATTCTTGTTTGAAAAAGTAAATTTAATTTCGAAAATCATCGAGGTAGAAAGACATAATAGTTAATAATATCTTTTCGGAAAATAAAATACAAATTACAAAATACAATAATATCATCATATAACTGAATTCAATTTTTACTTTTGTAAATAAGAGTATGTCATTGGTAAAACTGTGAACAAATGTGTATTTCCTTTTCCATCTTTTCTTTGACATTCGTTTTGAAATTTTAATTTTCCCCCTTAAATTAATAAATATTGAACACACTTGTTTTAGAAGCAATTTTAATTTTATAAATCAAGAAGCTCTTAGCAGCTGTAAGTGATTCTTTAAAATCTGTAAAAAAATATAGATAATATAAAACACAGAGTTATGAGCACATATTTGCAACACATTATTTTTTTAACTTCCACCCTTGGCGACCAGTTTGGCCTCCCTTAGATGATTGTCATTTTACTTTTATTTTTAAGTCAATTCATTTGCTCAACCTTTTGCCAAATGGGTAGATTCTGGTAGAGAAATTCAAGATCACTTTATTTTTATGTTGGGGCGCACGTGATAAATCGCCAAACATTCTTTCCATCACATTTTTTTTGTATTGCATTAAAAATATGATACTTTCCCTCTTTTCATTAAAAAATGTGATACTATCATTTAAAACTGAAACATTTAAATTTTACGGCTTTCACAACTTTTTTTAGCATTCAAAAGTATTTACTAACAAATTTTTATTCTTTTTTTTATTGTAACATGGTTAAAGTTTCATATGTATTTTTTTAAAGTAATCATTTCATATATTTTATTATTTACACGAATTCCACTTATGTTTTAGCAAGGTATAAAAAACCTTAATTTAAAGGGAAGTCAAACCAGAGTGCGATCGTATGGAAAATATGCCGATTTTAAGACTCATTTCTTCGAAAACTACCCAGCGGATTTTGATAACGCTTCGTACCCTCATTTACCGATTTATGCTCAAGACTTATGTTATGTAGACAGTTTTTATATGCGACAATAACTGTTTATTTTAGAGCAAAGGCAAATTTTCAGAAGTTTTTCATATTTTTGGAATCTGTTTCTTCTTAAACAATTTATTTATTTTTATTTATTTATTTATTTAGCCAAATTTGATATCAACCACTCAAAATGTTTATATCGAAATCAGTCAAATACTTTAAAAGTTAATCTTGCTTTAATCTGAAAAGTGCAATTTTGTGGAGATCTAGAAAACTTAGACACTTCTCCCTTGTGTAAAGTTCTTGCATAATTTTATCAAACATTGGAATTAAAGCATATTTAAACACTTGACTAAAATTTAACTACATATAATAAATCAAATAAAATGTTTAAATAAAATTAATCTCAGTGGAAAACAAATTGTTTTCTGGAATTTTTAAAGGTAAAGGAACTCTTTTCGGAATCTTCGGTGACTTGGTAGAGGTCATTGGATAATTTTGTTCCTGATTATAGTGCGATTTTGTAGATTAACCATCTCATTGATATAGGACTCATATGAGGACAGATTTGTGCTCTATAAAGTGTATTTCTGTCCTTTGGGCGTTCCAAAAATAATGAACTATTTCTATGAAAACACTAATCTGTTAATTTCTTTCATGAGTGTTTGAAAAGTTAAAAATTTAAAGTTCTAAAAGTTTGAGAACCCCTGCCCTAAAGAAATGACGTTATTGTCCGGAAATAGCTAAAAGTAAGAGCCGCTACGCAGGATCTCTCCACAGTTGTGAAAGGAAAGGGGTGCTGGATATATCGTTTACTAAAGTAGAAGTATGTTTATGAATATTATAAGCTTCGTAAAAGTTTTAATCTAAAATTGAACTACATTTTTGAATTACCTTAGCCTCTTTATAATTAAAGTGTTGGTAGAACTTCCAGCAATGTTTAGCTATTGTATATTTTTCACATTCCTGCTTCAAGACGTAATTCTGATATTCTTTAAGTCTAATTCTTAGTGCACGCTTCATCTGCCCAATGTAAGTGTTTTTTACCTTTTTTTGCACTGAAGAAGGGGATCGAGCCATCTTTAAAACGGCGCATCTGATTTTTTTTTTTTTTTTTTTTTTTTTTTGAGGGGGGGGGGGGAGGTTAGGTTTTAAGAGATTTGTGCTTTATAAAGTTGTAGTTTTTAACTTAAGTAGTGAAGTTCGCACAAAGTGTTACAACTTTACTTATAAAATCACTGTTGAATGAATTTATATACAGGGTTTCCAAAAATAACAATCCATTTTTATGAAAATACTAATCTGTTGATTTATTTCACGAGTGTTTGAAGAAATGCTCTCCTTAGAAGATAGAAAGCCATCTTTTCCTGGAAACTGCGTGGTAAAACATATGACGAAAAATAGCCACCAAGAAGGGCCAATATTACACTACGTGTGAATGTAGGTTCCTTTCAACTGCCTCACGAATGCTATTGACGGTATCGTCATATTTTGATGGCCTTCCAGGACATTTGTCACCCGCCACGCTACTGGTTCGTCTGAATTTGTTTACAAAAAGCTTCATATTGGCTTTTGTTGGTGGTTGCTTCCCGTTTTTTCGATGATAAAGTTGATGCATCTCTTCATATGCTTTATATCCCAGTTTCCAGGAAACGATGGCTATTATTTTTTTCTAAGGAAAGCATTTTTGCAAACACCTGTGAAAGAAATCAAAGGAATAGTGTTATCATAGAAATCAGTCGTTATTTTTGGAACACCCTGCATGAGATTTGAATTTTTTTTTTTTAATTCATTTATGGAGATCAGATTTATACACAGATAATAGCTATCATACAGCACAATAATAAAATTATTTTACAATTAATCCTCATTTATCACAAAAAAAAAGAAAAAAAATGGTTTGATTTTTTATTTTACTGTGTGTAGTAAATAATTCATGCATAAGAGGGTTAAAAGCATCTGTCATTTTTTACAGTGTAGATTGGCATTTTATTTTCATGGTAAATATAATCCTCGGAATTTTGAAAGCGTATGTCACCACTGTTTTAGGTTAGAAAACGTTACCTAATATTCCCCCCCTCCAAATTAAATTCTTTCTATGATTACTCCTAGAATTTATAACACTTTGTTGCGATTAAATCAGACGAAAAATTCTGCTCGAAAATTGTGATAAAACTCTGCTCACTGTGCATACATTTGTTCTCAAATACACAATGGCTAACCCATCTTTTAATCCACTTTTGTTAGAAAACTCACAAAATTGGCAAGTATTATTATTCAGAAGTATGTCCTCTAAAGATGTTTTCCATTTTTTTTAAACGCGAAAGAACTTTCATAAAATACAGTAGAACATCGATAATTCGAACTAATTAGGATTGGTCCCTGTACCAAACAATCTGGATTACCCGAAATTCCGATCAAAATAAAAAGAAAAAAGTGTGCTATAAGAAATGTAAGTTGTAGTACTTAAAAGAAAAGTCTCCATGCGGGCATACTCTAAATAAAAAGAATATTGACCAGTTAAACTGGTGGCATTGAGCTCACAGGCTACGCATACTAATTGTACGTTAATTTCGTTCGAAAAAAAATTAAGAAGGGGAAACAACTCTCCCCTTTCTCCTTTTTATACTTAATCGTTGAACCTTCTAAACTATCAAGTATGAAGTCATATTAAAAAATCTATATCCAAAATTCAGAGCAAATCGGATAATTCTTAATAAAAACCCATTTAGCATTTATATAATTTAAGAAGAGTTATTCCCCTCTTTTATACTTAACCATTAAACTTCCAAAACTATTCAGAGATTTGAACGAAATCTGACAATTCTGATTGAAAAATCCATTTATACAAGTTAAGGGGAGGGACATTAGAACCCCCGTTCCCCCTGTTTATACTTATTCAATGAACACCTAATAACAGCCACGGACTCGCCTCATCAGAATGATCCTGTATCTAAATTTTGAACGAAAACTGTTAATTCTGCATGAAAATCCCGTTTATATCAATTAAGGGGAGGGGCATGAGCCCCCCGTTCTCCCTGTTTATACTTATTCAATGAACACCTAATAACAGCCACGGTATCGCCTCATCAGAATGATCCTATATCTAAATTTTGAACGAAAACTGTTGATTCTGCATGAAAATCCCGTTTATATCAATTAAGGGGAGGGGCATGAGCCCCCCGTTCCCCCTGTTTATACTTATTCAATGAACACGTAATAACAGTCACGGTATCGCCTCATCAGAATGATCCTATATCTAAATTTTGAACGAAAACTGTTAATTCTGCATGAAAATCCCGTTTATATCAATTAAGGGGGGGGGGCTGAGCCCACCGTTCCCCCTGTTTATAGTTATTCAATGAACACCTAATAACAGTCACGGTATCGCCTCATCAGAATAATCCTATATCTAAATTTTGAACGAAAACTGTTAATTCTGCATGAAAATCTCGTTTATATCAATTAAGGGGAGGGGCCTGAGCCCCTCCCCCTCTTATACATATCGAATGAACTCCAAAAACTAATCAGGGAAGCGCCTCATCAGGATATACCTATATACAAAATTTCAAGTGAATCCGATATTTTTATCATGAGTTATCGCGTTACACACGAACGAACATACGAACGTACATACAGAACGGACGGGCACATAAGCTCTCAGGCTATCATAGCCTGTGAGCTAAAAATATACAGATGGTTCTTCTCATGAAGATGTATACGTTTATAAAAAAATTTCGAAAGAACCTCGATGGAGTGTCCATAAAATAATAATGAAAATTTCGTTATTTGGTGATTTTTCATCGGTTGGCAATGGAATACATTTTCAAGAAATATTCTTTTTTACCTCAAATACACTTTAAGGGGAAAAAGTTTCCATGTTGAACTTGTTTAAATATATTTAATTTAAATAGCTTTAGTTTTGTTAGTTTTAGTTTGCTTTAGCTATAATTTTGTCATATGAATTATTTATATGCATTTATATTAAAATTTAGCTGGCAAAAAAGGAAAAGAAATTAAAAGAAATTCAATATTTATATTAACTAAAACTTTTTCAGCCTCAAAATTAAGTCCGATTGAGCATTAGCGATTCAATTTTGTTGCTATGGAAACAACTTTAGCTTTTATTTTTCAACATGCTTAAAACTTTTTAAAAAAAACGAGAAAAAAAGAAAATAATAACCAAGGCCAAGTTTTCGAAGGCCTTCAAGTTTAAATATATTAATCGGAATTATCTCTAGTGTATCTCTCACATACGCGCTCCTGCTGGAAAGTTAAATTTTGAGAATTTACTTTTAACCAATGGAATTTAACCCGTTGACACAAACAGGAAGGTAGTTAACTTCCTGTTTGTACAATACGGTGTTCCTTCACGGCCGTATATAAGTCAACCGAGATCTGCATTTAAACAAAACCACTGAAGGGGAATTCTGGAAAATCGAACATTTTGAGAGAAGAAATAAATAGATATTACGCAACAGACACAGGCTACTTTTAAGCAATGGGATTTTTTTTTAAAGAAAGGAATCGTTTTGAAATATTGCTTTTTAGAATTAAATAAAATAAAAAGTGGTTGATTAAATATATGGAATTAGAATTAATATGTCAAGACATTATAAAAAGAAAGGAAAAAGTTCAATGTTAAAAGAATTTGGAAATAATTAGCTTAGGATTAAGGAAAATTTTTTTTATTATTACACATATCTATTAAACTCTCTTATAGTTTCAGTTTGAATTCATAAAATACAATTTACGCGCATTCTAAAAATCCATCAATAAACAATTTTCAGTTGCATTAAATTCCTTTGCTTTTAGCAAAGAAAAAGGCTGTTCGCCAAATCGCGTGACACTTTTGTCTTTTCACGCCAAATATTCGAAAGTATGTTTTTTCAAACTTTCTATTTTAATTCCGTCGTTAAATTTCACTGATCCTTTATTACATACATGAGTTGTTTAGTAAGTATTTTTTTTTCAAAATATTCATATTTATAATGTAGTAAAAATTAAAAAAATTAAATTTTTATTTAAAAATTTAAATTTTAGTAAAATAGGCTTTTCTAAAATATATTTTTTTTATTTCATTTAATTTTTAGTATTAAGTATTGTGCCATCACATATATTATTCAAAATTAAAGAGGTCATTTCAAAGGTACTGTATCCTTTTTAAGGATTAAAAAAAGCTGTTGCCATTTTTTTGTTTAATTCTAATTTCTACACGCTATTCCTGACATCTTGGAAACTAAAATTGTTTTGGATTAGCTGGAATTCAGGGTTAGCGAATTTCTACTGTATTATTAAAGTGATGGTTTTCAACCGAATTTTCTTATGCAGGAGAAAAAATTAGACTAAAGAAAAACCAGTTTTTCACGTGGTAAGAATCCCTTATAAGTTGGTATCTAGTAATTTATTTAGCAAATAATGGAAACTCATTTCAATTCTAAATCGCTGCAATAGTCAAGTTGTTCTAAAATTATGTCGGAAAGTTTCGCAATTTTGAATTTGGATTTCAAAACCGCTTTAAAAATATATGTTTATTGTTTATTATTGATCATATATTTTATTATTTCATTTATTATTATATGTATTATTATTTTTAATATTAAAATATGTTTATGTTATATAATAAGTTGTATGTGCACTCTCCTATCATTTATGCATATTTATTATTTAATACTATAGTGTTATATTTCATACATGTTTGTTATATTAATTATATCATTATTATATTTAAAAACGTTGCATGTTATGTATTTTTTATATTATAAGTTTATATTTTTAAATCCAAAGTTTGTAATGAACAGTTCATAGTAATCCGACTGTTTAAATTTTCCCAAATGTTTAAACTTAATGATCTTTTTACATAAATAAACATAGTTTATATTTAAATATTAATATTTGAACACAAGCTATTTCGTTTTAGTGAAAGAAGTATTAAGAGTTTTCCTTTTAAATAAACATTTGTGCACTTTTTAAAAACCCTCTTACTAACATTTAAAAAGATAATAATAATACTAAAATCATTAAAATGATGCATTTTTCCTAGAGAAACTATTTAATTCGAATTTGAATATTTTTCTCAGCAAGTCAAATAAAAGTATTCGAACGTCAAAATAGTTCTTAAATATTTGATTTCAAAAATATTTCACAAATCCTTCGGATTACCGAATGTAAAAAGACACCTTAACTGTTTCAGAGACAACTTCAAAGCTTATTTCTGAACAAATACTTCGATCGATTGTCACTGAATACAAAGCTATTTCCATGTTATAGAAATAATGAAAGAAAAGAAAGTAAATATAGTAGTGAAGGCATTTAACTAAGTAACTAGTACTCATCGTTTGTTTTATCGAGGCTTAAAGAAACAGTCTTTTAAAAGAGATGCGTTTGGCTTCAAAATATATTTAATTTATGATTTTCAGTAAGTAGCTCGTCAAAATGCAGATATTTAAAAAATATGTTTATTGTTGGTATATTTATTGTTATTTATGTTATAATTATATTTATTATTAAAATATGTTTATGTTATATGTTTATTCGTTTATTATTTATTATTATAGTGTTATATTATATATTTACTTGTTATGTTAATTTAGTGGTTACTATATTAAAAATCGTTACATGCTATGTGCTATTTATATTTATCCTTCTAAATCCAAAATTAATTTGAAACAGTTTTAAAATAACCCAATGCGATTGTTTAAATATTCTAAACTTTAAAACCTAATGACATTTTTACATAATAATGACTTTTTTAACATAGTTTTAATTTGAATATTAATACTTTAACATAAGCTACTTTATTTTATTGAATGAAATATAAAGAATTTTTCTTTTGAATTAACATTTGCACAGCATTTAAAAATCCTCTTTACTAATATAAAAAAAAATACAATAAAAACCTTAAATTGATGTATTTTTCATATAGAAACTATTTAATGTGAATTTGAATATTTTCTCGACAAGTCAAATCAAAATATTCAAAAGCCAAATTAGTTTTCAAATATTTGATTTCGAAAACATTTCACAAATCCTTCGAATTACCGAATGTAAAAAGACACCCTAACTGTTTCAGAGACAACTTTAAAGCTTATTTCTGAACAAAGACTTCGACGGATAGTTTCTGAATGGAAAATTATTTCGTGTCTTGCAAATGATGAAAAAAAAATAGCGAAGTAAAATATGACATTAAAGGTATTTAACTAAGTAACTAGTGTCCGTTGTTTGTTTTATTGTGGTTTAAAGAAACAGTCTTTTAGAAGATATGTATGTGGCCTCAAGATATATTTATTTTACGGTTTCAGTAAATAGCTCATCAAAATGCAGATATTTAAATTTGCTACGATGAATATGCTATGTATTTCTCAATTGCTTTTTTTTTTCAGAAAATTAATAATACTATGTTTAAAACTATATTCTTTGATGGTGAAAGTGATATAATGGGAGCTGGGAGCGAAAGTAATTATCTTAATGTATATGCGTATATGTTTGTGTTAAAATTTACATGTGTGATGTAATAGATGCTTTAGATTTTTAAAAAAAAGGTCCAAAATTGTGTCAGAAATTTTCGAGTTTTTGAGCAAAGAATTTGTGAGCCGCTTTCAAAAATATTTTTATTGTTTATTATTGGTGTATTTACTGATATTTATGTTATTATTATATTTATTATTGAAATATGTTTATATTATATGATAATATAACATAAGTTTATAATATTTGTTTATTCGTTTATTATTTATTTTTGTAGTGTTATATATATACTTGTTATGTTAATTATATGCTACTATATTGAATATCGTCACATGTTATGCTGTATTTATAATATATGTTTATACTTTTAAGTCTAAAGTTAATTAGAAACAATTTAAAACAACCCAATGCGATTGTTTAAATTTCCCAAACTTAAAAACTCAATACCTTTTTTATATAAATGAACATAGTTTAAATTTAAATATTAATATTTTAACACAAGCTATTTCAGTTTGCTGCAGGAAATGTTAAGACTTTTATTTTTAAATCAACATTTGCGCAGTATTTGAAAACCTTAATAATAATAATAAAATCCTTAAAATGACATATTTTTCGTAAAGAAACTATTTAATGCTAATTTGAATACTTTTCTCGACACGTCAAATAAAAATAATTGAAATCCAAAATGGTTCTTAAGTATTTGATATCGAAAAAATTTCACAAATCCTTCGGATTGCCAAATGCAAAAAGATACCTTAACTGTTTCAGGGACAACTTCAAAGATTATTTCTGAACAAAAAGACATCGATCGATATCTTCTGAATGCAAAGCTATTTCAAATTATGGAAATGATATAAAAAATAAAATATAACAGTAAAGGCATTTAACTAAGTAACTGGTGTTCATCGTTTGTTTTATTGTGGTTTAAAGAAATAGTCTTTTAAAACAGATGTGTTTGGCTTTTAAAATATATTTACTTTATGATTTCAGTAAATAGCTCATCAAAATGCAGATCTTTTAATGTATTCCGATGAATATGCCATACATTTTCAACTGCTTTTTTACAGAAAGCTAATAAGCTATATTTAAACCTCTTTCATTCCTTGATGGTGAAAGTGACATAATTGGAGCAAAAGTAAATATTTTATGTAAATGTGTATATGTTTGTGTTAAAATTTACATGTATGACGTAATACATGTTTTAGATTTAAAATTGATTCTGAAATTGTGTCAAAGTTTTGCGCTTTTGAGCTGAGGATTTCAGAACGGATTTAATAAAATATTTTAACTGTTCATTATTGGTATAATTAGTGTTACTATTATATTTATTATTAAAATATTTTTATATTATATGTTAATATGACATATGTTTATAATGTATGTTTATATTGTATGTTTGTTCGTTTATTATTTATTGTTATAGTGTTACATTATATGTATACTTTTTATGTTAATTATATGTTTACTATATTAAATCATTATATCTTATTCTCTATTTATACCATATCTTTCTATTTTAAAATCCAAAGTTAATGAAAAAAAATTCAAAATAACCTAATCTGACTTCTTAAAATTTCCAAATTTTAAAACTTAATTATCTTGTTACATAAATAAACATAGTTTAAATATTAATAGTTTAACACAAGCTATTTCTTTTTAGAGAATGAAGTATTCAGATTCTTTCTTTTAAATCAACATTTGCACATTATTTCAAAACCCCCTTTTCTAATCTTAAAAAAAAATAAAAAAATCCTTTAAATGACATATTTTTCCTAGAGAAAGTATTAAATGCGAATTTGAAATTTTTTTTCGACAAGTCAAATAAAAATATTCAAAAGCCACAATGGTTAACAAATATTAGATTTCGAAAACATTTCACAAATTCTTCGGATTACCGAATGTAACAAGACACCCTAACAGTTTCAGAGACAACTTCAAAGTTTATTTCTGAACAAAGACTTCGACCGATAGTTTCTGAATGGAAAACTATTTCGTGTTATGCAAATGATGAAAAAAAATGGCAAAGTAAAATATAACAGTAAATACATTTAACTGATAAACTAGTGTTCATCATTTCTTTTATTGAGGCTTAAAGAAACTTTTAGAAGCGATGCGTTTGGCTTTTAAAATATACTTAGTTTATGATTTCAGTAAATAGCTCATCAAAATGTAGGAACTTAAATTTATCGCTAGGAATATGCAATACATTTTTCAATTGCTTTTTTTTTTTACAGAAATTCATAATAGTATGTTTAAAAATATTTTTTATGGTGAAAGTGATGGAATTCGAGCGAAAGTAAATATTTTATGCATATGTGTATATGTTTGAGTTAAAATTTATATGTGTCAAATAATACGTTTCTGAGTGAAAAAAATATGCATATATATAAAGGTATATGTATGCATGTATATACGTTTATGTATAGAAATATATATATATATATCAATTAGTTTAAGAAGTATGCAATGGTTTAATGGAATAAACTACAAAAAAAAAAAAAAAAAAAATTCTAATTGTCAAGATATTGGTCATACTGAAGAAATAATTTCATGCCATTAGTGTGAAAAAATTCTTTAACACACATGAACGCCGCGGCTAGCTCTAAAGTAGCGCAATCCGGTAGACCTATTTTCGAACACTTAGTCACACTATTACAGAATAATATTACATATGTGTTTGTTATGTTAATTATTTGGTTATTATATTTAATGTTGCTGCATATGTATTATTTATATCATCGTTTAACTTTTAAATCCAAATTCAATGAAAAAAACTTCGAAATAACCCAATTCGACTGTTTAAAATTTCCAAACTTTAAAACTTACTGCTCTTTTTGCACAAGAAATCACAGTTTCAATTTAAATATTAATATAAGCTATTTCATTTTAGTGAATGGAGTATTAAGAGTTTTCCTTTTAAATCACCATTTGCGCAGTATTTAAAAATTCTATTTTCTAACCTAAAAAAAAAATAATAAAATCCTTAAAATGACATACTTTTCCAAAAGAAACTATTTAATGCAAATTTGAATATTTTTCTTGACAAGTCAAATAAAAATATTCGAAAGCCAAAATGGTTCTCAAATATTTGATTTCGAAAATATTTCACAAATCCTTCGAATTACCGAATGTAAAAAGATACCCTAACTTTTTTAAAGACAACTCCAAAGCTTATTTTTGAACAAAGACTTCGATCAATATTCTTTGAATGCAGAGCTATTTCAAGTTATGGAAATGAAAAAAAAGTAAAATATAACAGTAAATGTATTTAACTAAGTAACTAGTGTTTGTAGTTTGTTTTATTGAGGTTTAAAGAAACAGTCTTTTAAAATAGATGTGTTTGGCTTTAAACTATATTTACTTTATGATTTCAGTAAATAGCTCATCAAAATGCAGCTACTTAAATTTATCGCTATGAATATGCAATACATTTTTCAATTGCTCTTTTTTTTTTTAACAGGAAATTTATAATAGTAGGCTTAAAGCTGTTTCACTCTTTGATGATGAAAGTGATGTACTTGGAGCAGATTGCAAGAGTAAACCTTTTATGTATATGCATATTGTTTGGGTTAAAATTTACATCTGTAAAGTAAACATTTAATGTTTACATGTGTGAGTGAAAAAAATTTTATATATAATATAAAACCTTTAATTTATATGTATAATATATATATATAATAATAATGTTATATACAATATATATATATAATAATGTTCGATATATACAGGGTGGTCATACAAAAACTTTGCCGATATATGGAACTCTAGCGGCCAGTCCGCTCAACCGATCGAGGTGAAATTTCAGATATAGCTATTCAGAGATATGAGCTCGAAATTCTGTGAACGGCAACAAAATAGCGCTCACGGTTACGGTTATAGTTACAGAAACTCGAAAATTTCCAATAGCAACACCCATTTTTTTCATCGAAAAATGCTCAGCGCATGCGAAAAACCTAAAGAGCGTTGGAATCATACGTGCATCGCAAGAAACGGACATGTTATTCTCGCACAAAAAACTGTTCTGCAAATCCTCTCCCCCCATAGAAAAAACTCGATTGGGGCGCAAGGAGAAAATTTGCATATGACAAAGAGTCAGTACACTAATCTCTGATTACAATACAGATCGGAGAAACTAAAACTTTTATTTTGATTACACATTTTCCACATGGGTGTCATCACAGGCAATTAATGGTGATGGCACCCATGTGGAAAATGTGTAATCAAAATAAAAGTTTTAGTTTCTCCGATCTGTATTGTAATCAGAGATTAGTGTACTGACTCTTTGTCATATGCAAATTTTCTCCTTGCGCCCCAATCGAGTTTTTTTTATGGGGGAAAGGATTCGCAGAACGGTTTTTTGTGCGTGCATAACATGTCCGTTTCTTGCGATACACTTACGGTTCCAACGCTCTTTAGGATTTTCCCATGCGCTGAGCATTTTGCGATGAAAAAAAATGGGTGTTGCCATTGGAAATTTTCGAGTTTCTGTAACTATAACCGTAACCGTGAGTGCCATTTTGTTGTCGTTCACAGAATCTCGAGCTCATACCTCTGAATAGCTATATCTGAAATTTCATTTCGATCGGTTGAACGGACTGGTTGCTAGAGCTCCGTATATCGGCAAAGTTTTTTTATGACCACCCTGTATATAAACAAACTTGTTTGCTTTGTATCAGACTCCGAAATAATTAAGAGATCTTGGTATCTATTTTATACCCAACATACGTTTGTATACTTTTGTATCAAGTCTTATTATTGTTTTAGCAAAGATTTTTTTTCCATAACAGAATATATTTAATAATTATTATACTTATTGTACGGAACCCTCAGAATACGAGTAATACTCACAGTTAACCGTTTATATTTATTAATAAAATATGTTTACAATATAAAATAAGTTGTATATTTATTCAGTTATTATGTACGTATTTTTATTTGTTATAGTGTTTTATTATTTATATTTCTTATTTTAATTAGATTGTTACTAACTTTTAAAATAGTTACGTGTTATGTATTATTTATATTAAATGTTTATACTTTTAAATCCAAAGTTAATGAAAAAAGTTAAAATAACCCAATATGATTGTTTAAAATTTTCAAATTTTCAAACTTAATGTTCTTTTTACATAAGTAAACATAGTTTAAATTTAAATATTAGTATTTTAACACAAGCTATTTCATTTTAGTGAATGAAGCATTAAGATTTTTCCTTTTAAATCAACATTTGCGCAGTATTTAAAAACCCTCTTTACTAACATTTAAAACAAATAATAATAATAAAAACCTTAAAATGACATATTATTCCTATAGAAACTATTAGGTGCGAATTTGAATATTTTTCTAGACAAGTTAAATAAAAATATTCGAAAGCCAAAATGGTTCTCAAATATTTGATTTCGAAAATATTTCACAAATCCTTCGAATTACTGAGTGTAAAAAGACACCCTAACTGTTTCAGAGACAACTTCAAAGCTAATTTCTGAACAAATACTTCGACCGATAGTCTCTGAAAGCAAAACTATTTCATGTTATGGAAATGATAAAAAAAAGTAAAATATACCAGTAAAGACATTTAATCTAAGAAATTAGTGTACGTCGTTTGTTTTATTGAGATTTAAAAAAAAAATAGTCTTTTAAAAGCGATTTATTTGACTTTTAAAAAATATATACTTTATGATTTCAGTAAATAGCTCATCAAAATGTAGATATTTAAATTCAGTACGTTGAATTTGCAAAATATTTCTCAATTATTTTTAATTATTCAGAAATTTCATAACTCTATGTTTTAAACTATTTTCTTTGATGGTGAAAGTGATGTAATTAGAGCAAGGAGAGAAAACAAATATTTTATACATAAGCGTTTGTGTTAAAATTTACATGCGTGATGTAATATAGGCTTTAGATTTTAAAAAAAGGTTCCAAAATTGCGATAGAAATTTTCAAGTTTGTGATCGGAGGATTTGAGAACCGATTAAAAATATTTTTATTGTTTATTATTGTTATATTCATTGTTATTCATATTATTATTATATTTATTATGAAAATATGTTTATATTATATGATAATATAACATATTTTTATAATATATGTTAATTCATTTATTATCGTTTGTTGTAACTTTATATTATATATATATACATGGTATGTTAATTAATGGTTACTATATTGAAAATCGTTACATGTTATCTACTTTTTATATTCTATATTTATACTTTTAAATCTAAAGTTAATGAGAAACAGTTTAAAATAACCCATTGCGATTGTTTCAATTTTTCAAACTTTAAAACGTAATGCCTTTTTTACATAAATAAAAATATTTTGAATTTAAACATTAATATATTAACAAAAGCTATTTCATTTTGCTGCAAGAAGTATCAAGGATTTTCCCTTTAAATCAACATTTGCGCAGTATTTGAAAACCTTAATAATAATATAAAATCCTTAAAACGACATATTTTTCGTAAAGAAACTATTTAATATGAATTTTGAATATTTTTCTCGATAAGTCAAATAAAAATATTCAAAAGCCAAATTAGTTCTCAAATACTTGATTTCAAAAATATTTCACAAATCCTTCGGATTACCGATTGCAAAAAGACAACATGACTGTTTCAGCGACAACTTCAAAGTTTATTTCTGAACAAAGACTTCGATCGATATTTCCTGAATGGAAAGCTATTTTCATGTTATGGAAATGATAAAATAAATAAATAAATAAAGTAAAATATAACAGTAAAGACGTTAGTAACTAGTGTTCATTGTTTGTTTAATTGAGGTTTAAATAAATAGTCTTTTAAAACAGATGTATTTGGCTTTTAAAATATATATACTTTACGATTTCAGTAAATAGCTCATCAAAATGCAGATATTTAAATGTATTTCGATTAATATGCAATGCATTTTTCACCTGCTTTTTTACAGAAAACTAATAATGCTATGTTTAAAACTCTTTCATTTCTTTATGTTGAAAGTGACTTAATTGGAGCGAAAGTAAATCTTTTATGAAAATGTGTATATGTTTGTTTTGGTGGTAATGTTGTAAGTATTACGGTGATCTCACAACGATTAGTTTAATTTAATTTAATTACGTTTCTCCTTTTTTTCATTATAATTTATTCTTTAGTTTTACATAGTTACTAAGTTTGGTTGATTTTTGTCATCCGATTATCTACGCTAATGGGATATAGGACCAGGGGGAGTGCCCTCCGTGGGGGTCTTTCTAAGGGAACCTAACCCGGATTTACGCAAGGTTCGAAGAAAACCACGAAAACTCCGAACGGTTAGGCCGACAGCCGCGATTGGGTTCGAACCCAGCACCTGCCGTCTACCAGTTGAGAGGTCCGAACCTCTCGGCCACTGGTGGGGCCCATAGTTACTAAGGAAACCGTGGCATTTTAACTAATCGGACAATTTCATCGTCAGCGAAAATTATCTATTATTATAAAATAATAATATTTTAACTGAGAATGAAAACAAGCATTATACATAAATTTAATGCAAGGCGGAATTTAGTTTTTGGCACAAACAAAATAAAATTCTATAACCATAGTCACATATAAAGTAAAGAAAAAAAGCTCCTACAAAGTACGAATTAATCATAGAGGAAAACAGAAATTTAAAAGTTGAAGAATAAGAAAATAAAAAAAAAGATAATCGTTTAAAAAGTCTGCTTGTAAATGTTAAGTGAGTATAATGTAATTAGGAGCAAAGAGAGACAACGTTTCTACAACGAGAAAATGTTATTTAAATTAAAGCTGAAAAAGTTTTAAGAACGCGAATATAAAAAAATAAACTAGCCTTTTTTAGTCAGAGCGAAAAACACAATCTTTACGTGAAAATTAAATAAGCTACATTCTTTGAAAGCAAACAACATAAATATTTTAGAATAGGAAAAAAAAATACTTTGAAAACTATCATTGAAACTATTATAACTTTTTTGAGATTAACTATAAAAAGTCAAGACTAATATGCCTGTATGCGTACTTTATTTACTGTCAATTTGTAAAGGAAACAAATTTTGTTTTTTATCATTTTCATACACACACCCCGCCCTCCACACACATATACATGTATGAATATTGAGAGAAAGAATGAAAAAAAATACTTTGAAAACTACACATTTTATTTACTGTAAATTTGTAAAAAAATTTTCATTCTTCATCATTTTCATATATACATACTCGCATACTCATACATTCCTTGAAAAGAGCTTGTGTCAAGCTGAAAGCCTTGGAGTGTTTTATTATTTTAACAATTAATGTTATTAAAATTTTAAAAATTTTGTATTTTTACCATACTTATATAGCAAAATATTTTGTATGGTGAATAACACAGGCCTGCAAATTGAGAGTCATAACTTCCTCTCTAGAATTTGAGAGCTGATTCTAGGGTATTTTGGTGCGCTAATTGCGAATATGTACTTAGTTTTTTTCCATCACCTTCAGATTTTTCAAAAAAGATACAGATAGAAAATAGAAAAAAAAAAAAAAAACACAAGTTTTCACATAAAAAATATATATTTAAAAAAGTACATTACTTTTAACATAAAAAACAACTAAAATATAATAATAACTTATTACTGATCTAAATAACATGTAAATTTTATTTGTGGAACCTGATCCTTTTTCCTGGAAGCTTCGGTTGTACGATTTTCGCTTAAATTTCCGCTTTGGATCGTCGCGCTTCAACAACCAGCAGTAGTACGCCATCATGCTAGTATTCCATCTTCCTTGATACCGGACTTCTAGCTCTTTCAAATCTTGGTGAAATCTTTTGCCTTGTTCTTCACTAACGGCTTCTAGATTTTCTGGGAAGTAACAATCTCCACTCATTAGGATCGTATTCAATGTCGTACATTTTCGTCAAGCCTGGAATATCTTTAGAGTACACTAAATCTTGATCTTCAGCGAAGAATGGAAGAAAATCTTTTTCTCTGTGACGGTACCATGAAAATGAAGTACCAGGTGCAAGCATATTTCTTTCTTTTAATCGTGATCCGAGAAGTTCCGCTGCATCTTTGTGGAGATTCAAGTCTCTTGTCAAGTCGTTTAAATGTGACTGGGAAAAGAGCTGACACTCGTTAGAATCTACTTGAAATTCAGGATCAGATTGGTATACATCCTGTTCATCTGTATCACAGTCAGAATCTTCAATTTGTATAGTCGAAAACGGGGGCTGCACCATTTTTGAATCGCCGAAAACTGCAGGCGTAACTGATGAGACGTTTGGATAGTTTATGTCCCTTTTATTTTTAGAATTGTATCCAGTTATGTCACAACAACAAAAGTAGCAATCTTTGACATGGTCTTTAGGCTCTCTCCATAGCATAGGCGAAACGATTTTGAAGCCATTTTTTGTCCTTTTGACCACTTGCGAAGTTCTAATAAACAAGTCGTACAAATTTTATGAGGTGTCCAAGTTTTGTCTTGGTTACTTAAAACGTATCCAAAATAACTTTTGTAAATATTTTTTACAAAGTCTGTAATGCTGTTTCGTTGTTTTTTCACCATAAATTTCCCGCAAATATAACAAACACAATTCGGAGAATTTAAACAGCTTCGCGATGACATTTTAAAGGTTATGTTGCAAGATGCGCCCTTCAACTGTTAATTTTCTAAATCAGTGCGGGTACTTATACAAAAACCCTTTGGTTTATCTTTATTACACCCTTTTCGACTAATATTTACAACAATTAGGTTATATTACCTAATCATTATGTATTAATGAGCTCATTACTAAATTAAGTCAAAATGACCCGTTTTCAACATGGTTAATGTGAATTACTTATACTTATTATGTAGTAATTAACAAATTACTGTTTTGAAGTAATTTCTATGTCACGTTACACTAATTAAATGCAATAAAAATTAAGCTGAAGTAATTTAATGACGTTTTATAAATTTTAAAATGTAGACGCTCAGACATTTTTCAGCAAAATCTTAAATGTTCAATATCAAAAAATCCTAACGTGATGGAATTTTTTTATTATTTTTCTCGAAATCAGCACATCTGAAACTATAGAAAACGTTACTCAGATTTCAAAGAGGAAAACCATTGCAGGCCTGTGTAATTTTTGTAGTTTTTTGTCATGTATTTATATTTTTAAATGTATTTTTTTAATAAGTTGTCCTTCAACATCGTTTTAATTTTTAATACAACTTAATAAAGGAATTTCTTTTTTATTTATTTCTTTTTTTTACTTATCATTTATTTTTTAGTTTTGTATAATTTTTAAGGAAAATATGGTACTTTAATTCGTGTACTACTTCATCGTCAGCGAAAATGATCTGTTATTATAAATTAATATTATTATAACTGAAAATGAAACGAAGTATTACATATAAATTTAATGCAAGACGGAATTTAGTTTTTGACACAAACAAAATAAAATTCTGTAATCATAGTCGCATATAAAAGAAAGAAAAAAAAGCTTCTACAACGAACGAATTAATAACAGAAGAAAAGAGAAATTTAGAAGCTGAAGAATAACAAAGTAAAAAAAGGATAATCGTTTAAAAAGTCTGTTTGTAAATGTTAAGTGAGTATAATGTAATTAGGAGCAAAGAGAGGCAGTGTTTGTAGAAGGAGAAAATGTTATTTAAATTAAAGCTGAAAAAGTTTTAAGGATGCACATATAATAAATAATCTAGCCTTTTTTAGTTAGAGAGAAAAACATAATCTATACGTGAAAATTAAATAAGCTACATTCTTTGAAACCAAACAACATAAATATTTTAGAATGGAAAAAAAATACTTTAAAAACTATCATTGAAACTATTATAACTTTTTTGAGATTAACTATTTATAAAAATCAAGATTAACATGTTTATTAGCATGTTTTATTTACTGTGAATTTGTAAAGAAAACACATTTCCTTTTTTATCAGTTTTATATACACACACATACGCATATATATATATAAATCAGTGTTTAAGAAAGAAAATTGTTTGTTATCGTTCTATTCAAAGTGTAGAAGTATACAAACTTCTAGAGTATTCTTGAAAAAATATTTAATGATCAGAAATAGTGTTAGTACGTATTTTAACCCCCTGATTGCGAAGCAAGAGAGAAAATTGTAATGTTGTTTTTTTTTTTAATTTATTTTAAATGTTAATAAAAGACGGATTTTTTAACATGGTCTTTTTTTTTTTTTTTTTTTTTTTTTTTTTTTTTTTTTTTTTTTTTTTTTTTAAACGTATATGCTTATAAGCCATGAAAGTATCAATCATAACTTAATTTCTTAAAACTGCATTATATTTATAGAATTATATTAATTTAAACAACGCTTCAATTGATGTGAAACCTGCAGCCTAGTAAAGGGATATATCCGGTTGCGGCAGTGGGATGGTTAAAAGCACATGAGAATGAATATTACACGTTCTATTTAGTTTATGTAGCCGAATGTATAAATCCCACAATTTTAATCTGTCCCATGCATGTTAATACTTCTAAATTCGCTATCACAGTATTTAAATTAAATGGCAATCTATGTCCATCGTCAGGATTCTAATGGTATGAAACTCCGTGCATTAGTTCTAGAAATAGGACTATTGTGAATATTGGAGGAAATGTAGAATAAAAGCGCCACCTCTTATGTGAATCATACCAAACCATAATTAGCAATAATATTTATCAAGGTAAAACTGAATCTGAAGTTTGATAAAAATTCGTGCATTAGTCCTTAAGATAGAGCTATTGTGGGAACCGGCAAAATTTCAGCATAGAAGCGCCACCTATAAAGGGATTGATTTCAAAACATAAACAGAATCACTTCATATCAAGGGTTAACTGAATCTGAAGCTGATGAAAATAGTATATTAATTCTTGAGATATGCCTATTGTAGAAATCGTGATAAAGACAGCAAAACAATTGTACCTGACAGCATAACCTATTGAGCTATTTTCAACAAAATGTAAACAGCATCTATTCATGTTAAGGACTAAATAAGGTGAAAATCCGTGCAGTAGTTATTGAGCTTGAGCTATTGTAGAAATCGTAAAAATGCAACATTGCAGCGCCACCTGCTGAACGATTTACACCAAAAACTGATCAGTATTAATATATATCAGTGACTAGATGAAAATAAAGTTTAATTAAATTCCGTGCATTCATACTTGAGATAGAGCGTCCACAAATTTTATGTCACATACAGACAGATAGACATCTTGTAAAAACATGTTTTTTAAAATATATGACCCATAAAACATGTAAATCCGTCAAAAATGGAATTCGAAAATTTTCACGAATCCAATACTTTCTCCTTGTAAAGATAGAAGATAGTAAAAATATTTGTTATAGAGTTTTTCTTCGCATCAAAAGAGAAACAGTACTCTGTTAAAAAGTTTGCAGCATTCTGACATACGACCGCTTTTATCGCAAATGGATACACAACAGCAATTTAACACTATTCTGACTGCATTATTGCCCATGGTCAGAATAGTTAAATTACGGTTATGTAATCGTTTTTTCACAAAACGGTCGAATGACTGGATAGTTTGTTGCAAAATTTTAACAATGTAGCTAATAGTCAAAGAGTCGACCGCACAAAATCCTAAATCATCGAGTACAAGAAAAATTACTTTATTTTATGGAAGAGGAGTAATAGAGGAATTTAATCATCCAGATCTGCCGAAAGCGAAGTGGTGCATAAGCCAAAAATTAATACCACTAGTGGTTGACTTGTATGCTTAGCATTGTGTTTTCTTGCACCCGATTTTCCATGTTTTCCCACTTTTTAATTGTATGGCGAACACAATTTTAAACGTTCGAGTGAACCACTAGTAGTATCAATTTTTAGCTTATACAGCACTTCACTTCCGCCAGACATGAATTATTAGATTCCCCTTTTACATCTCTTCCATAAAATAAAAGAATTTTTCTTGTACTCGATGACTTAGGGTTTTGTGCGGGTCAGCTCTTGGACTGTCATATTGTAATCCTTTACGTTAGCTCTGTTATGTAAGCTTTTACAAAATTATTGAGTGTTTGTTTATGAAACAGTTTTCCTGTTTTAAAGTTTATTTTTAAAAATCATTGACATAGTAATTGGTTTCAATCATTTTGAAAAATGGCACTCAGAGAAAAAATGTTTCATTGATCTTTTATGTGATTTAGCAATCAGGAATGAAAATTATTATTGTTATCAAGGGCCTATATTCTTAAAAAATTCCATATTTTTCACACTACCATTATTACTGTGTTATTTAGAAAATATAATATTTTAAAGAAATTTAAAACAAAAAAATATTGTTGATTTTTTTTTGCATTTTTTCGTCCTCAATTTGCATCCGAAATGCATAACGTCATTAATCCGTCTCACTTTAAAAAGTTTTTATTATCCAAAAATTATGTTAATCCTTTATAGCTATATAAGCCAATTAAACAAAATTACATGAGAAAGTTATGGCTGCTGCACACCAATTTAAATTTTACAAAAAACAACAAAATTTTGCTGGAATTACAAATCGAAAATGCAAGACTTCAGTAACCCTCGAATAAAATGGATGAAATTTTGTTGAAATTTCATAAGAGTGTTAGCAATACTTTTTTTGTCTGAGCAACAAAACAGATTTTTTACTTTAACTAAAAAATTCATTTAAAACAACCAAAATGTACTCAACAAAACATGTTTTGTCGTTTTAATCAATTCCTTTTTCTGGTGTAACAATAAGCTAATTTACTCTTTTAAATGTTTATCTATTTATTTTAATCATAGATTATTTCTTCATATTTCTAATGAGCAACGTGTTTATTTAAGACATATAATATTAAAATACACTTTTATAATTAAGTTTACATTTTTCAGAAAATGGCCTTCGACTTATAAAAGCGACACAAACCACTCTAATTATCGTATTTAACATTTAGAAAGAAAACTTCTACTTAAATCTCTGTTGATGGTGATTATATTTAATCACCATCATTATCTTTAAATATCCGTCTTAGCATCACCAACTTTAAAAAATCGTCTTAAATCATTAATTTTAATTTCATCTTGCCAAGTTTTACTGTAGCTGCATTTTAACTGTAAATAGTGCAAACAAATAAACTTCTATGTATTATAGTAATAAGTGTATTATAGGATTGTGATTGCATGTCATCAGATTTTATAGGTATTGGGGCAGTTCATGTATTACATTAGCATATTTTTAGTCATTTTGTACTCGTCTCTCTCCGATGTAAGGAAAAATAAGCATTTGCTACACCCCCCCCCCCCCATGCATAAGATTTCATGACATTCTAACATTAACACTATTTACCATAAAAAATAAAGTTAGCAATAAATTACATTATCAATCCAGCAAATTTACATAAATAAACATATAGAAGTTGTGGTATCAAAGGAAATCAAAATCAGTTTAATATATTGTTACTTATTTTATTAAAAAATACATAGAATACAAAATAGTGTTTATTATATTATTATTTATCGCATTAAATAGCAACAACAAACTTTAAGAAATACGACAGGATCTAACTTATGAAAGCACATAACTAAAAATGTTAACAAGAATTATAGGAATATTTAATAAGGAAATTATAGGATTATAGGAATTATAGGAATATTTGTCATTCATATTTCTATTCTGGTACCTAAGAATCTTTGAGTCCTTGTTTCTGCAATGTACATTATTACGTTTTACAATGTAGTAGTCAGTTGGAATGATCTTCGATTTCAAACCTAGTTTACTCCATATTAAATCGTTTAATATCTGCAGAACCCTCATCCAAATCATGTTCTTTTGCTCTTTGTTATTAAACTATACTTATATCGTTGTATGATGACGTAAGCATTCTCCTGACCATCCACCCCCCTTTGTCAGCAAAGATAAGCAAACACTAGATTTCCCCTCCTCCCTTTACTGCTTACGTAATTCTTGAACGACCCCTTACCGAACAATTAAAAATTTTATACACTGCATAGTAATCATAAAACTAATACAAAGTAATTGTTAATTTTGCAGTATTATATAATAGTGTAAGCTGACACGCCGGTTTATAATCGTAAAAATAAGCAGTACAATACCATCATGTAAAAAAATTAAACAGTATATTACTGTGCGAAATGTATAATTACAACTGAACGAAAAAATGCCCAGCCCGGGAATCGAACATAAATCTTTGGCTTATGGCGCCAGTTGTCTACTGTTTAAACTAACTGGGTCGATAACCGGGGTCCATATTTTACTCAGCGAAACTTATTTGTAACTAGCTGCCTTCGCCCGCTACGCTAATCGGCTTCTCAAAAAGGATCTTGATTGAAAAGAAACATAATTAATAAAGATCAAATTAGAAAAAAAAAACATTTTCTTGACAATTAATTAAATATTCTATAATTGTTGCCAAATTCATAACTTTCATTATCGAGTTCAAAATAGATATTAGCGATATAATAGATATAAATATTCTGTATACATATATTCTGTAATATATATATATATATATATATATATATATATATATATATATATATATATATATATATATATATATATATATATATAAGATTCTGCTTTGGTACTACAAATTTCAATTGTATTCATATTATTCTTTTTTTCCTTCCATGTTCAATGTACTATAAGTTATTAAATTCAATGGTTAATTTCAAATGGTTAATATTGTTTACTATAATTCAATTTAATTCTATTATTGATAAAATCCATTGGTGAATCTTGTCTACTTTTAATGGTATTATATATATATATATATATATATATATATATGTGACGATTTAAGGAGAACTCGAATTATTTCCACTGGTTAAAAAGAAACACACAGTCATGGCAAGCGAGGGAAAAAACAAAATAAGTAAATAAATGTAGAAGATCCAATAATTAGTCATTCGCTGCTGTAAATTCATTTATTAAATTCGTAATAATGAGGAAGGAAAAGCTCCTTTTGCAAAAATTCCATCATTATTTCAGCGAGCTGTCCTCATCGAAGAAGCAACCCAAGAAATCTTCTTTTTTCATCTCGAGACTTCCACCTTTTTAAACTAAAAAAAAGTTCTGGAACATTCTGTAACCTCAAACCATCATTCTTTTATGTAAACAGAATTCGTGTCCAGCTACGAGATTATTTTCCACAAACGATAAATTTATTTTTTAAAAAATATTATTTAACCAATTTATAATTGACTCAGAATTTTAAATATCTTAGGCAGACGATTATTATAAATGATTAATTTTAAAAGAAAAAGAAAAGAAATGAATTTATTAATATGCACACATCAAAGGTTGACGTAGGAAAAATAAATAAATAGATAAAATAAAATAATGATATTTTTTGAAAGGTATGGTTTTGGAATAAATTTAATAAGACTTTCTTAAAAAGGGTTGATAAAAACATAGAAGGAATCAGTTTTATTTGGAATATTAAGAAATAAAGTTTTAATTAAGAATATTTTTAATTTAGAGCCATCTTTTTAAATTTACGCATACTGGAATAATGTTTTTTAAGGCAAATTAAGAATTTATATCGTCTGCATAAGGATTAACAGATTAGATTTAGAAACAAGATTTTAATTTAATAATTTGAAGTAAGTACGGAATATTATTATAAGAAAATTAAGATAGTATAAAGGTTAGTTTTGGCGAAAAAATTTTAAATTTGTAATATTATCCCCCCTCCCCAAGACTTTGTATGAAATTGATAGTTAAATAAAACTACAAGTTCAGACAACAGAAATATAATAATTTAGAAAAGTTAAATTTTGGAATAAAACTGTCAAACTCAGGAAGCCAACAGATGGAAGAAAAGAAAATTGACGCAGTATAAAAAATATTAGCGATTAAAATAAAATAGTTAAGAGAAAATAATTCTGAATTAAATTTAGGTAGGAGCATTTCCCTGAAAGAAATACAATAATGTTACAACATCACTTACCATTTGTAAGTGCATAGGAGATAATACATATAATAACAGTAAATAAGTTATGAATATTAATAAGCAAGAGATAAAAATATAATAAAAACAATAAAAATTCGTTCTCATGGAAGTTTAAATAATTACAATGACTTAATGCATAGTTTATTTTAAATAAGTCCTTTAAATGAAACAAGTCTTTCAATAGTATATATAAAAGAGTCTTTTCCAATGTTCTCTGAATACAGTCTCTTTAATTAAAAATTTTCAAACCTAGTTTAATCTTTGGTTTTAATGTTATGTTGGATCCAACATCTTTCAGTAATATATCAATTTTTCAATAATAAATAGCATCACTCTCAATATCAATAATAAATAATATAGAAAAATTTAAATAATAACAATAACAACAATAATAAGTAATAGTATAATAAGACTCCATATCCTAATATTTTTCAATAAGAGTATAATTAATACTAAACTTCATTATAGAAATCATAATAATAATAGTAAAACAAGAGTATAATCAAAAGAAAATATCACTATTTGTTTATTATTGATAGGGAAAATATTGGTTGAGGATAAAAATAATTACATAGCAACTAAATAATTTTCTTATCTTCTAATAGCATAAGAAAGTATTTTTTGCTAGCCGAAAGTATAAATAAAAAAAAATCATAATAATTCCAAAATCAAAATAAAATTAAATCTAACTATTTAGAAAATGGACTCTCAACCAGTATTTCCTTACAATAATTCCTCTCTGATACTCTTTTACAAAATTGTCAAATTTGGTTATAAGTTTTCAAATGCCAAATGTAGAATAATGTTTTATCTACACATGGTTTATAAACTTTAATAATAAAATACAATAGGAATAAAAGGTGTCATTCTTAATTGAGAAATAGAAATAAAAATAGTGTGCTTTTCTGAAAAACTCTTAATATCTGTAGTTTTCACAATCACTGAAAATCACATATTATGTTATAGGTTTGAGTAGAATCATTAGATTTTATAACTGTTATAACATAAATATCTGCTGAATAAATAGAATAATACTAATGTCAAATACATGAGTAAATATAGTTAGACTTAAACACCCTTAAAATTAATTTATCAACATCAATTTGAAAGCTTTTACAATCAAAGTGTTCACCTTATGCCTGCATAAGGAGCCCAATTTAACCCCAAAAACTCCCAAAAACAAGTAATATTCTTGTAGGCCTCCAAGAACATACCTGCTAATGTTGAAAATTATGGTGATAAACTATTTAAAGAATAAGAATTAAAACTTAATCTACTGTCTTGACTTTAGTTTGATCTAGTGATTGTGATTGTATCTGAGGTTTTGTTTGTTTTTTGGGTTGCTCATGAAACAGTTTAAAATCTTCTGGTGAAAAATAGGGTCTTAATTTAGAAACATGCACAATAACGGAATTCTGTCCTGTCTCATAATTAAATTTATCTATTTCATAAGTTACATCAGAAAGTTTATTTATAATTTTGTATGGTCCAGAGAAAGTAAGTTCTAATTTTCGAGTGTTAGGATATTTAAATTCTTCATAAATTACAGAGTCTTGTATTTTTAATGGGCATTCGACAAAATTTCGATCATAGAGCCTTTTACTTTTAAGGTGAAATTCCTGAGTTCGCGCTTTCGCAATTTTGAGGGCTTTGTCTACTGATGGGTAATAGTTTTGTTTTAAAGGAGATTCATAAGGCAATTGACCATAAAATAAATAGGCAGGTGGGAACTTGGTGATAGAATGGGGCGTATTGTTGTATTCTTCGATGACTTGGTTTAATAATCTAGTCCAAGGTATTTTAGAAGAAGTGGAATTAACTTTACATTTAAGCCTGGTAACTATAGTCTGATTAACGCGCTCTACCTTTCCATTGGTCTGAGGAGGATGTGCGGATGTAAAACGCTGTTGAACATGATGATTTCTAAGGAATTTCTTAAATCTTGGAGATCTGAAAGATTTATGCCTGTCACTAAGTATTTTTTGAGGTGCTTTGATATTGAAAATTTGTTTTAAACAGTTAGTGTATGTTTCAGTGGTAACATTTTTGGAGGGAAAAGCCCAAACAAACCTAGTTGCATGATCTATTATTATGTGTAAGAATTTTTTTGTTGAGTTGTAATAGTTAAATCCACCAACAGTATCAATAGAAAGACATTCAAAAGGTTGATCTGTGGCTGGCATAGCTTGTAATAAGCCGAATCTTTTCTGTTTTGGTTTTTTATTTTTCTGACAGGTATCGCAATGTTTAACAAATTCTGTAATGTCTATTGTCATATTAGGCCAATAATAGTTGGGAGATATTAAATTAAGCATTTTTTGAATCCCTAAATGTCCAAAATTATCATGAGCAATATGGAGTAATTTTTTTCTTAATGACATTGGTACAACAATTTTTTTGAATCCCTTTTTCTGAACTATAATAATTCCATTCTCTTTTTTATATTTTTTGTCACAAACATTGTCTTTGTCTTGCATCTCTATAATTTCTTTCTTATCTAGCAATAAACTAATATGTTGATTAAAATGACAAACAGGATTTCGTGACAACATGTCTGCTTCGACATTTGTTGAACCCTTTTCATATTTTATCTCATAATCAAACATACTAAGTTTGAGCGACCATCTAAAAAGCCTACCTCTTAAGTTTTTAACACTCCTTAACCATACTAGAGATGCGTGGTCCGTATGAATTGTAAACTTGACACCATGAAAGTAATGATAGAATTTGTCAAGAGTATCTATAATAGCTAAACATTCTAATTCAGTTATGAAATAATTTTGCTCATAACTCTTCAAAATTCTAGAATGATAAGCAATAGGATGTAAGAAATTTTCTTTATCAGGTTGTTTTAGAACGGCACCTACTGCTATCTGAGAGGCATCTACAAACATATGTAAAGGTAATTTAGGATCATAAATTTTGAGAATGGGTTTTGCAATTAAAGAATTTTTTAATTTTTCAAAAGACTCCTGGCACTCTGAGTTCCATTCCCATATTGTGTCTTTTTTAAGTAATCGGTTCAGAGGATATCTAATTTCAGCATATTTATTTATGAATTTATGGTAAACATTAATGGAACCTAGAAATCGTTGTAACTCTTTCACATTTGAAGGAGGTTTTAAATTTTTGATGGTTTCAATATTGGCATTTGCTGGTGTTATAGTTCCATTAGTGATTTCATAACCTAAGAAATTGATTTTATTTTGGCCTAATTTACATTTAGAAAGTTTAAGTTTAATGTTTTCTTGTTTGCAAATGTCAAAAATTTGAGCTAAATGGTTTAAATGTTCTTCTAATGAGGAAGAGAAAATTATAATATCATCAAAATAGTGGCACGCAAAGTCGATTTTATATTTATTAAGGATTCTTCGAATGGTTCTATTGAATATGGGAGGGCCCGTTTTTATGCCAAAAGGGAGCGCGAGCCACTCAAAAAGTCCAAAATTGGTTGCATATGCTAATTTTTCTGTATCGGATGGATGTATTGGTATGTGCCAGTAGCCAGAGGCTAAATCCAAAATTGAAAAATACTGAACACTACTCAATTTATCTAAAATTCCATCGATACGGGGCAAGGGTTCTGCATCATTTTTAATTATTGCGTTTAATTTTCTATAGTCTATACATAATCGCGTTTTTTTACCTTCCTCTCTTTTCATAACTAGTGTAACAGGGGCAGAATAGGGGCTATTACTTTCCTTTATCAGTCCGGCTGCTAACAATGATTGAATTTGGTTTTTTATTTCTATTTCTTCTAGAGGAGATGTTCGGTAGGGCCTCAAAGATATAGGTAGGTCTGAGTTTAGTATAACGCGTTGTGGTTCAATATTAATCCTACCCACATCATATTTATGCTTTGCAAAAATATCACTATAAATATGAACTAATTCCCTTAAATTTACATCTTGAATTAAATTTATTTCCCCAGTTAAATCTGAATCCGAATTATCGCGAAAATTTTGAAGAGTCATGGAACCTCTATAATCATGATGCACATTAATTGCGTGATCATATTCAACACAGTCTTCATTTTTCATAATATTTCCACAAGTAGATTGTAACTCTATATCATGATTACTTACATTCAGTGTTTCATTATCATAATTATCTATTGCTACAGTATTACCAGTATTTAATTTCATATTTTTTTTATATTCTGAGGTTACAAATTCATTAGATTGATCCCTGTTTTGTTGTACTTGGTCCATATTTACTGTATTGAAATGAAGGGATCTCTCATTATGTATGGATATACTGTTAGTTATGATTTTCCTTCCCTGCATTACAATACAATTTTTACATTCTATGGTTAATTTAAATTTAGAACATTCTTTTAACCCCAAAATAACATAATCCAAATTTGTATTGCATACTAAAAAGTTAACATATTTTTTAATTTTACCCACTTTTAGAAGAACACTACATTTTTTATTTATATGTAAAAATCCTTTTGCCTGACCAATGGTAACTGAGGGTATAGTCTCAATTTTAGCATTAAGTTTTTTAACAAATTTAATTGGCAATATTGCAATAGTTGAGCCAGTATCTACAACACATGGCAAATTATAATTATTTGTACATCCATACACAATTAATAATCAAATATTATGAGAATTATTTTGTGAGCTACTTGGAAGAGTATCAAAGGATGGCAACTCACTCCTAAAAATACATTCTCTTTCCCAATGAAAAGCATTACTCACACCCCTATTTGTGCATATCCTACAAGGTCTTGAAGGGTATGAATTTTGAATATAATTATTTTGACAAACTCTAGGTCTTTGAAACTGAGATTGCCTTTGGGGAATCCAATTCCTAAGTGTATTATTGGGCCTAACTGGCTGAATCCAGGGCCTAGTTGGTTGAAAAGGTTGAAAATTTTGTCTAGCTGATGGTTGATTTATTACTTGGTTTGAAACTAGTGGGATGGAAACTTCCACGAATTGTTTGACAACCCGGTACCATTCTGTGGTACTACTAGGAGGATTTATAATAATATTGTTTTTGAAATCTGGTTTTAAACCATCAGTTAAACCTTGTAATAGTATATTTTCACTAAGATGTAATTTCCTACCAATTTCCACTTTTTTACGAAAATAAGTTTCTAAATTGTCTAAATTATCTAATTTCAGATTTGAAAAATCAGAAAAACTCGGGAAGTCTAATTCAATGAGTCTTTCTATCAAAATTTTCTTAATTTGTTCATAATCCGTATAATTTAAGCAGTCATTGATATAAATTTTTTGCGCTTCCCCTTTCAGATATTGCGCAATAGAATTAAATTTCCATTCTAGATTTTTCTTCTCCTTTTCACATGTTGTATCAAAATAAGTTAACCACGACAAAATGTTCATTCCAGAACTCGGGTCAAACGGTACGAACTTAGGATCTTCCATAATTTTTTGATTATTACTCATTAGAATAAATGAAGCACTTCTATTTTCTTTATTAAATCCTGATCGTAAAATCATTCGCAATAAATTTCAAAGTTAATAATTTCTATCAAATACATATTTTTTCAAAATTACTATATCAGATCCATAACATACAATAAATAATAAAATAATAAATAAATTAGTAAATTAATAAATTAACTTCAAATTACTCTCATCAATAAAATAATGAATAAATAAATAAATAATAAATACTTTCCATCAATCATAAATAGAATAGAAATAACAATCAAAACATTTAATAAAATAACTTACAGTTCACGAAAAATCTTCAATAAAATCCATTCTTCATTAAATTCCTCATCAAATACCTTTCGCATACTCACCACTTTGAAGTCATTAATTTTCAAAAATTTTCCTATGACCATGAATACTGAATCAAAATTTGTGCGCACAGATCAACATCAAGCGTCAGGAAATCCACATCAGACTCGAAGCAAGTACTATTCATTAGCAAGCTGAAAATACCATATAGGCTGTCCTTCAATCGAACTTCGGCGATAGCATGATTTTCTTCGTTCCATCGCAATTTTCTTTAAGTATCATTCATTAAAAAGGCAGCACAGATAACAAATCCTGTCCGACTTTTCGATTAGTTGTGACGATTTAAGGAGAACTCGAATTATTTCCACTGGTTAAAAAGAAACACACAGTCATGGCAAGCGAGGGAAAAAACAAAATAAATAAATAAATGTAGAAGATCCAATAATTAGTCATGGGCTGCTGTAAATTCATTTATTAAATTCGTAATAATGAGGAAGGAAAAGCTCCTTTTGCAAAATTTCCATCATTATTTCAGCGAGCTGTCCTCATCGAAGAAGCAACCCAAGAAATCTTCTTTTTTCATCTCGAGACTTCCACCTTTTTAAACTAAAAAAAAAGTTCTGGAACATTCTGTAACCTCAAACCATCATTCTTTTATGTAAACAGAATTCTTGTCCAGCTACGAGATTATTTTCCACAAACGATAAATTTATTTAAAAAAAATATTATTTAACCAATTTATAATTGACTCAGAATTTTAAATATCTTAGGCAGACGATTTTTATAAATGATTAATTTTAAGAGAAAAAGAAAAGAAATGAATTTATTAATATGCACACATCAAAGGTTGACGTAGGAAAAATAAATAAATAGATAAAATAAAATAATGATATTTTTTGAAAGGTATGGTTTTGGAATAAATTTAATAAGACTTTCTTAAAAAGGGTTGATTAAAACATAGAAGAAATCAGTTTTATTTGGAATATTAAGAAATAAAGTTTTAATTAAGAATATTTTTAATTTAGAGCCATCTTTTTAAATTTACGCATACTGGAATAATGTTTTTTAAGGCAAATTAAGAATTTATATCGTCTGCATAAGGATTAACAGATTAGATTTAGAAACAAGATTTTAATTTAATAATTTGAAGTAAGTACGGAATATTATTATAAGAAAATTAAGATAGTATAAAGGTTAGTTTTGGCGAAAAAATTTTAAATTTGTAATATATATATATATATATATATATATATATATATATATTTATTTATTTATTTATTTATTTATTTATTCTGTAACTACTTTTGAGTAGATTAGGACGGAAGAGTTGGATTAAGCTTTAAGGGAACGCACACTAAGTATTAGTTAAAGTATTTTAAAGGGCGTCTATTTCCAACGCTGTCCAATGGTTAATTCTTAAACCATTTGTGACAGACATATACTTCCAATTACGAAAATGTTTTAAATGACACAAAGAAATATTTTAAAGCGATTTAACTGAAGGTGCTACCACAGTATAAGTTTTACGGTTGTGTTAATTTTAATAAATTAACTTCTAGAGTGGTTAAAATAATTGAAGTCATGAGTTTCAAAATTCTTTTTATCGAGAAAATTAAGTTTTGAGAAATCGCGAAAAACCTTTAAATGCGTCCATTTTTTTTCATTATAAATTTTGAGTTTGTAGTATTACATTAGTGCAGATTGGAATAGACTGATAGAGAAAACAAAAGCGATAAGGCGAGTTTTGAAATTCACATCCTCAAATGTATTTTTACATATGTTTATTTTGTAAGGTAATGAAGCTGTTTCTTTTCATCATTTTATTTTAAAAAGACGTTGTTTTAATAAGCTTTTATTTTACTTATAACGTGCTTGTGTACATTTTCCTAGTTCAAAATTTGTGTTCAAATTTTAACTCATTTTCAAATATGCGATCAAGGTTTAAATCGCATACTTATTTATATCAAATAACAATTTAAAATTAATATGGTTTTAGGTGAATACCATTTATTTATTTTATAGGACTACACCGAATTATATTAGCTTAAATAACGAAATAGAATTTTAAATATGTATCAATTTGTAACGAATTGTGATTGTTGCTTCTCATAATTTAATTTAACAAAATTTCTGCCATGTTTTTACTTATATTTTTTTACAAGTTGTATATTTTGCTTTGATATGTAAACATCAACATAAATTTAAAAATAATATTGTAAAAATTATTTTATTCGAAATGTTTAATGGTTAATTGTATCTGACGTTTATTTTTATTCACAGTAAATTTGTGACTGACCCCTATTTTGCAGCAAGAAAGATGCTTCAACTTTAAACAGCTATTACTCAGTCAGTTTTAATCTCAGAGGAATGGAACTTTTTTTGTCTTACTTTTAAGAGTAAAATTTTACTAAGTATCATTTAAAGGACCAGGAGACCGTAAAAAAATTTAATTTTCGTAATTTTTTAATTATTTTTTTTTACCTAAATCGCTTAAAAAATACTTCTTAACCTTTTTCAAAACATTTTTGCAATTGGAATCATATGTTTACGACTAACGGTTTAGAAATTAGCCATTGGCCACTGTTGAGAGTGGACACCCTGTATAATAACCTACTGTATTGAAAAAAGAAAACCTTTACATACATTTAAGGAAAAAAACGCATTTTTTTATACATTTTTTTCAACTTTTGTTCTTATCCAAGTGCCAAATATAGTCAATAAATAGGATGAATCGCCAGGTCTTTTTCCAATGGACTGACTCTGAAATTTAATACTTTATTTAGACCATACAAACCTTTCTCTCATAGTTATATTAAATTTATTTTAAATACTTTAAATAGTGTTGTTTCGCATTAAAATTGCATTTAAAAAATTCAAATAAAATCATTAAGAGTTTTTAATTTTACGTTTTCGAGATAATTGTATTTTTTATTTTCTAAATGATATACACGTTTCAAATTTAAAAAAAATGATAGAATAATATACCGTCGCCAAAATCGTAACTTATGCCAATGGTACTCTCTTTGTCCAAAATAACAGAATTTTTCATCATAATTCTACAACTGATCTACGTAAAACGATGTACTATATACGAGAACCTTCCTTAAAATAATATCTATCTAACAGTGTAAGTTACATCAAAATCACATTAGTAGAGCCCGAGGTGAAAGCGGAATTAAAGAATTTTTCGTTTGTATTATATATATATATAAGTAGATAACATCTGATCTGTCATTTAGACAACTTAAGAGAATAAATCTTAGCTAAGAAAACTACATATAAACGATGGATACGTATATATTATTTAAACACAATTATTATTAAATATTATTTTAACACAATCAAATTGATTGGTAAAGTTAACATAGGAATTGAATATTTCCTCAATCCTCGGTTGTCTCCCCCAATTAGCTTAAACGGTAGAGCATTGCCCCCCTAATCCAAGGATCTGGGTTCGATTCCCGGGCTGGAGATTTTTTCGCTGAGATCAAAATATTTAATTCGTATGAAAACTTTACTAATCAGTTTGATTGTGTTAAAATAATATTACATTACTGCTTAAGGTATATTTCTTGCTAATTTTACTGCTTATTATCGTAAATTTTACAATTATAAATTGGCGCCCTTGCTGCCAGTATTATACCGCAAATTAAAATTTTTTTTGTCAGTGTAAAGGGCATATTTTTTTAATTGATTACATCCGCTATGCGAATAAATTCGAAAATGTTTATGAAGGAACGGCCTATTTTCGGAATACTAAAATGCACATATAGACAAAATTTTTATAGTAAAATCTATCAAAGCGACAACTGTATGCAACGGTATCTTATTCTAATTAAATGTGACTTATAATCCAAAGAAAAGAAAGCATTTAAATATCTTCTAAGACTGGAACCTGAATTAAAAAGAAATTTTCTTCTGTTTTTTATGTTTTTTTCATGCCCAGTTATGCTGAAATTGTATTCTAAATTTAAATAGTGCAAAAAACTATAATTTTATTGATTTTAAATTTGGTAATTTGTTTTTATGTCAGCAATTTTTCAATAATTTGTGTTTATTAATAATTTTATTTTCTCTATGCACAATATTTTTCTAACATATACTGCGCAATAAACTATGTATTTATAGTTACACATTTTTTTTTTCAAATTCGGGAAAAAAATCAAATTCTTTAAGTCAGAATCATAGACTAAATAATCAAGAGTGCTTGCTTCCATAACAGCACCCACCTTAACACTGTACTTTATTTCTGTCTTTAAATGCGTTTCACCTTGGACAGTTAGCCCTTTATCTGCCTCATTATGAATTCATGAAAATTTTACATTCTAAAGCATTTTACGCAAATTGTTTAAACTAAATTAAAAGATTTACATAATCAGTTAATAAATATTTAAAGGATTATAGTGGGATTGAAGGATTTAGAATGATTGATTAAATTATGGATTTACAGGGATTTTGTGCAATTTTTATAACCCCACTCAAATATTTTATTTTAATTATTTTCTTAGTATTTTGTACAATTATAAAATGCACAAATATGATGTTTTTGCAATATAAGTATAGAAATAATTCCGCATTGAAAAATCCCCATTCCCCTCCCTCGGCGCCAAGAAAGCTGAAAAGATGCAAAGGCAAAAGAAATCATCCTTTTAAAAATATTTTTGT
The DNA here is from genome assembly GCA_964019185.1 of Maratus speculifer. Lineage (NCBI taxonomy): Eukaryota > Metazoa > Arthropoda > Arachnida > Araneae > Salticidae > Maratus > Maratus speculifer. The sequence continues at coordinate 348,852,936 of OZ025294.1, forward strand.
TTTATTATTGTAACCAATAATGCTTTTGGAATCATATAAAATAATGTATCTGTAACTCATTCTGAGCAGTATTACAACTAACTGACGTATTAAAATAATTTTATAATAAGTTATTTTAATGGTATTTATAAGTACCGTCGGTATATAAAGGGTTAACGGTATATAAAGGGTAAATTCAGATTGCCATGTTCAAGGAAAGACGATCACTACTGTTATTTAAAAGGAGTACATATTTTTGATTAGACAATGCCACACTTGATTTACTGCAAAATGTCAGAGTTTATTGTTTTTCATTCTTTTGGTTACTTCTTTTCTTTTAATACAAGCATAAAAAAAGCAGTGTTAAAGTATTTGTTCAAGGCAGAAGGTATACCCTAGAAAGTATATCGCTTTTTTGAGAACCAGAGGTTATACAGTGGTCATTTAAAAAAAAATTATAAGGTATGCGGAGGTTTACTTTGTATATTCACCACGACATACCTGAAAGATAAACAGCATAACAAATTGGTGAAACAAATATTATATTCTTCTCCCTTACAGTTATTAAATGAACTCGTGTGTGATTTTTATTTTTAAATTTAGTTATTCTATAAAATTTGCTTGCAGAAAACTAATCAGATGTGCTTTTTAATTTGTAACATTAAAATTTTGAATTAACATAAAATCTGTGAGTATTTTTAAAAACTTTTTACAATGGTTAAAATCTTCGCTAGCATAAATCCTTATTAACGCTGTAAACTATGGCCAATTTGTGCAATATAGTTTTTGGATCGATACACGTGTCACTGAAGTCTAGACGTTCTAATCAAGCCTCTGGAGGGATTACTGTATGGTCGGATTTTGGTTAAAAATGGTTTTATCTTTTCTATTCTAAATTGTTTGAATGTAAGTTAAAATAAAATAAAAACCATTTGAATTATTACTTCTATCGTAAATTAAATTTGTTAACTTAACCCTCTCAAATGCATTTTTGAATATCACAATCTTTAATACATATGTTTTTTGAAAAGTGCATTTGAGACTTTTGATTTAAAAAAATAATTTTAATCGCTCGTATAATAATTTAGCTCTCAATAATGAAACCTTTATAACATAATTATATTTTAAATATTTAAACATTTCAAATTTGTGTCTTCATTTCTACTATCGTTATAACTGACTTTTTCAAAAGTTTAGCTCCAAGTTATTAAATTAGTTTCATTTTTGCAAATAATAGACGTAACAGTGAAAAAGGAGCATATCGGACGTTCCTCTCAGCCCACACAACTTTGAAAAATGTCCGTGGTAGATATAGCTGCCACCACCGATATTACTAGGTGATATCGGTCACCCACTGTGAGGTTTGTGTAAATGAAGACTTACGCCGTTAGGTAACTGAATTATCAGTTTATTAAGAATATATGTACACACTAAATACGCTATTTACAAATATATACAATTACAACTCGGATATAGGTGATCCGGTTCAACATTAAATTAGACACAGTAAAGATTGGCTGTGTACTATTCCAATTACACTTTCCACCTCACACTCAATACACGTTAAATTCACTTTATCGGAGCTCAACCTTGAGTCTCCCAACACAAGTATACTAGGCCTGCACTACTCGGCCCAGAGCGCTAAACACTAGGACGTCAGTGTCCTTTGCTCACCAGAAAACGCCCTGCTTTATGCTCTACAACACAGAGCACACCTTACCAGAACCTCTGGCATACACCTTCTAGGTACGAGACCCAGGAACGGAATGACTTCTCTGAGACAAACTTGCCCTTCTCAACTCACGGGGTCACACAAATGCCAACCCCCTTTTCAGCTCCCTCATTGGGCACATTCCCCCACTCCTTTCTTGTTTAGTGACATGCTGCTAATCTGCTCATCATCCGCATACCTCACTGACAGATGGACATGCCTGTCAGCAATCTTCTCTTCCTCTAACGCACCACCTGCATAGGATTATCTGGCAATTCGCCTTTCCAGAAAGAAGGAATGTCACCTTGGAAATTCTGTACACAACCATACAATACGAAATATTCAAATAGAGAAATAGTAGAAATTCCATTCTTTAGCACAGTTGCTATCAGAACCTGACAGAGCATTTTTTGATTTCCAAGTTTTAACTGAAAAAAAATGAACAAATAAAAGAAAATTTGCATTTTTGCCCGTAAACGTGGGTAAAAGAAATATGAAATTTATCCATTTTGTGGCAGTTTTTTCTGAAATTCATAAATTGTAGAAAACCTACTCATACATATTTCCTAAATCACTGTAAAAAAAGGCAGAAAAGAAGGAGTTAAACAAAATGTGCATACTAAATATCAAATGGGCAACAGGAAAAAATATTTTAATTAGATTTTTTCATTAGAATAAATGTGAAGTTTATAATGTGAACTAAAGTATCGCCTTTGTAAAGTGAAAGAACCGTTCATAATAGCTTCTTTTACATGCTAAATAAAACAAAATTTAAGCAATAAAGTATGGTAAGTTTAATGTACAGATGTAAAATATGAAAATATTCATAATTACATTTCTAAGATTTTTTAGCATGATTCTGATATACCTGTAAAAGCATTCAAAGCATTTCTTTATGCGAATCTGTTTCGAGAATTTTTATAAGAAATAAGTGCCAAGGGAAAAAGTTTCTGGTTGAATTCTGAGTTCTCTTTGCCTTATGCCTCAAGAATTTTCGTAGAAAATATTACTTTTCGTAAGAATAACTTTTCCTTTAAATAGAAGTAAAAAGAGAAAAATTTAAAGCTATAGAATATTTTTCTGCTTAAACGTATTTTTCACAAAAAACTGATTTTCACGAATGTAAAAAATGTTTTAATCGGTATCTCTTTGATTATTTATTCTCTCCTTTTTAGTGATTTTCAAGAAATCCTTTGACGTAAATCAGAATTTCATGAAAAGCTGGTTTACGTTAGTGAGTTTCTGTTTAGTTTTATTTACAGGAAATTTGAAATTGTGAGAGTTTGATTAAAAAAAATCCTTTTTTATTCTAGCGAATGAATTAAACGAAAGATAGGGTTTTCTAGTTAATTTTAAATCTAATTTAAATTTTGCAATTCAAGTGAAAAGTTAGAAGTGAAATCGAATGTATCAGTTATGATGTTAATATCAATTTTTCTGCGCACACTGTAAAATATTTGCTTAATATCATGATAGTCCATGTAATTTTAGATTCTAAAAATGCCTTAATTTTGGTTCAATGATAATTAGAGGTAATGCTGTAGCCCAAAATATAAACCGGAAATGAAATTTCTGAAATCGGAAGTACCATTTAAAGAAAGTTAAACAGTACATTTTACCAGTTGTTTCTTTACTTTTAAGCAAGGTTAATGCTGATATTTTTTAAATGTAGTATTTACTGTTAATTCTTTATTTTCTGTGCTATATTAAAATCTTAATTTTTTGTTTTCATTGTTTATGTTTATGAAAAACCTCATATCTCAATCAGTTTTTAATATATATAAATAAAACTTTGCCACAACATTTTGATTATATACTGGTATGTTGCGAAACAAAATATTGCTTGTAACTATATTAATTAAGGAGCTATTTTTATTAAAAATTACGTATTTTAAAAAACGCATTAAAATTAAATACCAAATTACAAAATTTAGAATATGTTAGTAAATATAGGAGGTATTGCAATCTTTTGTTTTTTAAAACAGGCAAATGGTTTGCTAATATATTGTTTAAAATAAAAACTGAAATATATTATATAGATTTTGTTATAGATGATTTGGCGTAAAGGTAATTCTTTACTAAAGTATGTCTAAATATTGCTAAATTTGTATAAACAACTAAAACTCTATTAAAAACTTATTTGAATTAATGGTTTTGTCCCCTGTTTTAATTAAACACATATGCTTTATAAAAATTTTATATTAAAAAAAGGTGTTCCAAAGGTAAACACACATCTTAATGAACTTCACGATTAATAAATAAACTTGTAGGCTGTAATAACATTAATAATTGATTTTCATAACATAGACTAAATAAAACTATAATTCAAAAAAGCCATAGCAAGCTATGATATCTTTTATTGCATTTCATGATTACATAAAATGTTTTAGGCATCCCAGTTCCTTGAAAAATCCTTTGTAACTTTACATATTTTTTGGTTTACAATGCAAATTTATATGTGGTAAATGAATTTTTGTTATTGTGGTTATATAAAAAAATCTGAGAATCCCAGTCTACTGAAAAAAATTTATTAATTTTACAGATTTCTTTTTACAGTATATATAAAGTTTTTAAAGACATTTTCAACGAGAGCACGTATCATGATATATTCGAAAATATAAGGAAATCTGGTAGTTTGATACATTTATTATTTTTTCAATTACTTATAAATTAATCCAGAACGTATCAACAAATGTATCTCCAAGATTTCAGTGCAAAAGTCTTTTACGAATCCACTGTTTTTGTTGTTGTGGTAGTGGTGGTGAAAGTTATTTCGTAAAATTGTTTCATATATATTTATTTAAATAAAATTATGTGTGGTAAAATGATGTTTAATTCAATCCAAATTTTCACTTGGATTCAGTTGATTTTAGGAGTTTAAACACTAGAAATGTCTTACAAATGTGGTCGCCATATTTAAACGCAGGATTGTTTTTATTAAATAAGCTAAATAGTTATTACTTTACGAAAAATCTGATATTTTTTGTTCTGGGGCATAATATTTCCAAAATTTCCTTATTTTGTCTTTAAATAAAAATAAAAATATAGTCCCAGAGACAAAAGAATATATTATGGTTTAATCATGAATTTATAAAATCTTTTAATATCGGAACTCTTTTATTAAATGTGTTACTATTATAAAATGATCAAATATTTAACTTACAATCCTTATAGATAGCTATATTTTTAAAAAATTTAAAAATACATAAAGTTTTACATTTTTTTTTAAAAATTCATGCAAATTAGCGATTGTTTATTTTTAAAAAGGAAATTAAACTATAAAAAAATCAATATTTCAAAAGTATAATAAGTTTTTAAACATTTATTTAATTAAATATCTTTCAAAATCTGCTAATTAATGCATCACGCATGTGCTTTTAATTACAAGCAAGAATTTTATTTAAAACGAAAAGCATTATAGCTGATTGATGTAATTATCAATTATTGTCCTTGGAACGTAAAATTTTTCATCTAGATGCCTGACGAATTTCCTTTACATAAAGACCTTTACATAGATTTTCTTTGCCATGCAAAAAATTAAAACTGATAAAATCGATAAATATTTTACATTCACTCATTTTATTCTTTCTATCAATTTTTATTCCACTCGTTTTGTTTTCACTTTCGACGTACATAACTTAATTAACAGGGCGCTTTCAACTTTCTTTAACTTTTTTATATTCAAAACTTTCTGAATTTTTAAAATTAGTTTGTACTAATAAACCAAATGAAAAAAAGTTCATTATTTCTTCTTTTAACTCTCAGGGTTTAATCGTTAAAGAATCGAGCTCCATGTGTGACGAAATAATCGATGGAGACATGAAAAATGTTTTTGTCCACTGGCGCACTTTTTCCCTCAATCATAAGGTTTTGTTTAGTAAAATAATTAGAGCAGTGCATGTTCTTGACCTTTTTTAGACAGAATTTGTATTGTCGTAAAATATTTTAAATAAAAATTTTATACAATAGGGTATTTAGTTGAAAATTGTTAGAATGCTCCTTTATCATGCTGCAGTTTAAAGATGAATACACATACAGAAACATATAAATACACTGTAAAAAATTGTAATTTAACAGATGTAAAGCCATTATGGAATATGTTTTTATAATATGATTGAAATATTGTTTAACTTACATCCCTTATACAACCATATGCTTAAAGAATGAAAAACAGTAAAATTTTACTATTTTTTTTTTCAATTTCATGCAAATTAGTCATAATTTATTTTTAAGAAGGAAATTAAACTGAAAAAGAAAATCAATATTTCAATAGCATAACATGTTTTCAAACATTTTTTAATGAAGTATCTCAAAATCCGCTAATTAATGTATCCCGAATATGCTTTTAATTACAAGAAAGAATTTTAATGAAAACGAAAAATCTTATTGCTGATTGATGTAATTATCAGTTATTTTTCTTGAAACGTAAAATTTTCCATCTAGATGCTAGACGAATTTCCTTTACATAAGTCATCCAAAAAAATTAAAATTAATAAAATCGATAAATATTTTGCATGTCTCTCATTTTATTCTTTCTATCAATTTTTATTCTATTTTTTTTCTCACTTTCAACGTACATAACCTAAAGAAAGTTGAAACACAGTGTTAATTAACCTTTTTATATTCAAACCTGTCTGAATTTTTTAAATTAGTGTGTAACTGATAAAACAAAATGAAAAAGAAAGTTCAATTTCTTTTTTTACCTCACAGGATTTAATCGATAAACAATCGAGCTCCATGTGTAACGAAATAATCGATGGAGGCATGAAATATATGTTTTTGTCAGGTGGCGTACTTTTTTCCCTCTATCATTATGTTTTGTTTAACAAAATAATTAGAGCGGTGCATGTTCGTGACCTTTTCTAGACAGAATTTGTATTGTCGTAAAATATTTTAAATAAAAATGTTATACAATAGGGTATTTTGTTGAAAATTATTAGAATGCTCCTTTATCATGCTGCAGTTAAAAGATGGATACACATACATACATATAAATACACTGTAAAAAAAAGTTGTAATTTAAAAGATGTAAAGCCATTATGGAATATGTTACTTTTATAATATGATTGAAATAATGTTTAACTTACATTTCTTATACAATCATATCTTTAAAGAACTAAAATAGAATACAATTTTACGATTTTTTTGTTTCATAAAAATTAGTCGTTATTTATTTTTAAAAAGGAAAGTAAACTGTTCAAAATTCAATATTTCAATAGTGTAATACGTTTTCAAACGTATTTAAATTAAGTATCACAAAATCCGCTAATTAATGTATCATGAATGTGCTTTTAATTAAAAGAAAGAATTCCAATTAAAACAAAAAAATTTATTGCTGATTAATGTAACTATCAATCATTTTTCTAGAATCGTAAAATTTTTCATCTAGATGCCTGACGAAATTTCCTTTACATAAGTCATGAAAAAATTAAAAATATTAAATTCGATAAATATTTTACACGTCTGTCAGTTTATTCTTTCTATCAAATTTTATTCCATTCGTTTTTTCGCTTTCAAAATACATAATTTAAAGAAAGTTTAAAGAATATTGTTAATTAACTTTTTGATATCCAAACCTTTCTGAATTTTTAAAATTGGTTGGTACTAATAAACAAAATAAAAATCATTATTTCTTCTTTTACCTCACAGGGTTTAATCGATAAAGAATCAAGCTCTATGTGTGACGAAGTAATCGATGGAGACATGAAATATCTGTTTTTGTCCTCTGGCGCACTTAAAAAAATATTTAATATTTTTTACTGGATCATTAGGCTTTGTTTAACAAAATAAATAGAGCAAAGCATGTTCTTGACCCTATTTAGACAGAATTTGTATTAAAAGTATTTGTCGTAAAATATTTTAAATAATAGTATTATACATTAGGCTAATTTGTTAAAAATTGTTATAATGCTCTTTTATCATGTTACAGTTTAAAGAAGGATAAACATTTTACATTCTTTATTTCATTCTTTCTATCTAATTTTATTCCATTCGATTTTTTTCACTTTTAACGTACATAACTTAAAGAAAGTTGAAACCACCTTGCTAATTAACTAATTGCTAATTAAATAAGGTAAATTGCATTACTTTATAAAAAATCTGATATTTTTCCCTCTGGGGCATAATATTTCCAGAATTTCCTTCCTTGTGTTCTTAAATAAAAATAAAAATATATTCTCTGAAATAAAAGAATATATTATAATTTAATCATAAATTTATAAAATCTTTTAATATCAGTACGCTTTTATTAAATATGTTACTTTACAAAATGGTCAAAAATTTAACTTACAATCCTTATAGACAGCTCTATTTTTAAAGAATTAAAAAATATATAAAATTTTCCTATCTTTATTAATTTCATGCAAATTAGTTGTTATTTTTTAAAAGGAAAGTAAATTATAAAAAAAAAAAAAAACAATATTTCAATAGTATGAAGCACTAGTCCACTCGTAAACACACATATTGTTTTACTAAAACAATTATTACAAATAATATAATACATCGCTGAGATTTTAACATTCAAAAAATAGTTTTTACAGATGAGCAGTTAGTACAACTTAGATAAAAAACTTGTTCCAGCAAATCTCGCGGAGCTTGAGTGGAGTGGAGAGGTTCCTGAGTAACGTGATAAAAATTATAAAACGGTTGCAAAAGTTAGTTATGGTCAAGGCGCTACAGTACTCCCCCCCCAGTGTCTTCAGACACGGAATCTGATTGGCAAACGGACTCTTCTACCGGACTTGGTTATTTTCTCTGGTTCATTCTTTTGTTGGTCTATCGTGTTTGGCTGTTGAAGAGTTTCTTTGGCTGTTGAAGGTTTTCTTTGGCTATTGACGGGTTCCTTTGGCGGAACTTCTTCAGGCACACTGAGCAAAAATGCTGGTTTTAGTCGGTCAAGACAAACTGTTGTCTTTTTACCTTTAACGTCAAGTGTAAACCATTTGTCTGTACGGGAAAGGACTTTAAATGGTCCGTCGTAAGTAGGTTGGAGTGGTTTTCTGATTGCGTCATGTCTGATAAAAACGTGGGAACAATTTTTCAACTCCTGATAGATGAATGGTGTATGACGTCCATGGTTTGCAGGAGGTACTGGTTGCAATTTTCTCATTGCTTCTCTCAGGTTATCCACGAAAGGTTTAGGATCAGGGTCCGAAGTTGGTCGCAGCCCTAAGAATTCACCTGGAAGTCTCAAGGTAGTTCCATAAACCAATTCTGAAACTGTTGCACCAATGTCTTCTTTCAGGGAAGAACGAAGGCCGAGCAGAACAAGTGGCAATGTATCAACCCATCGTTCTGTCATGTGGCATTTGATGGCAGTTTTCAATGGCCTATGCAAACGTTCTACAATGCCATTAGCCTTCGGGTTAAATGAAGTCGTTCGAAGCTTCGTTATTCCGAAATGTCGAGCTAGAGCCTTTAATAATTCTGATTCAAACTGACGACCTTGATCGGTTGTTATGTATGTAGGCACTCCGAAACGAGAAATCCAGGCAGAAAGAAATGTCCGTGCAACCGTTTCTGCTGTGATATCAGCTATGGGAATGACTTCGGGCCAGCGCGTGAATCGGTCTATGATCGTCAAGGCGTAGCAGTATCCTTGAGATGGTGGCAAAGGTCCAATTATGTCCATGTGGACATGTTCAAATCTTTCATTTGGGGTCTTAAAGGATCCCAGAGGACTGGAGACATGACGTTGCACTTTAGATCTTTGGCATGCAATACAAGCACGGGACCAGTTTCTACAATCTTTGTTCACTTCCGGCCACACAAATCTACTGGTAATGAGTCTTGTTGTAGCCTTTATTCCTGGATGGGACAGATTATGAAGAGATTTAAATACTTCAAAACGTAGGCTTTTTGGAACGTAAGGCCTGATGGTAGTTGTTGAATAGTCGCAATAAATCTCTCCGTCTGGTAGAACAACTTTACGCAGTCTCAAAGAAGTGCTTTCATTTAATAAGTCTTGTAATTCAGGATCATTCGCCTGTGCATTGGCCAGATTTGTATAATCAATTGGCGAAGGCATTTCTATGGCTGCAATTCGAGAGAGAGTGTCTGCTATGATATTATCTGAACCTTTTACATAACGCAAATCTGTTGTGAATTGTGATATATAATCTAGTTGTCTGTTTTGTCGTGGGGATGCTTTATCTGATTTCTGATGAAAAGCGAAAGTTAAAGGTTTGTGATCGGTATAGATGCAAAATGTTCTACCTTCAAGCATGTATTGGAAGTGTCGAATAGCCGAATAGGCTGCTAATAATTCTCTATCGTACGCGCTATAACGTTTTTCAGTGGGAGACAGTTTCCGGGAGAAAAAACCCAAAGGTTGCAATTGGTTATTTGTAATTTGATTGAGTGCAGCCCCGATAGCAAAATCTGAAGCATCAGTACACAAAACCAAACCCGACGTTTCTGAAGGGTGAGCAAGTAAAGCTGCATTTGCAAGTTGTTGTTTACAGTCATCGAAAGCTTGTTTATCTTCCACAGTCAACTCGATATGGTTGTTATCTTTTTTGTTTCCTTTAAGATACTCATTTAAGATGGCCTGTTTGTCCGCAGCATGTGGCAAGAATCGACGGTAAAAATTGATTAAGCCTAAAAACATGCGTAAATCCCTTACAGTTTTCGGTTCCTTAAAATCTAATACCGCTTGAACCTTTTCTGGCAAGGGTTTGGTCCCATCTTTTGAAATCAGATGTCCTAAAAATGAAAGTTCAGAGACCCCGAACACACATTTAGATGTATTTAGTTGTATCCCGTAGTCGCTGAGTCTTTGGAATAATTGCTGTAAATGCTCTGCATGCTGCTCTTCATTATCAGAGAAAACTAAAATGTCATCCAAATATGCAAAGCAAAATGCCAAATCCCTTAAAACTTCATTGATAAATCGCTGAAAAGTTTGGGCAGCGTTGCAGAGACCAAAATTTAAAAAGGGGAATTCGAACAGGCCGAAGGGTGTTATTATTGCAGTTTTCGGGATATCCTCTTCATTTACCGGAATCGCATGGTAAGCCCGAAAAATATCTAATTTTGAAAAAATAGTTTTGCCATGGAGAGCAGAGGAGAAATCTTGTAAGTGAGGAATGGGATAACGATCTGGAATTGTTTTTGCGTTTAAGCGCCTATAATCGCCAACAGGACGTATACCACCTGTGGATTTAGTCACAACATGAAGGGGTGAAGACCAGGGGCTCTTGGATGGTCGACAAATACCCTTCTCAATCATAAATTCAAATTCCTTTTTAACGGCATCGAGGGTTTTTGGATTTAATCTTCTAGGGCGACTATGGACTGGCGGCCCAACTGTCTCAATATGATGCACAGTGGAATGTTTGGCCTTCCCAAATTTGGGATCTGGGGTTATAATATCTGGATAAGATCTTAACAAGGCGTGATAACGGGAATTTTCTATAATGACTTTAACTGCCCCTTGTTGCACATTATCCAAACTGCCCGAGGTGCCTATATTTGTCATTCCATCGATAAGTCTTTTATTCCTAATATCGACAAGTAGATTAAAATGTCTCAAAAAGTCTGCTCCAATAATGGGTGTCGAGACCTCAGCAACTATAAAATTCCATTTAAAAACCCGGCGTAAACCTAAATTCAATTGTAATAATTTTGTACCGAAGGTTTTTATTTTTGACTGATTTGCGGCGTATAATTCAAAGGAGTCAGGAGAGCGTTGGTAACCGTGTTGGTTTCTTTTTATTGGTATGCACGAAACATCACTACCGGTATCAATTAAATATTTCAGATTTGTAGCACTGTCATAAACGCAAAGGCGGTTATTAGTTTTAGCTACCGAAACATCGCTACCACCCACGGCACTTGTTTGAGTGGTAGCGTCTACTCGTTTCCCGACTGGGTGAACGAGCAAGGCTGCCTACACTGCCTAGCAAAACGACCAAACCGATTATGGTAATAGCAATAATTTTGATTGTTTTCATAAGCCGGATTTCGGCTTACATTCCTAGATTGGCCTCGGAATGTGAATCTTCGGCCCCTTGAATTATATTGACTTTTTTCTTCGGAAAGTTTCTCGACAAGCAATGTCAACTTCTCAATTTGTTTTTGCATGTCTAAAATAGATGGCTGGCCTATTGCCGCAATTGGTTCTGATTTTGCAACAGAATATACCTGCGTGTTATCTGCTGTAGTTTCGTATATCTTGTCGGCTAAAACCGCAAGTTCAGGTAAATTTTCGTTCGATACCAATAAGATGGTTTGAATATTTGGTGGTAATCTCTGTAACCATAAGCTCTGCAAAAAGTTATCGTTGAGTTGGCCTGCAGCCAAATCGCGCATTTGGCGGAGTAATGTAGACGGTTTACTGTCTCCCAACTGCAATTCACTCAGAAGTTTTTTTAAGCGTTTTCCATCAGAGTCCGCGAACTCTGCAATAAGCCTGCGCTTTAATGTGTCATATTTATCCTGCTGTGGGGGACTGTATATAAGGTCACTAACATAATTTAAACTTTCAGAGTCGATTGATGAAATTAGACTAGCATATTTGGTGTCATCGTTTGTAATTCCAGATAACTGAAACGCGGCTTCTACTTGTGAAAACCATAATTGAATATTTTGTTTCCAAAACGGCGGCACGCGAAGTGCAATTCTATTAATTTCATTGCCTTGCATATCCAGCTATCTATAAATTTATGCTATCTATGCTCAGTTATAATATCAATGTGTTTTATGTGCAATAACCTTAATAATAATATGAATTAAGCATGATAAAAAGTTTTAAAAAAAATCTCTCTCGAATTTACAGAAAACAGAACTGACCTGATATCCAATCTCTCCTCAATCAAAAGCGAACTCTTTGATGTACTATCACTTAATTAATTTTGCACTGGTTGTTTGAAAGTTGCGTGCTTGTGCGGGTCACCACTGAAGCACTAGTCCACTCGTAAACACACATATTGTTTTACTAAAACAATTATTACAAATAATATAATACATCGCTGAGATTTTAACATTCAAAAAATAGTTTTTACAGATGAGCAGTTAGTACAACTTAGATAAAAAACTTGTTCCAGCAAATCTCGCGGAGCTTGAGTGGAGTGGAGAGGTTCCTGAGTAACGTGATAAAAATTATAAAACGGTTGCAAAAGTTAGTTATGGTCAAGGCGCTACAAGTATAATACGTTTTCAAGCATTTTTTAATCTCTTTAAAAATCTGCTAATTAATGTATCACGAATGTGCTTTTAATTACAAGCAAGAATTTTAATTAAAACGAAAAACCTTATAGCTGATTGATGTAATTATCAATTAATTTTCTTGAAACGTAAAATTTCTCATCTAGATGCCAGACAAATTTTCTTTACATAAATCATGCAAAAAATTAAAAATAACAAAATCGATAAATATTTTACGTCTGTCATGTTTTATTCTTTCTATCAATTTTTATTCCATTCTTTTTTTTTTCACTTTCGACGTACATAAGTAAAAAAAAATTGAAAGCGCGTTGTTAATTAATTTTTTAATATTCAAACCTTTCTCATTTTTTAAAATTAGTTTGTACTAATAAGCTAAAATGACAAAAAAAGTTCATTATTTCTCCTTTTACCTCACAGGGTTTAATCGATAAAGAATAGAGCTCCATGTGTGACGAAGTAATCGATGCAGACATAAAATATCTGTTTTTGTCCGCTGGCGCACTTTTTTTTCGATCATTAGGTTTTGTTTAACAAAATAACTAGAGCGGAGCATGTTCTTGACCTTTTTTAGACATAATTTGTATTTTCGTAAAATATTTTAAATAATAATGTTATACTATAGGGTATTTTGTTCAAAATTGTTAGAATGCTCTTTTATCATGCTGCAGTTTAAAGAAGGATACACATACACACATATAAATATACTGTAAAAGAAAAAAAAAAACTGATTCTATAAAGCCGTTAACTGTAACCCATTATAGAACATGTTACTTTAAAAATATGTTTGAAATAATATTTAATTTACAATCCTTATGCAACCATATGTTTAAGGAGTTAAAAAGAATAAAATTTTATGATTTTGTTTATTTCATGCAAATTAGTCGTTATTTATTTTTAAAAAGGAAATTAAACTATAAAGAAATAAATATTTCAAAAGTATAATACGTTTTCAAACATTTTTTAGTTAAACATCTTTCAAAGTCCTCTAATTAATGTATCACGAATGTGCTTTTAATTACAAGCAAGAATTTTAATTAAAACGAAAAATCTTACAGCTGGCTGTGTTTTTATCAATTATTTTTCTTAATACATAGAATTTTGCATCTAGGTGCCTGACAAATTTCCTTTACATAAGTCATGCAAAAAATAAAAAATAATAAAATCGATAAATATTTTATATTCACTCATTTTATTTTTTCTATCAATTTTTTTCCATTTGTTTTTTTAACTTTCAACGTACATAACTTAAAGAAAGTTGAAAGCGTATTGTTAATTTTTTTTTTCAAACCTTTCTGAATTATTAAAATTAGTTTGTACTAATAAACCAAAAAGAAAAAAAAAGTTCATTATTTCTTCTTTTACCTCACAGGGGGTAATCGATTAAGATTCGAGCTCCACACTGTAAAACATTTGTGGTAACGTTACTCTATAAAATTGGTGGCAGCTACGATTTACACATCATTGAGTAATTTTTCACTTACATAATGGTGTAATAAAAACATGCATTACTGGTGTAACATTGCAATGTTACACCGATTATATCGGTTAAAGTACTCCACCAAATTGGAGGCAGCAAGGCTGCCACCAGTTTTATGGAGTAACGTTACACAAATGTTTTACAGTGCATGTATCACGAAATAATCGATGCAGACATGAAGTATCTGTTTTTGTCCGCTGACGCACTTTTTTTTTCTGCCATTAGGTTTTGTTTAACAAAATAATTAGAGCGGGGCATGTTCTTGACCTTTTTTAGACATAATTTGTATTTTCGTAAAATACTTTAAATAATAATGTTATATAATAGGCTTTTTTGTTGAAAATTGTTAGAATGCTCCTTTATCATGCTGCAGTTTAAAGATGGATACACATATATATCAATACGCTGTAAAAAATGCAATTAAACAAATGTAAAGCCATTATTGAATATGTTTTTTAAAATATGATTGAAATAATATTTAACTTACAGTCCTTATACAACCATATGTTTAAAAAATTAAAAAAACAATAAAATTTTACGATTTTTTTATTTTATGAAAACTAGTCGTAATTTTTTTATTATAATGGAAAGTCAACTGTAAAAAAATCAATTTTTCAATAATATATTACGTTTTTAAACATTTTTAAATTATCTCAAAATCCGCTAAATAATATATCACGAATGTGTTTTAATTACAAGAAAGAATTTTAATTAAAACGAAAACTCTTATTGCTGATTGATGTAATTATCATTTATTTTCTTGGAAACGTAAAATTTTTCATCTAGATGCTTGACGAATTTCCTTTATGTAAGTCATGCAAAAAATTAAAAATATTGTAATTGATAAATATTTTATATTCACTAATTTTATTCTTTCTATCAATTTTTCTTCCATTCGTTTTTTCTTTTTACTTTCAGCGTGCATAACTTAAAGAAAGTTGAAAGCACATCGTTAATTAACTTTTTTATATTCAATCCTTTCTGCATTTTTAAAATGACTTTGTACTAATAAGCCAAAATCAAAAAAAGTTCATTATTTCTTTTTTTACCTCACAGGGTTTAATCGATAAAGAATCGAGCTCCATGTGTGACGAAGTAATCGATGGAGACATGAAATATGTGTTTTTGTGCGCTGGCGGGCTTTTTTTTTTACTCGACTATTAGGTTTTGTTAAACAAAATAATTGAAGCGGGGCATGTTCTTGACCTTTTTTAGACAAAATTTGTATTGTCGTAAAATCTTTTAAATAATAGTGTTAATAAATAACTTTAAGGCATTTTGTTGAAATTTGTTTTTTCTTTATCATGTTGCAGAATAAAGAAAGATACACATACACACCGGTAAAAAAACCATGTAATTTAACAGATGTAAATTTACGGAAATCTGTTTGTTTACTAAAATTTTATCTGTACACCGTATAAAAAAAGTTTTTGTAAAGCTTCAGTAATTTGTATCTCTACAAAATAATCTGCAAAAACTACAGAAATCTGATTAAAACTTTATATCTAACCAGGCTGTAGTCAAATAAAAAGTTCTTAACATCCCAGTTTCCAGAAATTTTTTTAGTAACTCTACAGATTTTTTTTATTTAGAGTGTATATAACATATTTAAAGAGGCTTTCAACGAAGGCTCGTTAATATCATGATATGTTCGAAAATATTTTAAAAAATCTGTTCATTTCTTACATATTTTATGTATTTTTTATGTATTTGATACTGTAAACAGAAAATTTCTGCCCAGTTAGTCAACTTATTGATTAAAAATATTTTCCAAATGTATTAGTAAACAGAAATTAAAATACATTGCACCTAACATGAACACTAAATAAAACATTATTATATGTATTTTTTTTTCTCTTTCACTTAGATAAAACCAAAGATCAACTAATTGAAAACGGAATCAACTTTATTTTCAAATTCATAAAAAAAAAACTATAGTATTCAGTATTAAGTATGAAGAAATATTTCTTTTTTATGCAACAGAAGTTTAAGTAAAAAATTAATTGAACAATTTGAACATAAATGCAAATTTACTTTTTTGTTTCCTTAATAAACCTGCTGTAAAGTTTAAACTGAACAAAATCAAATCAAAAAAAGTTTTTTTAAAATGAAGATTTAAATATTAATTATAATTATTTAAATTAGTTAAAGTTAATAAAGAATATCGCACGTAATTCTGCGATTAAAAATTCAGCCTCACCCGTATAGCCTGGAGAATTTCATTTCACTCTGCTAAAAAAATCGCGAGATGTAAAAGTACTTTACCTAGAGAATAATACAATAATTAATAGATAAAAACTAATTTACACCTGTTTTAAAATTGATATAAAAAATATAATAAGCAAGGATATCTTGGAAATAAATGTCACAATTAGAAAAAATATCAAAAATTTCATGATATTTTAAAATAAATATAGCATGATATATATCCATCGATAGATGAAATGTTTGCAGCCATAGTAAATTAAGATCCTTTAAAAAAATAGCCTGATGAGGAAATCCTAAAACTTTCTTTCATTTTATAGATATTAATATTTCCAGAAAAATAAAACACCTACTAGGTGATTTAGACCAAATTCAACAACTTATGTCAACTTATTCTAAATGAATCTTACAGACATTTTGTAAAAACATGTTTTTGGGGTTCACTGACCCTTTGAATGTGTAAATCTGTCGAATGCCGGAAGAACCACAAAATCTATAATATTCATTTCCTCGATTAATCAAGTCTGTAAACAGATGATATATATAAGAACATATCGCTCACTTTAAGTGATATATGCCCTCATGTATCACTTAAACTGGCTTTTAACAAAAGAGGTAATTCAATATGTTTATATATTTTTACTTTATTCTATCTATACAAGAAGAAGGTAATGGATTTTTGAAAATTTCGACTTCCAGTTTTCGATTGATTTATACCTTTTAGTAGGACTTGAACACAATTTAATGTTTTTTAGAAAATTTCTGTTTACGAGTCTGTCTGTCACTCTGTGAGTCTGTAAGTGCAAGCATTTTGTGGGCGCTCTGTCTAAAGACTTAATGCATGAAATTTCGCAAAACTTTAGATTCAGTTAGACCTTGATATAAACTAGTTGTTTAGTTTTTTGTGCATATATCTTACAGATGGCGCTGAAGAACTGCCTTATTCACAATTTCCACAATAGCTCTATCTCTAGTAATAATGCATAGATTTTGATAAAATTTTAGATTCTGTTAGGAGAGTATATAATTTGGTGTTTATCTTAGTTTGGTGCAAATCGCTCAACAGGTGGAACTGCACGGTGTATTATTCACGATTATCAAAACAGCTATATCGTAAGAACTAATGCGTAAATTTTTATAAAACTTCACATTCAGTTAGTCCGTGAGATAGATTAGTGTTGTGTAGTTTTTAGTGTAAATATCTCAACAGGTATACTGGTATACAGGGTGCTGGTAGGTTACAATCTTCCCGATTTCACAACAGCTGTATCTCAAGAACAAATGTATGGATTATGTATGGATTATGTATGTATGGATTATGTATGAACAAATGTATGGAATGTATTCCTCATTCAGTTAATACCTGATAAGAGTTGTTTCTATTTAGTTTTTGGTGTACATCACCCAACAAGCGGCGCTGTTTTGCAGAATTATTTAAATATTTTGGAATAGTTCTATCTCATTTTCATCAAAATTCAAATTTAGTTAGAAGTTGACATAAATGTTTGCTTACTAGATTTCGGTGTAAATAACCTAAGTGGTGGCACTGCTATGCTGCATTTTTAACGATTTTTTTGACATGTATAAGGCAGAAGAATGTTTGAGATTGCCACATTTGATAAGTTTTGTCTGTGTCCTCAAGTGGGGTCGCTAGCAGTGCCTGATTCACAGCAGGGCATTCGGGGCACAAGCCCAGGGCTCCTGATTTTGAGGGGACGCCAAATGCTGCTGAAAGTTTTTCAAATATTGTCTAAAACCTAATGTAATTTTAATATCTAATGGAATTTTATATTTTATTCTACATTCTATTGTGTTCATATTGTATTTTTATAATTTTGAACATATTTTGTCTGAAATATCCATTTATAGTTATTTTATTATAGTGAATATTTTTCCTATCCTTATCACTTTAAAAATTCACTGTGTTATTAATTCTTATTTAATCCAGTTCCTGTTCTAGTCAGATTATTTGAGAGTTGGTGAGTGAATGTTGCAGGCAGTAAAGGCTTTATATTTTTAATATTTGAAGCTTGTCGAAAATGCATTATTAGTTGTTGCATATTTTATCATTCCAAATGTATCAGATTGTATAGAAAAAATAATAAACACTACACAATTTACTACAAAACGTCTAGGTCTACTGATTTAAATTTCATAACTATGAAATAATTATTTAAAAGAAAATATTTAATTTTTAATTAAAATTTTAATATAATTATTAAAATCAATAAGGTATTTTAGTAAATATTAAATCAGTCCGACTGTAAATATTGTGGAAAGCCCCCCCCCCACCCATAAGAATCTGCGTCCAGGGCCCCAAACTTTGTTAATCGGTCTCTGGTCGCTAGAATATTCAACTGGGAAACGTTTCATACTCATTAAATGAACAATTTTGTTGAGTTTAATATACATAAAATAGTGTTTAGTAAATACGAGACACATAAAAAAACGACCTAATGAAAAGCAACAAGTAGGTAATTCACGCAAACGTAGCTAATGGGGTGCATTCGTACTATAATGAAGTTTTAAAAATATGCAGTGTTTTGGGTCTTTTGTGCGTTCCTGTAAATATTGTATGCTTTGTATTATACAGGAATTATTTTGTAGTAACCTTCAGCCACGTATATCAATTTCATAAAATGTGAAATATTTTAATGTAATTAAATCAAACTCGTCCCAAACAATGCCCCCCCCCTCTATATCATTATGTAAGCGAATACTTTTGTGTGGCCCTGCAAATTAATAAAAAAATAATTCTTTGCTCCACAGATTGTAGAGAATCTATATTTTAGTATATATATCATACATTTATATGAAATTTATTATGTTATAAAGAGTGTAACATCATTAAAATGTATTTGAAACTATATTTTCCCATTGACCGTTATGTAACAAAATGCCTTTGATTGTTTTTGTAATTGACCTTTGCATCCAATTTTCATAAAATTTGAAATGAATCGACAAAATTATATAATAATGATATATTTTAAATTTGAAACAATTCGGTTGGGTAGTTTTTGCGTTGTTATATGCGAATACATGGATGGACGGACGGACTAAACGACGGCTATCGGTATTACTTATTTACATTACTCTGAACGCACCTAAAGACACCCATTTTAAATTCCGCGTTAATGTGTTTAAAGCTTTCATGAAGGAGAAAGGGTAGTAGCATACGTATTATTTCGCTGTTACTGCTCCGAAATTTTCCATCATTAATTTTGTATTAAAATAATGAATCCAATCATCAAGCCTTGAAACAACTGAATCTCATAAAATATATGCTGTTTATTCATTTCCATACTTTGACTTTTACACCTCATATTACTTACCCATCAAGGGTAAGTCTTGTAATCGTTTTGAAAATCGGAAAAAAAGTTTTGACGGATCTACGCGTTTCAGATACTGGAGATTCTGAAAAATATATTTTTAGAAAAAGAAATTTGCAATCTGTCCGTCTTGGTGTCTGTCGCTCTGCCTGTGTGTGTGTCTGTAAACGCTCTATCTCCCGAACAAACTGAGATAGAGATTTGAAATTCTGTATATACTTACTATGTAAGAATGGGACGAAGCCTATTTAATATCAGTAACCACGATTATCCTGAACTATTTTTTCGGACTTTCGAAAATTATTTTTTGATGAAAGATGTATAAAAATTTTCGAATTTTTTTATTTTAAGTAGTGGACGTAAAAGGAAATAAAAAAACACAGATTTTGCATAAAGAACGATCGGATTATTAGTTGCCGAGATATTTGTAATACTTTATTCCACATTCTTTGGTTTTTCATGACCTTGTATTTCCTTTAAATTTCAATTCAAAGATATATTTTAATTGTAAATGAGTTATTTAATCCGAATCAGTAAACTGTTAGTTAACATGACTATATTTCTTGGAGTTATTAGGATGTTTCTTTTACGCAGTTTAGTACTACTTGAGTAGTTTGGCGTTTTATGTAATTTGTCGAAATCGGTTCATAAGCAATTCATTAATAGAGCATTACTATGTACATTAAAAATATGTTTAAATGTACGTTTAAATTTTATTTTGGAATTGCAATGTATTTTATAAATAGTTTAGACATGTTTTTTTCATATATTATATTAAGCATATCCATGATGTGTAAGTACTACGGTGGCCCCCAACGAATAGTTTTTATCTTAACACAAGAGGGGTTTGTATGCAGCTATCTAATTTTTAAACGTCTGAGAAGTGTTTTAACGTCAAAATCCCCTTATTACTCCGCCAGTACATAGCTTTTGAACAGATGCTTTATTTTTATAAATTTATTTTCCACCGAAAATTTTTCCTTCTCTTGGTGGCCTTTTTTTATTGCATTAGTATTTAAAAACGGCATTTAAAAAAACAAAACTGTATTTTCTTATATTCTTATCTGTCCAGTTTGTCTTATACACTCTAAGTTTGAATGAAAATTGACCAATGATAAAGGAATTTGATTATAATGTTAAGGTACACATTATCAATATATTTTTTTAAATAGTTGTTGAACCATGTATAGTTTGCTTTTATTTTAATTTGCTGTAAAAATGTGTATCCATGAGCGTACACAGTATATTAAAATGAGAATTACTATTGGCAATAGTGAGGTTTAAGTGGTATTGCACACGATAAACGTCACAGTTCGATATACCCAGATTTCCTGTATATATTTTTCTATTAATTGCTTTGTCTAACTTATCAGAAAAAGTTTTTCTGACAAAATTAACTATCAAAAAGCACTAATTTTTTTTTAAACTTATCAGCTTAGATTATAAGACATTATTTCTAAAGATATCAATTTAAGGCAGACAATTAAAAATATATCTGAGTAAAATATGTTCACGTAGACTGCAATTTAATCTTTCATAACAGAAGAAAATATTGGTTTTCAATAGCCTTATTTTGAATATTTTTCTTCAAGTATGGTTCCTTGAAAGTAGTGAACGTTTTAGCTATTTTAAAATTAGAAATTATTGTTTTAAAAAATGTAATTTTAGTTTATCAAAATATTTCGGAAATCAAACGATAATTTCTCGTTACTAAAACGAATCAATAACGTTTCTTCTCCTAGAAAACAAGAGATTAAAAACTCTAGATCACTTCGTATACTGAGTTCAGTTGTTTACCCTATTCTCATAGTTCAGAAATCTGCAATTCGAGTTTAGGGATTCTGAATATGACTAACTATTCATTCTAGGTGAAGGCGGTAGGTTTTTTTTTAAGTGTACATTTGAAAAAATATAAACATGAAAAGCTTAACGATAATTAAGGAAATTATTATTAATACTATTAATATTAAATGTCGAAACATAAATGAATGCATAATATTAAATGCATAGATATACACTGTCATTATTAAATGCTGAAACTAAAAAAAATAATTGGTAAGATAAAATAATATTCAATGTAAAGGCATGTCCTTGATAAAGGACGCCAGTAGCAAAAGTATTAAAGTAACATCTAGTGACTTAAGTGAACGATCAACTGCTTTAGAATTAAACGTACCAAGATTTTAAAAAGCGCAATTTCTAAACAATATTTTTTTTCTAAAAAGATAACTGGTATAAACTTTTCCACTGAAAATAATTAACGAAAAATTACTAGATTGTCATCTTTCAATTTCTCATGTGATCAGATCAGAATGCCGTATTTCTTTAGACAATGTACAAGAAATTAAAAAAGTAAGTCTTACCAAAACAAGTTCACGTAAGCTTCAAATTTATACTTTATCATACTGATTTTAAGCAAGAATATCGGTTTCCAATAGTTATAATTTGAATATTTTCTGTAAAGTGGTTTTTAAAAACTAGGAAGATTTTCAGATATTTTTAAATTACATGCTTTTACTTTATCGTTTCATCAAAAGAAGAACAATTTTCTTTAAGTTCGATGAAATTGTTTTACTTATTTTCTTTAACTTAAATTGTATAGATTGTTTATTTATATTATCAAGCAGGGATCTTCCGCAAAATATGTCAATAATATAACAGTTATTTAATTCGATGAAAAAGGTTTTTCTTTATTGGAATTTCGGGATATGTTTACTTTATTTAAAAGGAAAAGTGTTTTACTCGAGATAATAACACTTTTAATAAGATGCATAAATCAATGTACTATGAAATATATGAAAACATTTTATTGTTACATTAGTGATAATTTTTTAAGGCAAATAATTTCAATTAAGATTATTTAGCCAAATTAAAATATTTTGTCTATTAGTCAATTAAAAGATTTTTTGGCGGATCATTATTCAAAAAGTATGCAACAGAGATAAATCTCGTATTATTAATTGTTTTAAATATTCATCGGACAGATTCAATTAACTAACGAGTCAATGATTATACAGTCAAAACTAAAAATCGTAAAAATAAACTTTCCAAAACTTCCCACCCTAAAAAAAAGTGGGCAAATTACACATGTAAACATTAGAAATATTACTTTTTTAGGATTCTTTTTTATGGTAGAAGATGAATTTTTTACGAAGTAAACAATTATTTTTTTTTATTTGAAATTTTAACATTTGATTTGCGTTGCAAAAAGATACATGATTTGTATGAGTAAGAAATTTTATTTTAATTTTGAAAATTTTCTAAATATTTAGACTTTTAGAAATGTTATGCGAAAACAACTATGAAAATACTGAAAAAATTTTTAATTATAAGTAAACATATGCAAATAAATTTAATCAATATGATTCTTCATATTTACTTTTCTAAAATTAATAAATTTACGCTTGAACGCACCGCTAATTTAAATGTGTAAAGCATTATAAAACTAGGTTTATAAAAGCTGAAATTCCTATTATATATCGATCATCCCGATCCATTCATGCCAAGAGTGTCCCTGACATGCTATGCAAGATTTTGTAAGGATCCCTCTTCCTCCCCCAGAAAAAAACTTTTAACAAAGTATTTGGAGCATTTTACGCCTCTTACGCCCCCCCCTCCCCCAGTCTGCCTCCAAATCATCTTTCCTCGTCCCATCCTCCTCTACATAACTCTTATTACTTCAAAAATAAAATCTTGTTCAGTTAAAATTCCATCAACTTCTAAACAGCACGGCACCTGCAAAAGAAAGGCCACAGCTGCTCTGAAGTAATACGAAATGTTACTCTGAAATAATATTGAAAAAACTGCAAAATGTTATTTAAAAACACGAAACAGAAAACTTAAACGCATAAAAAGTATATTATTCTTATAATTTCAAATACATACGTATTCAGAGACGTCTCATCTCAATATGAAGTAAAAATTTTCTGCATGTTTATCTTATAAAGACACCTTCAATGCCATGCATTGTAAATAATAAAATAAAGATTTTCTGTTAAAATAAAAACAACTTTTATTTTTCATGTAATAATTTAACAAAATTTTTTTTGTTATTAAATAGCGTGTTTATTATATTTTAAATCCTAGTTGTTATGATCATGATTTTTATTTTTCTCTATCTATAATAAAAAAAACAAAATTGCAATCCACTTTTTTGATTTGCGGTTTTTGCCAGATCTGTAAGTTTTAAGGATCAGAGATACCTAGAAACATACATATTAAAAAAAAATCTGTATGTTCATAAGTCCATATGCATATATGTTCTCTTTGTATCAGCTAAATGTTTACGGAGTTATGCCTACACTGCAAATTCTCAACACACAAAAATAAACGCATTTTACAACACTTTTTTTCAGCAAATCAACAACATATTCATGCGTTGTGAATTAGAAAACTTCTTACACAAAATGTTTTTTGTGTTTTTCCCCTCTAAATCACAAAAATCGCAATTTAGAATGTTTTTTGCTATTGCACCCGCTTACGTGTAATGGCTCCAATTAAACATAAGTAATATGGTGGAACAAAGGCTGTGACCATCATTTTTTTCAGCACTATTTTTGGAGTCGGTTCAATTGTTTCAGATATTATAAGCACCTGAGACGATTATGAAAAATTTGCTGCTTTTTGTAATACTTGTCAGAAAGTAGTAGCAAGTTAATTTATTAAAAAATATAATTTTCACTTGGCTCTTTTTTAAGATAGTTTAAATAATATTTAATTTTTTTCCATTAACCTATCTTTTTAAAATTCAACAACAACAACAAAAAAAACTTTTCTATATATAATATTTATGTAGCTAGGATGAGAAGACTCTATATGAAATTAAATTTCATATTTTATCTATTTTTCACATACATATCTTTCTACAAAAAACGCTATTTCTGAAACATACACTTCATTTATATACTTTTTTTTTAACTTATAACTATACTTATATCAGTAGTAATTATTGAAGATAATAGGCCATAACTTTTATTTTATATTGCCCAATATAAAAATAATAACTATATTTACATCATGATAATGGATTGCGAATTATTTTTATAAAACATTTTTATATACTTACAATTTTAATTTTAAATAATACATTGATTTTAAGGAATTTTTCAATTATCCGGCCATATGTTTACAATCTCAAATATTCTCTGTACTCATACAATTGCATAAGGGTTCAAAAAATAGCAGTGTGTGGCAATACAATTAATGGGGATGAACCACAGTGATGTACTTATTTCTATAATTTATATAAAAAAATATAAATCTAAAACAATTATCTAGTTATTATGAAGTCAGTATTCATATGGTTGGACTTTGTGTCACATGTCATATTTATCAAAATGATAAAAATAAATATGAAAGTTGAAAAAAAAAAAACACTTTTATAAGCATTCAATGTTCATTTTCAAAATTACCCCTAATATTTTGATTGCAACTCATGCTTTTTCCCAAAAATTTCCGTTTTAATACATATTTGAGATTGTAAACATATGGCTGGATAATTGAAAAATTCCTTAAAATTAATGTATTTAATATTTAAATTGCAAGTATATAAAAGTATTTTATTGTCAAAATTTGTATATTTCTAACCTTCCAGGAATTTGATTAAAAATCGATTGCAAAATTTCATCTTTCCAGAAAAACTACGTTGAATTATAAAAAAAATAATAATAAATAAAAAGGTGTAAGAAACAAAAGTTGCATTTTGTGTCACTTTTGTGTCATAAACGAAATATTTAAAATTTCTACAGAAATGCTTAAAAATATTTCATTTATTTATATATACATATTTTTACTGCACCGAAATACCACTGAGTACTTTTATAACAATAGAAGAAAATAATGCAGCTAGAGATAAAATTAAATTGATTTTTCAAAATTCTTAGAATTCAAAGAACCTTCCACTCGTTTCCTTTTTTTCTTCTAACAAATTTCATTTCTTCTCCTTAATTCTTTCGATATTTTTTTCGAAGCATTTTTTAATAGTTACAGATAACAGTTAAAGTTACCTAAAAAGAACCGCAACATTCTTTTCTATTTTTCTAAAATTTTCGCTTGCTTCTGCTTACAAATTCATGTTACAAAACGTCACTTGCAGATTTCTCTGTGGCTGGCTCGGATATCCGTTGTCGTCATATTTTTACTAACTTTTCCTTTTTTTATATTTTTCTTACTGTTTTTTTCGATAGCAAGCGAATTTATTAAAAAGCATAATTATCATTCTGTTTCTTTTTTTAAATAGGACAATGGTAGAAAAATAAACATTATATAAATTATCATTTTAGGAATTCTAAAAAGATTTCTGAATGTATAATAGTAAATTAATAATTATAAACTATTATCTGATAAAAACGTGCTTTTAAAAGCATATATTATTAAAAAAAACTTATTTAATATGTATAACTTATTTTTTACTTTTTTTAATCTTTACAGCGTTTTATTGCTGCAGTTTTACAGCAAATTGGCTTATTTTTGCGATCGCTTATGAACGCATGATTAAATCTATTGTTTTATGCAATTATATGAGTTACCAGAGTATTCGGCGATTAAAAACATTTGGCGTCATAATTGAGAAATGCCTTAAGATTAAATTATTATTTAATAATGAAATTGTATATATATTAAAATGTTTTACTGTCATAATTTGTATAATTGTAATATATCAGAAAGCCTGTTAAAAATCGGTTGAAAAACCCCATTTTTGCATAGTAAAATCACGTTTAATTAAAAAAATAAGAATAAAAAAAATAACTGAACTGTATATATATAGATATATATTTGTTGCTCTTCTGAGATATCATTGAGTACTTTTTATAACAACAGAAGAAAATAATGCAAATACGGATAAAATTAAATTGGTTTTTTTCAAAATTCTCATTATTCAAAAATTTTTCGAATCGTTTCTTTTTTTTTTCCTAACAAATTTCATTTCTTCTCCTAAATCTTTTGATATTTTTTTTTTTATTATTCTAAGCATTCTTTTAATAGTTGCAGATAAAAGTTGAAGTACCCAAAAAGAACCGCAACATTCTTTTCTATTTTTCTAAAATTTTCGCTTACTACTTCTTACCAGTTCATACTACAAACGTCAATTGCCGATTTCTCTGTGGTTGGCGAAGATATCCCTTGACGTCATATTTTTTACAAACTTTTCCTTTTTTTATTTTTCTTGCTTTCCTTTCGATAGCAAGTGAATTTATTAAAAAATATAATTATAATTCTATTTCTTTTTTAAAAATAGGGCAATGGGGGAAAAAATTAACTATTATTTAAATTATTATTTTAGAATTTCTAAATAGATTTCTGAAGTATAGCAGTACATTAATAAGTATTAAACTATTAACTGACAAAAGCGTGTTTTTTAAATATATATTATTAAAATATTTTTTTAAATATTTGTAACTTATTTTCTACTTTTTATTCATTAGTGCGTTTTATTGCTGTAGTTTTACAGCGATGGGCGCATAATTAAATCCACTGTTTTTTGAACTCTCATGCAATTGTACGAGTTACACAGAATATTTGGCGTCATAATAGAAAAATCCTTTAAAATTAATGCATTATTTTATAATGAAATTTTATGTATATTAAAATGTGTCTACCGTCATAATTTGGATAATTGTAAGCTAACAGAAAGCCTGTTAAAAATCAGTTGCAAAATTCCCTTTTTAAATAGAAATAACACTTTGAATAAAAAAAGAACAACAACAAAAAAAAAAGAACTGCATTTTGTGCCATTTTTGTGTCATAAACAAAATATTCCAAATTTCAACACAAAAACTTAAGAAATATTTCATTTATTTGTTTATATATATATAATTTTTTGCTGTTCTAAAATACCATTGAGTACTTTTTTATAACAGAAGAAAATAATGCAGCTAGGGATAAAATTAAATTGGGTTTTTCAAAATTCTCAGAATTCAAAGAATCTTCGAATCGTTTCTTTCTATTTTTCACCTAGCAAATTTCATTTCATCTACTTAATCTTTCGATATTTTTTTTTCGAAGCATTCTTTTAATAGTTACAGATAAAATTTAAAGTATCTAAAAAGAACAGCAACATTCTTTAAAATTTTTGCCGTCTTCTGATTACTGATTCATGTTACAAACGTCAGTGGCAGATTTCACTGTGGTTGGCGCGGATATCCGTTGACGTCATATTTTTACTAACTTTTCCCTTTTTTGATTTTTCTGACTGTTTTTTTTCCTCGTTGACTTAACTCAAGAAGAACAATTATCCGCTCCGCTGAGGCGCGTAAAATGCCTTTAAACACATCTATTTTTTATTAGTTTATGAAATAGCGGAAGTTTTTAATCGGACATCAGTGATTTACCTGTGAATTCGCGATGTTTTGAAATGTGCTTTGGTACATTGTGTAGGTTATTGATCTAAGTGCTTCTTCTCTTGGATTTATTTTTTAATATTACAGGTAGGTACGAAGGACTATTTTTTTATATATTTAAATGGTAATATTAAGTAAGTCATTTCTTCAAACAAATGTTGATAGGTAATACTTTAATAAGTCGAAACATTTTCGCATTTTAAAATTTTACAAGATTTTAAGACATAATAATAGTTACATTAAGAAAAACTCACGATGTTTTAAAGAGCGATGTTTAAAAGAATTCTTGGGTACATTATGTAGGTTATTGATCTAGGTGCATCTTCTCGTGGATTTTTTTTTTTTTATTTATTTATTTATTTATTTATTTATTTATTTTTTTTTTTTTTTTTTTTTTTTTTTTTTTAGTATTACTGGTAAGCAAGTATAACTTTATTTTTCTTTTTTAATATATTTGAATATAATATTAAATAAGTCATTTCATCAAACAAATATAAATGACTGATATTCAAATAGGTCGAAACATTTTAGCATTTTAAAATTTTACAATATTTTAGGGCGACAATGGACATTTAAAATCATAACTTTTGACAAAAAATAGAATTTTTTTGTGAATTATGAAACTTCAAGCTCAATTTTAACTCATTCTAAAAGAATTTTTTAGATCTAATGCTTCTTTGGAGAGGTATCAGCTTTTATATTTGTAAAAACTGTATACATTTATGCAATTTGTTTCACTTAAAATGATGTTTTCTCAAAATTGAAAATTTCATAGATTTCTATACTTTGAAAAGTTCCACGCTTGTTCCTAATTTTCAGATTCTTTTAAAATTTATATTTTAAATTATTTGTACAAGACTAAATAAATGTTAGCATAAAAAACTGCATTTCAGGAATACTTTAATATTAAAATGTATGCGAATATGAATATAAATAGCTACTTTTTTGGAAAAACGAAACATAATTATCAAAATATTTTTTTTTCTATTTATATATTCTACGAACTTTTACAATTCATGTCAACTTCCATGATATTATGTATAAAATATCTTATAAGTAAATATTGTCGTATTTTATGTAAAAGAAATGCACATAGGGTATTTTAAAATATGACAAGTATTCGTTATTTAAAAAAATAAAAATTGAACAATTTTTTTTTATATTAATTTATCACCAAATTTTCAATATGCCTATTTGAGCTTGCCATTAGCACGTGTGCCAATTTTCAAATGAATCCATTGAAAACAGAGGTATTTGGGTATTAAAGTTTACTGTCCCCTTAACACATAATAATAATTACATCAAGAAAAACTCATTATTTTTAGCTGTGTATTATTTCTAGGAGAACTTGCTACCTGCATTACATAATAGAGGTAAAAATTGCATTTTCAATTGAAAAATGCAATAGTTTTATTTAGATTGGCTACTAACAACAACACTATAACTAATTTCTTAACACATAGCCATTGATTTTTTTACTTAAACCAGCCTTTTTCATTTTGATACTTTACAATATGTTTAAAGTAGTTAGATCAAATTTATCTATGAGAATATATTTAAATGATAATGTTAAGTAGATGAACGTAAATAACGTGAAAAACTATATTTCGAATAAAAAAATTCGCTATAATTTATAAAATCGTTGAAAAAAATTCCAAATAAACTTTTAAAAACGATATAATCTATATTAATAAAAGAACAAAACGCTCTGTCTCTGTGTGTGTGTGTGTGTGTGTCTGCGATGGCTAGCAAAATGTATAGCATGTACGAGGCTCAAAATTTTTTTGAGAGTAGCCCCAAATCTCTCCTGATGCACCTGAGCTTCAGAATTTCGAAATTCTATTTATTAACTGAGTAATTAATTAAATTCCAAAGATCACTCTCATAAAAAATCGCCTTTTTTTCGTCTTTTTTTCCCCTTCATTTAGTTATGGTTGGTTGGTTGCATAAAATTTTCGCAGAAATAATTAAAAAACCTGGAACAGACCTTTAAAATTCATAGACTGGCAAACTGTCAGTTTAAATGATGAGTTTTTATCCGAGCGGTTGTAAACCACGGAGGAAAAAGATAGGTGGTGGTGAAGTAAACCGAAAAAAGGGTTGCAATATTAAACCATTTATCGCTCAAATTTTAATGTCCCAACAAAAGCATGTGGAAGGGATTTTGTATTAATAAGACGAATTGAAAGAAATGAATTACAGCTGAAGCATATTTTACGTAGAAATAGTAATTTTTTTAAATGGTCTTTTTCCTATTATATTATTTATTTAAAAAAAATCTTTGCTTTTAAAATAATTGAAATTGATAAATTCGAAATAATTAAATGTCAAAATAAAATTAAATAAAATATTGAAAACATTTGATTTGAACTAAAAATTGTATTACTAAAAGTTTTCTTTTTTCTCAGAGCTTTTTAATACTTTATAACGTAGATGAAAAATGTTTATGATTTAACAACATATTAATAATTTTACGTCAATATATAAAATATATTTATGAAAACATTCTTTTAAAATCATGTGTGAAAAAATATTAGTCTAAAATCTGATTTCAGAGTGCAGACGATTTTAAGACATTAACGAAAAAATGTTAACTTTTCAAGCAAAATCTTAAATGATGCTTCTATATTGATATTTCAAAGTCATATGATAAAAATAATCACATAATTCTTGCCTATGATTGATATATTTGTATCTTTTATGCATTCCGACGTGTATTGCAGTCAATAATGGCACAAAACGCTATTTTTTAAACGAAATTTTAGTCATCTATTCAATAATAGTTTAAAAGGTAATAAACAAAGAAATACGGGTTTAAACCAGTTTGAATTGATCGGCGTGTCAAAGCACATGGTTTTGTTGGTGCTTATTTGGACTTAATGTAGCGGATTTTAGGGTTACATTTTTGGCGTCAGCCTAAGACATTATACTTCCACTCAATTTCTTTTTACTGTGTGGTTGTACGCACATCTTTGGCATTTCGAACATTAGAATGCATGTGTCATTAGCTGTGTTGCAGTAAAAAAAATCACACAACACTTTTCTAATAGTTTATTTTTTTATCATTGATAAAATTTAAATGTATTCTATTCAATTTAAAATTAAATTATGGCTTTAATTTGGTTTTAAAACAAAAATAAAATATAGCTGTTTTGCGTACAATTGTTCCAATCCGCAAACGATTCATACATCATAATAAATTATCAAATAGCAAAGTAAATTATTTATCAGAAATAGCCATAAAAAGAATAGTAGCAAAACTGATTATAACCTTAATGTTTAGACTAATTAACACATAACCCGATCCCAACCAGAAAAAAAACAGACCACACTCCGATCAATGATAGAGAAAATTTCCGTAAGTATAAACCTGACCCGAACCTAAAAATTCTGTTTGAAAAAAAAAAAAAAAAACTATGGATTTGATAACTGATCCGAACCAAATCTCAATCCTATAAAAATGTTCAAATGAAGCATAACCCGATTCAAACAAGGAAAAATAATTTTAGTGGGCATGAAACCTGAACCGAACCTAAATATTGTCTTAAAAAAACTCGAAATATGACCCGAACAAAATTTGAAACCGATAAAAATATTCCAGAGAACTATAACCCGATCCCAGTAAGACAAAATACTTTCCGTGGTCATAAACCCGACTCAAACCTAAAAAATTCCATTTGAAAAGTTCTGAAATTTGACCCAAACCACATCTAAATTCGACCAAAATATTCGAAAAAACCATAACCGGATTAGAGTAAGACTAAATAATTTCCGTGGACATGAACCCGATACAAACCTAAAACTTCCATTCGAAAAAATACCTGAAATTTGAATCGAACCAAATCTGAATCCGACAAAACTATTTCAAAGAACCGAAACCGGATCCGAACAAGACAAAATATTTCCATGGACATGAACCCAATCCGAACCCGAAAAATTTCTTTGAAAAAATCGCGAAATCTGAACTGAACCAAATCTGAACTTTGCAAAAATATTCCATTGAAGCATCTCCTTATTCGAACAATACAGAATAATTTTCGTGAACAGAAGACCTGAACCCAAAAGTTCCATTTGAAAAAAACCCCGAAATCTGAATTGAACCAAATCTGAACCCGATAAAAGTATTCCAAAGAGCTATAACCCGATCCGAGCAAGACGAAATAATTTCCATTGACATAAACCCGACTCGAACCTAAAAAATCCGATTTGAAATAAAACCTGAAATTTGACTCAAACCACATCGGAATCCGATCAAAATATTAGAAAGAATCATAACCGGAATCGAGTATGATAAAATAATTTTCGTGGACATGAACGAGATTCTAACCTAAAAATTCTATTTGAAAAAATACCTGAAATTTGAATCGAACCAAATCTGAACCTGACAAAAATATTCCAAAGAACCGTCACAGGATCCGAATAAGACAAAATTTCCATGCACATGAACCGAATCTGAACCTAAAAAAATTCTTTGAAAAAATCTCGAAATCTGAAATGAACTTGATAAAAATATTCCAGTGAAGCATGTATTTATTCGAACAAGGCAGAATAATGTCCTTGAACACGCAAGAAAACGCGAATCCAAAAATTACATTTGAAGAAAAAAACCGAAATCTGAATTAAACCAAGTCTGAACTTGACAAAAATATTCCAGTGAAGCATGTCTTTATTCGAATTAGACAGAATATTTTCCGTAGACACGCAGGAAGACCTGAACCCAAAAAATTCCATTTGAAGATAACGCCGAAATCTGAATTGAACCAAATCTGTTCCCGACAAAAATATTTCACAGAAATATAACTGGATCCGAGCAAGGCAAAATAATTTCCATGGACATGAATCCGACCCGAACATTTAAATCGAATTTCAAAAAATACCTGAAAGCTGAATCGAACCAAATCTGAACCCGACGAAAATATTCTAATGAATCATAACCAGATCCGAAGAAGACAAAATAATTTCCATGGACATGAACTCAATAAATGGTTAAGTAACATTTGGGTTGCGATTAGGTTGCAATTACATTACGGTAAGTCTTTGATTTTATTTAATTTCACGTTAGGTTACAGTTAGATCACGGTTAATTTAAAGTTAGGTTAAAGTTAAATTGCATTTATGTGATGGTTAGAATAAGAATAGGTTACAATAAAGTGACGGCTAAATTACATTTATGTTATATTTAAGTTACGGTAGGATACTGTTAAGTCGCAGTTAGGTTACAGACAGATTACGGTTACGGTACAAAAGTTTACGGTTAGGAATTTGTCCATAGAGTCAACCTTACGCATGCTTTGTTTAAAAATATACACTTTTGTTAAATGGATCTGAAATTATAATACTATATACCAATCTTTTATCATCGCGTATCGATTTCATTCACGGTATAGTCTGATTTAAGAGTGATATAATTAGTTTGAAATTCAAAATATTTCACTTGGGATTTCTATGCGAAAAAAATAATTAGTTACGTGATTTAACAGTGATTTTTACGGATAAATATCAACAATTTAACACGAAATAAACGCAATCGTTGGATACATGTTCCTTCCCGTGTTTCTCATTGCTCATTTTAAGTGTTTTTAGAGCTTAATATTAGTTGTTGTTTTTAAAACCGATTTTTCACAAAGTCAGCTGCGACGTATTTCAGACAATGCATTTCTGCATGCTTCCAGTTAATGATAAAATCATACAAATTTCAAGTTCGTTTAATATTGTTAATACGGACCCGGGCAACACCGGGCGGGTCAGCTAGTATACAATATTAGACAAAAATGTTGAAAGTGGCTTCCTTAATTATTATGAAAAAATCGCTGAGAATAACTAAAAATCGTTTAAAATATCTAATGAAAAAATTCAAAAACTGGCTTTGCCGTGGATAATTTCAGCTAAACTTTGGAGATCTGCGAAAAATACATCACAAACATATATTTTTATTATTATAGATTATATTTAGTATTTAATCTTAAATGTATTTAGCCAAAATCCAGTGTTGCTTTTAAAAATTTGGAAAATAACAAAATTATTAATATAAAAATGACACCCAAGAGAAATTTACGCATTGCTATTTAACACTGGAAGTTATATCTAACCTGTTTTGTTTTAATCTATACTAATAAAAGAACAAAACGCTCTGTCTGCGCGCGTGTGTGTGTGTGTGTGTGTGTGTCTGCGATGGCTAGCAAAATGTACAGCACGTACGAAGCTCAAAATTTTTTTGAGAGTAGCCCAATACCTCTCCTGATGCACCTGAGGTTCAGAATTTTAATTTTTTGATTAGTTTCATAGATATTAATTATGAAGCGGAACTCACTCTCATCAAAAAGTCATTTTAAAATGTTCTGGGAAAGAAAGCGTTTGCACATGCGCAGAAACTCAATTACGCATCTAATTGGAGGAAGAACCTTTTTCCCCCGTTTATTTCTGTTTTTGGATCATTTTGTTTAAATCCAAATCAACCAAACTGCTAGACGTAGTTAAATTTAAGAGACA
The DNA here is from genome assembly GCA_964019185.1 of Maratus speculifer. Lineage (NCBI taxonomy): Eukaryota > Metazoa > Arthropoda > Arachnida > Araneae > Salticidae > Maratus > Maratus speculifer. The sequence continues at coordinate 348,887,631 of OZ025294.1, forward strand.
TATTTCGAAAGATCATATTTTCAGGTCTCAAATGCAATAATTAATTCGAAAAAATGTTGCAGTTAACCCTTTGAAAACAAATATTAAAAAATGGTCGTTTTTTTCAAAACTATTTTTCTCCCTTTTGTCAATGCCCCTCCAGGGCGTAAGTTTTAAGATATAAACAAACCAAAAAGAAGATCTTAAAGTTGAAACTTTCTTCTGACTGATGATGCAATTGGTTTTAAAATATTTGGATTTTAACCCTTTCAAATACACTGGCAAAAGGTCATTTTGCGACTCGCAGAGAGGGTATTTTTTTCATGCTAAAATTATCTTAACGTGCATATTTTCAACTCAATCTTTTAAAATCTTCTCAATAGACCAAATTTATACTCCCTACAAAAAATTCGACACGTTCGGACGGATAGAAATATTTTTTACAAAATAAAATGTGCGAAAATTTTGATGAAATCAATAAAAAACAGATCGTTTTCATTGAGGTTTTGACTTAGTAAAACGCAATCCTATAGGTACCGGTAAACAAAAAACATATTCTTTAAGCTTAAAAACATTTTTATAATTTATGATGCAATCGGTTTTTAAAATATAAGATTTAACCCTTTCAAATACACCGGCAAAAGGAGGCACATTGCGACTCACAAATAGAATATTTTTTCTACGCTAAAAATATCTAAGCGTACATAACTTTTAAAAGCATCTAAATAGATCAAATTTACACCTTCTTAAAATTTTTTAAAACGTTCAGACGAGTAGAAATAATTTTTACAAAATAAAAAGTGCGAAAAATTTGAGGAAATCAATAAAAACCAGATCGTTTCATTGCGGTTTCGCCTTTGCAGGGCGCAATTCTATATACGTTCTGACAAACCGAAAATATTTTCTTAAAGCTAAAACATTCTCATAATTTATGTTGCAATTTGTTTAAAAATATATATGAGATTTAACCCGTTCAAATACACCGACAAACACGAATTACATCCCGGCTAAAAGTAACTAGATGCCCATATTTTAGCACAATCTTTTTAGAGCCTTTCAATAAACCAGACTTACATTACTTTCAAAAATTTTGTAACTTTTGTATGGATAGAATTCTTTTTTTACAAAATAAAATGTGTGAAAATTTTTACGAATTCAGTAAAAACCTGAATGGTTTCGTTCGCTCTCGGTTTGCATAGTTTCCAAAAAATCAAATTACATAGAAAACAAAAAACCAAACAGCATGTGCTTTCAATTCAATATCTTTTCGTGATTTTTCCGTTTTAAAAATATAAATTTTGACAAAATGGACTTAAATTAAACTCAAATTTCTATGATTTTATATTTTTAAGGGTCATTTAGAAAGCAAGTAACACATTTGAAAACTGAATAACATCACGGGCCCGGGCAACGCCGGGCAGGACAGCTAGTATATAATTATTTATAATAAAATTAGTAGAAATGTTTTTACTTACTCATTATATATAGTATAAGGTACTTCTTGCAATCATTTTAAAAATCGAAAAAAAATTATAGATTTACACGTTTCACAAACAGGAGATTCCAAAAAACATATTTAAAAAATAAATTTTTATGAAAAATCTACATTCGTCTGTTTACGTGTGTGTCTGTCAATCTCTGTGTCTGAAAAAAAAAAAGATGGATATATATTTTATGACACAGGAGATTCCAAAAAAACATATTTTTAGAAAAAATAATTGCCATCAGTCTGTCTGTGTGTCTGTAAATGCTCTAGCTCCCAAAAATACTGAAAAATCAGACCTGAAATTTGATGTGCACTTAGTATGTAATAATGGGAAGAAGCCTATTGAATATCAGTAACCTCGATTATACGGAACTATTTTTTCGGAGTCTCTATATATTCGTTCTGATGAAAGGTATATAAAAATTGTCGAATTTTTTTATTATTTATTTAAAGAAGTGGATGTAAAAGACAATAAAAAACATAATTTTTGCTTAAAGAATGAAGTCGATCGGATAATTAGTTATCGAGATATTTTTAATCGCATTTTCTACACTCTTCATTTTTTCATGACCCTGTATTTCATTCAAATCTGAATTTAAACATATATTTTAATTGAAAATGAGATGTTTAATGTAACGCAGTAAATTGTTAGTTAATAGGATTATCATTTTAAGAATTATAAGGTTGTTTCTTTTATGCAACTCGATACTACTTGAGTAGTTTGGCGTTTTATGTAATTTGTCGAAATTGATTCGTCAGAAATTCAATAATCAAGCAATATTATGTATTAAAAATATTTCAATACACGTTTAAACTTTATTTTGTAATTGACATCATTTTATAAATAGTTACCACATGTTTTCATTTCAAATTTTATATTATGCATATCCATGATGTGTTAGTATTACGGTGGTCCCCAGCGACTAGATTCATTTCTTCTTTTTTTCAGAATTTTACTTTCAAGCTCAGAAAAGAATAAATGATGAATCGATCAAGATATAAGAGGCGATGAGTAAAATGCAATACATACATTTTATGCCTCATATATATTTGAAATCCTTCTGTGAATAAAATCACAAAATATCATACTTAAACAAATTTCTGAAACACCATCTGGATCCCAGACGTTGAGCTACTAAGACAAATATTTATTACTTGTAAAACTAAATTCATGCGCTCTTTGAATGCAAATTTTCTATTTACATACATTCAACGGAATGATTCTATATCTTATGGATACCTTCAAATATCTTTAAAGTGTCGTCTTGAAGTGGAAAAATATTTTAGTACCTCTCTCCTATCACTCTGATAGATTGACGCATTTCATCGAAATATGCGACACGTCCGTTCAAAATTCCTTAGAGATTTCAATTGAATCCGTCATTTCAAAATCTGCAGAAAACGCAGATTCTTTTTTGTCCCCCATAAATGAATAAAAAGGGTGCTACACAAATTATAGATATAATAGGAACTTTTTGCGAAAGGTATGTACAAATGAAGACAGATTTAAATGCAATTAATACAATAAATGTTACAGAAATATGCTGTATATTACATTTTTTTATGTTTCAAGTTTCTCCTTAATAACTTTTATTTATTAAAAAAAAATTCAGATTGCACGAGATTTTCATTAAAATTATTGATTTATTCTTAATGGTATAAGTTTTCCATTGATACATATGTTTAATCTCTTAAACGAATTCGACGTATATGTATGTTATCGCCAATTTCAATTATGCATCCAGTTATTGATTTTATAAAATAAATTTCTCGCGTAACAGGTTAAGATATTCTTTCGAAACTAAAAGCAGTTATGAACTACCAAACTTTAGAAACACAATTTTTTTCAAAAGTCTTCCATAACGCTGGCCACTACTATATATGGGTATGTGTACGCATAAAATTAGTAGTATGATGCATAGGGTAATGATCAATGCGTCAATAGGGTAAGAAGCATAAAAATATTTAAAGAAATTTTTAATCAGAACTTTCTTTTCCAATATTATTTTAAATTCAACAAATATGTTTGATAAAGAAAATAAAATCACATTATTTTTTCTACTAAAAACCATTTTATAAAACTTTAGAATTAAAATATAGTCTGTAGTGTAAATGTAATTTGCATCGATTAAATTTATAAAACTAATTAAATCGGTATTTTTTTGCTGCACTCTATAGATTAAATGTAAGTGGGCGTTCTCTTTATCTTTCAAAGCAAGATAGAATTAATATTATCTTCTCGCAAAATGCAGTAAAATTATCGGTTATTCTTACACTATGAATAGACGACCACCGTTTGGCTAACAGAATGATGTGAAATTGTTAATGGTTTAGGATTTAACGTAGGATTAAGTTCTGTCTTTTTACTATGAAAGCTTTGTTTGGGAACACGGGAGATTAACAAGCTCCTAATGTGAGACTGATGCCTTTTATGTCTTAATCCGAAATAATCATATAAAGCGTTCTGGACTCAATTTCTCTCTGGAGATTAGGAGTAAATTGAAAGACGTTTCTAGAATATTAAGTATTAGGTCTCAGAGGAGACGTCTGTAATTGAGGCAAAACGGTTCTAAAGCAACTTAAATGTACTGCTGTATAAGCATGCGTGTATGTGTGTGTGCATGCGTAATGAAGCAAAAATATATTTAGAGAGATTTTTAATCGGGGCTTTCCCCCTTTCTCATTTTTATTTTAGATTCAACAAAATATGCTTGATAAAAAAAAGAAAATCACATTTTTTTCTGTTAAAGACCATTTTGTAAAACTTAAGAATTAAAATGCAGCTTGTAGTGCAAATGTTATTTGCATCGATTTAATTTATAAAACTGATTTAATCGATGTTTTAATGTTGTGCTTTATCGATTAAATATAAGATCTTTCAACCCAAGATTGAATTAATATTCTCTTCTCGCAAAATGCTTTAAAGTTATCGGCTACTCTAACACTAAGAATAGACGACCACGAATTTGGCTAACAATATGAAGTGAAAATGTTAATGTTTAAGATTTAACATAGGAGTAAGTTGCATCCATTCACTATGAAGGCTTTGTTTGGGAATACGGGAGATTAACAAGTCCCTAATGTGAGACTAATGCATTTTATGTATTTATCCCGAATAATCCTATAAAGCGTTCTGGACTCAATTTCTCTCTGGAGGTTTGGAGTAAATTGAAAGACGTTTCTAGAATATTAATTATTAGGTCTAGGAGGAGACGTCAGTAATTCAGGCAACTTGAATGTACTGTCGTATATGCATACCTGTACTTTTGTGTGCATGCGAAATGAAGCATAAAAAGATTTAAAAAGATTTTTAATAATTACTTTCTTTTTCATTTTTATTTTAAATTAAACAAAATTTGTCTGATATAGAAAAGAAAATCACATTTTTTTTCTACTAAAAACCTTTTTATAAAACTTAAGATTTAAAATGCAGATTGTAGTGAAAATGTAATTTGCATCGATTTAATTTATAAAACAAATTAAATCGATATTTTTATGCTGTACTCTATCGATTAAACGTAAGTGAAAATTCTTTTTATCTTTCAACGCAAGATTGAATTAATATTCTCTTCTCGCAAAATGCTTTAAAGTTATCGGCTACTCTAACACTAAGAATAGACGACCATCGTTTGGCTAACAGTATGAAGTGAAAATGTTAATGGTTTAAGATTTAACGTAGGAGTAAGTTGCATCCTTTTAACTATGAAAGCTTTGTTTGGGAACACGGGAGATTAATAAGCTCCTAATGCGAGACTGTTGCATTTTATGTATTAATCTGAAATAATCATATAAATCATTCTGAACTCAATTTCTCTCTGGAGGTTTGGAGTAAATTGAAAGACGCTTTAAGAATATTAAGTATTAGATCTCAGAGGAGACGTCAGTAATTAAGGCAAAAGTTTCTTTGGCAACGTGGATGTGTAAATAATTCAAGCGACATGGTAACTATGTGTTTAAATAAATATCATGTTTTTCTAAGTAAAAAACAAAACAAAAAAAGTGAAAATAAAGTACTTAAAACTTTTTAAAGCAATTTCTTATTTATTAAATTTCATTTAAAAGTATGATTTTGCAGATTACTATAAAAGAATATTGTCAGTTACTGAATTTGATTAAACTATTCGTATGTTTTTTAATTGAAATTGTTTTTTTATTTCAAGTTTCTCCTTAAGTCTTATTTTTGTTAAGAAATACAGATGGTCTGTGAGAATTTTCATTAAAATTATTGAATTTTATTTTTGATAAAAATAAGCTTTCCATTGATATATATGTTTAACTTCTTATGCGAATCGGATGTATACATATGAGGACTCCAAAAGTCAAGGAGTATAAGTGACAAAATTTAAAAAAATCGAACTAAGTGCATAGAAGACCTAGAAATATGCTTTTTTTCTTTTCAAGTAATGACATTTAAGTGATTTTCTAATTATTTGATGCGTCCTAGACATCAACCATTTTTGCCAAATAGTTATCAATGTTGATTAATTATAAAATTAAAGAAAACTGCACTCATCTTTTATTGCAATTATTAAAAAAAAGGAATTCAAAGACCACAATGAAACAAGCGGCAGTTTCTTATTTCAGTTCAGTCAATTATTTTTAATGTTCAAATTTACCATGAATTATTTTGAAAACTCAATTTAATTCGAATCGAAATTTTGTCGCATGTACCTCGTGGCTTCTGAGGTCCTTATATATGCCATCGCCAATGTCTATTATTGAATCAGTAATAGAGTTTTAAAGATAAGTTTCTCGCATAGTAGGTTAACATGTTGTTTCGAAACAAAAACCAGGTATAAACCACCAAGCTTTAGAAATAGATTTTTTTCCAAAAGGTTTCCATGATTCTGGCCATATATGTACGTGCATGTGAAGTGAAGCGTAAAAATATTTTAAGATATTTTTAATCAGTACTTTCTTTTTTATTTTAGATGCAACAAAATATTTTTGACAAAGAAAAGAAAATCATATTTTTTATCTATAAAAAACCATTTTATAAAACTTAAGAATTAAAACGCAGTTTGTAGTATAAATGTAATTTGCATCGATTTAATTTATAAAACTAATTAAATCGATATTTTTTATGCTGTACTCTATCGATTGAATGTAAGTGAAAATTCCTTTTATCTTTCAACACAAGATTGAATTAATATTCTCTTCTCACAAAATGCATTAAAATTATCGGTTATTCTAACACTAAGAATAGACGACCACTGTTTGGCTAACAGCATGAAATGAATATGTTAATGGCTTAGGATTTAACGTAGGAGTAAGTTGCATCCTTTTAACTAAGGAAGCTTTGTTTGGGAACACGGGAGATTAACAAGCTAATAATGTGAGATTGATGCATTTTACGCATTAATCCGGAATAATCCTATAAAGCGTTTTGGACTCAATTTCTTTCTGGAGGTTTGGAGTAAACTGAAAGACGTTTGTAGAATATTAAGTTTTAGGTCTCAGAGAAGACGTCAATAATTCAGACAAAACGTTTCTTAGACAACTTAAATGTACTGCTGTATACGCGTACCTGTACTTGGGTTTGCGTAATGAAAGCATACAAATATTTAAAGAGATTTTTAATTAGTGCTTTCTTTTTGTTATTCGTATTTTAGATTAAACAAAATATGTTTGATAAAGAATAGAAAGTAATATTTTTTTCTTCTAAAAACTATTTCATAAAACTTAAAAATTAAAATTCAGTTTGAAGTGTAAAAGTAATTTGCATCGATTTAATTTATAAAACTAAGTAAATCGATATTTTTACGTTGTACTCTACCCACAAAATGTAAGAGGAAATTCTCTTTATCTTTCAAAAGACAAGATGGAATTGATATTTTCTTTCTCAAAATGCATTAAAATTATTGGTTATTTTTACACCAAGAATAGACCGTTTGTCTAACAGTATGAAGTGAAAATGTTAATGGTTTAAGATTTAACGTAGGAGTAAGTTGCATCCCTTTAAACTATGAAAACTTTGTATGGGAACACGAGAGATTAACAAGCTCCTAATGTGAGACTGATGCATTTTACGCATTAATCCGGAATAATCCTATAAAGCGTTCTGGACTCAATTTCTCTCTGGAAATTTGGAGTAATTCGAAAGAAGTTTCTAGAATATTAAGTATTAGATCTCAGAGGAGATATTAGGCAAAACGTTTAATAGACAACTTAAATGTACTGCTGTAAATGCATACCTGTACTTGTGTGTGCGTAATAAAACAAAAATATTTAAAGATATTTTTACTTAGTGCTTTCTTTTTATTATTCGTAGTTTAGATTAAACAAAATATGTTTGATAAAGAAAATAAAGTAATATTTTTTTCCATTAAAAACTATTTCATAAATCTTAAAAGATAAAATTTAGTTTGAAGGGTAAAAATAATTTGCATCGATTTAATTTATAAAACTAAGTAAATCGATATTTTTACGTTGTACTCTACCCACTAAATGTAAGAGGAAATTCTCTTTATCTTTCAAAAAACAAGATGGAATTGATATTTTCTTTCTCAAAATGCATTAAAATTATTGGTTATTCTTACACCAAGAATAGACCGTTTGGCTAACAATATGAAGTTAGATGTCAATGGTTTAAGATTTAACGTAGGAGTAAGTTGCATCCTTTTGACAACCAAGAAAGCTTTGTTTGGAAACACGGGAGATTAACAAGCTCCTAATGTGAGACTGATGCATTTTATGTATTAATCTGGAATAATCCTATAAAGCGTTTTGGACTCAGTTTCTCTCTGGAGGTTTGGAGTAAATTGAAAGACGTTCTAGAATATTAAGTATCAGATCTGAAAGGCGACGTCTGTAATTCAGGCAAAAGGTTTCTGAAGGAATTTAGACGTGTAAATAATTCAAGTGACAAGCAAACGATGTTTATAAATAACTATAATTTTTTTCCTCCAAGTAAAAAAAAAACAAAAATTTGAAAATAAAATACTTAAAATTTTATTTATCAGTTTTCTATTTCATATTAAAAGTCATTTAGGAAGTAAGATTTTTCAGATACCCATTTAAGAATACTGTCAGTTACTGAATTTAATCCAGCTGCTCACATGCCTTTTAATTACAATTATTTGTTTATTTTAAAACAAATTAAGGAAAATAAATGTTTGTAAGGTACATTATTGTTAATTATTATTGCTTAGAATCTCCATAAAAAAATTTCTCTGTACCATGTATTATAAAAGTAAATCAATTTTTGACCGTAACTTCTATTTTAAAGGCCATTCAAATAATTTTATTACTTTCCTAATTTATTCATAAAAAACTGTTAAATATTTTAAAAGCATATAATATTTAACAGATTTTTATATGAAAGTAAAATTTCAAATGTGTATGTTTTGAATTTTGTTTGAAAATTTCGCTTTTTTAAGCCTTTATAAGATATTTTTTTAACAGTTCATAAAAAATCCGCTTTTGAAACTTCTTAGGCGAAAATGAGTTCTTTTTGAAAGGGAAGAGAACTCAGAGAGATCAACTTTAAAAAAAAAAGGTGATTGAAAAACATCTAATCATAAATAAAGATTAAAAAGTTTCTTAAGCCTCTTACACTTAGCTGATTCCTTTCACTGGAAAAAGCATGAAAAAACATTTCAGGATTCAGAGAGGGAATTAGGAAAGAAATGTTTTAAAACACATTTTTTACTTTCTTCTGTCTTTACAAAAAGAAAATATTGGATTCATAAAAATATTCGAATTCCGGATTTCGGCGGATTTACACATTTTAGGTGTCAGAAATTGCAAAAAATGTCCGTCTATGAGTCTGCCAGTCTGTCTTTACGTGACATAAATTTTGCGAGTGCTCTATCTCAAGAACTAATGTATGGAATTCTAAAAAACTTTAGATACTATTACAACTTGATTTAATCTAGATCTGATTTATTTTTGGTTTTATCGCCCAACAGATGGTGCTGCTATGCATCCTTTTTCACGATTTCCTCAATAGCTGTATTTCAAGAACTGTTGAACGGATTTTCATAAAATTTCAGATTCCGTTAGACCTTGATATAAGATTGTTTTTGATTACAATTTGGAGTAAATCACTCAACAGGTGGTGCTGCTATGTGGTATTATTCATGATTATCGCAATAGCTCTATCTCAAGAACTAATGCACAGAATATCATCAAATTTAAAGTTCAGTTAGTCCATTGTAAAATAAGCATTATATAGTTTTTAGAGTAAATCGCTCAACAGCTGTCATTTCTATCCAGTTTTTTTTACGATTTCAGCAAAAATTCCATCTTAAATACACGGATTTTCATGAAAAATTTAGATAGAAGTTGAAATAAGTTGTTGCAGATTAGATTTTGGTATAAATTACCTAACCGTTGACGCTGCTATGTTACTTTTTTCTGGAAGTAATAACGTGTGTAAATAGAAGAAAGTTTTGGGATTGCCACATCCGACTAGTTTTGAAGTAATGTTGTGTATCTGTTACTCTTACATGATTCTCGATAATTATTCTGAATTCATGCATTCCCGCTGAATTAAAAAGCAAGTCGGAAGTTGCACGTCAAATGAGGTACGTTTGTGCTATAAAAAAGTGTAAAAATTATTCCGATCTTGGTGTAATTGTATGCCTCATTTCGGATAGAGTATAGTAGCCAAAGTATTTTGTGTAGCCCTGTAAATACCATCTGCTTTCTACTATACAGGAAGTAAGTTGTAGTAAATCTCAGTAACATATATGAATTTCATAAAATGTTGAACAATGTTTATTGCAATTAAAATGCGCCCCAAGCAATGTTCTCCCTATACCACTATGCAGTAAAGCACTTTTGTTAGGCCCTGTAAATAAATAACAAATATTCTTTGCACAACAAATTGTGCAGAATGTATAATATAGATAAACTTCATAGATGCATATGAATTTTATTATGTTCGAAAGTGTAACACCATTAAAATGTCCTTGTCACTTTTCTCCTGTTGACTGTAATGTAACGGAATAATTTTCATCGTCCCTGTAATTGAATTATACATCTGATTTCCATAAAATTTGAAATTACTCGACAAAATTAAGTAATAATTATATATTTTAAATTATAAATTCTTCGGTTGAGTAGTTTTTGCTTTGTTATATGCGGAAGACGGACGGATTGGTCAACAGCTATAGGTGTTACGTAATTACAAGCTCACATAATAAAAAATGAATTTGACAATAAATGAATATGATCATATATCTATGGAAAATTCAATGAGTACACGTTGAAAAATGAGTAATGTGTGTTAAATTAATCATAAACTGAAAACTATATCAAATATAATTTGATTTACATTGATACTATTTCTGATTAACAAACATTGGAGACATATTAATGCAAAATTAAATTACAATAAATTTATAAATCTCAGATTAATAGAAATATGTAATGTAAAACATAGAAAAAATTTATAAAGACCTTTTTTTTAATAAACCCTTTTAATCTAACTGTCATAGACTTAGAACGTCCAGTTAAAATTTATTTAAAAATGTTTTCCATGTCATTTAGATGAGTGATGTCAAATCATCTATATTTGAATGTTTGCCATTCTTACATACTTCTTTTACAATTTCCGTTCCTAATTGTAACCGGTATGGAATTTACACCGATTCTCAAACTGTGTGAGTTAGGTTTAAAGATTATTTGCTATTTAAATGTGTGAGTTAGGATTCGAAAACCATTTGTAACTCTGAAAAATATATTTAAGATTTAACGTTAAAATGATTGAATTAATTATTTATCTATTAATTGGTAAACTTATTTTTTATGGTGTTTAAAAAATTAATAAATCATAAATTTATTAACCAATCATCATTTAAATCAGTTGTTTGACTGTTATATTACTACATTAACAATAGAATCACAATCTGTTAGAAAGGAATTAATTTGTAATCGTATTAATTATACTGATGTAAATTAATTATTATCTAATGATTATACAAATATTTTAAACTAATATATTACAAAATTAATTATTATTATTTTTTAATATATATGTGTAAATAAATTAAAAAACAGAAATTCTGAAACACCATTATACATATACTTATATATTTTTGAAAAAATCTATCTATCGATAGAAAGTTATAAATATTATGTACTCAATAGAATTTTTTCTGCAGAAAAGGAAATTCTACAGAACTTCCATGAATTTTATAGAAGTATAACCTTTAGGAACAATTATTCTACATTATTCTGTAGAAATAATATTTTATAGAAAGGCTATTGTTTAAAAATATTTTGTATAGTAAAAGTAGCTATAAAGATCTTTAAATAGAACTCTATTGAAATAGTATTCTATATAAAGGCTATACCACAAAAACATTTTTTAAAAAGTAGTCTCTGGAATTCTGCAAAACGCTATAGAAATATTTTTTTAAAGAAGGTTTATTCAATAGGACTTGTAAAGAATTCTATAGAGTTCCATACAGCTCTATGATTTATTTTCATAAGGGGAATTCTGAATTTGTAGCATGGCAACACAACTTGCTGTCCACCGCAATTCCTATCTTTTCACAAACAAAGGAATATAAAAAACTAAATCTAGGCGGACTGTCACCGAAATATTTAATTCTGCGTACCAATGGCATCACGTGTAATTTACAAATAAACTTTCAAAAGAAATAGATTAATTAAAACAAAATTAAACCATCAGAAAAAAATATAATCGCAAAGAAACATTAAAAGTTTTCTATAATTTGATAGCCGAACTAAAAGTGCATTAATAATATTGCATGACTCGCAGAGAAAGAACTGGAAAGAAATGTTTTAAACAGATATCGATTTAGAAGCAATCGATAATCGTTTTTATTCCCACGATTCTCTTGATAATTATTTCTATTTCATGTATCAAGTGCAGCATGAAATAAATAAGACTTATAAATTTCTTTTATATAACTATCGGCTAAAAAATAATGATTGATAAATAATTTGTAATGTTCGATTAAAAAAATTAATGTACAATAAGATTTTTGTGCCTGTTTCAGATTATATATATATATTAACAGAATATTTGTGAAACTATTATTTAATATTTATTACATGAATTATCATATTGCTTATTAAACGTAGACCAACAGAATACAAAATGGCCAAGCCGGAACCCTTGGAATAGGGCTCCAAGTGTTCTACCGTTGAAGCTGCGAGGCCGATACCCAGCTTTGCATTTCACCCTTACATATGTTGATAAGACTGCAACTACAGCACATGATGGAATAATCTTCTTGAGCACACAATCCTGTGGCATAACATGACACAAACAAAATCAGCCTCGATAATCACATATACAATTTAATTATTTTATTTTCAACAGTAAAATTACGTTTGAAATTTCAAGCGTAGTTTTACTGTTGGAAATTAATTGAGAAATTACTTTAAAAATATATGTGTGATTACCAATGCTGAGTTTGTGTCTCATGTTACGCTGTGCTCATGAAGACTCTTCCATCTTGTGCTGTAGTTGCAGACTTATCAACATATATGAGTGAGAAATGATAATCTGGGCATCGTCCTCGTAACTTTAATGGTAGAGCACTTGGAGCGCTATTCCAAGGGTCCTGGGTTCGATTCCCGGGTTGGACATTTTTTCACTCTGTTGGTCTACGCTTAAATAGCAATGTGATAATTCACGTAATAAATCTTCAATAATTTCAAGTGCATACATGTCAACCTCCGGTTTTTTAAAAATCAAATAATTATACTTCAAACCAGAAATTTATTTAAATAGCGAAAATTATGTGTTTTCAAGTGACTATTATTTATATTAACTGATTCATTAATTGAAACACATTTTCTGGTTCAAAATGTGTTTTCTTAAAAAAAAAAGCCGGAGGTTGGCAAGTATTCAAGCGTAATTTCACTGTTGAAAATTAATTGAAAAATCATTTAAAAAATATATAAACTATTTTTTATGATGCTTTTTCATGTATGACGCACAGTTACGCTAACATATTTCTTTTGCATAACAAATTGAGTATATAGTGCTTTGTTTATGCACTGTACATTCAAAAGCGGAATAAATTTAAAGCGGATATTTGGCTATAGAAAACCAAAAAAGGAATTTTCCAGCTTCTTCTTTTTTTTCCCAGAATAGGAATGAAGATTTTAGCTCAGGATTTTCAATGCATTATTTATTATTACTTGAAGACCATTTCAATAAAATTTTAATCAAAAACTGACGCCATGGTTTGAGCTGTGTTAATGGATGTTCTAGAGTTCGCACTGTGTACTTCATTAAAAGGGGCGAGTTCCGTACATCTCTAAACAGCTTTTGTTAAGAATTGTGAAAAAAGTTAATGTTTTATAAAGCTTTACTGATAAAAAGCACAAAGTCAACAAGAAGCAGCCATTAGGAAAAAACTATTTCTGCCGCCTTTTTCACGTTTTGACACTCTTCTAAATTATATATATATATATATATATATATATATATATATATATATATATATATATATATATATATATATATATATATATATATATATATAAATGGCTGAATGAGGTCCAAAATCAAATGAAATAGTTATTTTAATTAAAAAACCCTTAATAACTTTTAATTAAAAAATTAACATAATTGGTTTAATAGTTTTTTTCCCTTTGCTCTGATTTTGGGCAGTCTGAAAAAAGGCAGTTTGGGTAAAATGTGTTTCAAGAAGTCCATAACGGTAAGCCTGCGGACAAATTGCGGAAAAGCACTACATAGTTACGAAAGGACTTAGAATTTACAGGGATAATCTACAGCAGCGCTTCCCAACTTTTTTTCTTTCGAGTCGCCCTGTTTTAAGCTTTTTAATTTTGAGTACCCCAATTTCTCAAAAATGCGTACCTCCTCCCCCCCCCCTCTGACGTTTTTGTGATTTTACTGATACTTCTTAGGATTTCCACTTTTTCCGATGTTATTTTCACTTGCCCTAGGGGTACGCGTACACACAACTTGGGAATTACTGATCTGCAAACTATGGATAATAAAAGACTGCAAAAAAGAAAAGTATATGATTTTTTCGAAGTATTGGTACTAAAAATAAAAGAGATTTTAATTTTAAAAATTTTCAAATAGTTTTCGCAGTTAAAGCACAGATAAAACGATAAGTAATGCTTCGTAAATAATCGATGTTTCGTTATCTTTTCACTTAGACAGAATGAGTAATTAGAAAGAAAATTCAAAGGAAATAACCGTAAGATGGGAAGTACTGCAGTTATAATCAAATATAAAATAAATTTACGAAAAATCTTTCATTGTATAAAATTACAATGTCTAGTAAAATTCAGATATTAACATTTTCTATAATTAAAGAAAAAATTGGAAACATTTTGGATTTTCATTCAATAATATAAGCAGAAAAATTTTGAAATAATAATTGTATAGCTATAATAATGGGCACAAATTATCGAAATAATTTGTTTTAATACTAACTTTTCCACGTTACTTGTAATGTAATGAGTATGCTTAGAATTAGTTTTCTTACAATAATTGGGATAAATTCTGAGTTATAATTTTTATAAATAATGTAATATAAAGACATTCTGATGCTTTCTTTTCATGTAATTAGAAGACTATTCTTTATTACATTTTAACCCCCCCAATGAATATTTTAAGGAGAAAATGAAATAGAATTTTTAATTAAGTAAAGAAGTATGTAAAAGTTAGTATTAAAAAATTACGAAGCATTTCAAAATTATCAACACGGCTTGAAA
This sequence comes from Maratus speculifer, assembly GCA_964019185.1. Taxonomy (NCBI): domain Eukaryota; kingdom Metazoa; phylum Arthropoda; class Arachnida; order Araneae; family Salticidae; genus Maratus; species Maratus speculifer. The sequence goes on from OZ025294.1 coordinate 348,902,776, forward strand.
GTTATATGAAAACCAATTTTGGTCATCGATTATGTAAAGTGTAGTGTTCTTAAAAGTGTTTTTATGTTCTTATCTTTTTAAAAATATTGTATAAAAGTTGTAGTTTGTTTCAATATGTTCTTCCAGAAAAAATATTAAAAGAGATGTTTTACTCGTTTAAATATTAAATTTAAGAAAACTGATACGACACTATTTTGTTCAAGGATGAAATGTAATTTTTTTCATTGCATGTTTTATTAAATATATCTGCAATTTTTTTTTTCGTATAAAACTAAGGCAGTTTGTTTTAATTGGCATTTTCTTTTTCTTTTCGTACCTTTACAAATCAATTTCTGTCGCATTTTGATGTAAGACAGAATAAGAGTAAACTGCTAGCTTGCTGCCCCATCAAATCTCAAGACATCTGTTCCAGTAGATGAAGGCGCTCGCGAGCTGATGTTAATCATTTCAAGAGGTTATTTTCTAATATTTCGCTTGCATTTTAACATTTTTATTCCTCAATTTTTTTCATGGGATGCATGAGGCTCATCTCTACATCACTACGTTTTACATGATAAATTTTTGTTGCAAATATTTTTTTTTCAAAATGACGCTATTTTTTCGGAACAGGTTACGAAAGTAAAACTAACTTTATAAATAATGTCTGCAACTAAAATCGAAAAAGTAAAATATAAAAAACGTGATTTAGAAATGTACCTCAATTATCCAATGAAAAAAATGCAAACGAGTTATTAGAAAATAACCTCTACATAAGTTTAGCTTTAGCTTGCCAGTATCATGCACTCCAGGGGTAGGAGACTTAAGGAAGCGGAAGAGTGAAAAAAATTTTGTTTTTCATTTTTCATTTTATTCCAACGTGAAATTCTTTATGCTATTATAAATGTATCATTTTTGTCACATATATCTTTACTGGAAATTATTACATGGGTTTCTCTTATAATTACTTCCTGGTAATGCAACTGGCTGTACATTTCTAGTGTGTAACGACGCATTGTTATTTGAAGTAGGTAGTTATCTTAAAAATTTAACTAACTTTTTATCTCAACTTATCTTCCACAGCACACTTAAATTACAATGGTCAAGTTATTCTCCAATTTGTTACATAAAATATCTTTAATGTAAATTATTACATGGGTTTCTCTTATTATTGCTTCCTGGTAATGTAACTAGTTGTATACTTCTAGTGTGTAGCGACACGTTGTTATATTAAATAGGTTATTATCTTAAAAAATTAAGTACTTTTTCTTCCCAACTTATCTTTTAATTTGTAATAGTCGCTCCTTCACGAATAAGTGCAGGTAGAAATAACAGCATTTAAATAACCACAGAAGATGGCCGAGTGAATTTATCTGAAACAGTATTGGAATTGTAATGTGATTTTTAATGTTTATCTCAGCTATTTAATAAATTTTAAGTAACTTATTATTACATATATATACCTAAAATCAATCTTAATACGCTTCATTTGTGTTTTTAAATTTCTAAGTATTTACTCAAGTTGAATTTAGTACTAAATTTTAACATTCCTTTGTTAAAATAGCAATTTAAAGAAAATCTATTTTCATTTTCTTTAACTTTTTAACACTTCTTTAGAGAAAAAGAACCTAAACTCTAAATAATCACAGACCTGAAATTTCTGTGTTTCAATAAATATGTCTTAAGTTAAATCTTTCACATTTTAGGAATTTCGAGTTTATGAAAAAGAAATGATTTCCAACAGTATTGAAGAATACGTAAAAAATTTACTCATACAATATATTCTTTTAAAAATTCGCACCTTATATTTTTAAAATATACATCGAAAATATCAATGCTACTAAATATATTTTCTCCAAGTATTCACCTCGAAAGGTAAGTTATAACAGCTGCGGATAAAACATAACTTATCCCTCTAGTTGTTATATCGCCTCATAATTCAAAAATTTTATAAAAGAAAAGCGAAAATACACTTCTCGATATTTCATAAAGTTTCGAACATGGATGAAATCTATTGCTTTTCATTTTTTCGTCAAATATGGAGAGGATATTGGAGTTTTTCATTGATTTTCTTTCTTTTAGTTTTTCACACAACAGTGAACAATTCGCAGTAGCTTTTGACGTAATAGTAGATTTTTATTTGATCAGCACAGTAATAACAATTAAAAGGAGGGGAAGATATAGATTGAATAGATAATTTTAATGGAAGGAACAGATTTCTACAATTCTATAAAAAGAATGTGCATATTTTTCGTAATGTAGCCAAAATTTCGATGAATGCTGCTCCATTCAAAAGCTTAAAATTAAAATATGATTAGGCAAGAATGTAAGAGTAACACACTGGAAAACGCAACACGGTCAGTCACCTAATCGGATTCACGGCTGAAATTTTGGATTTAGTTAAAATTTGATTCACATATTAAAACGCAATACGTTTGCCAAATCATATCTTGCTGGAAAACACACTGAAAACCCGATTTTAGTGGTTGACTAATAGGTTTACCAATGTGTTTTCCCGTATCCAAAGGCAGAAACATTTAGAACAGGTCCCAGAAAAACACAATGATAAACTTACGAGTCAACCTTTAAAATCGCGTTTTCAGGTGTTTTCCACCAAGATATGATTTGACAGACCATCTGCTTTTTAATATGCGGATCAAGTTCTAATTAATTTTAAAACCTCACAGGGAACTGGGAGAGATGATTGTTTGTGCTGCCTCCTCTCGGTCTATACCAAAGAATTACGTTTTGCAGATTAATCTCTTGCGATCTTGAGCTGTTGTGACATCTGTTTGTGAGCAACAACAACAACAAAAATCACGTATTTATAAAGGTAATAGAGATAAAGGTAATTCAACTCACTTTATCATCAATATCTTTCTGAACTTTCAGTATATTCGACTGGATTTTTGGAATAAATTTTTCCATAGAGTTGCCTATAGAATTCATGAAAAAAAAATCTTTGTCATTATTCTCGCATGTGCAGATTAAAAATATTTCATACAATTGCTCATATTTATACAAATATTTTTTCCAATTGCACTATATTGTTTGTACTACATTTTTTAAAATTTTCTGAAACTGGCGTTAAATTTGTTTGAAAACTCTGCATGATATAAGAAAAAAAAAATAGACACAAAATCTGTAAGCTTTCTTAAAAAATCGCCATATTTCCTTGAATAAAAGTGCTATCCATACACAAAATAAATACACATATTTTATAGCATTCACATATTTGTACGCTGTATCAAAAGATCATTTGGTGTATTTTATTTTACAGGGTGACCAGAATTATTATTATTATTATTTAATTTTTTGTTTCCTTATAAAAATTGACGTCGATAAATATGAAGTCAAACAGATTCTTTGTGAATACCCTTAGAGGGAATGCCCAGACATGTAAGCCATGTCTGTAGAGCATATTGTCCCTCCAAGTCGCTTTTATTGTACCTTTAGTTAAAAATACAATTTTCAGCAGTAAGAAAATAATTATATGACAAGTTCAGGTCGCTGGGGCACATTGTGCACCTACGCGATAAAGTGCAGATGAGAAATATTAAATGTTAAGATGTATGTTGAGGTGCCTGCTGGGGCGTTAACCCCATTACGACAGGCAGCAGGTGCGATGGAGCACATAGAAAAATGTGGAGCACTCTCGACCTCCTGCTATACGAAAGGTACATTTTTGAACATTCGACAGAATAACTAAAATTGATATATCCGGTGATTAATGGCCATATAATATATACATGCATACACACGTGTATAGCAAGTAAAAGAAAACGCTTATTTTTTGTAATCACTTAAAAAATGTATGATCGATATTGAAAATGGAAGTGTGTTAAATTTATAATTATTTTACGTCCAGCGACACACATAAAAAAATCTCGTTATATTATAGTGCATAAGGAAAAACCTTTTGAGGCGCATTTTAATGATGTTACGATACTTCGAACACAAAGAAATTGATATGAATCAATGGAATTTACTATAAAATATTTCTCATAGATTATGCAGTGAGTAGAATTTATCGTTTTCCTTTACAGATGCATTTTAAATAATTCCGTTGCAACCATACTTAACCTGCAGACCGCTGGCTTCATGTATTTTATGTGTTGCTCGAGGCATATAATCATTAATCAATATTTATACAATTAATTGAGATGCGTATAAGAAAGTATTTATGATTTTCACTGTCGTTTTATATATATTCGTGAGAAAATAATCGCATACAATAGGACAGATTTAAAATAAAAATTATCTTAAAAGACGTTTTCTTAGTCAAAAGTTTTTTTTGCACGTAGTCCTATTTATACTACACTGATGTGCACATTTCTTAATCTTAGCAAATAATAAAACACCACACCAAATTAAAGTTGTATTTTAATAAAAGTATTTTTTATTAAAATACATATTTCTACAATTATTATTTTTCGTTGAGCAAAATATAGATTTAAAAGAGGTAATCCCTTTAAATAACTTTTCCTTTAATTTATTTCAATATAGTTCAAGGTGAGTGTGACATTCCAACAGTATATATTTTTTCGGTACTACTAGGTTATACCGTCGACTAAAAAATTGTCGCCGAACTGTAAGATTAAATGCCAAAAATGGATGATCGTGAATGTCACATTCAATGACATTAAATACGATTCACGTGTTTAAAATGTCATTAAGTAATTTTTATTTGGACTTTTTGTTTTTATTTTCATTAATATTCTACTAATTATATTTTTTGTTATTTAAAATAAAAATTATGTCAGTATGTATAATTTGGCTATTAATTTGGCGATTTGTATAATTTGGCGAAATTGGTCGACGGGATAACAGAGTAGTACCGTTTTTTCATATATATATATATTGTGTTTATGTTCTTATTTTATTTTATGCAACTCGGAATTATATAAATTAAATTATTTTTAAAAGGAATTGACATTCTACTGGTGACAGGAAAATTTTAAGGCATGCAATCTTTTAAAATTTTTAACTAGTTTATAACTAGCATAAGATTTCACTAGTGTTTTCAAATTATCAAAATCGTACAATCAAGAATATAACGATGTATTTTTTAAAAAATAAACTACATCTTGACTTTTTCTCAAATCGAATTTAAAAATTCTTTCCTCCAATTTTATCTTACAAAACAGACCTCTACAGAAAAATATTCGTCCATTTCTCCCCGCAATCTAATTTAACGAAGAAAATACAAGGAGATCAGATAGAAAACATTTGGTAGCGACTTTTTTCTTGCATATTTTTTTTCTATTTAGTTTCTTTTTTTTCTTTCTTTCTTTTTTTTTTTTTTTCAAATGAGCGATTGAAAGAGTTGGTTCAGAAGAATGTCTTTGAAATGATTTCTAAATTTTTTGTTTGCTCATTTATTTCTGTAATCCAGTTCTCCAACTTAGTTGATTCTAAAGTAAACAAAAAATGACTTGGATGCAAAGAAACAGTGTTGAGGCACATTTTTTTAAATAATTCCAAACAGCGTAAATTATATAATATGATACACTTTTAGATAAAAATGGGACTTCATTTAAATGGAGGGTTTTTAACCACACTCTTATGATCTGTTTTATGATAAATAATAGTAAAAAAAAATGTCAGGAGTTGTTTGTCAACCCCAGATAACTAAACAGCGCTTTGAAGTTCAAATTAAGTATCGTGGGTTTATGACATTATTTAATATTTTTATTTTATTTGCGTTAAAAAGGGGAAAAGGAAGTAAGAATGAAATGAAACTCACCAGTTTCAAAAGTTTCAGTTTTTAATGAATTTTTTGTATTTTAAAATGAAATAAGTTGAATGATTATATTTTTAATGAAGAACAAAAAAATGCGATGTGAATAATGTTCAGCGACATATCAATTGGCCTCGCTAACATAAAAATGAGGAGTTTTTGATTTCTCCCATCAGGAAATTCCGATTTGGCGGAAGATCGAACAAATAAATTGAATTACGTCTCAGAATTAAATATTTGTGATGAATAAAATTATTTATGATTTCCATTGCTTAGCATACTATTAAAGCAGACCAAACTGGTCGCCAAGGGTGGCTAGTTATATAAATTAAATTGTATTTAAAAGGAATTGACATTTTATTGGTGTCAAAATAATTTTAAAGCATGTAATCTTTTAAAAGTTTTTACTAGTTTAAAGTTTATTACAAGCATAAAATTTCACTAGCGTTATTACCTTAGCAAAACCGTTAAAAACACGTATATAAGGATGTATTTTTTAAAAAATAAACTTCATCTTGAGTTCTTTTCAAATCGAATTTAAAAAAGAAATTCTCAAATTTTATCTTGGAAAACAGAGCTTGATAGAAAAGTACTCGTTCATTTCTTCCCGCAATCTAATTTAACGAAGAAAATACAAGCAGATCAGATAGAAAACATTTGGTAGCGACTTTCTTTCTTGCATCATTTTTTTTCTTCTTGTTTTAGTTCCTTTGTTTCAAATGAAGCGCTTGAAAGAGTTGGTTCAGAAGAATGTCTTTGAAATGATTTCTAAATTTTTTTATTTGTTCATTTATTTCTGTAATCAGATTCCGGGACTGATATACAGCTCATATTCAAAATATTAGAATAATTACCCTTTTTTTAGAAATTGAAAATATCGTTTGGTAATTTAATGTCTTTTAATGAAAATATGCAAACGATATTTTTATTAAGAACTTATTGTTGATTAAACTTACTTGTTATCTTAAATTTAATATCATTTTTGAAAAGATTAATTGCAAAAAAAATTATTTTGAAAAGTCAAAATATTAGAATATTTATTCAAGTGGTTCAAAATATTAGAATATTTCACATTAATTCTCCTTTAATTATTACCAATTCTTAACTGGTGGCATCATTGATTAAATTCAGACTATTTTATTTAAAATCAGTATTCTTTTTTGCAGTTTGTTTCTTTTTTGTCTTAAAATGGGCCGTGTGAGTGATATTCCTGAATCTACTAAACTTTGTATGGTTGATTTGTATCGGCACGGTAAAAATCAATGTTTTATAGCGAATTATTTACATTGTTCGCAATCGAGCGTTAGTAAAATACTAACACAATGTTGAAAAATTGGAAAATTTCAAAATAATCGCCGAAATGGTGGCCGAAAACCAAAAACATCTGCTAGAGATGACAGGAAACTGAAGCGTATAGTTAAGAAAAACCGTTTTAAAAGTGTGCGATTCTTGCACCGAAATGGAAAGAAGAAGGAGTTGAAGTTTCTACATCGACAACATTAAGACGTCTCCATAAATTTAAATTTGAATCTCGTGTACCGAAAACAAAACCTCTCATGACTGCAAGACAAAAGCGTATAAGATTGAATTGGTGTAAATCAAGACGTTTATGGAGCAATGAAGATTGGAAAAATATATTATTTAGTGATGAAAGTATGTTTTGTGTTTCATATGGTAATCAAGGTATTCGAGTTTGGAGAATGAAGCAAGAAGCATTTGATAAAGAATGCCTTAAACGTTCCGTAAAATTTGCTGCTAGTGTCATGGTTTGGGGTTGTATGAGTGCAGAAGGACCTGGAAAGTTATGCATCATCTACGAAAAGGTTAACTCTCTGATATATCAAGAAATTTTAGAATATTACATGATTCCATCATCAGAAGATTTATTTGAAGATGATTTCATCTTTCAACAAGATTTAGCGTCCCCGCATACCTCGGTGTCAACTAAGAATTGGTTCCGCCAACGCAACATTAAGGCACTTCCTTGGCCACCAAATTCACCAGATCTTAATCCCATCGAAAACTTATGGTGCATAATGAAGAAAAAACTTCAAGAAAATCCTCCTTCAAGTAAAACTGAGTTAGTGGCACGTATAAAGTCTATTTGGGCTAGTATTGATAGAAATGTTTGTAAACACCTTGTATATAGTATGCAAGATCGATTGTACGCTGTTATGAAAGCTAAAGGGGATGCTACAAAATATTAACTACCATTTACTTCATATTCATAAGGTAATATTGTTGCGTAAAATAAAATATTCTAATATTTTGAACCAATCTAAATTTTATTCTAATATTCTGGTGTGTTTAAGGAAGCTGTATACCTAATTTATTGTGCTGTATTTTATATTTTATAAATGTTAAAATCTTATCTAAACATTCCAGATTTAATTTATAAGAAATTTAATTGCATTTACTTAGTATAAAAAATTAATAAATGACAAATAATTTTTTCTTATTACTTTTTCTCAATTATTCTAATATTTTGAATATGAGCTGTACAGTAAACAAAAATTGACTTGGACGTTAAGAAATAGAGTTCAGGCACATTTTTAAAACAATACCAAACAGAGTAAATTGTATAATATTTTAACCCTCTGAGCGTCTTGCAAATGGGTAAAACTGTAATGTTGTTTTCTCTTCATTCTTAATTAAATGCTCAAAAATAATTTTTTTTTTAAATTATATAAAACTCTTAATTACAAATAGGAATGTAATCCTTGAGATTATTAATGATTCGAAAATGCATTGAAAATCCATTAAATCAATTGAATTATATTATTTTAAATATTATTTATATTGCAGTGAAACCATCAGCTTAGTGAAAGGAATATTACGTTCCAAACACTTAGAGCTATAAACTTTTTTATATAAAAGACTTTATTTAAATGGAGGGTTTTGTCAACCACACTCTTATTATAGACAATCTTATTATAAACAATACTTTAAAGTTTAAATTACATATCGCTTTTTTAAGCATTATTTAATATTTTTCTTTTCTCTTCTTTTAAAAAATTAAAGAAAGAAGGAATGGAATGAAAGTCTTCAATTTTTAATACTATATTTTTTGATGAAATTTTTGTATTTTTAAATGAAATGGGTGGAATGATTATATTTTGAATGAAGTATAAAAACAATGTGATGGGGATAATGTTTAGAGATTTATCATTTGTGCCCCGTTAACATAAAAATATAAATATTTCCCTATAAGAACCTTCCAATTTGACAGAAGATTGAGCAAATAAATTGAATTGTGAATAAGATTATTTCTTAGAATAAAATATTTGTGATGAATAAAATTATTTATGATTAAAATACATTGCTTAGCATACCATTAAGACCAAACTTATCGTAAGGGCGGCTAGTTATATAAATTCAGTTGCATTTAAAAGGAATTGACATTCTATTGTTGAGAAGATAATTTTAAGACATGTGATCTTTTAAAAGTTTTAAGTAATTTAAAGTTTATAACTAGCATAAAATTTCACTAGCGTTTTGACCTTATCAAAATCTTTAAAAACACGTATAAGAATATATATTTTTTAATAAACCACATCTCGAATTCTTTTCAAAACGAATTTGAAAACTTTTTCCTCAAATTTTGTCCTTCAAAACAGAACTCTACAGAAAAATATCCGTTCATTTCTTCCCGCAATCTAATTTAACGAAGAATATACAAGCAGATCAAATATAAAACATTTGGTAGCGACTTTCTTTCTTGAATCTTTTTTTTTAGTTTCTCTCTCTTTTTCTTTCTTTTTTTTTTTTTTTTTTCAAATGAGCAGTTGAAAGAGTAGGATCAGAAGAATGTCTTTGAATTTATTTCTAAATTTTTTGTTTGCTCATTTAGTTCTGTAATCCAATTCTCCTGCATAGTTGAATCTAAAGTAAACAAATATTGACTACTAAGAGTGATTACTGACTATTTCTATTTTTAAACATTTCCAAACAGGGTAAATTGTACAATATGATACACGTTTAGATAAAAATGAGACTTCATTTAAATGGAGGGTTTTGTTAACTACACTCTTATATGTTTTATAATAAATAATAGTAAATAAAAAAAAATTCAGGAGTTGTTGGTCAACCCTGTATAAATAAACAGCGCTTTCAAGTTGAAATTAAGTACCGTGGTTAATGCCATTATTTAATATTTTTCTTTTGGTTAAAAAAAGGAAATAAAGTAAGAATGAAATGAAAGTCGCCAGTTTCGAATGGTTCAGTTTTTAATGAAATTTTTGTATTTTAAATGAAATAGGTGGAATGATTATACAGTCGAGTCTCTCTACATCGAAACTCCATACATCGAATTTCTCTATATAACGAATTTTTAGTAGGAACGGTCCGCTTTCCTCATGATTACATTAAAAACAGTCTCTATATACCGAAATAGCTATCTCCGTATAACGAATTTTTCCATAAAATATTCTTTATTTATCCAATTTTTAATAAGCTTCAAAATTCCATGAAATGATTTTCCCATCACTTATTCCTGATTTATTGTTCCGAGCTGAGATTTTTATATTACTTCTCTACTTTGAATTTCCTTGTTCTTTAAGACCAACCAATTCACACTCCCCCTTCCCACGCATCTTGCATTAATGGCAGTCTTCCTCCCAGTCTAAAATTACTGTAAGTTTTCCTTATGAGATTTTCATTAAGATTTCAAATAAATGTCTGTTCTCTTTTTTGAAACTGTTTAAATAATTAAGAAATAGAATATTAGGTTGATATTTATATTTAAACATTTCCAATTTTTATTTAAACATATAAAAAATTATATTTGTTCCAAAATTTACACATTAAATAGGAATTTTAACATCTTTTTCTATACAACGAATTTCTCTATATAACGAATTTTTTTCCTGGAATGGTGGATTTCGTTATATAGAGACTCGCCTGTATTTTTAATGAAGTACCAAAAAAAAAAAAAAAAGTAAATGCGATGGGAATAATCTGTGGCGATATATCAATTGGCCCCGCTAACATAAAAAAGAGAGTTTTTGATTTCCATATCAGAAACTTCCGATTTGGCGGAAGATTGAACAAATAAATTGAATTACATCTTAGAATAAAATATTTGTGATGAATAAAATTAATTATGATTAAAATTTATTGCTTAGTATAGTTTGAAAATATGTGAATTAAAGCAGACCAAACTGGTCACCAAAGGCGGCTAGTTATATAAATTAAATTGTATTTAAAAGGAATTGACATTCTATTGGTGTCAAAGTAATTTTAAAGCATGTAACCTTTTAAAAGTTTTTACTAGTTTAAAGTTTATAACAAGCATAAATTTTCACTAGCGTTTTTACCTTATCAAAACCGTTAAAAACACAGGTATAAGGATATTTAAAAGAAAATATAAACTACGTCTTGAGTTCTTTTCAAATCGAATTTAAAAAAGAAAATTCTCAAATTTTATCTTAGAAAACATAATTCGATAGAAAAATATTCGTCCATTTCTTCCCGCAATCTAATTTAACGATGAAAATACAAGCAGATCGGATATAAAACGTTTGGTAGCGACTTTCCTTCTTGTACCTTTTTTTTTGTTTTTTTTTTTGTTTTAGTTCCTTTGTTTCAAATGAAGTAGTTGAAAGAGTTGGTTCAGAAGAATGTCTTTGAAATGATATCTAAATTTTTTATTTGCTCATTTATTTCTGTAATCCGATTCCCCGACTTAGTAGAGTTTAAATTACATAAAAATTAACTTCGATGTTAAGAAAGAGTATTAAGGCACAATTTTTAAACAATACGAAATAGAGTTAATATGATAAATTTTTAATAATAAAAGATTTCATTTAAATGTTGGTATTTATCAACCACACTCTTATGATATGATTTATATTAAATAAATAAATGCCAGAAATTGTTGGCCGACTCAAGACCGACTATATTCATCAACAACCCTCTAAACCGCTCGGCGGCATGCAACCCAGACAATCACCTCATTGAGTTTATGGATGAAATTATACGATAAGTTGAATCTCGATTCGCATAATAAAACGCAATTGGTCTGCCAAGTCATAATTTGTCGGAAAACACCTAAAAAACTGCCTTTTTTCGGTTAACTTACCATTATATGTAAATTTACCATTGTGTTTTTACTCCCAGTCCTCCATATATTTTCATATTTTTGAGTGTAGGAAAAGACAATAACAAATTTACGAGTCAATGATTAAAATAGGGTTTACATGTGTTTTTTAGCAAGGTATCATCCGTGAAATCAATGTGGTGATTTACTATTTTTTTAACGCAATCAAACTGATTGGTAAAGTTATCATACGAATTGATTATTTCCAACTGAGCGAAAAATTGCCCAGGCCGGGAATCGAACCCGGATAATTGGCTTACAAGGCCAATGCTTTACCTGTTAAGCTAACCGGCTGGGATTTTTCGCTCAGATAACTTTGTTGTCCATAACTTCTGGTCTGTCATTTAGACAGCTCGGCAGAATAAGACGCAGATAATGGAACTCCATAGAACGATGGATACGTAGATATACTATTATTTTTTAACACAATCAAACTGATTGGTAAAGTTATCATACGAATTGATTATTTCCAACTGAGTGAAAAATTGCTCAGGCCGGGAATTGTAAGCCAAGTATCCGGGTTCGATTCCCGGCCTGAGCAATTTTTCGCTCAGTTGGAAATAATCAATTCGTATGATAACTTTACCAATCAGTTTGATTAAGTTAAAAAAATAAAATAAAATAATAGTATATCTACATATCCATCGTTCTATGGAGCTCCATTACCTGCGGCTTATTCTTCCGAGCTGTTTAAATGACAGACCAGATGTTTATGGCCAACAAGGTTATCTGAGCGAAAAATCCCAGCCAGTTATCGCCCGGTTAGCTTAACAGGTAAAGCATTGGCCTTGTAAGCCAAGTAACCGGGTTCGATTCCCGGCCTGGGCAATTTTTTGCTCAGTTGGAAATAATCAATTAGTACAATGAGGTGATTGTCTCTACGGCCGCCTTCCAGTCTATTAGAAACAAACCCATAATGTTGAAAATCACCAGGTAGCGACTTTCTTGCTAATCAGATAGCACTACATAATTTGATGAAACTTTTCAAAATGAAATAGTCTAAAGATAAAATCACAAAGCGACAAGCAACATTTCAACTTGATTCAGTCAAACTGAAAAATAGGAACCTTAAAAGGACCACTGTTTTACTTAAAAGGTGACTAAAATAATAAAATAGACGTAACAGGCTAAAAATACACATTTTTTTTAAAACTTATAATGTATTCACTTAGTATATTCAGCCTATATTTGGCGAGGCATTCACATTCTAAAAAAAAAAATCTGTAAAGTTACTAAAAGTTTTCTAGGAAACTAGAATTCTTCCCGTAAAGCATGGTGACGTTACTGCAGTCACATTGTGACTTTGTGACCATCGATTGTCGGTGTGACGTCACGTGACGTCCATGTGAAGTCACAGTGACTAAAATGTGAAGTCGTTATGGCCGTTTTAGAGCTCGTTTGTGACGTTTCACAAAGTGGTCACAATGTGACAAATTTGTGAAAAATGTGTCATTTGTGACTAATTTGACATTAACATTGTGGCGAAACTGTGACAAAAGCGACGATATTTAAACTGCCAGAAACATTTTTTTTTAATTAAATAACATGTTTTGAAGAATATTTATAAATTTCTAAAGATTTTTAAGAAAGTCGCATCTCAGTCACAATGTGACGTCACTGAGTGGTGGCATTTTGGTCACAGATGTGATGTGACCAAAGTGACTCACAGTGACGCCACTGTGACCATGCATGCTATTAGGGTTAGAATTTTTATGTAACGGTAGCCGCAATAATGTATGTAACAGATATATATTTTAACATAACATCAAAAAGTACTGTAAGATTACTAAGAATTTTTTAGGAAACTGGGATTCCAAGAATTTACATGTCACTGCAACCCAGGTCACAGATAAAATTTTAGCGAAATTACTATAATTTTAATAGATTTGTTTAATAAGTTACAGATTTTTGTAGCTTTACAAAAATTTGTTTCATTGTTTTACAATTTTTTCTTGCACAGTGTACAGATAAATTGTTAGTAAGCATAGAGATTTCGGCAACTTTACATCTGTAAGTTTTCAGACATTTTTTAACAGTGCCCAGAGAATGTTTTAATAACTAATTGCTCTAATAATTATTGCCTCCCTCCATTTTGAAATGGAGTGATATATTTGTATAAAAGAACAGCAATCAATTATTAAAATATTCTCTGTTGATGACCTCTGGAATTGCTGGCCGAAAGCACTAAGAAGTTTTAAATAAAATGCTTATTTTTAACTTATAAAAGCTATTTTTTTTTTTTACTCACTTTTTGAGTAAAACAGGGAACTTTTAAAAGTGTATATTGGGTATTTTATGATAGTTTAAAGATTTTTATCTCTTGTTTAGGAGGAGGAGGGTTATTAAATTTTGAATAAAGTACAGGAAAAAATTGATTAAATTCTTCAGTATTCTTTTTCAATTAAAAAATAACAATAACGCACCGTCGTGTAGTTTTCGAGTAATTGGTGAATGTTTGTATAGAAAAGTACATACACGTCAAATTTCTTCTTTTTATGAAGTCTGTTAAAATTCACTTACTTTCTTTGTATATTAGCTTGTTAAAAACCATCTGCAATAAAGATAACAGCAACAAAAACAAATATCAGTATGACAGATTAAAAATGCTTTTGCCCTAACCAGTGTTCTCGCTGACATTTGGCTAAATTTAGTTATTTGGCTAATTAAAAATAAAAAACATTCGCCAAATGAAAAAAGTATTAGCCAAATAGATTCGCCGTGTAAGCGAAAAAAAAATCTTTAATCCTTTAATACACCCCCTTTTTTCCACAAGTTCTGAAATAACCCAAGTTTTTATAATTGGGACAACGTCTATTATTAATCTAATTTCAATTATCCGCTAGAAATATAAAAAATATGTATATATTAAATATATACATATATAATGCATATGTATGAAAAACGTAAAAGAAAAAAAATCAAAATCAAAAATTGAGCACTAGCAATTTGGCGAATCTATTCGCTTGTTTACTCGCTAAATGAAGAATTGAGTCGCAATTTGGCGCATTGGCGAGCGACAGCGAGAACACTGGCCCTAACTGAAGCGATAGATAAGCGTTTACTTGGCTGGTTGATTAGACATGAAAACATCTTCGTATTTGCTTTTTATTCTCTAGTCTATTAAATGTGTATTCCGATCAAAACTGCTTGTTTTGTGATTTATTTTTAAATTCATTTTTGCTCTCAAACGCATCAAACGAGCAATTTCTGTTTGTTATTTAGAAACTACACAATGTGCCGTGCAGGTTTCGATTCTTTGATAAATGCAGGGAACATCGCAAGAAATTACTGTCAAATTTGATATTTTGAATCTATTTTTCCGAAGCAGGAGATTTGGGAACGAAAAAAAAAATTCATACTGAGAAAATAATTGCTTATAAAACAAATTCTAATAAATTGGGCGAAAAATGAAATCACACGGCATCGTTTTAAAAATCCCCTCAGCAAGTTTCATGATGCTACTTTTAAAAATGAGTCTAAAAATGTGCATGAAAATTTTGAGCTGTTGAGGGTGGAAAAATATTTTTTCGAATGCACCCTTAAGGTCATTACTGGTCATTATTTTCCGAATTCTCCTCCGGCATATTAAGTCTATGGGCGTTTGATGCTTTTTTATATTCAAAGTACAGTGGAGTCTCTATATAACGAAACCCATCGTTCCAGTAAAAAATTCGTTATATAGAGAAATTCGATGTATGGAGAATGATGTTAAAAATCGTATTTAATGTGTGAAATTTGAACAAATATTATTTTTGATCTTTTTAATTAAGAATTTGAAATATTTAAAAATAAATATTAACCTAACATTTTATTTATTTATTATTTAAGCAGTTTCAAAAAAGAGAACAGACATTTATTTGAAAGCTTAATGAAAATCAAATAAGGAAGACTTGCATTAATTTCAGAGGAAGAAATCTGTAATTTTTTGTTGTTTTGATTTTAAAATTGTTACGCTCTCAAAAAAAGCTCAATATTTAGATAGGAATGAAAAATTGTAGTTAACATTTTCCTCCATTTGAAGGCCTCTCTTATGTGCCTCTCATTGAATCCTCTCTTATATGTGTAACAATCCAATTGACTCTGTTTTGAGAAGGATGTAGAAAGGTGTGTGGGAGGTAGGATGAACTCGTTGGATTTAAAGAACAAGGAGAGAAGTAATATTTATAATAATAAAAAAAAAACTCAGCACTGAACGATAAATCAAAAATAAGTGATGGAAAATTGATTCCATATGATTTCCAAGCTTTTTTAAAACCGAATAAATTAAGACCAATTTGTGTAAAAATTCGTTATATGGAGATAGATATTTCGCTATATAGAGACTGTTTTCAATGTAATCATGCGAAAAGGGGACCGGGGACCGTTCCTACTAAAAATTCGTTATATAGAGAAATTCGATGTATGGAGTTTCGTTATAGAGAGACTCGACTGTATCTCATTGGGAAATCAATATTTATATCTTCTTTTTACAGTATTCTCTTCTTAAAGGATGCCTTTTATTTCTTAGTTTTCAAAATGTTTCTTAAATCTTTGCTTAATTTAATATTTTATGTTTTAAAAACTGATAAAAAGGGAGTATAATTTTAACACTTTATATAAAATTAAACGCAGTTTTTAGAGCGATTTTGAAAATGAAGAAAAAAAATAGACATGCTCAAAAAGAGAACATTGAAAAAAGAAGTTAAAAATATTAATTTCCCGAGGAGCTATTTCGAATATAAAAAGGCATCAAACGCCCATAGACTTAACATTACCGAGAGGAGTTCGGAAAATGAATGACCAGCAGCCATAAAGATCCAGTTTTTATTATTGTTCGAATACTTTTGTTAATATGTTACTTTTAGTAGGTTTTTTAAAAGTCTTGACAGTATTTCAATAAGCCAACAATTCCCTAGTAGGGAACAAATATTGGTCCAACGTTGCGCCAATATTTCATCTATTGGAAATATTGCCAATAAAACTTCAATATTGCTCCAGCATTGGGATGTTTACATTTTGGCTTTATTTAGCTAATATTTGCAACCAATATTATGTCAATATTGGGGTTTCATTGGAAATATTACCAATAAAATGGCCAATATTGTACAAATATTGGCGTTGCATTGGAAATATTTCCAATGAATTTCCGATGTTTAACCAATATTGGTGTTTTATTGGCAATATTTCCAATGAAACCCCAATATTGGCATAATATTGGCTGCATATATTAGTTAAATAAGTGCAAAATGTAAACATCCCAATATTGGGGCAATATTTCATGCCAATATCGCGCCAATCTGCCAACATTGCTCCAAGAAGTGGCCAATATTGGTCCAATATTGTATGGCTACTGGGGATTTCAGTTCACATGACGTCACCTATTTGAAATTTCCTGCTTTATTCTGAAATGGAAAACAGATAAATATACATAAAACATACATTTTTAAAATAAAAAAATAAAGAATCGAGTTTTAAAAAATGGGCGCATATATGTACATAAGCAACAGTTTAAAAAAAAATATATTTCGATATCAATCGATTTATCTGTTCTTACGTAAAATTTTGCTTACAAATCAGAACCTTAAAGAATAATAAATTATTATTATTATTATTTTTACCTGAATTCAATTTAACAAAGAAAATATCAATAGATCGGATAGAAAAAAAATTGTAGCTACTATCATTTTTGAATCGTTTTTTTTTTCGGTTCTTTTTCTTTAAATGGAGAGATTGGGAGAGTAATATTAGTGAAAGGATTTCCATTTTTCTTTTTTATTGCTCATTTATTTTTGAAATCCAATTCACAGACCTAATAGCATCTAAAAAATGCTTTGAATGTTCAGAAAAAAGTTTTAAGCTTCATTTTTAAAACAATGTGAAACAGAAAAAATAAATCGAAATTCCTAACTTCTTTGGTCATTAAAATGTTAAAAAGAAAAAATAAATACTTTTAAGTAAAGTTTTCTTTGATGCAATCTTGGTCAGTGGATTTGATATAAATTTTTATGTTTGGTTTTGATTGAATTTTCATTCGCTTGTAAACTAAAGAACAAATGTTTTAACACTTGCATTACCTACACAGTCATTTTTAAAAAAGTTTGATCAAGAGGAATTGATCTAATTTTAGTAGGGCGACGAGTGCCTGAATGAATAGACTATGCGCAAAATTTAATTTTTAATTTCTATTTGAAATCATTGTCATGGTACTCATTAGTTTCTCTGTCTGTCGCGATCTGCTTATATACAGGGTGTCCGAAAAGTCTGGAAACGGTCGAATAACTCGAGAAATACATAAGAGATTGAAAAACTAAAATATACGTGTTAAATATTTTTAAATAAGCTACTGAGTGATACCAAATTTGACCTTTGCAACCGACCCTTTGCGGTTCAGAGGGGGTCCAACTTCGAAATCTTAAATAACAACCCATTTTTTATTGCATATTCGGATTCTACGGACAAAAATACGTAACTTTTGTATTTGATGTTTATTTCGAATCCTCGTTTATCACGGTGTAATTGAGCATATTAAATCGATACATATTTCGGTTTTCCCATCCAGGTTTTGACGTCAAATTCCTGGTCTTTTGCAGGAATAGTGGTTCCTTGAAAATCACCCGTGGCGATTATTTCGATAATGCTACACTGTTAAAAATTTGACCCATTTGCTGTAGCATTACTCCACAGCTTTTATAGAATATCTCTTTTATGACCAATGAGAATGCTCCATAACACAATAAAGTAATCGTTTTCTATAAAAGCGGTGGAGTGACGCTGTAGCAAATAAGTTAAATTGTTTACAGTGTATAGGGTTTTTGTATGTTTTTCTCTACAAAAATTCAGTGAAATATATTAATTTAGTTTTCTATTTGGATTTTTATTTTATCCAGTAAATGGTTTCTAAATAACGAATGGCTTCTTAATACGGCTGATGTGGGTGTATGTTTTTTTTATTATTATTATTTGTTGTAGCGTCACTGCACCGCTTTTATAGAACATTGAAATATTGTAATCATAGGAGGCGCCATTACTTGCACAGGAAACATAAATCAACTTCTATTTTACATTTGACGAACTCTTTAACGTCATCCACGATGCTGTTTGTTATGATGCAAGAACCCACATGATTTGAAGAACTGAATCATAAGTTCAAAACCCTTACTATAGAATTTATCACCAAGCATTTGAGACAATGTAATTAATGTAAAAAAAAAAAAAAAAAAAAAAAAAAAAAAAAAAAAAAAAAAAAACGAAAAAATAATTGTAGTGAAGTCAATGCACACAAAGAAATGAATTCTCAATCGCAAGTTAATTTGATACATATAGGTAAACGTCACAAATAATATTAGATTTTGATCATCTGATATATTGAAAGTATCTATTGAAAATAATTCAAAATTTCAAGATGTAAATTTTTTTCTAATAGAAAATAAAGGATTTTTCATGTAAAATTGCAAATTTTGAAGAACTTCAATAAGATAATTTTAATGCAATTATATGACATTTCTTGGTATATGTATGCCAGGAGAATGAAAATTTCGTTCTTAAACATTTTTTCCATTCTTGTTTTATTTTATTTTATTTTATTTTTGGTCTAACATTTAAATTTTGTTTAAAAGAATGTGTTTTCAATATAGTTGGTGAAATTCTATGTAATGTTCAGTTCTTTTTGTTAATTTAATGAAGCCAAGGAAATGACGTAATAAAAATCTACTCAAATTTTACAGAGACTTTAATCAAATTATTTTCAAAGAACTATCTAAAAGATCTTGCTAAAAAGATTTTACAACTTCCATGAAAGTGGAAAATGCTAACAGAAACGGTAGCAGCAAACATTCATGTAATAGAAGTGTTATATGAATTTTTGCTGTTACCGTTACATAAAAAGTCCTAGTAATCTCAGTTTCTTAGAAAAAGTTTATTAACTTTACATATTTTATTTTACAGTACAGAAATCGCAGAATTACTGTCGAAAAGTGCGTTCCAATCGAAGGGCATTGTTATGAAATTCGAAGGAATATAATATACTTTTTTTTTAATATCTACAGTGTGTCTCCAAAATATAGACAATAGCATAAAATTCACAGAAAAGTAAGAATGAGATGAAAATTGTTTATATGTGCCTAATTGCAAACACTACATGAAAAAAATGTTTGGATTAATTCTTTTTATAAGGTACCACAAATGTTGAATTTATTTAGAAAACAGAAAATAGGATATGCCATAATTATAGACAATATTTTTTTTTATGAATTATATAAGAAGCTGAGGAACGCAGTGTGCAAAGGAACCACAATAGGAGTGTGTAAAGGAAACACAATAAATTGTGTTTCCTTTAACTTTGATCACCTCAAATACACGATTTTATATTGAAAATAGTAAGTTTGCATTACCTCTTGTAAAAGCTCATACCACGCATGCTCTATTATCATTGCAAGGTCCTTGGTTGGAGAATAGTGGCGTTCATTTTTGCTAGATATCTCCAAACATTAGCCATGGGGTTTAAGTCCAAATTAAGCGATGGAAAGTTCATAACATTGATGCTATTCATATTAAACCACATGTTTGTCGAGTTAGAAACACGAATATGCCCCTGTCTTCTTCAAATGCACAGATTAGTCCTCCCAGCACATCCTGTATTAGAATAAAATAGTCCTTCATGATTTTCAGATAGTCCTGTGAGTTAATCTTCTTGCTACAAAATGCCAAACATGTCCGTCTATTAAATTCAAAACCACTCCAAGTCATTACTGATCCTCCTCCTTGCTGTGTATTGAAAAACATCTTGATTCGCTTTTTAAATCATACTAATAAAATTTATATCCATCTAATCCATCCAAGTTCCACTTTTCTCATCACTAAATATTATTAACAGCTATTTATACATCATTTTCTTAGCCTCATTACAGGTTTTTTTTTTTGTATTTTTTAAGCATGGTTTCTTCAAAAGTTTTTCGAGAGTTATTCGTTCAAATTTAATATTCTTCTTTGAATAATATTTTTTGACATTCCATATTTGGATGCATCTTTTGCAATGAAATATTTGTTTACTGATGCCATGGTTAGAATGGTTCTGTCATCGCGCATGTGTAATTCTTTGTCGATCATGTATTTCCTTACTACATCACTTGTCGCCATTATGCAAAATTCTGCAAACAATTTTTAAAAATCTCTTTAAAATCTTGAATATCTCTTTCTGATTTTTGCCTTTATGTTTTCAAACCAAAACTTTTGAAACAAATGATACTCGAAATCTTTACCTCTAGCTATTTTGACGAATTCATAAAAAGATCGATTAGTCGACAGAAAACAATTCCAAAAATGATTTCAAGCGAATCAAAGTCAAAATAGCAGACGATACGAACATTCGAGAAATGTGATAAAATAATCGTCTGCTGAAAAAAAAATTATTAGTAATATTTCTATGTAAAATCAGATGTTGTCTATATTTATGGTGAGGCAATATTACATTTTTAATTTTCTTTTTTTTTTGGGGGGGGGGGGGGGATTACCTATTTTTTTTTCCTTTTTTACAATAAATCATAATAAATCTATTTATAAAAATTTATCTGAATCATTTCTGAAAATACATGAAAAGTATTTTAAAGTTTGGGATGTAAATTTTGATCTTTTAGCCTATATTTTGGGACACATTCTATAGTTATTTGCTTAGAATTGCATTTGCAAATTTAATGCCATATTTTTATAAGAAAAGAAATACATAAAAAATAAGGGAAGAAAGAAGTAAATAAAAATTAAAATTAAAAAAATAAACATGGTGTTAAAAATGAAAAAGCAAAAAGTAGCTAAAAAGACGAATAAAAAAAATCACATGACTGAACAACACTTCAACAAATAAAGTACTTTAATGTGTTAGCCTTGAAAAGAAGTTAACAAAAAAAAGTGTTTAAATACAAGACCTAAAAAAATCAACATTTTTTTAATCATTTATTTAAAACCTTTAGCTATTTATATAAGTGCATAGGCATGAAATTTTGATTACAAAAAATATACATTATTAAACTATTTTATACCTTCTATTTTGGGGGGGAAAGTAAATTGAAATAGATTAGTACCTACTTCAGTTAGATATTTAGGTACTTCAGCGAATATGAAATAAAATAACTCTTTAATTAGATTTTGACTGTAACAATGTAGCAGTTTTCAAGTGCGATTAATATGCATTACATTGATCTAGTACATATTTTTTTTATTTAACTTTAGAAACGAAATTCAAGCTATTTAAACAAAGTAGATTTCTCGATTTTTTTCTTAGTTTTCTTATCAAAATAACATAATTTGATAAATCTAGTAAACCTACAAAAATTAATACACTTATTAAAAATGTATTAGAGAATCTTTTATTTATTTATTTAATTTTTTTATAGTGCGATTAATATGCATTACATTGATCTAGTACATATTTTTTTTTATTTAACTTTAGAAACGAAATTCAAGCTATTTAAACAAAGTAGATTTCTCGATTTTTTTCTTAGTTTTCTTATCAAAATAACATAATTTGATAAATCTAGTAAACCTACAAAAATTAATACACTTATTAAAAATGTATTAGAGAATCTTTTATTTATTTATTTAAATTTTTTATATTTAATGAAAAAAGCCATATATAAATTAAGAAAAGGAAAATAATTCTTGATTTCTTTATCTTGAAAAGCTAAAGGTTCACCTTATATTATTTCTTCATTTTGCTTCATTATTTTAATTTGAAATATTGCATAAATAAAGAACTCTGCGAAACTAATTGTAACTGTTTGCAAAAAATGTGTAAATATTTATCGACCATTAATGTGTTGGTATTTATTTATTTATTTGAATAACATACATCCGACCTCTGTACTCGACAGAAAGTCTGCTTATAAGTCATCATCAATATACAAGGACGAGATAGCATAAGGAAATTTACAACACATGAGAAATACAACCAGAAGCTCCCCACAAAGTGTGTGTGCAATGGAGCCAGCGGGAATCGAACCCACAACCTCAAGGTTAGCAGAGCGGCGTCTTAACCGCTCAGCCACTGAGGCCCCTGTGTTGGTTTAGTTGGAATTAAAAACAAGTCGGAAATTGTACGTCAAACATAAAAAAATTAGATGCGTTCGTACTATAATGAAGTTTTAAAAATTTTCAGATCTTAGTGTAATAGTTTTTATCACCACGTTTATTATTTTACTTTTTATTATTGTTTAAGCATAGTAGGGTATTCGAAATCTTTTGTGTGTCCTTGTAAATACCACCTGTTTCAATTAGTCAGGAACTAACTTTTAATAAATGTCAGCAACGTATATCAGTTTAATAAAACATGAAATGGTTTAGTAGGATTAAAATACGCCCCAAACAATTTATCCCCTTATACAATTATGTAATAAAGTACTTTTCTTGGGTCCTGTAAATTAATTACAAATATACTTTGCATCTCTGTTTGTTCAAAATATTTATTTTAGTACTATCGATGCATATCAATTTTATTATGTTTGAAAATGTGTAGCATCACTAAAATGCACTTTAAACTATTTTCACCAATTAGTCGTAATGTAGCGAAATTATTTTGATTGTCCCTGTTATTAAACTATACATGCATTTTTCATACAATTTGAAATGACTCGAGAAAATTATAGAACAGTTATATATTTTTTAAATTTCAAACGATTCGGTTGCCTAGCTTTTGCTCTGTTATATGCTTACGGATGAATAGACAGACAGACAGACCATCGGACGAACTGAACAACAATTATCGATGCCATGCATTTGCATAATTATAAAGGATTCAAAAGGATTCAAAACGCGTTTCGATGGTTTCTTTTATTTAAATTTTTCATTAGAAACGCAATATATCTGTGTAACCAATCACTAGGATTACGCTCAAATTCACAAACAAGTAACGAATCAAGTAAGATGAAGGATTAATTTTCCAACCCAAAATCACTTTTATATAACAAATGAAACATTAGATATTAATGAAAATCAAAATAAATTTTCATGGCGATAGACTCAATGTGAAAAAAAGTGTAGAAGTATTACAATTCTGCATACCTTTTGCAGGGACTAAATAAGTCCCTTCGTTATGACAGAATTTCGTTATAACAGAGATTTGAATCTTCAATATATATATTTTTAATCGACTGAAATGCAGTGAATGAAAATAGCTTCTAATTTAAAAACACAGTCCTTTACGTCCCAAACGTCATTATCGTGATGATCGGATATCATTACCAATTTTATAGCTTTATATTCAAGTCCATGAATCAATGGTTGAATTTCAGTTTTTTATTGTTAAAGGTTGATATATATTTAGGCAGACTTGAATCACTATTAATATAATAAAAACAACTGGGGTGAAAAATTAGCCGGGGACAGTACTCGAACATGTGTTCACAACGTATATTGCTGTAGCTTTATCATATAATCAGCCACATGTAGCTTAGTGGTAAAACAATAGCAGGATACGCTATAGAACCAGGTTCGAGTCCCGGATTCAGACCTCGGATAATTTTTTATTCCAATTGGTCTTACTTAATTAGTTGTGTTTTAAGTCTTACTTAATATATGTATAACTTTAACATTTTACAGCTTATTGAGTTTATTTAGTATTTTATAGCTTATTTATTAGAGCCTTTTTCTAGCTTTTTTGCTTTAATATCCATTAGCATTTAATAGCCATATCTTAATGGTGATTTTTAATAGTCCAAGAGCTGACAGCACAAAAATCTATGTTTTCGAGCACAAGAGAAAAAAAAATCTATTTTATGGAAGAATAGAAATTGGGGAATCTAATTTATCTATGTTTGTCGGAAGTGAAGTGATGCATAAGCCAAAAACTTAATACTACTGGTGATTCACTCGTAGATTCATCAATGTGTTTGCCGTACAATTATTTCAACATTTGATTGTGTGGCAAACACAATGATAAATTTACGAAACAACCACTAGTGGTATCAATTTTGGTTAATGCAACACTTTCAGCAGACATAGAACATTAGATTCCCCTATTACTAGAACATTAGATTTTTATTCCAACTGTCTTACTGAATTAGTTGTGTTTCAAATCTTATTTAGTCTACGTATAACTTTAACATTTTACAGCTTATTGAGTTTATTTAGCAATTTATATCCTATTTATTACAGAATTTTTTTTATGGCCTTTTGTTTTAATATCCATTAGCAATGACCTAAAACCAACGACTAATTTCCAACGCAAAAACCGAAGGTATCGAGCAGAAGAAAAAGAAACCTTTATTTTATGGAAGAGTATAGTAATAGGAGAATCTAATGATCCATGCCTGTCGGAAGTGAAGTGGTGCATAAGCCAAAAATTAGTATTGCCAGTGGTTCCCTCGTAGGTTCATCATTGTGTTTGCAATACATTCATTTCAACCTCTCATTGTACAGCAAACACAATGATAAATCTAGGAGTCAACCACTAAATGTATTAATTTTGGTTAATGCAGCACTTCACTTTCGGCTAACATAGAGCATAAGATTCCCCTATTATTACACTTTCATTAAATAAAAGTTTTACATACATACAGTAGTAAAAATTTCTTAGAGTGAATCACACATTGACAATAATTTCCTCAAATATTATATATATAACAGTATTAGCAATTTTTCCACTTCTGAAAAGGTCAGCTATTTTTATACGTGTTTTCTTTCGCGGATTTCCCAAGAGAAAAGGGCAGTTACATGATATTGGATCAAACATATTAAAAAACGTCTTTGTATATTTCCATCAGGTTATTTTTACTCGATATGCGATACTTTCCGACTAAATTTCTCTAAAAGAAGTCTCTAAGGAGTTCCTTTAATTAAAGTGCGCTTACTTAACGACGTCTTTAATTAAATAATTAATAGCTCTCAACTCTAGCACTTTTTTAAATCTTTAAATAAATAAGATTTTATGTAAGTTCAAAAAATGACTGAAGATGACATTATTCCGTAATATGCATTTTACGCTGTTATCTTTTTTATTTCTGTTTTAAACCGATTTTGTTTGCAATTTTATTTTTTGTTTGTAATTTTATGAATTTTGTAAAGGACTTAAAGGACATTGTATTTCATAAATATATTCATTTTTTTTAGAATTGTTTATTGTAAAGGACTAAGTTAATGATAAAATTGTTTTCAGTACCTTTGCGTCAGGTATTAGGTTATGAGTTTTATGTTATTTTCATAATCTGTAATTTATTGGATTTTTCAGAAATATAATGATGGATACTTTTCTTCTTTAATTTATTTATATTTTTACTAAATTTTATTATTCCAGCCCGTCATATTTGAAAGAATATGACTATAAAGTATTTTGAAAAAGTACAAAAAATTAAATGACTAAGCATGGCTTCAAAAGTAAAACACGATATGGAGATGGTGCAGTATAATTTTTGTAAGAGTTGCAATTTTTTTTAAATTATAGACTAATAACTATAGATAATAATAATAAATTAAATGATATCAATTTCATTATTAAAATCTACAAAAAACCTCTGTTCTCCTAGTTTCTTC
Source organism: Maratus speculifer (assembly GCA_964019185.1). NCBI lineage: Eukaryota > Metazoa > Arthropoda > Arachnida > Araneae > Salticidae > Maratus > Maratus speculifer. Next base: position 348,929,082 of record OZ025294.1, read on the forward strand.
CAGAAAAGTATTTAAAATAAGATGTATACCTCTCAAAAAGCTAACTTTATCACATTCTTCATAGTTTTGCATGTTTGTTTAAGTTAATAAAATTATTTTACTTTACATTCTTGTCACAAAAACTATGCATTTCCCGTCATAGACCTGTAGGTTTCTCAGAGAGTTTGTAATTCCCAGATTATACAGAACTCAATTAGCACATTAAAATACAACCGATCTGTCAAGTAATATTTTGGTTTTTTGGTTTAAAATACTGACAAATTCCATTTAAGTGGTTGGCTAGTAAGTTTATTATTAGGTTTTCCTGCACTTAAAGGTATCAAACACAAAAGATTGAAAAAAAAAAATCCCGCAATAGTAAACCTGTCACTCAGCCAATAAAAACGAGTAATGTATGTATTTTCAACTAATACCAGCTGCACATCAATATGCTAGTTGAATATTAAGTAATCTTGGAATTTCAGCCATCAACTTCATGAAATGATGATTTGTGCAGCAGTCTTCCGCTCTATCAATTGTTGATAGATTAAATATTTTACAATAAAAATGAGAATCGATAAAGTTGCAGTTTTGAAATAAACTATATTTCAAGTAATACTTTTTTCGTTTTCAGTTGTTGTTCTATCCCATAGTGTAACCATAAGAACTATGCAATATTTATAGGAAAACATACAGGTGAGGGAAGGGCAAAAGAGCGAACGCAAATACCCACAACTTTTTTTTTGTGTGTGAATGTATGTGTGCGTAAAATATGGTTATTGATAGAAGAAATAAAATAGCTATTAAAGATATTTCATTATGGTGAAACATTACGATTATTGTTTCATGGACATGATAAATATAATACTAGGGGTGTTAAAATGAAAAGGTACGGAACATCATAATAACCAAACCAGTTGAAATGGACTTAACCCAGGATTGGCAACATACACATTGCTGCGGGTACTTTCCCTCCAAAACAGACTATACTCATTGGACAGTGAGGAAGCAGTGCCAAAACGTTCACCACGCTTATTGGTGTTTTTAGGTAGATTTCGTATGAAATACTACCTATTGTAATCGCACCAGTTTATATATATATATATATATATATATATCTCACTTTTTTATGGACACGATAACTTCTATAATTCTTCACCAATCTCCACCAAACTGGTACATAAAATCAAAGGGGATAAAATCTCGGCTAAGCTCGTTAATGGGCAAAATCGGACCAAGGGGGTCCGAATAGGGGGCGTTTTTGTAAAAACCGAAAACACGCCATAACTTCTTAATTAAAGTAGATATCGAATCGGTTTAAAGTTTATATTACTTCTTAAAAATGGGCCAAAAGTTTATGCATGAGAGATTTTTGATAAATTTAGAAGTGGGCTCAAGGGGCGAAAAAAACAGGGGTTTTGAGAGAAAAAAATTCATAACTTCGTCAATTTTCAAGCTATCAAGTCCAACTAAATTTTTTGTAAATGTTCTTAAAATTATCTACAACTTTTGTACTTACAAGTTTTGATAGGACCAACTTTTACCGATGAAAAAAAATTAAAAACGAAAAGAAAAAGGGTGGTGAAAAAAGGGAAAAATCCATAACTCCGTCAATTTTTAAGATATCAAATCTGATTAAATTTATTTTACATCTTCTTAAAAATATCTACAACTTTTATATTGACAAGTTTTTCATAGGACCAATTCGTATAGCAAAAAGAAATTAAACAAAAATAGGAGTTTGAGAAAAAACCTCAAATCCAAACTGCTCATATTCTGACTCATTTTTAAATTCATTTTTGATTTTAAACGCAACCAAATGGTAGATCCTCTTATTTAGAAACTGTATAAAGTGACGCATTGGTCAATTCTCTGATAAAGACAGAATATATTTTTAAAAAAGCTACCTAAAAGGGTATTTTGAACAGAATTTCCCAAAGTCATCGGGACTAAAAATTTAAGGAAGTATTCAAATAAGAAATTGCGTTTTTTTCTGACTCGTTTTTAGATCCATTTTTGTTCTCAAACGCATCCAATCTACAGATCCTCTTATTTAGGAACTATATAATGTGATGCATTGGTCAGTTTTTTGATAAAGACGGAATATATTTAAAAAAAAGCTACCAAAAAGGGTATTTTGAACAGAATTTTCCGAAATCATCGTGACTGAAAATTTAAGGAAGTGTTCAAATAAGAAATTGCGTTTTTTTTCTGACTCGTTTTTAAATCCATTTTTGCTCTCAAACGCATCCCATTTACAGATCCTCTTATTTAGGAACTACATAATGTGATGCATTGATCGGTTTTTTGATAAAGACAGAATATATTTCGAAAAAGGCTACCAAAAAGGGTATTTTGAACAGAATTTCCCGAAGTCTTCGTGATTTGAAAATTTAAGGAAGTTTTCACATAGCAAATTGCGTTTTTTATGACTCGTTTTAAAATCCATTTTCGCTCTCAAACGCATCCACTTTACAGATCCTCTTATTTAGGAACTATATACTGTTACGCATTGACCAGTTTTTTGATAAAGATAGAATATATTTTTAAAAATGCTGTCAAAGTGAGTGTTTCGCACAAAATTTTCCGGAGCAATCATGAATAAATAATTAAGGATGTATTCAAACAACAAAAATTGGTTATTTTATGACTCATTTTTAAATTAAATTTTTTTCTCAAATGCATTCAACTGACAGTTTTTTGTTATTTAGGAACTGTATAATGTATTGTTTTGATCGATTTTTTAATAAATTCAGAATTTATTTCAAAATATGTTGTCAAAATGGGTATTTGAGCTGAATTTTTTTTAAGATGATTCTGATAAAACCAGTTTTTGCAGAAAAATGAAATTAAAAATTTTTCATAAACGGCCAAATGAAGTTATTAAACTGGGTTTATCTCTAATCATATATATTTTTGTTGTTGAAATGAGCACTCTTTGAAATCTACCTCCGCCTATAGGGATTTTCTTCTTTTTACTCGCAACTGATGTCACAAGTCCATATGAAAATATTTTCGGGTAGCGTACTGAAGCATCGAGCTGCACGATGCAATGTCTGGCAGTGTTGAATTCAGACACTTTTCACCGGGAGAGATTTTTGTAACTCCGGAGGGGGGATTATACTTTTTTTACCACTGAAAACACAAAATCTCAAATTTTCCAGGGTAGAAACATTTGATATCTGGGGGGGGAAATGTCCCCCCCCCCCGGCCACTCCCTGAATTCAACACTGATGTCCGGCATAGATGTAAGCATGCGCGAGACACCTGAGCGTGAAGGAGGAGAAGAAAGATGTAGTACTTTTGAGGACATCATTATTTTCCTATTACAAAATTCGATGATTGAGAAGCTGCGAGGAGTCTACATAAAATCTGGTGCAGTTAGGAAACCTCGCCAACGAATTTTGATTGTGCGGAATACCATGACGTCCTCTGAATCACTGCCATGTCAGTTGACCGAAACACACCACTATTTACTTTTCTCCTGCTTGCGTGGGCAGCGGCGCATTCCCGTACCCCCACCGGACACTACAACCGTGTCGCTCGAACCGTCTCACAACGTTATCCCCATTCATATTTAAACGTGTTTGGTTGTATGACTTTTCGTACGTATTCATTTGAACACTCCTACTAGTAAAGGTAATTTAATAGTAATTTAAACCAAGACAAATATAAGCGTTTCGTAGCGATGTATAGGTAGAAACTAAACTTCCAATCTTTTAGAACAATATGGTATTTTGTTTTTTTGTTTTTTTTTTCTGCGATGTTTAATTTTTCACAAAGCATTCATGCTATATTAAAGTATTTTTCAGCATTGTAATTCAATAATAATTTAAGACAAAATTAATCATTTCAAGGCAATTTCTTGGCACAAAACAAAAGAATACAGTTTTTAAGCTAATATATTATCTTTATCTTATTTGATATTTTTTAATCTTTTTTTCGAAATTTGTTTTACGGTTTTTAGTAATTTTTTTTTTCACGTTTTGAGGCTTTTTTCTGAAATGGAAAGAATTATCTTGTAAATTTTACTATTGCCGTGATTAAATTTAAGTTGGAAGAATGTCAAATCGATTCCTAAAACAACATGATTAATACTGCTAAAAACTTAAATCTGGTAAAAAAAAAAAAAAAAAAAAAAAAAAAAAAAAGTGCAATAATTCAATGTTTTTTTTTTATACGAGAAAAGGGCGAGGGCAGTGCACTCTCGGTATAAGGTTTAATTCGAGATTCGTTTGCTAAAAACCGCTTTGCGACGCGAGCGAAGCTCCACTAATTTATAAAAGCAATAATTTCAATGATAATAATAAATGATAAGAAAATTAATGATACATAATAATAATACTAATAATACATAATAATATCACACTGCCTGGTAAATGGAACTTTATTTGCACAAAAGTATGGTACTATAATAAGAAAAATGTAATATGTATGAAAAGCTACAGTAATTTGTTCAAAATTTTGTACAATAATCCGAAAAATATTGCATCTACAAAAGATACTATTATTCATACTATGCATTATTATTTATACAACATTTCTTTCAGCAACATCATGTTTCCTACTGGGAATATATTGATACGAAATAGGATTAGTCATATTCGAAATAATTTTAATAAATTTTCCATAAAAGTTATTTTTTCGTGGTATACACTTTTATTAACTGTCAAGGCAATTTGCTGATATGAAGCCTCTGGGAAAGATGTTTAAGTTAAATGTGCTTATTTGACAAGTTCTTTAATTAATGTATTAATAGCACGTCACTCCATTCAAAACTTTTCTGTAACATTTCTAAATTAAGTTTCATGTAAATTTTGAAACTAATAATGGTATTATTAAAGAATATGCGTTTCAAGTAAAAATATGGAATTTTAATAAAATTGATAAACAAACAAAGACAACGAAATCGTAAGCCGAAATGAAGTATTCCCCCTAGATTCAAGCACACAATACACAATAAAAACGTTTAAAAATTCAGCTTTTCTTCAAAGTCGTCAAATATATTACAAATAATATCACAATAATATCAATAATATTACAAAATTTATAAGTTAAAAAAAAAAAAAAAAAAAAAAAAACTTTTTCTATTTTTGGCCGGCATTCCTGCGACCATCACCAGGCAATATTTTTGCTGATAAATGTTCTATTTGTTCGAATACGTGACTTCGTTGAAATGTGAGAATCAATATATATTAGGATAGCTGGATCTATAAATAGCACTGCCTTGGATTGAACCTGTGTAGAGTAAAATATTTAACTGCTATGTTAATATATCACTTCGTTCACATATGTCATTTTCATTTCTGGCTCTATTGGCGCAGCATGTTCCAAATTAGACCTTGCGCCATAAAATCCCATTCAACCAACATTTCTGGTTCTATTCATTGTGCAATTGTCCAGTTTGTCACCTTTTAGGTAAAACGGTGAAAATTTCAAAGTTGATAATGTGTATTTTCAAATAAAAGCAATATCTTGTTTAAAAAGCATTAAAAAAATATCTGGTTTTAAATCATAAATTTAAAAAAAAAGTTTTTTGGCTTAATCTTATGTTGATAATATTTTATTTATAGATAATATGTAAAATTCTATTTGCACTTTCTCACAAGATCTACTGAAGAGATTAATTTTTATAGAAATTATTTTTATCTCATGTCAAATTTCATGTTATCTTATGAGAGCACGATGGCTATGCATCGGTCCTGCTTAAACCTTTCGAGTCCATTTTTTTTAATTTAAAAAAAAGTACTTTTACGCTAATTAAATTAACACTAGCTATCCAAATAGATTAATTAGGGTTTAACGAATATTTCATAGTCTGAAACATAACGAATGTTGCTGTTTTGCATATTGTTCAATAATATTCATATGGCAATATATTGTCTATTCATATGACAATATACTGCCTATAGGCTAAGGAAGAATTTTTAGAGATGTTTAGAAAATATTGTACTAGAATTAAATTTAACTTATATTACAATTTTCTAATAGTTTTTACGCTTTATTAAACATGATTATTTCAGGAAAGTAACTTTTATTTTAAATTTAAAGAATAAAATATGCATTTTAACTTAAAAAAATCGCAAACGGCGCAAAGAGAATTAAGTAAATAATAATAATTATTATTATTAAATCCCAAAACAAAAATGAAGTCATAGAGCATATATGAAATCATGCAATAATACATAGATATATAGTAATATTACTACATGTTATTAGTGGGAAAAGTATTTGTTAAACAAAATGATACACCATTAAAATATATATATTATTAATAGTACACCAGACACGAAAGGGTTATTTTTATATATATATATATATTTTTCCAAATTGATTTTTGCGTGACGTGCTCATACAATTATTGTTTGAGGAAATATGCAAATATCAAATCCCCCTAGAATTCTTTTAATTAAAGTGCGCGTATTTAAATACTTTGTTAATTAAGAATTCTTTAAGAATTAATAATACTTCATCGCATTCCAAAACATTTCTCTAACCTTTAAAAAAAATAAATTTTTAAGTAAATTCAAAAAACGATTAAAAATTAATAATAAGACTTTCACGAATTTCATCGTTTTAAATACATTTAAGCGTATCGTTATTTGCAAATTTTTAAATAGCCATTGCACTTTCCATATTCTGTAAATATTTTAAAAGATCTCCCTAAAGAAATAAGAAAATAATGTAAATATTATAAAGAAAACATTTTAATGTTTAATTAATAAGCTTCATGTCTTGATTTCTGCGTCGAAATATATATATATTCACAAAAAATGACAGAAATACATTTTAAGCACTTTTGAAAGAAAAGATAAAGCATTGTTCGTGTATTCAAAGTGTTGTGCTTTTAAAAAGCATCAAATTAATTCCAATGCTCATATAAATTCAGTAGATACTATCCGATAAATATCTGAAAAATATTTTAAAAATAAATTAATGGAACAATTGGTAGTAGGCGTGTTAATTGTTAAACTGTGCTTAGTGGCTACATTGCAAAAAAAAGGTAATTTTTTATCTTAATCTAAGAAAATATAATTGAACCAAATGTAAAATTACGCAATAACACCTCTTTTATTTCAAAAATAAATATATTATTTTGATTCCAAGAAACATTTATAAAAACAAACTTTCTTTGACTCCTGAAACATATATCATTTAGAGATTTGAAGAAGCGTTTATAATAAAGCATCTTTTATCTCAGAAAGAAGTATAATTTTGAGATTTAAAGAAGCATTTCTAAACATAAAGTCTCTTTTGCCTCAAGAATGAAGTATAATTTAAAGATTTAAAGAAGTATAAAAAAAACAGTTTCTTTTAACCCCAAAAATATTTTCGGGATTTAAAGAAAAATTCATAAAAACTTTTTTTTTTTTTTTTTTACTCCAGAAGCATATATCATTTTGGGATTTCGAGAAGCATTCATAACGAGAAAGTATTCTTTAGCTCAGAAAAAAAATTAATTTCGAGATTTTAAGAAGCATTTCTAAACTCAAAGTTTCTTTTACCTCAAGAATCAAATATAATTTAGAGAACTAAAGAAGCATTTATTAAAAAAAAGTTAATTTTATCCCAGAAACATACATCTATTCGAGATTTAAAGAAGCATTTTTGAAAACAATGTTTCTTTTACACCAGAAACAAATATATTTTCGAAATTCAAAGAAGCATTTATAAAAAAAAAATTTCTTTGACATCATAAACATATATCATTTCGAGATTTAAAGAAGCATTTCTAAATATAAAGTTTCTTTTACCTCAAGAATCAAATATAATTTAGAGATTTAAGAAGGTATTTATAAAAACAAGATTTCTTTTACCCCAGAAACAAATATATTTTATAGATTTAAAGAAGCATTTATAAAAACAAAGTTTCTTGTATAACAAAAGCAAAAATATTTTTTTCAGATTTATAAAAGCATTTATAAAAACAAAGTCTATTTTAGCACAGAAACATATAACATTTCGAGATTTAAAGAAGCAATTATGAAAACAAGGTAACTTTTACATTAAACAAATGTATTTCAAGATTTAAAGAAGTAATTATAAAAAAAAATTTTGTTTTAAACCAAAAGTAAAACTATTTTCAAGATTTAAAGAAGCATTTATAAAAATAAATTTTATTTTATCCCAGAAACATATCTTATAGAGAATTAAAGAAGGATTTATAAAAAGAAAACTTCTGCTACTCCAGTAACGTGAATTTTTTCAAAATTAAAAAAAAAAAAAACATTAAAAAAATTGTTGACCTCAGAATATAATACACTTTCGAGATTTAAAGAAGCATTTATGAAAAAAAAAATCTTTTGCTGTCACTGATTTTTCAAAATGTTTTCGAATATTTTTTGTAGGACATTAAACAGTTTTTTCAGAGAACACGAAAATCGATTTTCATACTCTTCTTAATTTTATACTAAATGTTTTTTGCGGTGTAACGGAATTTATACATGTAACAATAATAAATTAATACTAATTTTAATGGTAAAATTAGACCTTTTCCTTTACGAGGGTTGTGGGTAAAGCATGTTTTTTAAATGTAAAAATGTATACTACAGAATAGGTAGGATTCGAAAAATCTATTTTCAGATCGAAGAAATTGATTCCTACACTGTATGTACGGATCGGATAGTAAGTGGCAGGAAAAAATAAACATTGTTTTTGTAAAAGCTTATTTGAATCTATATAAAATCGTAGTTTCTGATATTTCTAAAGGTAAAAAACGTATTTTGGAATCAAGGGTAATTCAGGGAATCTTATATTTTTCTTGTAATTTGTTATCTTGTACAGCGTTAAAGTAATAAGTTTTTTTACAAAAGTAATTTTTCATTCACTTAGGCTCCTCAAAAATTTCTGAAATAGCGATTAAAGAGATGCAATAAGCATTTCAGACAATTTTATTTATCTCACTAATTAATCGTAAAAATGATTCAGAAACATAACGGGTATAATCCTCATTTTCTTTTCATTATTTATTAAAAAAAGGTCAGCTTTCTTTAAATGCAAGTTTTTTTCACAGATAATATTAATTTTCATATTTAAAAGCTCAATGGTTCATATAAGATTGAATAATATGTATCAGAAATTACTTTTGCATTTTTACCTCATTATTTTTGCATGGCATGCGAGTGTAAAGATAATTCAAGACAATTTGTTGAAAAGAAATCGCTAAAGAGTTCTTTTAATTAAAGAGTGCTCTTTAAACGACTTCTTTAACCTTTGAATTATTGAGATTTCGCTGCATTCGAAAAATTTTGTTTAACAAATACATAAATTAGATTTTTAGAAAAGATTAAAGGATGTCATTATTCAGTAAAAGTATGCGACAGTACTAATAATTATAATAATATTAATAAAATACAACAATAATTATCTATACAAAGATGTTTTGAAAATTAAAAATATAATGCAGAATACTCCTTCAAAAAACATTTAATTAATAAAATGTGCACTAAAATTACTATCAAAGCACAATTGTTCATATGAAATTGAATTCGATGAATCAGAAATTACTTTTGTATTTTTACGGTCCTCATTATTTTTGTAAGGCATGCAAGTGCAAATACTATGCTAGACAATTTGTTGAAAAGAAATTGCTAAGGAGTTTTTTTTAATTAAAAATCACTCATTTAACGACTTCTTTAACATTTGAATTATTATGATTTCGCTGTATTCGAAAAATTTTGTTTAACAAGTACATAAATCAGATTCTTAGAAATGATTAAAGATGTCATTATTCAGTAAAAGTATGCGACAGTACTAATAATTATAATAATATGCATAATAGACAACAATAATTATCTATACAAAGATGTTTTGAAAATTAAAGATATAATGCAGAATACTCCTTCAAAAAACATTTAATTAATAAAATGTGCACTAAAATTACTATCAAAGTACAATTGTTCATATGAATCAGAAATTACTTTTGTATTTTTACGGTCCTCATTATTTTTGTAAGGCATGAGAGTGCAAATACTATGCTAGACAATTTGTTGAAAAGAAATCCCTAAGGAGTTTTTTTAATTAAAGAGCGCTCATTAAACGACTTCTTTAACTTTTGAATTACTAAGATTTCGCTGCATTCGAAAAATTTTGTTTAACAAAAGTACATAAATCAGATTTTTTCGAAATGATTAAAGATGTCCCTATTCAGTAAACGTTTGCGACAGTAATAATAATGATAAAAGACAGTAATCCTTAAATGTATATACGAGGTTTTTTTTGAAAAGTAAAGATACAATGCCATATACTCATTCAAAAAAACACTTAATTGATAAAATGTGCATAGAAAATAATGTGTTAGAGAATGAATATCATTCAAAAACCTATTTTTCATGTTGAAGAAACGGATTCCTGCATTTTAAAATCGGATCAGAAATGTTTCCGAAGATGAGTAGCAATAAACAATAATCATTGTTTTTGTACAATCTTCTTAAAATCTAATTTATATGTTTTTTTCTGATATTTCAATAGATAAAAAACTTATTTTGGAATCGTAGATAATTCGCATGATCTTAAAATATATATTAGTTGTAAGTTACCTTCTTTCACTGCTTAAAGTAATTAATCTAAGGTATATTTTTACTCAGTTTACATGCTCCACATTTTTTTTAAATAGCAATAAAAGAGATGCAATAATATTTTAAGAACTTTTTTTATTTAATTCACTAATTAGTCGTATAATGAATTAGCAACATAGCAATATAATCATTAGTGTATTTTTTGGTATGCGTTTTAAAAAGATAATCTTTTTGGAACTTTCTTTCACAGATATCAATTTTCATAAATCAAAGCACAATGGCTCATATGAAATTGAATTCGATGTATAAGGAATTATTTATTGTATTTTTACCGTCCTCATCACCGTCACCTCACCGTCTTCATCATGGCATGCAAGTGTAATTATCATTCGAGGCAATTTGTTGAAAGGAAATCGCTAAGGAGTTCTTTTAATTAAAGAGCGCTCATTAAACGACTTCTTTAATTTTTGAATTATTAAACCTTATTTGCATTCAAAAACATTTGTTTAACAAGTACATAAATTGGACTTTTAGAAGATATTAAAGATGTCATTATTTAGTAAAAGTATGCGACCAATAATAAAATTAATATTAATAATCATATTTGAGAATAATCATTATATATACGAGAGGATTTCGAAAAATAAAGATGCAATGCTGCAAATTCCTTCAAAAAACGTTTAATTGATAAAATGTGCACTACAAATTACTGTTTATGCCTTTTCTTTTACAGATATCAACTTTCTTATACCAAAGCACAATGGTTCATATGAAATTGAATTCGATGTATCAGGAATTACTTTTGTATTTTTACCTCATTATTTTTTCATAGCAAGCGAGTGCAAAGACAATTAAAGACAATTTGTTAAAAAGAAATCGCTGGGGATTTCTTTTAATTAAAAAGCGCTCATTAAACGACTTCTTTAATCTTTGAAATATTAAGACTTCGCTGCATTCGAATACTTTTGTTTAACAAGTAGATAAATTAGATTTTTAGAAGCGATTAAATATATCATTATTCAGTAAAAGTATCCGACAGTAATAATAATTATAGTAATAATAATAAAAGACTCTAATCATTATATATGCAAGGGGTTTTTGAAAAGTAAAGATGCAATGCAGCATATTCATTCAAAAAACATTTAATTGGTAAAATGTGCATAGAGAATAATGTGCTAGAGAATGGATATCACTCGAAATACCTATTTTCAGATTGAGAAAGCGTATTCCTGCATTAGAAAATCGGATCGGAAGCGTTTACGTAGATGAGTGGTAAGAAACAATAATCATTGTTTTTGTAAATTCTTTTTTATGTATAGTTTATACGGTATTTTCTAATATTTTGAAAGATAAAGAACACGTCTTGGAATCGTGGGTAATTTGCAGGATATTAAATTATATTTTACTTGTAAGTTACCTTCTTTCACTGCCTAACGTAATAAATCTAAGGTATGACTTTTATTCAATTTACGTGCTTCTCAAAAAATTTTAAAATAGCGATAAAATCTTTTAAGACTTTTTTTTTTATTTAATTCACTATTTAGACGTAATAATTAATCGGCTATATAGCATTATAATCATTTGTGTATTTTTTTTCAGTATGTATTCAGAAAAGCTCATCTTTTTTATGTAAGTTTCTTTCACAGATATCTATTTTCATACATCAAAGCCCAATGGTTCTTTTAAAATTGAATTCTATGTATCAGGGATTATTATTGTATTTTTACCTCATTATTTCTGCATGGCATGCGAATGAAAATACTATGCAAGGCAATTTGTTGAAAAGAAATCGCTAAGTAGTTCTTTTAATTAAAGAGCGCTCATTAAACGACTTGTTTAACCTTTGAATTATTAAGATTTCGCTGCATTCGAAAACTTTTGTTTAACAAGTACATAAATTAGATTTTTTCAAGCGATTAAAAATGTCATTATTCAGTAAAATGTATGTCACCGTAATAATAACAATGAAAGACAGTAATCATTATAGTATATACGACGGATTTTCGAAAAGTAAAGATACAATGCAGACACTCTAAAAACATTTAGTTAACAAAATCTGCATTACAAATTAGAGTTTAATGCCTTATCTTACAATACAGTTGTCGTTATTATCCAAGAATTCATTAAGTCTGAATGTAAGCTCTTTTACTAAGAATTCAGTGTAAAAAGTCAACTTGGAGAGTATTTGCCCACATTTGCAGTATCGTTTGCCTTTACCGAAATAGGAAAAGCGTTATTCAATTATTTAGTTTCTTTGCAAGAGCATCTGCGAATTTGATGTGTTTCCGAAAAAAAAAACGGATTCACAAAAGTGTCAGAAATAAGCTTCTTTGGATTTCAACAGCGTTGATCTCAGGAAGAAATAAAATCTACCCACCCCCCACCCCGGAAATTTTCTGATTTCGTGTTTCCAATGGTCAAAAAGAAATTTTTTTCCACCCGGATTTCTGTAATTTTCCTCTCCCCGGAGCTATAATTCCTTTTCGGAGAAAAGTGTCTGAATTCAACATTGTATTTCAGTCGACGCATTAAGTAGCCGTTTGCTTTCGATAATCACTGGCATACGAGAAAATATCGTTGAGAAACTTCCAGGAAGGTTCAAAATACTTGATGTGAACTTCTTATTTAACAGCATTTCAGGAAAGCTCCAAAAAGGAAACCTTGAAATATAAACAACTTCGCTATCCAATATAGTGGGGGTGGATGAAATTTTCGATTACTCAGTTTGATTCTCGTCCAGTTTTAAATTTTACTGCGTCTTGTCTGATATATTTCAAAAGGATTTCACCAAATATATCAGATCGTTAATTTTTCTCAGTCTTCAAATTATAATCACCAGGTTAGAGTTATCTATCGACTTGTTTATCTCAGTATTTTTATCTACTATTCTTTATTTCTGAGGGCGATGGCGAAAATCATTCATCTGTGGGAGGAATGAAAAAAGTCCTGCAAACTAAGCCTCAAGTTGCGCCGATTGATATCGCTGAAAGAAGATTCTTAGTGATGAAAAAGTTTGTGACTTCTGAGTTCACGTAATAATCAAATTGAATCAGAAAGGAAAAAGTTATGTAGGCCAATGGCGGAATTAGTAATGAAATGATGTCGAAATATTTCATTGACAATTTCAGAGAACATAATGAATCCTGGAATCATGACAAAGGAAGTATTAGGTTTTAATCTAGATTTAAAAAAATATATGCTTTTTTAGAATTCAGTAATGTCTATTATGTTTGTTGAAATACTTGGGGAAAAACGTGTTTTTCTTTTCTTTTTTTAATATTTAGTTTTTCTTGGCTTTCAAGCACCATGCAATTTGCCCGAGTGTTACGCAATCCGAGGTGCCACGTTGTCCTGTAAAAGTGCATTGATTCAAGTATAAATGTGTGTAATGTAGTTCATTCAGACGTGATCGAATATGCATATTTAAAAATTGTCTGAAATTCCAAAATTCCAGTAAATCAAAAAAGACGTATTTGAGAATCATCTCTCGAGTGCAAAGGGTTAAGGGAAGTAAGGTTTAAAGGGTTTATCCTCCCCCCCCCCCCTTTATACTTAACAAATGATTCCGCAAAACTGATCAAGGAAATGTCTTATCAGAATTTATCTAGAAAAAAAATTTGAAACAAATCCAATATTTCTATAAAAAGTTGTCTATTTGCTTCCATACATGCATACATACATAAAGAACCTTTGAGCACATTAGCTTTCCGACACTGATGACTGGTGTGTTCGAAGTTTCTTGCACAAAATATTGAAAGGTCATCATCTTTTATACGAAAATTTCTTTTACGGTTATTATGTATTCTCTCGAGAATATGGTGATTATATGAAACAGGATCTGCCATATTCAAAATCATTTTTGTGTAATTTCTATGAAAGTTATTTTTGCGTGATATGAGCGTGTAATTACCTTTTAAGATAATTTGTTAAAAAGAAGTCCCCAGAGAGTTTATTTACTTAATGCGCGCTTATTTAACGACATTTTTAATTAAAGACTTAATAATATCCTGCGTTATTCAAAACTTTTCTCTAAGTTTTAAATAAATTAGTTTTAAAGAAAATTCCAAAACAATCCAAAATTACTTTACTCGAAATTATGCAATGTGTTATCTTTTCCTTAAAATCTATTACCATATTTTTCGAATATTTATAGGATCTATTAAAACAGGTTTTTAAGGCCGAAACCAAATTTCGACGACCTTCCTATCTTCGGCGTAAAACGAAATTGGTCCAAAATGCTTTAAAAGTAATTAATATGTACATAAATATTTATAATTATTAATTAACTATACATATGTATTAAATATGCATAATTATTAATTTATTATACGTATTTATTAAATGTGAATAATTATAAAATAATTATACGTCTTTGTTAAACATACATAATTATAATATTAATTACTAACGTTTGTGACCCTGATTGTCTCTGTGCTTTAGACTCGAAATTTTCTATTTTCATTTAAAATGAATCGTAATTGATTCATTAACGTCACAGACTTCCCAATTATACGAATATAATTTATTTTTATGTATACACACAGTGATTGATCTTTTATAATGTTTTTTTGTAAATGGCCATCTGTCATACTGGAACTTACTGAAAGAGTATTCGAAATATTTCTGAGGTTTCAAAATAAAAATTTTCTATTACCGCTAAATTAGCAGCTTTTAATGAGCACACAAAAAAGTATAGTCATAAATATGCCCTGTCTGCTTTATAGTTTGCACTCATGTCTTGAGTGCAAACTATGTCATGATTGATATTTAAATCAATTATTATTACTTGAATCTGTCATGATTAATAATAAAAAAAAAAAACCAATTTCATTGCAATAAACAGTTTTATTTAAATCTATGTAGCTGAAATCGATGAGCAATGTTGAAAATTTCTGAAGGAAAAAATGAGATTTTTGGAATACTGATAGTTTAGGTTGAGTTTTGGTGCAGTCGAATTTTTAGCAGGATTTTCGCCAAAAACGAACTTTCGGCGAAACTCATATTTTTGGCAGAGAGCGAAACCGAATTTTCAATCGATCTCTACATATAAATGTAGAGATCGACTGAAAATTAGGTTTCGTGAAAAGTGAATAATCACTTTTCACCTCCATTCATTTCTTTTATAACCTTTTCGATTCCTGGGGATTGCCATTTTGTCCCATTTTATTAAGGATTTAAAATTTTTTAATTAAGGATTTTTTAAAATCATCTTTTTTATTGAGTTAAAATTTTGGATTTTTTTTTCAATGATTAATCATGTTATTTATAAACAAAATCACATGCTGAAACTTCTCTCTTTCTCTCTCTCTGTCACACACACACATATATCTATATAAATTTAATTTTTTTTTTTTAAATTGTGGTAACTTAAAATCGTTATAATTCAAAATATTATTTGGAGAATTTCATTTTTTTTACGTTTAACTAAACAGGAATTTTTAATTTAAATTTTTATTCAGCATTTAAAAAAATATTAATTAAAAAATTAAACTAAAATATATTAAAAAAATGAAAAAAAATATTTAAAAAATTATATTTTCTAAAGGAAACATTTCTCCCAATTTTTATGAGTCAAAATTGAAGTAAAATAATCAAAAAAGACATGTTCCAAGTTTGAAAAACTTATCTTTAACGGCTTTTGTGTTTGAAATAATTAATAATATTGCATTAACATATCTGCGAACAATATACTTTTTTTGTAGAACAAAAATTTTATAGAATTTTTTCATCTTGAAGTAAACAATTTTTATATGAACGTATCCTAATCTCGTTAAAGAAGTTTTATTGTAAAGGTATTAAGCCAATTAAGTACACTTTTCATCCCTTTTAGGAATTTTTAGTTTAGTTTAGTTAATTTTAAGTGTTTATCATACGTAATTTAATAAAAATAAGCTTATGTGCTCCCTTTCACATAGTAAATGTATTAAACTTAAAAATTTTCATTACATGCAATTTCTACATCATATTTCGATGTTTTAAAAAAAAAAAAATCTTTCCGGTAATAAACAAAAAATTAATTGGAGAAGTAGTTTAAAAAACAAGCAGATGTAAAATTTTGAACTGCTAGCATTATAATTTTTTTAAATTGTATAACACAGTGAAACAAGTGTAGTGTTTGAAGCATAGGATAAAATTGACTTAGTACAATGAGCTCAAAAATTTTATTAGCATATTTAAAATTAGTAAAGTTTTATTTCTGGTAAAATTTTTATAGATTACAACATATTCCTATTTCGAATATTAATTTCATAGTTTATGTTTTATCATAATCTTGAAAGTAAACATAATTTCCAATCAACAAATTGTTGTCTCGTTTTTTTCTGTGATGATTTGAAGATTTAAAATATGGTTCAAATTGCTAAATTATAGTATAGCATGATCTCCATTTTTAACCCACTGTACTCAACACACAGATTGGATAAAATTACCTTTCTTTAACAAAACAAAATACTTAAATCCACATGACAAGATGAAATTTAGATAAAAGTCCTAAGTAGCTGTTCACATAAATTGTTCAGTAATTGCGAAATAGTTGCATTTGTGGTATAATCCTTATGGTTCTTTAACGGAAATCCTGACAAAGCTGTATTTTGTCTTATAAATCAGCTTGAAATTGAAACAATGTAGAATAAATAAAATCTACTGTACAAAAACTTTAAAGGACTTTAAAACATATTATCATTTTTGAGACAATGTGGTATTTCGTTTTATCTGGTAACTTGGGGAATGAAACTAATACATTTATCTTGTCTTTATCTTTTGTTTTATTATTAGCAGTTTTTTTTTACTTTTTTTTTTTTTTTTGTAAAATAGTTTGAATAAAAGAATTTTTTTTTTTTTTTTTTTTTGTAAAATAGTTTGAATAAAAGAATTTTTTTTTTTTTTTTTTTTTTTTTGTAAAATAGTTTGAATAAAAGAATTTTTTTTTTTTTTTTTTTTTTTTTTTTTTTTTTTTTTTTTGTAAAATAGTTTGAATAAAAGAATTTTTTTTTTTTTTGTAAAATAGTTTGAATAAAAGAATTTTTTTTTTTTTTATTTAAACTGATATTCGATATAAATTTTTCGCTTGACACCACTTCTCATGATCCTTTAAAAATATTTTAAAAACTCAAGCAAAAAAGGCCTTTAATATCTGCATTGCTTGATGATTATTTGTAAAAACAGTTGAAACTGCTCTTGAAACCAGTTTTAACTTAATTTCCTATATGGAATGATTTTAAGCAAATCTATGTACTTTTAAATTAATTACAAATTACAATCATTTAGTTTCATTTTATATCATTTAGTGTTTTTATATAACCTGAAGGCTAACATGGCGTTGTGGAAATATAATACGGTTTCATCTATTTGATTTATTTACTGCACCGAAGGTGTTAGAATTGTTTAAATTTGATTAGATAAGTTTACTTTTGAATATCTCTTTCATAGTCAAACCAGTTTTAAATTGCTGCTTCTTAGAATTTTAATTTAAAAAATCTAGTTCCTTTTATATAATTTATGCACAGTTTTGTGCAAAATTTGATGAATGAAAATGCAAGAAATTGATAAAGGTATTAGCAAAATGAAAAGGTTAAGAATAAAGAGAAATATTTAAAAACTTACTTACATATGATTCATTTAATCCTTTCAGGGACAAACCACTTCCACTGCTAAACTGTCGAAAAGAAATAATAACACCGGAATTTACGAACAAATTTATTTAGAGAAAAGAAAAAAGCCATATTTCACATAGATAATAATCAGAAAATTGTATACGAAAATAAAGGTACCACTATGACACTTTAAAATCAAAATTAAGTAGTTTCATAAATATACCACACACTCTGAAAGGGTTAAAATGTTTAACCCATTGAAGCCGGGATTTTTTTCCTCTTTAAAATGCAAAACTAACATTTTGTACTAGATTTTTAACGATCAATTTTTATTTAATTTTAACGTAAAGTTTAAATCATGAAATAAATATGTTTCCATTCAAAAATACTGGAGCAATACTGGAGCAAATATTGAAGCAATAAAATGGTTAAAACTTTTCTGCTATCATAGGATACTGCTAGGTTTTAAAGGGTTAAAATTAATCTGTGATAACTTTGATAACTTAATAGAATCGTAATTTCTATCGAAATTTTAAATCGTAAGTGAAAATAGAGTTGTTACATTCCGTTCTTTTAAAAAGAAAAAAAATCAGTTTTTTAAATATTTTGCTGTGATTATCATATCTTTTTTGTGCTTCATCAAACAGGGTTTAAATTAAATTAAATATCCTTTCAGCTGAATTTTGTCATTAAGAACTTTTTTGATTAAAAATGGAGATCTTTGTATTTCTTATAAGTAGTTGAAAATTATTATGCCTTCTCATTATGTATTTTTTCTCCTTACAGAGATTTGCTGGGAGTGATCTGGAGGAATTCGGCAAGCATCATGGAAATTCACAGAACAAAAAAGCTGAACAGAACACAAATTTGTAACAACATTCAGTGCATCCATAAACTGTCTGGGGTGCGAATACCCCGACTTCTGTACTTTGACATCGAAACGTAATAAAGGAATTCTTGTACTTAATTGGATAAAGAGCCGTCACCAAACATGAAAAGATTTCGATCAAGGTACGCTCGTCAGCGCTGGCGAGACCCAAGACTCGTTTTTCTATCGATATTATTTGTGATAGCATATTTTACATATTTTCAAGGGTACCAAAGACAAACAACTTGTGGAAGGCATTTAGAAGTACCCCAGTCACATTTACTAGTCGAAACAGTTCCACAAGTTAGCGAAAGCTTCCGATTTTCTTCCAGAATTCTACTTGCCAACGCAAGCAACCACTCTGATGAGGATGCACCACAAGCACAGTTTCCTGAAGATCTCTTCACTGCCCAACAAAGAAGGCACGGTGCTGTTATTTTACACGTACTGGGACTTGTTTATATGTTTGTTGCTTTGGCCATTGTGTGTGATGAGTTCTTTGTGCCAGCTTTGGATGTGATTACTATTAAACTGGACATATCCGAAGATGTAGCTGGTGCAACCTTCATGGCAGCAGGTGGTAGTGCTCCTGAACTTTTCACCAGTGTTATAGGTGTTTTTATTTCCTACGACGATGTAGGCATAGGCACGATCGTAGGTTCGGCCGTCTTCAATATCCTATTCGTCATTTCAATGTGTGCCATATTCAGCAAGACTGTCCTCAGCCTGACCTGGTGGCCGTTATTCAGGGATGTCACCTTTTACTCGGTCAGCTTAATTGTGTTGATTATTTGTTTTAAAGACAATACAATCCACTGGTATGAATCTACCGTACTCCTTGGATGTTATGCAGCATATGTAACCTTTATGAAATACAATGAGCCCACAGAGAAAGCAGTCCGAAAACTCCTCGATCGAAACAAGTTCACCAGAGTTGGCAGCAAAGACCATTTGGTATCTAACGTAAGTCTTAATAGTTTTATATTGGATGGTATTATGCAGAGATTCAAATAATGTTTTGACACAACACAATTTTTGTCTGACTTCATTTTTTTTTTCTTAAAGGTAAAGGGATGTTTATTTAGGATCTCTTTTCTTTTCTTTTAAAATTATGTATTTTGCCTTGACAGTTTATCGACCGGACGTTTTCTACTGTTTCACCCTTTGCACTCAGTTATCAACGCTGCGGCGATATTGAAAAGTAAGTTAAAAAGTCCTTTGTTACCACATAGGCAACATCATTTTTCTTTGCAAAAGTTGCTTTAGGCACCAGTAATAAAGAAAAATAAAATTTGCTTTATTTAATCAGAGAAATTTTTGAAATTGTGTGCTTGAAAAAAAAAAAAACTTTAAAAAAAATGATGCCGACCGAATAACATTTGTGTAATGACGCGAAGTTGCTGGTAACCCATACTTAAAATGACACAGAGTGCAAAGGATTAATACGTTTTCTGTCAGCCATGCTCTTACTTATTTTAAATCAACCTACATTATTGGGAGCGAACTTATAAATAATAATTGTTATAATTTAAAATATATATCAATTTTTAAGTGTTACTATTTCGTTTTTTATTTTTAATTTAATAATACTATCAACCTATGTTCTGTGTTATTCCAAGTGAAACAGCAGATTGATAATATTTACAATTGTGCTGATAACACCATTATCTTCTTTAAAAGCAAACAAATACACACGGTTGAGGCGTATATAAACATAATAATTTTAGTCTTGTTAGGTGCGTTCGTAATTATATAATACGTAGCACCTATAGTGGTCGTTCAGTCCGTCCGTCTGTCCGTCCGCATATAACAACGCAAAAACTACCCAACCGAATCGTTTGAAATTTAAAATACGTATTTATTACATAATTTTGTCGAGTCATTTCAAATTTTATGAAAATCGGATGCATAGATCAATTACAGGGGCAATCAAAAGTATTCCATTACATTACGGTTAATGGGGGAAAAGTTTCAAATGCATTTTAATCATTTGAAATTTAAAATACGCAATTATTACATAATTCTGTCGAGTTATTTCAAATTTTTTGATAATCGTGTGCATAGATCAATTACAGGGGCAATCAAAAGTATTCAATTACATTATGGTCAATGGGGAAAAAGTTTCAAATATATTCTATACGTTTGAAATTTAAAATACATAATTATTACATAATTTTGTAGAGTTATTTCAAATTTTATGAAAATCGGATGCATAGATCAATTATAGGGACAATCAAAAGTATTCCGTTACATTACGGTCAATAGGAAAAAAATGTTTCAAATGCATTTTAATCGTGTTACACTCATGCGAACTTAATAAAATTTATATGCAACTATAAAGTACATATTATGATATACATCTTACATAATTTGTGGTGCAAAGAACATTTGTTATTGATTTACAAGGCCACACAAAAGTATTCCATTACATAATGGTATAGGGAGAACATTGTTTGATGAGCGTTTTAATTGTAATTCATTATTTACAATTTTATGAGATTGATACATGAAAGTAATATTTTTAAAACTTCGTTATCGTACGAACGCACCTGATTTGCTACGCTTCACGTGCAATTTCCAACTTGTTATATATATGTATATATGCAGACACATACATATATAAATAATATGCAAGAGTAATAAATATCCTGTCTATAATTAAGATTTACACTAAATCCCGGTCGATAAAGTGTCAAGTTATAGCTACAACTGTTTTAGATCTTAATCCGATAAAACTATTTTGAAAAAAATATTAATGAAAAATGCATTTTCTTTAAAAATTCAACTGTTTGGGCTTAAAATACAAGCAATCTTTTCAGTTTTTCAATTTTATTATTCTATTGAAGTGTTAGAAAATATTTTTTTATGTATAACAAATTATCTGAAAAAATGAAATAGCATTTAAATTAATCTACTGGTGTTTTGTTTAAAAAACACGTGTTTTGTGTTCATTAAAACCAGCAAAAATATTGTAGAAAATATTTACTTGATTTAAATTTTAAGAATAAATGTTGCATAATACCTTCCAATGGAAAATCTCCAGACAGTTAGTTAAATATTATACTGTGAAAAAAGTATAATTATACTATTAAATCTTCCGTAACATTGTTTTCAAAATAAATTTCTTTATTTTTACGTTCGTAAGCAAAATAAAATTAGTTTAAAAATTTCACAAGCCACCTATGTTAATATTTACTTACTTACAATAAAGATAATTGCTTCTGGATTTCTAAAATTTTTTTTAGTTTATCTTTAATTACAAAATATTCCTAAAAATATGCATAAAAATAATTTTAAAGCCCTAATTTTTTTTAGAAAACATGATTTCTTCGAATAATGAGAAATAAGTTAAAACAATTTACGGAATTAAAGACTAATGAGTCTTAAGCATTTATTTATTAGTTTTCGGTATAAAAATTTAATAAGGAAAACGGTAAACAAATTAACTGTATTCTTTGTTTTAAATATAAATTTTATCTTTATATAATTAAAATCCTGTGAGAAATTATTTACGTTTTTTTTTGCATGCATACTTACACAGAGTATTAGAGAATCGTAATTAAACAAAAAGTTACTGTTTCAATTTTGACCTGGCGTGAATATGTTAATTTTCGATGTTTATAACATTCGATGTCTAGCCTCTCCAGACTCCATGAGTACTTTAACTAATTTCAGTTTTGGATTCATATTAAATAAATGAAAACTAAAAAACTTTTAACAGTGAAAAAAATTTTTGTGCATAAAATTTTATATATATGGGGACTCAAAAAGTACATTTTTTGAGGACTTTTTTTAATTTTGCTTTAGTTTTTTGCATTGCAAAAACGTTGAAAAACATAATATAAGAATATATTTATTAATTTTTTATATCTAATTGACTCTACACAGGGTATCTTAATGCTTAAAATTATTTACTATTTCACTTTTGAGCATCTCGCCCATTTTTGCTGCAGGCCATTTTTCTAAACACGTAGCTCACTTAAAAATCCCTGTCGGCTTGGCCTATAGGCGGAGGTAGATTTCGAGGAGTGCTCATTTCAACAACAAAAAATAAATTTAATTACAGATAAGACCAGTTTAACAACTTTATTTGTCCTCTTTTGAAAAATTTTTAATTTCATTTTTCTGGAAGGACTGGTTTTATCAGAATCATCTTAAGCTAAATTCGGATCAAATGCCCATTTTGACAACATATTTTGAAATAATTCCGACTTTAAAATTTTTTTCCGACTGTCAATTGAATGCGTTTGAGAGCAAAATTGAATTTAAAAATGAGTTATAAAATAACCAAATTTTAATATAACCTCAATTCTTAATCATGATAGCTTCGGGAAATTTTGCGCGAAGTGCCCACTGTGACAGCATTTTAAAAAATATATTCAGCCTTTATAAAAAAACTGACCAATACGGGACATTATACAGCTCCTATATAAGAGAACCTGTCAATTGGATGCGTGTGAGAGCAAAGCTGAATTTAAAAATGACTCACAAAAAACGCAATTTGTTATTTCAAAGCTTTCTCAAATTTTCAATCACGATAACTTCTCGAAATTCTATTCAAAATACCCCTTTTGGCAGCCTTTTTTGAAATATATTCTGTCTTTATCAAAAAATTGACCATGCGTCACATTATACAGTTCCAAAATAAGAGGACTTGTAAATTGGATGCGTTTGAGAGTAAAAATAGATTTAAAAATGAGTCAGAAAAAACGCAATTTGTTATATGAATACTTCCTCAAATTTCCTATCACGGTCACTTCGGGAAAATTCTGTTCAAAATACCCTTTTTGGCAGCCTTTTTTGAAATATATTCTGTCTTTATCAAAAAACTGGCTAATGTTTCACATTATATAGTTCCTAAGTAAGAGGATATGCCATTTGAATGCGCTTAAAATAAAAAATAAATTTAAAAAACGATTCAGAATGTAAGCAGTTTTGATTAGAGGTTTTTTCTCCAACTTCATTTTTTGTTTAATTTATTTTTGCTATACGAATTGGTCCTATGAAAAACTTATCAATATAAAAGTTGTAGGTGTTATTGAGAAGATGTAAAATAAATTTTATTCGATTTGATAGTTTAAGAATTGACAAAGTTATAGATTTTTTTCTTTTTCCAAATCCTTTTTTATTTTCGTTTTTAATTTTTTTTGCCGGTACGAGTTAGTCCTATCAAAAACTTGCAAATACAAAAGTTTTAGATAATTTGAGAATATTTATAAAAAATTTAGATGAATTTGATATCTGGAGAATTGACAGTTATGATTTTTTTTCTCCCAAAAACCCTATTTTTTTAGCCCATTTTTAACTTTATCAAAAATCTGCTATGCATAAACTTTTGGCCCATTATTTAGAAGTAATATAAACTTTAAACTGATTCGATATCTATTTTCATTAAGAAGTTATGGGGTTTTTTCTGTTTTCACAAAAACGCCCCCTATTTCGATCCCCTTGGTCCGATTTTCCCCATTAACGAACTTAGCCGAGATTCTATCCCCCTTTTATTTAATGTACCAGTTTGGTGGAGATTGGTGAAGAATTATAGAAGTTATCGTGTCCATAAAAACGTGAGATATATATATATATATATAAACTAGTGCGAATGCAATAGGTAGTATTTCATACGAAATCTACCTACAAGCGTTCTACGAAAAAAATTCTATTTCGTTAAGTTCTGCTATTTGTTAGGCTCTACTCAAACCATTTTTCTTAACATTATTTATATGTGTGAAAAAAATTGTAAAGATGTGCATTCTATAGAATGCATCAGGTCCGAAGGGGTTAATTTTTTTTTTTACACTCCTTTATTATTTCTAAAGATTAACTTGTTATGCTGAAATTAAAATTTGCACAGTAAATACAAAGACAGGAATCCGTTACATGAAAAAAAGTTTGAAATAAATAATAAAAACAAATTCAGTTTGTGCAACAGAAGAATTTCAAATGATATAGAACTTCATCTTTTGCCATTTAACGGAAGTCACGACTGAGACGCCATGCCCACTGAGATTAATATCACTCTAACATTTTAGCTCATTTATTATATTTAATTAAAATCTATACAATCGTTTATTTATACTTTATTTCATATATTTGGAAAAACTTTGCGAGAGCTTCTTGCAAGTTAGAAGTGTCTAAGTTTTTTAGCTCTCCAAAAAATTGTACTTTTCAGACAAAAACCACATTAACTCCGTGACAGTGTGTGTTATTGCAGTTATTATGCTGGTTGTCTTAACCCTTTGCGGCGCAGGGCAAATTTATTGCTTAAGTGTTGAGACTAATGACTGACACCGGAATTTGAAAACAACTTTATTTGAAAA
This sequence comes from Maratus speculifer, assembly GCA_964019185.1. NCBI lineage: Eukaryota > Metazoa > Arthropoda > Arachnida > Araneae > Salticidae > Maratus > Maratus speculifer. Next base: position 348,954,355 of record OZ025294.1, read on the forward strand.
TAAGAAAAATCTACATTTTAAGCATTCAATAAATCGTAATTTTTTTTACCTAAATTCCGGTGCCAATAAGGCGTTTGGGAATTAAAATTAAGTGGTTTCATAGCTATACCACCGCGCCGCAAGGGGTTAATGCTTTATTTTTATCTCTGACATATAAATTTGCAAAAAATTAGGTTTTTAACTTCTTGCAGTCCTAACGTCTAAATTCCATCGGTACAATCTATTTCTGAAAACACAGAGGTATTATTTTGGTTTGAATTCGATATGAACCCTTCTTATACGAGAAAAAGTACTACATTTCATCGAATACAGCTGATTTGGACAGGATGGTCATAATCCGAATGTTATCTTAAACATAGGTCCTTTCTCCCTTCTTTGTAATGAAAATGCAATTTCTTAAAGGATATACAGGAATAATACAATATGATTTGAGAAGGAACTCAGATTTTATTATCCGTTTTTGAAATAAAAGGATACACTGTTAAAAATTTCTGAAAAAATACAGAAGAAAAAGCGAAACTTTCTGTATATTTACACTAGTGCTCGGTTAAATGCATTTGATTGAGTTTATCGGTCATAATTTTACGTATATTTCTTTTATCTTAAGTCTAGTTCTCTGTAGCGATTTCTCTGTCTTTAAAGACTTAAAAAAGAGAATAATATTTTTATCTTTGTTAAATTTGTAACTCAAAATATAAACTTTTAAAATTCTTTTGTAGTTTTAATTGAAATATTAAAGAAGAAAATTTAGTTTCAAGGTTATTTTTTAAAACTTAGAATAATTCAGAAAGGGAAAAAATCCTCTCATCAGATGTAAAAAAGCTTTTTCCCCATTTCATCATGAAAGACATTCTTTGTGCTTAATAGCATTTGCTCCTATAGCTCAGTTTGTAAGGCGTTCTTCCTCTATCAACAGGGCTCGGAATCAAACCCCAGACGTCTAGAAACAAATTGTGTTAAAGTTTGATGATACACCAGTTTCATTTTACTCTGAAAATTCTCGTTTTTTGAAGCTCATTAAAGATAGATTGTTTCACTAATTTTAAAAACTAAATTTTTATCATTGAAAGTAAATTTAATGGCTCTAGTATTTTTAACGAATTTAATTTATAAAGTGTATTGTAAATTCACCGAATAACTTCTCTATTATATAAGACGTCACACTATAGACAGAAAAAGACCCGGATGATAATGCAAAGTCCATGGGGGCGTTCTTTTCAAATATCTCGCTCAAACTTTAATATTTTGACAAGATTTTTCTTGCATAGGATAGCTGAGGATGGTTTACAGCCGGCCTAGTTTTTACTTTTTCGATTTTGGTTTCAGATTTTTTTTAAAAATACTTTAACTTTTAGAACCGGTTTGAGCCTGTTATGAAACTGCAACTATCATAATATTAAAGAATATAACCAAAATCGAAAAAGTAAAAACTAGGCCGGTTGTGGACCGTCTTCAGCTATCCTATGCAAAAGAAAAGCATGTCAAAATATTAAAATTTGAGCGAGATATTTAAAAAGAACGCTCCCATAGACTTTACATTATCATCCGGGTCTTTTTCAACAAGTAGTGTGGCGTCTTAACAGAATTTCGGTTTTTCTAATCTCTGTAATTTAACATAGGACCTAAGATGATAAATTATCCTTAGATTCCCTGTAGTTTCACGGAACATTTTCAACAGTGTACCATTAAGGGGGCTCAGGGGTTGAAAACTTTTCAAAAAATCGATTTTTTTATGATCTAGTTTGATTATTCAATTAATTCTTAACTCAATGCAAAAAACCGCATAAAATTATTAGCATTTTAACGGAGTTATAAGCATTTATGTATCAATATTTACATAGCCGCATCCATATAATTTCAACTTTAAGTCGTGTTTTCTCAAAACTTGATTTTTGACGACTAACACCAAGATTTAAAAATAACTATTTGATGGAATGGCTTATTTTTTTTTTGCATGCATATAATATCATTATCTAGATTATGAATTAAGGATATAACTATCACTTAAAAAAAATTATTAAAAAATCTCTCAAAGTTGAAAATTTTAAAAAACCCTAAAAAATACAACTTTTTTTCCATTAAAAATACTCAAAATATTAAACTATCAAAAATATATTAATTCAAAATCTAGACAGTTTCCCCCAGGTTTAAAAAAGGGCAGGGCGCTACTGCTCTGAAAAGGGCACTTTTTACATTTTTCAGGGCACTTTTTACATTTTAAGGGCACTTTTTCATTTTTAAGGGCATTTTTATAGAGTTGAATCAAGAATCTAGCGGTTCAAAAAATCGCGAAAAAACAGAAATTCAATCAAAAAATTGAAAAAAAAAGAAAAAAAAAAAAGGTAAATTTTTTAAAAGATCTCGAAAAAACGGCTTGATAAAAGATCTTGAAAAAACGGCCAATTTTGTTAAAAGATCGTAAAAACAGCAGTTTTTGTTAAAAGATCGTAAAAAATGGCATATTTTGCTAAACAAAATCGGGAAAAAACAACAAATCTCGTGAAAATATAGCTAAAAAACAGAACTTTTCACAGAATTCTCAGTTTTATTGTGATTTTTGGATGAAATTTGCCGTTTTTCTCGCAAATCTTTTGACGAAATCTGCCGTTTTATTGCTATTTTTCGACGAAAGTTTTCATCTTTTGCGACTCATTTGACAAAAATTTTCTTTTTACCGCGATTTTTGGAAGAAATTTGTCGTTTTTCGACAATCTTTTGAAAAAATCTGCCGTTTTGTGACATTTTTTGACAAAATTAACCATTTTTTTTTGCAAATCTTGCCGGAAATTTTTTAGCGATTTTATGACGAAATTACCCATCCCACGGGACGCGTATGAGGCTATTTTTGCATTCCGTCGCCAATTTCTTGTGTAATTTACGCGCTATAGCGCGTTCGGATCATCTCTGGAGGGCTGCGTTTTTTCAAATGTGGGGCAAGAAGGGCACTATTTTTTTTGAATGAATGACAAGAGGGGCGCTAGTTTTTGGATGAGGGGCAAGAGGGGCGCTATTTTTTTAAACTAAAGGGCAGGAGGGGCGGAGCGCCCCCCTGAAACCCTCTGGGGGAAACTCTGCTAGATAATGATGTTATATGCATGCAAAAAAAAAATTAAGCCATTCCATCAAATAGTTTTTTTTAGTTTTTTTTTTTTTAAATCTTGGTGTTAGTCATCAAAAATCAAGTTTTGAGAAAACGCGACTTAAAGTTGAAATTATATGGATGCGGCTATGAAAGTGTTGATACCTAAATGCTTATAACTCCGTTAAAAATGCAAATATTTTTATTCGTTTTTTTGCATTTAGTTAAGAATTCAATGAATAATCAAATTAGATCATAAAAATAATCGATTTTTTGAAAAGTTTTCAACCCCTGAGCCCCCTTAAGCATTCATTCACTTTGCATTTCCAAAATTCATCTGATTATGAACAAGGAAAATTGCGAAAATGAAATGAATTATTTTAAAATATTAAAATATAGGCCACTATTTCGTAAAAAAATAACACCAAGAATAAATGCATGAACACATGTTTGCAGCAAAAATACTAGTAATAATATTGTTCTTTACTTGTATAGGGACCATTAGAAATGGGATAAAAAATAATGACTTGCAATTGCACACAACTGTTTATTCTCATTTGAGTTTGTGGAAAAATTCCGCAGAACCTTCAACACGTGGAATACGAAATAGTTTAGTTTTCTTCGTAATGTTTCAATTTTATTAAAAGTAAATCTTATGTTTAAGCGGCATGAAAGTTTAATTTTGAAATTTTAAATATTGGGGTTTTACATAATTGTTACTTTTAAAAATTGTTTATTTCGAAATATTTATTAATGGCATTGTTACATGATATACAGAACAAATATAAATATCGTAGTTGGATAATATCAACATTTTTATTTAAATACCGTCTGAATTTTGTATATGTTAATAAATTTTAATGATTCAAAAGAAATTCTCATAAAACTGTATTATATACAAATTAGTAGGTGTACTCATATTTTTATTGCATTTAAAATAAAGGTAAATTATATATTTTTCTTTATATGGGTTGTTTCCAGATGATAATCGGGGTTTCAACGTTTGGTAGTATTTATTGCATAAAACCTTAAAATATATTTAACACTTAAAATAAAATAGCAACTCAAACAGTTTTACCTACAAGCTTACAAGTGATCAATGTGATTAACTTTCGTCACACGGCACACATCAGGTCTAAAACTCAATTCTTCCCAAACGTTGACCAGCAAAGAAGTTCTGGTCAAATGCTCATCAGATCAGACGCCATGTGAGTTCATAAACTTTCATGTGTAGGTGCTTTTTTAATAGTTGACCATTGCAGCTGTTGCAATAATGACCCCACAAGTACTAACCTACGTTTGGAAATAACTGAGCTGATGTCATGGGTATCGTGTGGCGAAATGTGCTCACATTGAGTGCTTGTAAGCATGTAGGTAAAACTGATTGAGTTGGTCTTTCATTTTATGTATTAATTATAATTTTAAGTTTCATGTAATTAATAGTACCAAGCGTTAAAAACCCGATATTCATTTAGAAATACCCCGTATATTCATAATTTAAGTCTTGTTGACGTTAAAATAAATTGTATATTTCTTTCAAAAGGTTATTTCCAGTAGAATTTTCACAGAATATAAAATTATTAAATGTATTATAATATAATACGGATAGTGAAACTAAATTTTGATGTAATTTTAGCTCTTCAGTAATATTCTGGTCAAAACATATTTTTACGAGATTTATTAATACATGATGTAAAAATTAATTCTATGGTAAGCTTCAAATTATAGTTAGAAGAGTAAATCTGTCAGATACCATGTCGTAAATACTTTTTAAAAAATGAAACTCTTAATGATACTGAATTTTGAAACATAATTTTACACCAAATATCTATAATTCTTAATCGCATACCAGAACATAATTTGTTGAACATAAATGTTACATCACCATATAATACAACTTCATAATCGTAATTTACAGGATAAAACTTCTGACATTTCAAGCGATATATTTCACAGTATAGTCATTTTACATTAGAAATATTTATTAATTAAAGGGAAATTAAAAAAAGGATTGAAGAAACTTAAGAGGAAGTATTGTATATTAAAACAAATAATTTTTTCATATGATTCTAAGATTTCAGGCTATTTATTCTCACATGAATTCAAACTCGTGTTTTCTTCATAATTTTAACAATATCTAGCGGAGATGCCTAGAATTGCCCGGACTCGTAATAATATTCTTAAATGAACCTGACATCTGTGCTGCAAAATCTCAAAAAGACCCTATAAATAAGAAGGGAGCGTATTAAAAGACCCTGTCGAACCGAACAAACCTCGAACACGGTTCCTGTTGCTTACGGAGCAGAATAGCAGGCGTACTGCACACGCAATTTTTTATAAAACAAAAATTCTAAATCGATTTTTATATAATTTAGATATTATTAAACAGCGTTTAAAGATATGGTTAGAATCATAACTTAAAGAAACTCTAAATTGTGTTAAAATATTTACGGCGTTCCATAGAATTCTTGTATAAAAATCATCTACGATTTGGACTCTGGTTTTTAAAATGAATTTGAAAGAAATCATCCAACCAATGAAATAGTACTCAATATGTAATATTGTAACTAAGCTATCTTAAAGAAATTTATATATATGAAATCGGCGAAAAATTCGATATCTGATATCAGTGAAAAATTCTACATACTTACTTAATCATTAAAAATATAAATTTAATATTAAAAATATATATATATTCGTTCAAAAATTTCCTCTAATGAAAGGTGCCGTTTGTATGCAGTGAACTCTTGACATCCATACTACATATTTCGAACTTTCTTCAGAAGGAAATAAAAAGATTTTTTTATTCATCGATTTCTTGTGGATTTTTCGGCTTCCTGAAAACAAAGTAAAATATATTTTTTATAATTTCTGAAAGGAAATTTTTTGCGTCTGGCTATGCAATTTTTGAGATTTTATAGCCAGTAGAATTTAAAATAAAACCCTTATTTAAAAAGCCCAGTACATTTATCGCCCTTTCTGAGTTGTAATTCTTGTAATTCCTCTCCCATTTTTCCAGTTTTCGAAGAAATATTTTGTGGTTTGATAATAACCTATGCTTTTCAATCTTTTAATTTGGGTCTTTTAACTAAGTTTTCGACTTATTATTGGAATTTTTAAATTCTGAAACTCGGGAGCAGCATGAAGCACTTTCGGCTAGCCTCATTAGTGTCATAGGTTTTGCTAGCTATCGTACACACACTTACAGAGCGAAATTTCTTATATTAGCATAGATTGAACATATTTTAAGAAAATTTGGAATAGACTGGTCTTATTTTTGTTAAATGCCAGGCTATCACGAGATTTATTATAATGGACTACCATCCTGATCCAAATAGCGCTAAACAGTCACTTAGAATTTCCGAATGTAACTGACATTACGTGCAGTTTTACTTGAGATGCTGCACAATTCCATCGCCGTTCATTGTATTTTTATATTTTGAAGAAGACAAAAAAAAAAAAATCTGCCTAAAATCATATCGCTTTCAAAATCTTTGTTTAAATTAAAGTTAATTTTCTATAGCTGTGCTCGGATTGAATTGAAACGCCCTACATTTCCTAATGAAATGATGATTATCTAGGTAATTGATACAACATTTGGTTTTTTTGTTTGGGTATACTCTTCTATCTCTTAAAGTGAATACCATATTTAAAAAAAAAAAAAAATTCTATTTTTATATTTTCTGGATTTTTTCATCAAACATTAACATTAAAATCTGTTTATGTACATTTATAACAAATAAATACATCTTATTTAATTTACACTTACTTCTCTATTCATCAACATACGTTCAGATTAATATTTATGGCAATATTCTTTGTCATACTTTAATCGCTTTATATGTTGATCATTCATGAGTAGAATAAGTTTATTTTATTTGAAGCAATGTGGAACCTCACATTGCACAAACCTGCTATAATTTGTTTTTCTTCAAAAGTGTTTCGCTATAAATCCTTCCCTTTCTTATGTATATGTATGTTTTTTACTGTAATTCGTTTAGATATAAACTAAAAATAACCTATTGACAGTTTTTCATTTATTATCGGTTAAGATTTATTATCGGTTAACTTTTATATTTTAGCTACATCCAAGAAAAACCACTATTTTACCAACCTATATTTTACCAATCTGCTTCATAGTACAATATACATAAATAGGGCATAACATTTATTTTAAAACATAGTCAAAATTATTAAATTTTATATATAAGTTCTTCAAAGTTTTAGAGAGCAAATAAATTATTTTGTAACATTTTTACATACATAGTTTGAATATAAAAAAGTAGCAATGTATTGTTATTTTTTTTATTTGATGTAATTTCGTAAAAGTTTTAGCTATCATAAAAGAAAAAAAATATTGTAATGATTTTGTTTACAAACCCACTTCACAAAATAAGAGAGAAAAAAAATAAAAGAAAATCACATAGTTTATATTTTATCAAAATAATCCAAAGGAATTTTTTTCAAAATGTTAAATGAAAGTTTTTCACAGGAAAATATTTCTTAAATAAGAAAAGAGAAAAATTAAAGCAGATAGATGTTTATTTACTTCTGTGTATTTGAAAGAAATTTTTATAATGTTGTTTTTGCTGGTAAAATTTGTATCGTGCAAAAACAGATCATAACTGAACTACTATACTCCATTTTCCTAAAAGCACTCGTCAAATGAAATTTGATTCTTTTCTCGACCACAAATGGAATAAAAAATTAACTATATTTGTTAATGAAAACAGATATAAAGTTTAAAATTCAAATCTAGAATGTCAATGTCCATGATTATATGCAGATATCAATCTAATTTTTTTTTTTATAGACATGTCAGTTCTTCAATACCTTCTAAATTATTAAAGCAAGAGACGAAAAGTATTTATAAAAATATATTAAAAATACATAAAAGTATCTTATTTATTCAAAATAATAATAATAATAATAACAAGAGTTTTAAAATCTGACATACAAGTCTGGAATTTATATCTAAAAAAAAAAAAATCATGAATCATAAATTATTGTACTTTTTTGAAAATTTAATTTTTGTAAAATTATATTTCTAATATTATCGACTACTGCATCACTTCTTTGTACTTTGTAAAATATAAAGAAAATATTCGAATGTTAGTGTATTGAGGAGACAGACAACAACATGTAAACAACATAACCTTTGTAAGTTTTCAATTGTCTTAAATTCTCCATATAACAGTTTAAGAAGTATCAATATACATGTCAACTATGGTAAAGGAAAAAAATACAGATAAATAAGTGGAAAATATCATATAAGAATTGTTTTAAAAATATATTATGTAAAAATAGATATGTTAGTTTAGGCTGTCTGGAGATTTTATAGCTTATTCCTTAGTACTTAGAGTTAGTCACAATGCATGATCTTTTAAAATCTAAAGCTGATGCTTTAATAGTGACAATGTATTTGTAGATGTTTTAGTCAGTAATTTCATAAATCATAGAAATTTTCAATATGATAGAAAAGCGACAGAGTTTTTGTGCCTATGTCGAATTTAATTTTAAACGTAAGATTATAAGCGACGTAAAAGTTTGAAAATATATTCATAGAAACTTTAAATCGCATTTCTAGTGCATATTTAAATTGCAAAAAAAGTTTGAAGAAGTTTAAATTCAAAACAATACAGTCGAACCTCATTATAACGAGCTTCAAGTTACCAAAGTTTTCGTTCGCTATATCAAGTGGTTCGCTATATCCGAACTGTTAAAAAAGTTAGAGTTCTCAAAATATGTATATAATTACCTGATACCTATATGTACAATAATGATGTATTAAGAAAAAAAACGTAAATTCTATTAGACATGATCATTAATGAATTAAATTGACTAAAATTGATTCAATTAATCTGGCACAATACTAAATAAATTAACCAAACAGGAAGACAAATAGAAATTCAGTAAATCGCTGATTATCTAAACATTCGAGACCAACCCTTGTTCGGATAAATGTTAGGATACATCAGCAAACAATTTAAGGAATGATCTTGGCTATACTAAAATCTTTACACTTTATCCAGGCTTAGGGGGACCAACACTAATTATTGGCGCGTTAAAAATCGTTTTATTTTTATTTTGTTTGTTTACTTTTTTTATCATTTAAATTTTCCTTTTTTTCCATCTTGTGAACTCCAAAGAGTATAATTTAAGGAAAAAATCTTTTGATTATTGGTTGCTTCAAATAAGACGTTCTTTTCAAAGATGCCATATCTCGAATTATTCTTAAATAAATTAATTAAATAAGTTGGCTTAAATGCGTTTCTGAATTGCTATGACAGGAGTACTTATGGAAAATAACTGACGGGTGGGCGTGATCACACCTGCAGAATGGCTACCATAAAAGAGAAAGAATGCAGGTCTTACTACTCTTCAATAAAAAGACTTATCGTTAATTTGCACCATGTTTTACTAGCCGGCATGTATTTTCTTATAAAATTAGAGTCGAAGACCTTTTTTCACATCAGCGAAAAAGTAAAAGGAGAAAAAAAAATCATGGTCGACTAGAAAAAAAGTTCGTTATAACCGATTCTTAAGATTGCGGAGGTTCGCTATAAAAGGATAAAATAACATTAAATACAATAGGAAAACGGCGGGACCAAAATTTTTGCTCGTTATATCCGGGAGTTTGTTATATACCGGGTTCGCTATAAAGGGGTTCGACTGTATTTCAAACTGTAAATAAGTGATGATCAAAATAAAATTTTAGCAATTTGTCAGAGATCTTTTTAAAAAGTTAGCAGTTTTATTGAGGTCTAAAAATTTATTGAAATATAGCCTTTTTATCGATAGATTCTGTTGGCATAGTTAAAGAAAAAAATTGTGACTTTCTGAGGATTTAGAAACATTTTGGTATACCAGGGTTAAAATCCAGAGATTCTTATGCATTCTTAAGAAGTCAGACTGTAAAGAAAGCAAAGCGTGTAAGAGAGAATATAAACACGGAAAAACAAATTATTTCGCAGTATGTTTAATAGATGTTTGGTGAATTATGTAAGAGTCTATATTAGATCTAAATAGCTTTCTTGTTGTGTAATCCAAAGTAAATCAAAGCACTAATTTATTTGCGAAACATGCTTTTATGTTTTATTATAGGATAAATGTTTAAGGAAAATTTTTTTATATGTCTCCTTTTGAATAAGTATTAGCCAGGACACCTAACGTTTGTACATTCTTGAATAAGGGTTTGTTTTTATCCAGAATTTCTATTCGTCTGACAATTAATAATTAAAGGTAAAAATCAACAATAGCATCAAAAGACATACGTATGTTTTTCTTCCAAAGTAGGAGTCAGTCAGCTTAGAAAAACGTAAGCTTCTTTACAATCTTTTTTTTTCTTTGATTGAATATTTAATCATATGTTTGAAAATTTTGTCAGAAAATTGTTTAGAGAAATTCCATGTTCAAAATTGTGCATGAATTCACCTTTTTCGTGGTTCTACGTAGGTTGAATTATCAAAATGTATTCAAATTCATATTTTTTCAACAGCAAAAAAAAAAAAAAAAAAAAAAAAAAAACTTTTAAAGAAATTTTAAATTTTATATTTGAAAATTTAGCAAAACCACGATATTTTGTGAATAATTGGTACAATCGTTAAATATTAATTATCAAAAAGATGCGTTTTTAAGAAAGTCTACTATTTTCTTAGCTGTGACACTGCTTTTTATTTATCAAAAGATGCAGGATTACATTCATTGTTGCCAAAACATACCATAGAGACACGAAATCAACCATTTTAGGGGCAAAGAATCTCAACTGTGTTCTATAATTATTGAGGTGGAGCTTGGTGCAATATAACAGAAATGTAAAAGTAACAACGTTAAGAGCACAAATTGTTTTAAATTAGAAGCATACCGGTTTTGATAGTATATAGCTTATCGTCCTCAGTGCTGAGGACGGCCGAAAATTGCTCATATATAGTGGAGAGATGAGGAATTCAAGTTGAAGATTTAATAACCAATAGAAAAACAGAGGATTGCGAGTAATAGCTAATATGAAATTGCATGGGAAATAGGACTGAACGTTCCATAAGCGATTATAAGAGTGTTGTTTATTTTATTTATTTTTTTTATAGTATAACTGAAACAAAAGTCGTGTGTTTTTCAAAAAAAGAACCTAAATATTTGGAACTACTATAAACCAAAAATTCATTCAGGGGGAGAGGGGGATGAGTAAATTTTCTATTTGACATTTTTAATAGTACACACATAAATGAATTTTCTATCCATTTACATTGTGAAAAATGCTTTTAGCACCAAATTATCTACACTAAATGAAGATTTTAATGCGCATATTAAATGACATTTTCGAAAGAATGAAGTTTTCCATGTAGAAAAACATACTATGGTCTAACATAAAAATTGAACTTGAATCTATCGAGTGTCCTAAAATTAACTGATTGATATTAACTTTCAATAACTTGCAAATGATGACAGTCATAAAAAATGCTTGCGAGTGTGTTATGTAATATGCTTGGGCGTTTTTGTTAAGATTCTTGGTTTTAATTTCAAACAACAGATATATGTCTCTGCAATCAATAAATGCTGAAAAAGGACAGATTGTTTCGACGTCGTTCTTCTCCCAGCTTTGAAGCAGATTAAGAAGGTTAGATGTATAGACTGAGTCAATCGGTAATGCAATTTTATTTCATAGAGATCCATTCAATATATTTAAGCCCTTTTCTTTGCCTCAATGCTGGGAATATAGTGTGATATCGGAAGTTTTCTTAGAGTCTATTATTTGCCTGGCCATCTATCACTAACCTTTAGAACTAAAACCGAAAAATTCACTAAAAAGCTACTGACATCTTAATATAATCTTCATACAAGAACTTTTTAAATGGCTGTCACCATTTTCATATTATTAATCATTTTTATCGGTCAATCCATTTTAAGACAGACGGTAATATGTCAAATCTCCACGTAAGGGAGTTACTAGTGGATAAAAATGTTAAGTATATGGCTTTGTATTGTTTCATTTTTTGAAGATCTTATCATGTGCAATAAAATCTTCTTCCATTAAAAACAATAATATCAAAATTTTATTCGATGATGTTCAAAATCGAGAATTAACCAAGAAAGTTCGTGCGGTTTTTGAGAACAGCTACTTTTGTTGCGTAGGCGTGGTCATACTGATTCTAATGACGTCATTTCTGTACATTGCGTTTAAAATGCAACCAGTAGAGAATCGTTTAACGTATCTCATGTTCCGCTATCAGTTTTGTAGGAAGTACAATCGTTGACAAAGTATGTCGTTGACAAAGGAGATTTTGCGGCCTATTTTGCTCAACATGTTCAAATTAGGAAACAAAGCCGCAGAGGCCGCTAGAAAAATATGCTCCGCGTTTGGAGAGGCTTCAGTGAGTGAACGGACCGCTCAAAAGTGGTTCAGCAGATTTTCGTTCAGAGACGAGAGCCTCGAAGACAATCCCCGTGTTGGTCGTCCATCCATCTTAGACCATGTCCAGCTGGAAGAGGAAATCAAACAGTATCCTGATCTAACATGCCAGGAGCTTGCGCAAAGGTTGGAGTATCTGACGAAACCATCCGAACGCATCTTCTTAGCCTTGGGATGTCGTAGAAACTTGATAAGTGGGTTCCTCATGTCCTGTCCGAGGAAAACAAGCTCCAACGATTGAATATCTGCTTGTCATTGCTGTCGCCCTACAACAAAGGCTCTTTCCTGGATCAGATATTGACATGTGACGAGAAATGGGTAATGTATGATAACCGAAAGAGAAAACATCAATCGTCGATTTCGGGTTCCGTCTCATTGGTTGCTAAACTGGACATCCATCAAAAAAAAGATAATGCAGTGTATTTGGTGTACTAGCGCTGGTATAGTTCACTATGAATTCTTAAAAAGTGTGGATACAATCACAGCCGAAGTCTACTCGTCGCAGTTGAAAAAGGTTTCAGCTGCTTTGCTCGAAAAGCAGCCAGCGCTTGTCAACAGGAGAGGAGTTCTTCTCCTCCACGATAACGCCAGACCTCATTCAGCCAAAGCCACCAGGGACGTGATAAAAACATTGGGCTGGGAAGTTTTGCCTCACCCACCTTACTCCCCGGACATCGCCCCATCGGACTATTACTTGTTTTTGGCCGTGGATAATCATCTGCGGGAACAGCAGTTCCAAACCTAAGATGATGTCACAAAAACTATAACCCAGTTTTTGGATTCTAAACCAAAAGATTTTTTCAAAAAGGGTATTTATAAGCTGGTATCTCGTTGGGAACACGTAATTGAAGCCAATGGTGATTATTTCAAAGAATAAAATAAGTGTTTGAGATTTTTATGGGTCGTTTTTTATGTCTGATGAAAACCGCACGAACTTTCTTGGTTACCTGATATAGTTATAGGGTATGCACATAATATGTTTTTAACAAATTAACATATTTCTGGATATATTTAAGCCAAGAACATTTTACGTACGTTAAATCACTAAAATATTGTTAATTTCCAGATAAAAAGAGCTTGAATGCCATGTCAGTAAAATCCTAACCTTTTAAATACTTTCTCGGTACTTTAGCAGTGCAAGGCTATGATATTTTTTAAAAAGCTTGGCAAAATTTGGACCTTCAGAAAACGAGATTTGTTATCAAATAATTATAAACAGCTATGAAAGTAAATCTGATAAGTTTTTATGCTTATTTACAAACATACATATTTTCATGTATATATATACTTTTTGAAATGCATTATTCTTCAGTTAGATGCTTCAGTGGAATACGCAAAGATATTCACAATTTTACATAGGTAATTAATTTTATTAATATACATGTATGTATGTGATATTTTTTATATACAATTTACTTCTATTTGTTTAGAAAAATAGGTAAATGTTTTATGTTAAATAAATTTATAAATATTGAAAAAAGTACTTCAATATATGGAACAATGAATATGTTGTCAAATTTTCTTATTTCGCCAATCCCATTTTCACGAAGGAAAAATACTGCTTTTTCTTTATGTAAATACCAGGAAAGAAATAATTACACGAAATAAAAAAGAGCATGTTATAAACTTTCAAAATTTTTTTATCAAATTCATGAAATTGTCACTTACAAATTTATTTGCTAAACGCTTCAAATAAAAATACATATTTTATTTGAGAAGCTTTATTTAAAAAAAAAATAATTTTTCAAGACTTATTTTTGTTATGTTTTATTCCATCTTCTTTCCATTAAGAATAAAAAATAATTAGAAAACTCGCCTGTAAAAGAAAATGATAAATATTGAACAAGCAATATGATATTTTAATTAAATCCGAAATCAGTTCATATTAGCCGGATAATAGTCAGATGCCTTTCATGTTAAAACATATCGTTTTGACAGGATATATTTTTTTAAGCTTGCGATAATATGTTCTCCTTTTTTTCGCTATATAATAGAATTTTCTTTAAACATGACAAGCTATTTAAATAAAAATAACGGAATATTACTTTATATTTTCAGCTACAAGCGATATATTAAATTATTCCCACTTTGCGAGCTGATAAGTTTAAAGATAAGCAAAAATAGCTAAAACGTGAAATAAGCAGCTAAAATAATTTGCTTCGATACAAATATTTCTACGTTATTTAATTTAATATTTCCCAGTAAAATTTTATTTTAGATCATAAATATATTTTTAAGCGCTTTATAATTTTTTTAAAGAGCCTGCCGAATGAAGTACAATAATGCATACCGAAAATTGCAATTATATTTAGAAAAGAGTGTTCGCAACTGAAACAAAAAATTGGATTAAAAATGTGTAGAAATAATTTAAAGATAAAAAGAAATTTGTTAAGATAAATGATTTTATTTTATAAGGTAAATAAAAATGTATAATTTCACGATCAAATTTAAAATAATATTAAATAGTTTGTATTAAAATTTTTTTCAAAGCTAGAAAAAACTTTCATTTTGAAATAACAAACTAGTAGTTTTTGAAAAGAGGTTTTTTTTTTTAAATTAATATAACTAACAAATATTATCACTTTACAATATTTTATTGGTTTTTTGTTTGTTTGTTTGCTTTGTTTTGTTTTAGCAATTTCTCACAAAAGGTATTACTGGATCTGTGAGACTAGTTCCTGCATTTAATAAATAAAGTGAAATTGAAAATTAAGTGTACAAAAATAAATAATAAATTAAAAACGCCATCATAACATAATGTGATAAGCGAAGAAAAATAAAATCTGGTAAACCAAACTGCTTACAAATTCGATCTTCAGCAATTTGACAGATCAAACATCTTATTTAGCATGCGCGTAACCAGGGGGGGGGGCATCGGTGCCCCCCCCCCCCGCTCACGCAGACACAAGAAGGATTTTAAAACCGAAGTAAAATAATCAGCATTCATAAAAAAAGAATAATTGAAAACAGTGTAAGAAAAAACAATTAACTATTTTTATTTTTCATATATTCTGTCATATCCTGTTCGCATATATTTTTTTATGTATCACTTCTGTGGAGCACAACAATTTCTCAAGTATCATGATGCAACAGCTGATAATTAATATTTTCACATTACATTTGTACTCATTTATCAATATTTTATAAAATAGAGTATTTTAGGTTTCCAAATGTTCGGTAAGCAGGCGCCAGACACTACTGGTGCGCCGTTAATCCAACGTTTCCAAGGCGCCATTACATTATATGTTCACACTGACAATAGACTTTTTCCCCCCATTGAGGGTTTTTGAGAAAAACAAAAACATTTGCATCTTCGATATAGAAGTTATGCTTAATAATTTTTATCTTTTAAATAATAACAAAAAATAAAACCTGCCAATCACATTATAGGATTTTTAATAAGACAAAAATCTGTTTTATTCAGTTTTCATTCTCTTGGCTTGTATCGTTCCGAAATGAACCAAAGAAATTATTAATGCGTGGAAATTTTTCCCAGAGAGAAATTATGTTTCATTTATAAATATACTTCGCAATTTATCACGTGTATTTTAATATGGGACAGCCAGAAAAGAGGAAACGAGCTTAAGAAAAATCTGAAAAAAAAGTGTAAGACAAATCAGGATATTTTTAATGTATAAGTATCTGCACAATATGATGTCAAATCTCCAGAAGTCACAGTAACCAAAGAAAGTAAGAAAATTTATTATACTCTCTTAAAGGCGGTTCTGAAATCCGTGCTTAACAAACGCGAAGCTTTCTGACATATTTTAAGACTTTTTTTTTTTTAACATAAAGACATAAAATTAAGGTACAAGATTGGATTTCAATAGACTTGTCTATTGAAACGATTTGGAATCGAATTGCGTATTCCATTTCTTGATAAATAAAAAGTTATCGAGTTTAAGAGACTTTTGCATATGACGGCAGGTTTTTCTCCTTTCCCTCGTTTTCACACCCGGAATTTTTATTTATTTTTTTCAAAACATTAATTTTGATAGTATTTTATGAAAATTACGTTTACAAAAATATGGAAAACGACTTTCGATTACAAGTTTTTGAATAAAATAACTACACCTGCGGTTTCACGCCTTTTTTTAAGAAAAATTAATTTAAAATATGTAAATGCATTTTCCAACGAAAAAATAATTTAAATATGTGTCATAAAGTAACTTTTTGTATTTGTAAACAACCTTAAAAAAATTTTGAAATTTTTTTTTTTTTTTTTTTTTTTTTTTTTTTTTTTTTTTTTTTTTAAATTGGTCTCTGATAAATTTATATGCATGTACATGTTATTTATAAATATATTTTGTTATTATTTTCTAAATTTATATATTTTTCGAATCTAAATTTAAACAATTAAAATACAATGTTTTAAAACTAATTTTAGCTGACCTATATTTAAAATTTTTATTTTAAAATTTAATATTTAAAAATAATGTATCATCAGACAGAATAAGTTTTTTTTTTCTTTTAATCATTCGTAAGTACACACACTCACACAAAAAGAAATAAAAAATAATTTTCATTTAGAATATAAAAATAAATAATTTTTTTTATATACTATAACACATTTGCGAAAAATTAATAATTTTTCAAGGAAAAAAATTATTGTAAACAAATTTTACTGACAAATTTTACAATTTTCTCAAAAAAAAATTTCATGAATACATAACTAAAAATAATTGTATGAAGTCTAATAACTCCATTTTTTATAGAAATTTTGTCATTTTATTCTAGAGTGTAAAAAATATTTTGTTTCTTAGAGGGGAAGTAAATATTCGAGATTTTTCTATTATTAGTCATATTTTAGAATAAAGTTACTATGGAGGCGACAAAGAGAGGTAGGACCACTGCTCCCTTAAACTTTGAAATGTATTTTTTTTCTTTTTGGCGGGGGGGGGGGGGAGGGGAGTAAAATTTATTCTTTTCAAGTTGTTTAAATTGACTAAATACTAAAAGAATGAGGTACTGGAGTTTTTTCGTCCCATGAACAGAGCCCCTAAAAATACCGTGTAAGTTAATTTTTATTAGTTATGCTTATTTTCTGACATTGTTGTTCTTGTCTTTAAAATTTTCTTAACCCTCATGTTCTCCTTTGTTCAATATGATCCGAATTTAATTGTTCATAACTTTTTTACAAAAAATTGTTTTTGTTGAAAATTTGTAGTTCAAAATATTAGATACATAACAACAAATCGTATAATATTTTGAGCAAAAACAATCTTTAGTTAAACAAGTCGGAAATTGGATGCCAAACGTAGCAAATGAGGTGCGTTCATACTGCAACCAAGAATAAATATATTTAGGTCTTTGTGTAATAGTATGCAATACTTCGGATACAGAATAATAGCCGGAATCTTATATGCGTCCCTGTAAATACAATTATGCTGCTGGTTTATGCATATACGCGCATACATACACATGTACGTGTATTTCGCCGGATGATAAATCTCGGATATTATCTGAGATTTATCATCCGACTAAATTTAACCCACAAGACATTGAATAATGCAATATTTTAGATATCATACAGCTTTCTTCTACACCTATAGAAGTTTCCAGCATGATAAAAATCCTTTTTAGGTGCGTTCGTAAATATGTAAATACGTAGCACCTATAGTTGTCGTTCAGTCCGTCCGTCCGCATATAACTACGCAAAAACTATCCAACCGAATCGTTTGAAATTTAAAATATATAATTATTACATAATTTTGTCGAGACATTTCAAGTTTTATGAAAATCTGATGCATAGATCAATTACAGGGACAATCAAAAATATTCCGTTACGTTACGGTCAATGGGGAAAAAGTTTCAAATGCATTTAAATCGTTTGAAATTTAAAATACATAATTATTACATAATTTTCTCTTGTCATTTCAAACTTTATGAAAATCGGATGCATAGATCAATTACAGGGACAATCCGTATTCAAGATCCGTATCCGATAAGTATTCCGTTAACCTATGATCAAAGGAAAAATATGTTTCAAATGCATTTTAATAGTGTTACACTCATTCGAACATAATAAAATTGATATGCATCTATAAAGTACATATTATAATATACATTTTGCATAATCTGTGGTGCAAAGAACATTTGTTATTGATTTTCAAGGCCACACAAAAGTATTCCATTACATACTGGTATAAGGAGAACATTGTTGGTTCGCATTTTAATTCTAATTAACCATTTACAAATTTATGAGATTGATATAGAGAGTGATATTTTTAAAACTAAGTTATCGTACGAACGCACTTCATTTGCTACGCTTCATGTGTAATTTCCAACTTGTTTAATTTTTATTAGACGTTAGGGTGCCTAAAAGTTTCATACTTGTGCCCACACACAGTCTCTGTCCTATATCACTTCTGTAAGAAAATTTATATATCTTTTTTTTTACCATTAGATTTAGTTTTGAACCTTTTTTAATACACCTCACAAAAACAAAATTGTGTTTGGGCCTTAAAAAAAAAAAAAAAAAAAAAAACACAATTGCACCTTCTAAGATAAAAACTTGTATAAAACGTAGATTCGGGCAGTCTCATGAAGTTCAATTTTAACAGGTTTTATTATATAAGTTACTGTTTGTACCGAACAGGTTGGGTTAAAAAATAGGCACCCCTCCCCCCCGGTCAAAAGGCTGGTTACGCCTATGTTTAAGCAAACATTTACGCGCGCCATATAACACCACATTATAGAGAATGTAGTCCAGACGAACCCAGAAGGTGTAAGGACGCAAAGTCTTTTCTTTCCACAAGTGGTAGAGAAATATAAGAATGATAACACATATTATATCTGTGAGATTGGATGCGACCATACAAGTCTAGAACTGTTTTTCATTTTTAATGTATTTTTAAAAGAAGAAATGTAGAAGATTCTGTTTTTTACATTTTCTGCATGGGGAAAAAAAACTTTTTCCTTGTTATAGTATATCAAAAATTGATTGCAGAAAAGGTACTTCAATAGATTATTTTATAATGTTACTTCACTGCTTAAAAAAAAATGAATAATAGTTAATAATTTTAGTAAAAGAAAATTCAAGGTGAAATGCTCCTTATTAGTATGAAAGCATTTTAAAATATCTTTGTATCCTGTATTTTCTGATTAAAAACGTGAAAAGAATTATTATTTCAGTTAGTAACACTTAAAACAGAAACATTCTTTTTTTAGGGTTTCATTCACCTGACGAAACCCTATTCGTCTCTGTCCTCTGTCTGTTTGTCCGTTACCGAGTCCGTACACAAAAAGTGTATAAGTCAGAGTTTTCAAATTTTGTGTATTTACAGCTGAATACATCGTGTCACACAACAAATCATACAATTTTGAAAAAGGTCTATTATTTTAATTAAATTAAACTTATCAATGTCATCCGTTCATTTTTTTGAGAATTTTTTTAATAAAGAGAATCTTAATTTCAACGTTTTGCATGTATACATCATAGCTTGGAGGTTCACTAGTAAACAGAAGGTTCTCAGTTCGAACCCCGATGCTGTAAAATGAAATTTTAATATTAATACGGATTTAATTAAAAGAAGTTTCGTATTTTTTTGCCAATTTAAAGGTTTTATATTATTATTATCATTGTTATTGTTATTTATTTATTTACTTACTGACATTCATAATATGCTTTTGAATTCAATTTCCTTTCTATTTTAAAAGCTATTGCGATTAATTAATCATTATGCATTTTAAATGTCGCTTAAGAATTTTTTTTCGTTTTTGGAAATTTAAAGTTTTATTTGTATCTCCGCTATTTTTTATGATTTTCAAAAAAGTTGGAATTTTGGAATTTATTTAATAATTTGATTTAAACATTTTTTAATTTGACTAAAATAAATAACTTCCTTTTTTTAATTATTTTAAAAGTAAATTTATTGGTACAACCATTTATGTAAGAATTAAATAATTATTAATTATCAATTTGGATTTATTAATTAAAGAATAAATTGTTTTGAAAGAAATATTAAACGAAACCTTCTGTGAGACCTGTAATCTGACTTACCCACTTGCTTTTTGTTAGTTGTCTGAGCAGCATTTTTATGCGTCATAGCTTTTTTTTCCGTAGTTCTTCAAACATGCTTATATTATCAAATGCTTTATAATCCTCTGTTAATCCACCGCTCTCAACCAAAGTTGTTTAATTACGTCTAATTTAAAAAATAACGACTTGCCTTTGAGAGTATCTTACTTATTTAGAGGCTATTTTTATTTTTGATAGATTAAAAATATAAATGTTAGTAAAATTTTTGATAATGAATATGAAAGTATAATTTTTAATTATATAAACAAGTAACATCTATAGACATAAAAAAGTCATCAAATCAAAATTTAAATATCAAAATATATTAATAAAAGATTTTTATTTTATTATATTCTTATCATGCGTACTTAATTCAGTGTTATCATATAATAGGCAGTGATTATAGATTGAATAGTGATTACGTCCTATTTAAGATGGAATTATGTTTTTTCCATATTATAAAATTTAATATATATAATCGTAATAAATTTTGTATTCAAGCATTTTTACATACGAGTGGAACAGCTGTAACATCAAAATTTTAATATGAATATTTTTTGTTTGAAACCATGTTTGTAAAAATGAGTTACCACTTTTTTGCTAGAACTATTCGGCTGATTTAGTTTATTTTTTATTTAAAAGAAAGCTAACTGTTTTGCCTGGATCTTATACTACCGAAAAGTATTATTTCCATTGACAATTTTTTTTTCAAGCTCGCAAAATGTAAAAAAAAAAAAAAAAAAAAAAATCTATGCCGGATTGGCCTACTGGCACAGGGGTATCGAAGTTAAGTACTAATTTCACAAACAAAACCTATATAAAGATTAGAGATAAATCCATTGCAGCAATTTTATCTGGTCCCTTTTTATGAGTTTTTAATTTCATTTTTCTATTTGTTTTATCATAGTCATGTTAATACGATATTTTCTCTTAAACCCCGATTTTTTCATCCTTGAGGATATTTTTGGTATTATCATCCATTAGTAGAGTGCATTTTATCAAAATTCTCTTACTGTAAAATTATAGATAATATTAAAAAAAAATTGTGTAATAAATATAAATTGTGTGCGGAGATTGCTTCATTATATGAATCAACACTATATTTTAAATTCTGACGCTTTTTTTAATTGCTTTTTTTAAATTGAGAATTTGCGCATTTAGTAATGCAGTACTATGTACATAGTCTTTTAGGAATATCAAAAAATTTCATCCCTCCAATGATACTTTCTATCGCCTTAGTAATAGATTAATGCAAATGTGATTTTTTTTTCTTCTGTAACATTTTTAATTCTAATTTAAATTTTTGCTGTAAAAGTTGATCCTATTTAAAACTTGTCGATATTAAAGTTGTGGGCAACAATAAGATTTTTAATAAGTTTTAGCGGATTTAATACTTTGTGAATTCATGAAGTTTTGAATTATTTTTTACTTTACCCCCTGCCTCTTTCTTTTGTAAGAGTTGATCCCATCAAAAACTATTGAGCCTAAAAATTTGCACATCTAGACGGAAAAAAATCCTTTTTCAGAAATTCGAAGATTTATTCTGGTATTAATACAAAATGCCAAAAAATCGACAGAAAATCTATTTACAAAAAATATACAAAACTATTAAAAACTGTACAAAAACTATACAAAACTATACAAAAACTACACAAAACTATACAAAACTATTTACAAAAACTTTTATTTATTTCGAAAGAAATGTGGAATTTGTAGAAATATTTCACCGGCAGTGCAGATATTTGTAACAAGTAATCCTGAATAAAAAAAAAATGGATAATATTTAAACCAGCATTCTTTCGCAGGGTATCAAATTTAAAAAGTACAGAATTTAGAGATTTTAAATTTATGCATCAAGGTCTATCTTTGGACGCTATTTAATAATATTTAAATTTCAAAAAATTCGATTTACAACTTTTTATTACATAAAAAATCTATTTTTAAAAAGAAAAAGAAATGCTTTTTTGAATAGAGATTGAATGCGAATTTGTTAAAATTTAGAAAACTAAGAAACATATCGATTTAAAACTTGGATTTATAACACATAATAAAAAAAAATTAAAGAATGATTATTCGTTGAATTTGGGAAGAGTTGGGGGGGGGGGGGCTTCGAAGGTCGTACCAACAGCTTTTGAAAAATATTGGACAGGTTCAAAAAATTTTCAGTAATATAACACTTAAATTTTTTTTTCAGATTAGTGTAGTGTATGTAGAAAGATAGGAGAGATCGGAGCAAGTGACATAGGTTCAGTAGAAAGCTGCTTGACTTTATATTATGTTTTTTCTAAGTAAAATATACAATTGTTATAGTTTAATTACAATTTAATAAAAAAAATATTAACTTACATTCTCAAAAGCGGTCATAGATATATTAGTATCTATCATAAATATTAATTATAAATAACATAAAAAAATTCTAATTATTGAAAGGAACGAAAAACGAATTGCAAGAAAAACTCACATTTCAGTCACCTATAATTTTAGTTACCATTTAATACTTATTATAAATAAAACAAAAATTACTGACTTTGAAAACTGGGGGAAAAAACTCAATGTTGAATAAAAGATACAGTTTGGTAACCTAATTGCTTTACCAGTTCAAGACTTTAAAATAGATGGTAAAATGTAAAATAAATTTATTTTTGAGAGAAATTTTACTGTACATTCGCTGAAGGGCGCTTTTAGTGCTATTGTGAGTAATATCCTATTATATTTTACACACATGTCCTGCAGATTACGTCCTTTCTATTTTTCAAGCAAAATTATTTTGAGAAGATCAATGAAACCTAATTTTATTTTAGAGATTATATAAATAAGTAAATAATATCAAAATAAATGTATGGAAATCGGATGGAAAGAGAGAGCAAATTAATAGGTGAAGAGGGAGGATCGTGTCTCACACAACCTTATAATTCTGCGCCACTGTCGGGGCAGTTTTCTAATTTTATCCGATGCTCATGTGATAGAGCAGTAGAAAGCCCTGCTGCCATTATTAGGCACAACCGATGCTCCTCCCCCCCACTTTGCATCTTTGGCGTAGACTTTTTAAAAATTTGTCTGAAACCCCTGATTGTGATTTATTATTGAACGGCCATTCGGCTATTTGTTTCATAGTGTACATTGTTTCATATTTGTATAGAACGCTTCCTGCCATAAAATATAAATTTTAGCTACAAATTTGAAATTAAATATTTTCATTATTTTTCCTATAATTAGAACAATATATAGATTCCCCCCCCCCAAAAAAAAAAAAAGAAATCATAAAAATAGAAAACAATCGTAACACAGAATTGCTCTACTTTGGCTTTGTTTTGTGAGGTGTTTGTTATCCGATCATAAAAATCTCTCGCGAAGCTGTTTGTTAATCAATCTATTTGTAAACTAAAAAGTTCGTTAACCGATTCCCTACAAAACTTTTAACAGTGTTTTGTTTATTTATTTTGTTTTTTGTAAAATACGATAACACCATATCAAAAACAGTACAACAATTCATATTCAAAATTTACATGTATAACACTCATTATTTCTGTGCTTTGACTTGCTTACCTATGGTGGTTTACCTGAATGCGTGATAACACTTCTACACGATACTTCACTGTTCTTCAAATTTAAAAGAATCAAGTGCTAATTTTGTACTACAGGGTGTTTTTTTAAGTTGTGAAAATAAAACTCTATAACAAAAGAACCACTGATCTAAATGACTTAAAATTTCACAATTATGCTGCAAAGCAATGGGAATTTTTTAGATGTGGTTAAAGAGAAAAATAAATCAAAAAATTAAACCAACAAATGCTGCTGTATGTGCAATGAAATCAGGAGATGAGCTTGCGCATGACCTACGCGCATTGACGATAAAATTGTGAAACTCACATACTGCATAATCATTATTCTACATATTTTTTTGTTTCTACATATTTTGACGCTGAAAATGGTGAACAGCACATTGAAAATCTCTTGAGTTAGTTGCGCAATTCTTTACGAATGCTTTACTTCATATTTTTATTTTGTTCTTTTTCTAGGAAGATTTTCGCAGTCCTTTTTTCCCAATTACTGCATTCTGTATTTTTGAAATGCGTTATAAAGTTTTCTTTCTGGCAATGCTCCACCCATTGTTTTCCATGGAACTGTGCAATTAAACACAAGATATTTTCAATGTTCTGTCCACAGTTTTAAGCTTTAATGGCACAGTCATTGGAAATATGCCTAAAATAATGCACACGATGCATGCGTGTTTCACATTTTCGCGAATGCCATGCGCAAATTCATGTCCTGACTTTACTGCACATACAGCGCCACCTATTTTTTTAATTTAATTTATTATTATTATTATTACCATTACGCATAAAAAATTCCTGTTGTTTTGGCAGCATATTGGCGAAATTTCAGATCATTTGGAGCAGTAGTCCTTTTGTTATAGAGATTTACTTTCACAGCTAAAAATAAATAAATAAAAACTCTGTAGTGCATTTATTATTTTATAGCTCTGAATTTGTTCGAATTTTAAGAAATTTCAAAATGGAATACCAAAAATTCCCGATTAAAACATCGCATGATCTACGTTCCATCCTGAAGAATAAAATGTCTCACGACTAGATGGCTATTAACGCTACACGCAGTAGAAATAATTTTATTCAATATATAAATATATATTTTAAATCAAAGCTACTACTTACTTCAGTAACAATTAATGTTATCGTAAATTAAAATTTATTTAATTTCGTAAACTTCATGACATTTTTACATTGCATTACAAATATGACATTAATCCATGTAATTTATTATTTTAATACATTTATTTATAAGATAAAAAAATTTATTAATAAGTTTTACCACAGTTCGTACGTATTTAGGACTTCCAAGCATCTTTTTACCAGAATTTCTAAAAAGAAACATTTGTCTTAATGAAAAAATGATCTAGTTTCAGATAAATCGACCTGTATTTTACAAAATTTCGGATATTAACATTCTACTACTCGATTTTTTCTATTTTTATGAAAAAAAAATTTTTAAATACATAAATAGTTATAATAATGGGGAAAATAGTAAAAAAAATATATTACGTATATACGCAATAAAATAAAAAATTTTAAGCTAAAATTTGTTATTTTATTGCGTATATCCAATATACACAATTAGGAATTTTAAATATTGTATCTCAATATTTTGAAATTAAGTAGGATTAAATTAATTAATTTTATCTGCTTAATGCTCTACAACTTTCTTTATATTAAGATTTTTAATTATTCGGTACAAAAAATAATAAAAGTAAATTTTGCCTTAATAGCTTGATCAAATATTTGTTTTCAAAGAAGAAATTCTAATTTTTTAATCAAATAATATTTAATCAATTATTAAATATTATTTATAAATAAATTCTAATTTTTATTATTTATAAATACATTTTATAAATCAATTTTAATCAAAATAATGCCATCTGACATATGCAAAATGAGTTTTATTCCATCCTTTGGACTGTTTTTAATCAATTTCAGTGGTCACATGGGCTGAATTTAGGTCTGGCCATTTTCAACATTGTGTCAAGTCCGTTACCAAATGTCAAGTCTGTTATCGCACGATTTTTTAATGATTATCATTTTTTTACCATTCTACTATAATTTTTTATTCAATTAAGAAATAAGTATGCAATTTCTTTAAAATTTAATAATTTACTTGAATATATACTGTAATTATTATAAAAAGATCTTGTATAATTTCCATGTGATCAAAATCTTGTGGGCTAAAACTGTCGCTCATTTGAATTAAATTTAAGTATTATTCATAAATATCATGTTTTGAAATTTAGGGACACAAGTCACTGCAAAGTAAATTGATTTTAGAAAATTTAATAAATTTAAAGCTGAGTATTTTCAGTAATTTTGTATGGTAACAGACTTGCCAATTTGCCTTACAAGCCAACTTTAAATAGCGTTTATATATTATATTATAGGGCAAAGTGCACAATCAATTTTTTTTTACGTATCTTAAACATTTACTTTAACACCTGTCTCCATTTTTAAAATAAATTATTAAGTTATAAAAATAAATTCTTAAAAGTAAGCTTATGGCGAAAATGTCCCAGGGCACATTATGAGAATTAAAGATTTTTCAGGTATGTTCCAGATGCGTGCACGCGTTGCAACGTAGGGTTCCGGAAAAACCTGAAATCAGCTGATTCTCTTAGTGCGTACGAATCATAGTTTTCATTTGTTTCAAATAAAATTAAAGAAATCATTATATTTTATTTTTCAAAATTGTTTTTCGTTTATGAAAGTTCAAAAATTACTCTATAAATATATACAAAGTCAAATATTTCCTGCATAAATGTACAGCGTTATTTTGGTAATCATTGGAGTCTCATAACTGGTCCTTATAGTATGGTCTATATTTCACTCGTTTTGCGTAAAATCCCTTGAACAATATCCAGATACTATACAATTATTTTATTTTATAAAATTTTTGCTAGATAAACATATTGAAAACATACGAAATGGCGGAAAAATTATTAAAAGTGTGTTAAATGGGCGGAAATATTCTTTTTTTTATCGAAATATTTAGAACATTTTCTGGAATTTACTCTAAAAGTACCATTTAAAAAGAAAAAGTATTTTCCATTCAACTTCCTTTACAATACTGCTTTTGATACAAGTGCAAATATTTGAACCGTACAACTGATAAGATTCCTTTCGATATACAAGAAAGCTTTACAAGATTTTATTGCTTCAAACTTTTTACATTCATAATATTCGAGAGAATAAAGTACCAATAGTAAGTTATAAAAGAAGCGGTTTTTTTCTATGATGTGCATTTATAAGAAACCATAAATGCTTTTCTTCTGTTATAATGCAATAATGTGAATATGAAGAAGTAAAACTAGGGTATATAAAATATTTCTATTGCTAAGTTTGATGTGGAATATCGAAGCCTAATATAGCATAAATGCTTAATATGCTCAATTTCAGAACCGCAGCTGCTATATTAACGCAATGTAGCTTATAGGGCTAGATTTGTGACAGTATATGATACGTGGTTATTGCTGTTTGGACTTAGGATCATAGTGATGTAGCAATGTCTCATTTACTGTCTCAAGCGCAGCCCCATAACATCCAAACTAGCCTTTCACCTTCATCCATCCCTTAAAATACTCTTTAAAAGTAGGTCTAAAACTTCACCCCTCCCTCTAAAAGTATGTTAATAAAATAGCTTCGATAAACAGTTTATTAAATCCAATAGATTTTTTTTAAACTGTTAAACTCTTTACAAACTGTTTACAAATTGTGTTTGTTAAACTGTTTACTATTTTTTTAACTGTTAAACTGTTTACTATTTTTTTAACTGTTAAACTGTTTACTATTTTTTTAACTGTTAAACTCTTTACAAATTGAGTTTGTTAAACAGTTTACAAATTGTTAACAAATTGTGTTTGTTAAACTTTTTACAATTTATTATTATGATTATGGATCTTATTAGACGGATCCGAAACATGTCAATGTTATTTCTTTTTATTTTTTTGTAATACCCCTCTCAAGTAATATAAAATTTTTATTAAAAAATAGCTACGTTTCTGAACTTGTGCATAATAGGCATCTGAGATATTATGACTCGATATTCCACATCAACCATCGCAGTACAAATATTTGATATACACTAGAGAAAATAATTGCTTAATCATCTACGTACATTTCTTTTAAATTTGATTTTTGTTTTATATTGTTAGCATAAGGTTTTTGCTACTATTATAAAATGCAGGTGGATGACGGTGAGAGCATATGATAACATAGGCAGCAGAGACTCTCGACTGCAACCCCACCACTGGCTGAAAGGTTCTGCCCTCAAAACTGGCAGATGCTGGGTTCGAACTCAATCGCTGCTTTCAGTCTAATAATTCGGAGTTTTCCGTGGTTTTCTTAGAACCTTGGATTTCCTTGCGTAAATACGGGTTATGTTCCTTTAGAAAGACCCCCTTAGGGCCTATATCTCACGTGTTGATAATCGGCCGTCATAAACACAACCAACCAACCAACTCTCGATTGCAATTCGAAATTCGTTTGAGAAATTATTTTTTTATTTATAAATTAGTATTTTTCATAATACATTTTCAGTTCACAGTCATCGCATATTTTTCTAATTAAGATAAACTAGAAATGTTTTTGATTTATTTTTAAAGGGAAATTATTTTATAAAACACTAACAAAACCCAATGCTTTGCTCTTGTAGCAGTTGAAATATGCCAAGTTGCATTTGTTTACCAAATTTTTATTAAAAAAATTATACTGATACTAATAACTCAAAGTTTTCTAATCTAGCACTTCCAAAGCTTCCTTCTAACACTTCCATGGCATTAGTGAAAAATGAGACTTAAATTAATGAGAATTAAAACTAATTCCAAATAAAAAATAATTTAATTTGTATTTTGAAGCTTTTATGCTCATATCAGTTTTCAGATGAAACTTCAATTTTTTTAGAAACCATATTCTTAAAGTAACCATCAGGGCATATTAAAATGTTTTAGTCTAAAGGCCTATAACATGCCTGGTGATAGTGACACCAACATAAAATAAAGTATGTTGGAGGCGTGAGAGTTACCATTAATTTTGTATTCTAGTTGGAATTTTCTGAGATTCCAAGAAATCGTAATTTAGAAATGCTTTTTGCTGGTTTTACCCAGCTAAATTTCGAATCTTTTTTCAGCTGTTATTATAGAGCGTTTGCATATTATCAATGCCAACCATGGCTAATTTTATGATTTTATCCTCTTCACTATCACAAAATCTCAATTTTGTTCATTCTATATTCTTAAAAATGAAGACAGTGCATTACAATAAGCCACTTAACCATTACCTGCAGTTTGAAAGCTTTTGCTATATTAGTTTTGACAAATTTGTCAACTTCCCGGGAAGTTATCCAAAAGATCTTCGTTCTTTTTCTACTTGTTGAAGGTCCCGTTTGAGATTTCACAAAAAATCTGCATATTTCTTCATGTATATTTCTAAATATTTAACAAAACGTTTAAAATAGCAAATGTCAAGATTTTTTTTTGTTGACACTGCATTTAAAACTGATTAAGGTATATGCATACCTTCGGAGTGATTTTTTACAAAAAAATTTCTTGTTATCCATTTTTTCTAATATTTACCTTATTTGTTTTGAACAAAATATAAAAATTTTAGAAATTACCCAGAAAAAATGTTTCTGAAGAGAAAAAGTATTAAAATTATGTCAAAAACTGATATTTCCGCAAAACGTGATAGTTCAAAAATAAACAATGTATTGACATTTTGTAAATTTTATAATAAAAGGAATGACTTTCTCTAAGACTTAAACTATTATAATGCATATACAGACAAAATTATAATCGCATCGCTATCTCAGATGATTTGGCAGTTAAAGACCAATGTAAAGACAAATTCACAAAATTTGTCTCGAGTTTGTCATTTATGCCAGCGTAAATATAAAACTCTTTAATATATTATCACGAGTGTAGTATATTCCCTTAAAGCACATTTGCAAAAGAAGTACAGAAAATTTCGTTGCATTTCATGCCTAATTTTTTTTGTTTTAGGATATTTTGCGTATAGTAAAAATCTGAAAAACTTCATTTTGTGAAAGAGCTAAAAATAACTTTTAAACACAATTCAAAAGCTCGAATAGCTGTAATTTTAAACGGGTGTAACTTTGGTTATAATTAAGTAAGCAGAATTTGACAGATAAAAGAATCGATTTCAATACTCTTGCATAAATGAAAAATCGATATTTTAATTGAAAATTGCGTTTTAAAGGTGTTCGGATACCTTAAAAGCAGATGTAATGAATTGTTATTGTATTCAAAGCATGAAAAAATTAATGAAAAATATTGCTAAATAGTTATAAAAATTAAAACACACGCTTTTATATCAGGTAGCACTACAATGTTAAAAATGTTTTTTTGGTTGCATAGCTACGGTTTTTATATGTATTTCAGTGATTTTGTCATGTGTCTTGAGGGTCAGGCGACTTTTAATTCCTCAAATTGCTTTTGATCCATTTAACCGACGTTTTGATTTTGATACTTTTAAGCGGCGACTTTTCAAATTGTTGAATTGTCATCGGTTCTCAATAAGTGTGCAAAGTTTCAATTTAATCTGATGTCTTAAATTGGGTGGAAATGACGTTCAAATATTACGTTAAATACATACCGGGTGTCCAAAAAATGACTGATGGATTTTAAAATTCAATAACTTGCAAACGGTGAGAGCTATTTAAAAAATTTCTGCACGAGGGTTATGTATAATGTCAGGAGTTTTTTTACCGTCATTTTTGATTTTAGTTCGAATTTCGAACAATAGGTGGCGCTGACGGCGATTGAAGGCCAAGTGATCAGTGCTGAGTGAAGCGTCAACCTGGACTTCAATCGCCATCAGCGCCATCTATTGTCTGAGATGCGAACTAAAATAAAAAATTACGGTAAAAAAACTCCTGACATTATACATAACCCTCCTGCAAAAATTTTTGAAATAGCTGTCACCGTTTGCAAGTTATTAAATTTTAAAATCCATTAGTCATTTTTGGGACACCCGGTACATACAGGTGAAGCTAATAAAAGCGTGTTAATAAATCTAAATGTTGATAGTAACTCTTTTTCATTTAAATATTACCTACAGAAGGTAAATAGAAAGATTGGAAAATACTAGAAGGGACCAGCAAGAATGAAATCACCATTCATAAGAGCAGTCGTTAATGATAATTAATGTGCCTATGTAAATACAAAAGAACATAGCATTAATAGAAAAACTTTAAGAAAAATATATAAACAAATTTCACCAAGTTAAACACAATCAGATGAAGCCAAGGTATGTGACAGCTGATGTTGCCACATCGTGCGTTACTTAAAGTAGGATAAGGAGACAAAAAAAGAAAGCGGAACAAACGGCTTTTAAATAGGAATAAAGGTAAACTTTACAACCTTATGAAACCCTTATGAAACTTTATAAAACCGGAACACTTTATTAAATATTAAAATTTCAATTACGTTATTATATAATTATACATGCCCAGAAAAAATACGGTTTAAAATGGAATTTTGATCATACGCCTTGCAATTACGACAAAACAAATTTATTTAAGCATGATATTTTCAAAAAAATATTTTTTTGTAAGAATTAAATCATTTAGCATAAAGGTATTTTTTGCTCTAGGCAAATATTTTAATAATAAAGTGGTCATGCCACCCATATAAATGTAAGATCCGTTATTTTTTCATGATAAAAATCAATTATTTTCCAAGTTTCTTATCTATTACACATATGTCACAATTTTATTTTTAAAACTGATTATTACAAATAAACTGATACATAAAACTTTTTTTTGCGTTTTATATTTAAAAAATAAAAAAAAAAATCATTTTATAAAAAGTGTGTCAACCCTCCCGAGTCTGCCCGATGAAGTTCAAATATATACAATTTTTATAAATATATTTTCAAAATGTAACAATACATAAAAAACATAAAACCGCTGAACTTGCTTTAACTTTGAAATTGAACACGAAGACTAAATTCAAGGAAGAGATAATAATAAAAGAAGATATATGTGACAAAAAAAATCCTTTAAAGAATTTCCGACAGATGCTACGTTATATGATGTGCATGTTATCGCTTCTGTCATATAACATTTCTGTCAGATAAAATTATGATGGAAGAACTAAATTTTTTCTCTCGCTATCCTATAAAAATATTTCTTTTAAACTAGATTTTTTGTTTCAACCATACACATCACTGTCACTTAATCCAATTATTCTTTTTTTTCGATCATTCTTTTGTGTAACCTAATGTTTCTATTGGCTAAAAATACGATATTGCACTTTAAATCTCTTGTCAACAAGAACAAATGATAAATTCCGTGATAGATAATGTTTCGTTTAGAGA
Organism: Maratus speculifer; assembly: GCA_964019185.1. Lineage (NCBI taxonomy): Eukaryota > Metazoa > Arthropoda > Arachnida > Araneae > Salticidae > Maratus > Maratus speculifer. The sequence continues at coordinate 348,986,757 of OZ025294.1, forward strand.
AAATAGAACCGTTGGGATTGAGAATGTCAGTTGTTTGTTATTTGAAATAAATAATTATTTTTGAGAATCACAGGTCAAAATTAACTTCGAAGCTCAACACATTTATACCAAGTTTGGATTTAAGAGAAAATAGTTTTTGGAATATTCTCAGAGCGTCAAATGTTAATATTTCAGAAGTTTTTTTCCGAGAATATCTAATAAAGTAATGTCACAATGTCACTTCCCCGTAAGACATGGTGACGTCACGGTGACGTCGTTGTGAAGTCACACTGTGACTTTGTGACCGTCGATGTGACGTCACGTGACGTCGATGTGAAGTCACAGTGACTAAAATGTGAAGTCGTTATGGCCGTTTTAGAGCTTGTTTGTGACGTCACATTGTGACCACTTTGTGACGTCACAATGTGACCAATTTGTGAAAAGTGTGTCATTTGTGACGATTTTGTCATTAACATGGTGACGAAACTGTGACGAAAGTGACAATGCTTTCAAGTCACATTGTGACCAAATTTTGAAATACAGGGTGAGTCCAAAATCATGGAACAAACTTCAAGGGGGTGGTAGGACTCACTATAACAAACAATGATGGCACAGAAATATATGACCGGAAGTGACCCGTCAAGACGCTACACTAGTCACTAAAAAAGACCCGGAAGACAATAATGTTAAGTCTATGGGGGAGGCGTTGTTTTCAAATATCTTGCTCAAATTTCAATATTTTACATGATATTTTTTCCATGGGATAGCTGAGGACGATCCACAACCGGGCTAATTTTTACTTTTTCGATTTTGGTTATATTTTTTTATATTAAGATAGTTTCAGTTTTAGAACCGGTTTAAACTGGTTCTGAAAGTTAAAGTATTTTTCTTTTAAGGGGGTAGTAAGGTTTTTTTTTTTTTTTGCATTTTTTTATTTTTGTTTTATATTAATGTACAACATCTTAAGATTATTCTGTGAAAATTTGAAAGCAATTGAAGTAAAACTGACGGAGATATACACTTGTAAGTCTCCGCCCTCCGATTTCGACAAAAGCGTCTGTGAAACTTTAAACGTGTTTTTCTAACACTTCGCTTTTTCGAAGCCGGTGAACTCTGTAGCTCAAAATCTACTGATCCGATCTTTTTTAAATTTTACACACTCTTCCTTTATATAAATTACGAGATAACGCTGTCGAGTTTTTTCTTTTTTTTTTAATTTTAACTTACTTTTAAAAAACAAAATATCAGATTTTTTTGATGAAAAATCAGTATTTTGACTTTTGAGGCTTGTAAAAAATTGAAAAATCAATAATAATAAAAAAAAACTCGACTGCGTTACCTGAGGAAACTTATCAACTAATTAAATCAATTTGGTTTTTTAATTTCAGTTGATCCAGTCATGAGTTATGCGGTTCACCGCGAATCAACTTTTTTTTGGGACGTCTTCGAAGATTCGCTGTCATCGGCTTATTTTTTAATATTTCTTAATGAAAATTTCACAGAATACTCTTTAAATGACATATAATTATACAATAATTATACAAATAAATAAATATTAATTGTATACTTACAAAAAATGATAGAAAATATGCTTTTTTTTCCCTCGAATTAACCTTACTACCCCCTTAATCTGTAACCAAAATCAAAAGAATAACAACCAGCTCAGTTGCAGATCGTCCTCAGCTATCCTATGGAAAAAAAAATTATGCGAAAATATTAAAATTTTACCGAGATATTTGAAAATAGTGCTCCCATACACTTAACATTATAATCCGTGTCTTTTGCAGTGACTAGTGTGGCGTTTCAACGCGTCACTTCCAGTCATACATTTCTATGCCATAATTATTTATTATAGTGAGCACTACCGCCTCCCTTAAAGTTTTTCCCATTATTTTAGACTCACGCTGCAGATCATTTGTGACAAAATTTTCTGTGATGATTCTGTGACGATTTAACTTTTCTTAACGATTATCTAACAATTTAAAAGAAACAGGATCTGCTGAAACTATAACTCCATGCCATGTTCCTGTTAAAATAGTGTTTGACTCCTAAAATCATATATTGACAATTTATGAACAAATGCTGTATAATATATAAAAATAGTTACCTGAAGTAAGGAGACTTTCTTCTAAATTAAAGTTAAAAATTCGATTTACATCACATGCCTTACAACTCTGGTGTTGTTTTCAAAATTTGAAAAATATTACCTTTCAAAAATATTTACATATTTTCTCGCCACATGCTGAAAATTGCATAGCTTCAATTTTATTTATAACTGACACACATTTGGTAGAACGTTGTTCAAACTGTTTAATCTTTTTAGTCTTTTTTTTAACTTTTACTCGCTTTAATATCCACAAATCTCAGCACATATCTAAAACTGTACAGCTTGCCAATATTTCTGATCAATAATCCTGATGTCTATAAATATATATAACTTTTAATTATCTTTTGTTGTAATTTTCCAACTGATTGAAAAAGTGTCCAGGTCAGGATTCGAACTAAGCAGTCTTTCGCGCAAATTGTCAATACTTTGTCGACTGAAATATCCTGGAAGAATCTGACGCACACAATTCAGACAGTGAATACGAATGCATACTTATCATTATTATGTATAACCCTATGTAATAATACTTTAATATTTTTTTCAAACTACCCGTATGATAAATGCATAATATTCGTATGATTATATAATGATATTTCTCCGGGTGAATTGTGCGTGCTAAGTTGCTCTGTTGAAAGAGCATTGGCAGCATACATCGAGGGTCTCTAGTTCGAATCCTAACCTAAACACTTTTTTACTCATTTTGGAAAATTAATATTCGTTTGATTAATTTACCAATTAAAATTATTCTGTTAAATATAATATAGTATTATCTTTTGATAAAACTACTTGAAGTTTATGCGCAATATTCGTAATATACAGATTTTATTTGAAAATCGAGTGCAAATGAAGATGAGGCAATTAGTTCTAGTATTACGCTTACTTATTTCCTTACTATAGTGGCCTGTGCGCATGTATGGTAACACCAAGGTTTAAATTCGTAGTTAAACTCATATATATATATTGTATGTGTCATATAGTGTAGATGTGCCGGTAAAGGACATCCTTATGGAATTTATTTTTAAAAAGTTTCCTTATTAATAGTTATAATTATTAGATTTAATTTTTTTTCGTATTTGATGAATCTATTAATAATATTTAAGTATTCTCAGTCTCACTTCCCAATGTTAGACAAAATTTTATTGAAAATAATAGAAATACATCAAACACTAAAAATTTCAGTAATATACATCCCACAAAAAAGTACATGTAATTGTTTTTATGACTATTTAGAACCAAGATTTAATGAACACATACTAATGAAACAAAATTGTTATTTTCAACACCATTTAACAATTAAGATATCAAAAATTAATAAAATAATGCGATAATTACTCATTTTTAAAAATCAATAATTGTTATTATCACAAAATCAATATCTTAATTATTTTAGATACATGGTTTAAAATAATAAATGTCATGGAATTACAGTTATCAAATTTTTGCGATTATGAGAAATTCAGAAAGGTAATAAAAAAGTTTAAAAAAAATTGTTTTTGCAATATTAGTGCATAAATTAGTATATTTATCACTATTTTCAACAATTAAACAACCCCAAACTCCTTTATATATTAATTATAACGTTAACTTTTGATTATGTATACATTTTTTAATTTATTAAAATGTGATTTTCACCATGTAATTAAAAAAATGTGATTAAAGTGCATTTTAAAAATAATATTATTAACTATTTTCAAATCATTGACATGCTGTTCCGTATTTCAACAAAATAAATGTTAAATTTATTGAATTTACTAAGGTAAGTGAATTCAAAAAAGTTAAATATGATACTTATTCCTTTTATAACATGTTTATTACGAAATTAACAGAAATCATTATAAAAAAAAGCAGGAAAAATAAAATTTTCTTACCTCTTTCTTATCGGCATTATCCTCTAATAACAGTGTGATAATCCAAATGGGGAAGATAATTTCGAAGTCGGAATGTCCGAATGAAGTACAATGACATTGGCGCACTTATATTAACGAAACGCCACTGACATTGTATTTTTTCGGACAGACATTTTATATAAAATGTCACCTGATAGCATTTCTGCATAACTTTTTAAAAATTTTCAACTTACGTACTAAATATACAGACATAACACCATAACAAAGCTACTAGAGCAGCTGCCTAATATTCTAAAGAATAAATCGTGTCAACTATTCTGGTCGTTGCCAAACGATATTTTTTAAGCAGGTGTTTTTTTGTTATTATTGGTTGTTTGAGCTTCGAAGATTTGTAAGGTGAATGCGCATGCGCATTAGTTTTATGAGAGTATCCCTAATTAAAATTTTGAGGTTAATTTTTTTTTCACTCATTTCTATTTTACTTTTAAATAGTTTCGAAATACAGTGGAACTTTCATTTAACGAAGCCCATATATCACGAAATTATCTACTTTTTTAATTTTCTGTTGAACCTAGAACGCAATTAACATTTAAATTAATATTCATATTAAAAAAAAATTCTATTTAGCAAAATTTGTTGCACTTCCATGCGTGCACAATATTCAAAAGGATAGATTGCTGTTAAGATTGATTGGTGAATATATTTCAGCGGCTTGTATGAATTGAAATTATGTATTTATTTTATCTTTTAAATAAAAAGGAAAAAATGCGAAAATTTTTCGATATGCTAAGAAAGGGATTCTAGTTCCACGAAAATATTATAGGTCCATTCTCTGAATACTTAAAAAAGATGCGAAAGTTTTTATGAGTGTATCTTTCATAAGACATCACCACAAAGTAATATTCCGATTTTTTTTAATTTTTGGATTTGAAATACAAGAGAAAACGAGAAATAGAACGCTGCGATTCAGTTTTTGTTTCCCTTCTGTTATTACGTGGTTTTTTAGATATTATACTAATGAATTTTTTCTTATGTGGTTATATTGCATAACAAAAATTACTATCTAAATTAAAAGACAGTTTTATAATATTTCCATTTTTCTTTGTAGTTTGCTATACAAATTTCATGAATTTTCGTGGATTTCTATTCAACGATATTTTTTTCATAACGAAGCATTTAAGTGTAACGAGAAATTTCCTTAAATGGAAGTTTCACTGATAGGTTCATTGCTGGGTGCTTAGTTTCATATGATGGGAGGTTTATCTCACATATGTGATATGACGTACACGTTACATGCACTGCATGTAACGTGTGGCATAACAGCGATTGCACAATATTCTTCTGAAATGCCAGAAAACACGTTTTTTTACCAGTAAATAACATGGTTTGAAGAATTTTTGTAATTTTCTAAAGTTTTCTAAGAAAGTCACATTTGAGTCACAATGTGACGTCACTGAGTGGTGATAATTTGGTCACAGATGTGATGTGACCACAGTGACTCGCAGTGACGTCATTGTGACCATGCATGCTACGAGGGATCTTTTGAAGAATTTTTGTATATATTTTTTAATTTTCTAAGAAGGTCACATTTCAGTCACAATGTGACGTCACTGAGGGGTGGCATTTTGGTCACAGATATGACGTCACATTCAGTCACAATGTGACGTCACTGAGCGGTGGCATTTTGGTCACAGATGTGACGTGACCACAGTGACTCACAGTGACGTCACTGTGACGTCACTGTGACCATGCATGCTATGTGGGTCTTGAATACACCATAAATAAAAGAAGCTAATGCAGTGTTCTTGAAGAAATTATTTTTTTTTCATCATGTGCGAAGGAAGTTCTACGATTACAAGAGCAGAAGAAAAGCTTAATTTTATTCTCATAGTAGTAAGACACAATATGTTTATAGTACTATATATAAATTACAGCACTTTGTAAGGAAAAGTTTCCCTGTCTCACAAAATGATTGATGTAACTTTGGCTGACTGCTTGCTTATAGTGGCATCAGATATCATTATATTAACTATTTATGGCATTTTGTAGGGAGAAGTTATCCAAATAACACAAAATGATTCGAATAATACTGACTAATTGCTAGCTAATAGCTGTATAATATTGCACTGTTAAAAATCTGCAACCTTAGCAGCATAGTCATAGCATTTAGTTGCATAGTTTATCTGTATTTATGAAACGAAAACGAACAGTATACTTTCTCGCAATTTTGAAATGTTTTGAATTTGTTTGCATATTTTGTTCAATTCTCCAATGAATTTAAAACTTGTGTAGTTAAAACTAAATGTAGTTAAAACTAAAAATTGGCCCCTTCTATCCTTAGTTTCTAATTTGGATGTACCACGTTATTTGGAAAACTCACAAATTGCAATTTGTAGAACAAAATGCTTCAGTGTCAAAAGCACTTACGCAAAAAATATACCAATTTTAAAAATGGGGCTCCATTCTATGCATATTTTGAACGACTATTTAAAATCAATGATAAAATCTCAATACAATGTATAATTTATCTCAATTATATAATAATGTATTTTATTCGAATATTTTTGTATTTTTGAGCATAATTTTGTGCATGAATGTATTTCAATTTTAAATATTCTATTTATCAATGCCCACCAAATGATGCAGTCACTTGTATTGTAAATCCTTTAAATTTCATTTGCATTATAGCAATATCGCCCTAGTTATTCGCACTTCAGGTCATTAAAATATAAGAAAAGACCAATCAGTGGTGCGTAAACAACCAATGAAGCACACTGATTGGTTGGAAAACCTGTGCCTTACAGAAACCATGGATGCATTCCAGCGCTTCACAATCTTTTTTTCTTTGAGGTACACTTTTCTTAGGCTATTCATTTCGGAGTACCACCATTTCTCATTGAAATAACCCCTTCTCTCTCAACATATTTTTTTTCTTTTAATCTTATCACAAACATATAAAAAATCGATTCAAATTTCAATTACATTTCAATGCATTTTAAGGTAAACATCCATTTTTATGATATTAACTAAATACCAGGAAATATTTAATATAGTATTATAAGAAATTTTAATAATCATAAGATGATTATTGATTAATACGTTTTAAGTAAAAAATAATAAAATTTAGAGATTTGATCCTATTTAGGCATTCTGCAATTATTATTAAATACGGAAAATTAAAAAAATAAAAACGTTTCGATTAAATAATATTCCATAATGACTAATTGAAGTTTTTATGAAGATGGGGGGAGGGTATTTATCATTGGGGACATTCACGCAATATGATTATTGAACGTGAGAATAAGATTATGACACGCAATATGATTATTAAATTCATGTAGGACGCGCGGATACTGGCGTTGCATTTTCAATAAATTATTAGGTTTAGTGGGCCTTTTTGTGCATTTTAAATTTACACATTAGGCTAATATTGTCATCGAAAACGTAATCAATTTTCTTTATGTATTTTTAGTTAAAGCATCTTTTTTGTGATTTCCGGCAATACCTGTATTATTTTTATGTATCCCTAGAAGGTTTTTCACCATGCCTTCAGTTGGGAACCTGTTATCTAGTCAAATGGTCAGGTTATAACGTAAACGGAACATTAAAGTGTGATATACTCTGTAATGGAGGTGGTGTTTAATTTGTATTTTTATGGATTTTTTGTGAATTGTGTAAATATTTATTGGTTGATTTGTCTGGATGATTGTTCTTTGTATGAACACATCATTAGCTATATTTTGAAAACTTGTTTCCATTCAAAATTATCCACCGTAATGGCAATATTCAAATAGCAAGCAAATTTCTTTTTCAATGTTTTCCGATTTTGTATAAATTTTTAAATTTTACCTGTATTTGCAAATTGGGTTTATTTCGAAGTTATTCATTGAGTATTTTTGAAATAAAACCATGTTTGGATATCCATTACTTTTATATATTAATATTTTCGCATTCTTACTCATTAAGAATAATAAATAATTAATTTTTATGATAAAAAGAGTTTGTTATTGATTAATTTTACATTTCACAAGAAATGAGAGAAATTGATTTCAAATAAAACTAAAAGAACGTTGACTTAATGTTTGTAGAACTAAAATTATCTTTTCTAAATAAATAAAAGAGTACTTTTACATACTTTCTTTTACATTTTCCATAATCCATGAAATAAAATCTTTCGTTTGATTTCGTACATATACAAAGTTACTCTCTACCGAAAATAAAAATTTTCAAGAAATAATTTTCTCAATGAACATTGCTGCCAGATTTAGAAATTTCTTTCTGAATTTATATTTTTATGCTAGTCTTTTTCCTGTTTACTGAAAATACAATTCGAATTGCTTGAAGATACAAATTCAAAAAGATACAGCCCTGAATTAGTTTTATTTCGGTAAAAATAATTTTTCTTTTGTAATATTTTGCATAATGAATTTTATAATCTGAAAAATATTTTAATCAAATCCTTCTCAAAATACTTTCAAATTCAGGCATTTTCTTCTGAACTTATGTTTTTATTCTTTTCTCTTTTTCTGTTTATAATTATTTGTCTCATGCATCATATTTTACTACATCATTCAGTTATGATTTTAATTAAATAAAAAGGCATTTTGTTTATATTATATTATATTACCTGTACGAAGGTACTTACTATTAAAAATAAAATAAAGACAAATATGCTTAATTTTCTATATCAGTGGTTTTTTGTTTTTGTTTATTTTACTTTTTAAAGTTTTTTTTAATTATATTTTTAATTATTTTCAATTTTCTGTTTGCAATCCCTTGAAGCCATAAATTTACAAGAGCTGAAATTCTTTACTTCGTTGGACATGTTTTAATTACATTTTGGAATGCTCATTTAAGCGAGAACTATTGATGATGTTTTGCTACGACCAATTATTTGCATGAGAATTATAGGTCAAGGGAGGATAACACTCGCTGAAGAGAGAAGGGGTCATTCTAAGGGAACCTAATCGATATTTATTTCTAGGGGTGTTCAAATTAAAAAGTACGTATCATTTTAACAACTAAACCAGTTAAAATTTGAACATGCAGCTTTGGCATAAAATAGTATGACATCCAGGGATACGACTAAAGTGACCGACGCGTTTACGCACATGCGTGGGTCTTTATGCAGGAAAGTGGAGAGAAGCGAACGATTGTGTGTTCTGGCCAATCAGCACGAAAGTGCGTGTGAGGACAAAATGGATTTTCCATTTGCAAATTTGACAAATAAGAAGCATATGTTAAAATCTGGTTCAGCGTAAAATTGAAAAACACCTCACTGCACCTTAATCGTCGAATTTTGAAATGGAAAAGCAATGGTGTTTTCACATGCACTGCTGTGCCAATTTGGGGGAATAATACAAAAATATATATTTCAAGTGATATTAGTAAAGATTTCATGGAATATTTAAGATTTACAAATAAATTGATACATGTCTATCTAAATAAAAAATGTTTATAATTTCCTAAATGATACGTTCGTCGTTTGGAATATGGATCCTCTATAACTTTTGGAATTTTGACCTATGTCCCCACTGACTTTTTAAAAAATAAATTATATGATTCCATGGATTGAGCAAATTTCAAATGTAATTTTGAATATTAAAAATTTATTTAAGGATTTGTATTTTGTTCTATACTCTGAAATGAGACAGCTAGAGTATGGAAAGCAAATGTTTATACGCACAAAGATGAAACATTTTATTTTATTAATTATGGATTTTTTTCTAATAACGAGAATAACGATTTTTGCAGAATTTGAGTATATTTTCGCTACAAATAGTTTCAATCCAAGCGTATGAATTCTTTTAGAAAAAGCCATTTTAACGGACCTTATGCACGCGACATGAAGTCGGGACTATAATTTATCTACTGACGGTACTTACTTTTGAATGTTAGTATAAAAGTCTATGGACTATGTGTTGTTAAAGCTCTTTTGTTAAGAATATCCGAAAAAATATTCATTATTTTGGCAGTAGATATATTGTTATATATTGTTATATAAATTCAAAATGTTGTTCTGTATCTAGAATATTTGCTAAATTTTCAAAATTTTGTTTAAGCTTTACGATGGCAACCTGGTTCGAGTATAAAAATAATTTGCTGGCGATATTTTTATCATGGCCAATTAGATATATTACGTCCTGGTGCATTTCGCTAAAAACCGCCAAAAAAGTGAAGCTGGATTCAGTTTCAAACCCTGAACCATTTCATTGGACCACGTAACGCAAACCTGCCCAAATTAGCATTGAATGAGCTGATTTCTGTTCTTTGAAGATGGTCATTGTTTTGGTTCAGGGTTTGTACGATTGATTAGAATAACTAGGGCTGGGTATCTTAGTCCTCTGGCGGGAGAATTCATACATTAATCTCAAATGAACGTGCCGTATATATCTAGTTGGGCATGATTATTATATAAACTGAAATTCTTGAGATAGAGTTGATAGAAAAACGGATCAAGTTAGTGATCATTCTGATGAAGAGAAGCGTCACGTGCATAAGGTTCATTCAAATTCATTTTTGGAAATTTTACTCATTGATCTAATGTTACATTGTTTCTAAAAGCATTTAGTAGCGAAAAAAATAACAGACAAATAAATGATAATTAAATAAAACTACATTACTACTTTTATTGCTTTGTATTATATTTAAAATAAAACTTTTATTTTCATAATGATATTTTTATAATAATAATATTTTTTCTAAATATTTCATATCTTAAAGAATATATATATTTTTTTTACATTACATTAAAAATTCTGTCACATGATATGTTTCATAGAAAAAAGTTTCTTTTTCAATTTTATTTTAAAATTGTACAGATAGGCGATAGTTTTTTCCTCGAATAAGAGCTTAAAACTTTGGAAAGAAATCGTTTTGGAAACCTTTCGTGAAAACGAACGTTTGAACTCCGAAATTTTATTTTTGTTTTAAAAATGGACTCGAGGAATAAAAGTTCTTTAATGCCTCTATTAAATCTGGAGAAAAATGATTTTTCAGTCCCGTTCACGTTTCTAATTTTAGAATATTAAATAATGCGAAAAAAGTTTTTTTATTTATTACGTTAATTTAAGGAAAGAAAGAAAACGGTAACAAAATAATAAAATTTAAAGTTAACAAAATAATTGCGTCCTTAAAATGCATGCGTACGTTTTTTAAAGGAAAATATTTTAAGAGATTTTAATAAACAAATTAATTATAATTAAATAAAGCTACATTACTATTTTTATTGCTTTGTATTATACTTAAAATAAATCACTAATTTTGATAATTAATTTTCATAATTGGTATCTTTCAAGGGACTTTATATTTTAAAGACTATTCTTTTACACATCCCGTTAAAAATTATTTCACGTGAAAAGTTTCATCAAAAACAGTTTCTTTATGAAATTTTCAACTTTCTATTTTGATTTAAAATTGTACAGATAGGCGATAATATTTTTCTTTTCTTCTATAAGTGCTTAAAGCTTTGGAAAGAAATCGTTTTGAGAAACAATTCGTGCACTCCAAAATTTATATTTTGTTTCAAAAATTGACTCAAAGAATAAAAGTTCTCGAGTGTCTTCATTAAGTCTGGAGAAAAATAATTTTTCAGTCACGTTCAGTTTTTTTTAATTTTAGGCTATTAAGTAATGAACAAAACAGTTTTTTATTTGTTAAGTTAATTAAAGGAAAGAATGAGAAGAAGGTAACAAAATAATAAAGTTTAAAGTTTACAAACTTATGGCATGCTTAAAATGTATGCGCAAGTTTTTTGAAGGGAAAAAGTTTAAGCGTTCTTATTTCAACAAGTCTTTAAAAAGAATTCTTACTATTTGTATTTATAGAAATCTATTGCTATTTTAAAAATGTACTTTTCAACAATACAAACTCTTCAATAATAAAATCTTCATTCTGTTTGTTTGCATGAAGTCCTGTGAAAATGAAATACAGTTCAAAATTCCGGCATTTTTGACGGAGTGTGTGTGTGTGTGGGGGGGTTATATGCTATAGTAAATAGGTAAAACGAGATTAATCTCTGTGTTGCTTTGTATCATGATTAAAATAAAACTTTTATTTTCGCAATTAAATTTTTGTTGTTATTATCTTTCAAAGGACTAGATATTTTAAAGAATATTCTGTTTTACATTTCATTAAAAATTCTATCCCGTGAAATGTTTCATCGAAAAAAAAATATCTTTATAAATTTTTCAAATTTTGATTTTATTTTTAAATAGTTCAGACAGGCAATAGTTTTTCTATCTCTCTCTATAAGATTTTAAAGCTTTAGAAAGAAATCGTTTCAGAAACCTTTTGTGAAAACGAACGCTTGCACTCAGAAATTTTAATTTTGTTTCAAAAATGGACTTGAGGAATAAAAGTTCTTAAGTGCCTTTATAAAGCCTGAAGAAAAATTATTTTTCAGTCACATTCAGTTTTCTAATTTTAGATTATTAAGTAATTGCCAAAAAACAGTTTATTATTTATGATGTTATTTAAAGGAAAGAATAAAAAGAATGTAACAAAATAATAAAGTTTAAAGTTTACAAACTAATTGCGTCCTTAAAATGCATGTGTACGCTTTTTAAAGGGGAATAGTTTAAGAGATTTTCTTTAAACAGAATTTCGAATGAAATAGCACATATGGGTCATTCTATTATAAAAGTAATAAATTGTGTCATGAAATATTCATAAAAAGTGATTAACTAATAATAATAATGTTGTGTAGTATAGTTATAAAATGTGCGTAATTAATCAAATAATAAAAATGTAATATTGCTTTTATAAAATTAATATTTGTAAATTGCTTTATATTATACATTATTAAAATAAACATTTCCACAAGTTTGAAGCTTCCTTAGGCGGTAAATTTTTAATCTTGTGAAATGGCAACAATTCTTTCTTTTTTTAATCATTATTGCTTTTTACGAGTAAAATGGCTATGATGGACAAGCACAGTAAGAATTTTACACTGGTTCCATAATGATGTATTAGGTACGGAACCCTAAAAATAATTAAATTAAGAAATAAATAAAAAAAATTACATTAACATTCTTATTGCTTTTTATTATACTTACAAATTAACTTTAATATGTATTCATAATAATATTTTTCTAATTATCATTATCTTTCCAAGGACTACATATTTTAAAGAATATCCTTTTTTAACATTGCGTTAAAAATTCTTTCACGTGAAATGTTTTATAGAAAAAACTTTCTTTTCAATTTTCAAATTTCTATTTTATTTTTAAATTGTACAGATAGGCGATAATATTTTTTCTTCCATAAGAGCTTAAAGCTTTGAAAAGAAATCGTTTCAGAAACCTTTCATGGAAACGAACGTTTGCTCTCTACGAAGTTTTAATATTGTTTCAAAAATGGACACGAGGAATAAAAGTTCTTGAGTGCCTTTATTAAGACTGGAGAAAAAATGATTTTTCAGTCACGTTTAGTTTTCTAATTTTAGACTATTAAGTAATGAACAAAGAAAGTTTTTTATTTATGATGTTAATTAAAGGAAAGAATAAGAAGAAGGTAACAAAATAAAGTTTAAAGTTTACAAACTAATTGCGTACTTAAAATACACGCGTACCTATTTTAAAGGAAAATAGTTTAAGAGGTTTTATTTCTTTAAACAGAATTTCGAATAAAATATCACATTTGGAATCATTTAAATATAAAAGTATTAAAATTGTGTCATGAAATATTAATTAAAAAAAGATTAATAATAATGTGGTGTTGGAACGCAATAAAATGCGCGTGATTAATCAAATAATAAAAATGTATTATTACTTTTATAAAATCAATGTTTGAAAATTGCTTTAATACATGTAGTATTAAATAAACATTTACACAAGTTTAAAGAGCTTCCTTTGGCGGTAAATTTTTAATCTTGTGAAATGGCAACAATTCTCTTTAAAAAATCATAATTGCTTTTTACGAATACAATGGCTATGATAGACAGACACGAGGGATTTTATATTGGTCAATTTTTACTTTTTAGGAACGGAATTTTAAAAATAGTAATAATAGTAAATAAATAAATAAAACTACCTTAACATTTTTAATGTTTTGCATTATACTTAAAATAAAACTTTTATTTTCACAATTATATTTTTTTAATTATTAATTATCTTTCAAGGGATTTCATATTTTAAAGAATGTTCTTTTTTACATTACATTAAAAATTCGTTCGCATGAAATGTTTCATCGAAAGAGTCTTTTAACTTTCTATTTTAATATAAAATTGTACATATAGGCGATAATATTTTTCTTCCATAAGAGCTTAAAGCTTTGAAAAGAAACCGTTTCAGAAACCTTTCATGAAAACGAACGTTTGCTCTCTATGAAATTTTAATATCGTTTCAAAAATGGACACGAGGAATAAAAGTTCTTGAGTGCCTTTATTAAGACTGGAGAAAAAATGATTTTTCAGTCACGTTCAGTTTTCTAATTTTAGACTATTAAGTAATGAACAAAGACAGTTTTTTATTTATTACATTAATTAAAGGAAAGAATAAGAAGGTAACAAAATAATAAAGTTTAAAGTTTACAAATTAATTGCGTCCTTAAAATGCATGCGTACGTTTTTTGAAGAAAAATAGTTTAAGAGATTTTATTTCTTTGAACAGAATTTCGAATAAAAAAACATATTTAGGTCATTCGATTATAAGGGTATAAAATTGTGTCATGAAATATTCATAAAAAATGATTAACTAATAATAAAATGCACGTAATTAATCAAATAATTAAAAATGTTTCATTACTTTTATAAAATTAGTATTTGGAAATTGCTTTATATCATGCAGTATTAAAATAAACATTTCCGCAATTTTAAAGCTTCCTTAACTGGTAAATATTTAATCATGTGAAATGGCAACAATTCTTTTTTTTTAAATCATAATTGATTTTTACGAGTAAAATTTCGATGACAGACAGAAAGACAGGAGGGAATTTATATTGGTTCCAATTATACTTTTTTGGTGCGGAATCCTAAAAAATATAATATTGCGTAATAAATAAATAAAACTACATCAACATTTTTTTTGCTTTGCTTACTTAAAATAAAACATTTATTTTCACAATTATATTTTTATAAATTATTATCTTTCAAAGTACTTCATATTTTAAAGAATATTCATTTTTACATTACGTCAAAAATTCTTTGACATGAATTACTTCATAGAAAAAAGTTTCTTATGAATGTTTCAACTTCCTTTTTATATTTTGAAATTGTACAGATAGGCGATAATTTTTTCTTTCCTTCTATAACATCTTAAAATTATGGAAAGAAATTGTTTGAGAAATCTTTCGTGGAAAACAAACGCTAGCACTCTGAAATTTTAATTTTGTTTCAAAAATGGACTCGAGGAATAAAAGTTCTTGAGTGTCTTTATTAAGTCTGAAGAAAAATGATTTTCCAGTCACGTTCAGTTTTCTAATTTTAAACTGTTAAGTAATGAACAAAAACAGTTTTTTATTTAACATGTTGATTAAAGGAAACAACAATAAGAAGAAGATAATTTATCCTTTATGCAAAATTTATGTTATTTTATTGTATTTTACGTTATTTCCTTAAATTTAAAAAAATCGAAATTTTTGTGTACCTTTCATAAGAAGAAATATTTCAAGTGTCTGAAAAAAAGTTCCAAATAATAGAGTTCAAGTTTATTGATATTCAATAGGCTTCTTTACATTATTACATACTAAGTACACACCAATTTTCAACTCTCTATCTCAATTTGTTCGGAGATAGAAAGTTTACAGACACACAGACAGACGGACGGCAATTTTTTTTTCTTCTAAAAATGTTTTTCGGAATCTCCAGTGTCTCAAATGGGTAAATATGTAAAAAAAATTCGATTTTCAAAACAATTACAAGACTTACCCTGCACTACGTATGATGGTAAGTAGTAATGATAAATAAACATTAAACTACATTAATATTTTTATTGATTTGCATTATACTTAAAATAAAACTTTTATTTTCACAATTATATTTTTTCAATTATTATTATCCTTGAAGGGAGTTCATATTTTAAAGAAATATGAAAAATCTTTCACGTGAGATGTTTCATTGAAAAAAAAAGTTTCTTATGAATTTTTCAGCTTTCTATTTTATTTTAAAATTATATCGATAGGCGATAATATTTTTCTTTCCTTCTATAAGAGCTTAAAGCTTTGAAAAGAAATTGTTTCAGAAATCTTTCGTGAAATCGAACGCTTGCACTCCGAAATTTAAATTTTGATTCGAAAACAGACACGAGGAATAAAACTTTTGGAGTGCCTTTATTAAGTCTGGAGAAAAATGATTTTTCAGTCACGTTCAATTTTCTAATTTTAGACTATTAAGTAACGAAAAAGACAGTTTTTTTTGTTACATTAATTAAAGGAAAGAATAATAAGAAGGAAATAAATAATAAAGCTTAAAGTATAAACTAATTGTGTCCTTAAAATACACGCCTCTGTTTTTTAAAGCAAAATAATTTTGAGATTTTTTTATTTCGTTAAAAAAGAATTTCGATTGAAATAACACATTTAGGTCATTCTATCATAAGGATATAAAATTGTGTCATGAAATATTCATAAAAAAATCGCAATTGAAAATGTATAATAATAGTAATAATAATAATCATGTGATAATAGAATGCGTAGTGTGTAGAATAGTAATAGAATGCATGTAATTAATCAAATAATATAAATAAATTATTATTTTTACAAACTCAATGTTTGAAAATTGCTTCATATCTTGCAATATTCAAATAAACATTTCCAAAAGTTTAAAACTTTCTTAGGCAGCAAATTTTTAACCCTGTGCAATGGCACAAGCTCTTTCTTTTTTTAAATCATAATTGCAATTTATTATGTAATTTCATAATTCAAAAACAAGTAAAACTGAAAATAAATCATTTATTAGTTTTTTAACAGAATTACTTTTCGTGGAAAATATTTATTTAAGAATTTATTGTATTTCATATTAATAGGAAAACAAGTTGGTGGAAAGTATTGTTATAAAATATGTCGATATTCTTATTTTCTGATTTCTCGAATGAATAAAAATAGCTTATTAAAGACATGTTAGTATTGTATTTTTGCTTTGAAAGCCTACTTTTTAAAATTTTACGCTTAAAAAAAGCTCTCGTTTTTATATTATTACATTAAATTTATAAGCATTTAGAAAAATTAATTTTATTATACTGCTTTTGTGGTAATTGTAAAATTAATGTCATCAATTGAATCAGAAAATCGAATCAAAACCATTGTGAAAATACAAATGCATGAAAATCTTTATATTACATAAGTAGTTAATCATCGAAAATCACGATTGGTATAGCTAAAATAAGTTTTAAAGAACAATAAAAGAAAGCCACTTTTTTAATTAAAAGCACATTTTTTGAAAGTGTAACTTGAATATAATAATTTCTTATTTTGGTATAGATTTCGTAAAAAAAATATGCTACATTCTTCCCTACGTTGAAATTTCTGAAAGGTTTTTGCAGATCTACGTCAATCATGACTCCACCATTTAGAACCCAAGACAACCCCTATCTCTAAATTTTATCTATCTGTCTATCTATCTATCTATGTATCTATCTATATTTCTAAAGTTGTGATCTACTTATATATGTATATATTATGCATAAGTGAATCGCTTTTTTATGGACAGGATAATTTTAGTCATTCTGCAAAAAATTCATACATAAAATCTCGGCCAAATCTTTTAATGGACAAAATCGGACCAAATGGGTAGAAATAGGGAGCGTATTGTGTAAACTATAACTTCTTAATTATAATACATATAAAATCATTTTTTAAATTGTTATTACTTCTCGGAAAGGGGCCAAAAATTTACGCATAATAGATTTTTGATATCATAAAAAAAACTAGTTGAAAAGGCAAAAAATAGGGTTTAAGAAAAGCAATCTAACTTTGTGAATATATATGATGACCCCAGAAGCCAAGGGGTATAAGTGACAAAATTGAAAAAATTGAGTTAAGTACACAGGGTATCTGGAAATATGCTTTTTTCACTTCAGGTAAAGAAATATAGGTCATTTTCTTATTATTTGCTGAGTTATAGAGATAAACCAATTTTTTCGAAAAACAAACAATATTGATTAAGTATACATTTAAAGAAAATTGTACTCTATTTTTTTAACAGTTATTGAAATGAGAGTTCAAAGATTAGAATGCAACAAGCAGATGTTTCCTATTTCAATTTAGTCAATTGTTATTGACGTTCCAATTTAACATAAATTATCTTTAAACTCAATTTACTCCAAATCGACATTTTGTCACTTGCACCCCTTGGCTTCTGAGGTCGTCATATATATATACATAAACTAGATAGTTTAGGGCAAGAACTGTCAAGTGATAATGCATAGTTTTTTGCAAAACAAAAGCTTCAAAGACTCGAGCACTAAATGTCAAATCTTTCAAACTTACTTATTGAAAACTTTCTTTTGGGTACTGAAATTTAGCCAGGAAGGTAATTACTGATTTTGTGCTTTGACAGAAAAAGTTAACATCCCAGGTAGCAAAGATTCCAAGGAAAAGGTATTGAATAACTTGGAGCTGGGATTATTCGTTAAAGTACCACCTTTATTTTAAAAGAATGTTTTATAAAGAGATCGAAGATTTTAAGATTTAACTGCGTGCAGTGGTTTAATAATTAACCATAAGACATTGCTGTTACTAATCATGTTTAAATTGTAAATTATTGAATTTTCCACGTAAGTGACTATATTTCTTTATTTAGTCTTTTTCAAATTTACTATTATTAAGGAAATATTAATGCATAATCAATATCCGATTGTGTTTATTTTTATTAAAAAGGTTGTTATAGAAAATAATAAAAAAAATCATTACTTAATACTCGACAGTGTTTATTTTATCAATAAATAAGTTACTGGAAATGATTTTTTAAAAAAAATACTTAATACTCGACAAAATTTATTTTTATAAAAAATCAGTAATAGAAAATCATTTGAAAAATCATTACTTAATACCCGACAGTGTTTATTTTCATCAATAAATAAATTACTGGAAATGATTAAAAAAAATCATTACTTAATACTCAACAAAATTTATTTTATCAAAAAATGAGTTATAGGTAAAGGTAAAGAAAATAATCATTACTTAGCACCAAACAATACTTATTTTTACAAAAAAAATATTTTTATCAAAAAATCATTTTTTTAAATCAAAAAGCGATTTATAAAAATGAAAAAAAAAATCACCATTCTTTATTTACAAAAAACAGGTTTACATTAAAAAAAGGAAAAAAAGTGCTTGTTTATATTTTTAAAAATCCATTTTTATGTATCAGTGTTTTAGATAAATAAGTGCAAGTATTTTCTGTGATTTTACATATGATTGTATACACCTATTTCTTTTAAATAAAAAAAGTTCTGTTTTACCTTATTTCCTCATTATATTGAATGGAATTTAGTATGTAAACTTACTTATTTTAAAACAGTTCAAACCCATTTGTTCCTTAATAGGAAAAGAAAGAAAGAAAGAAAAAAACGAAACAACTTTACTTGAATTATTTCTTGAACATTTTACGTTTCTTTTGCCATAAAATATTGCATATAAAGCACTTTTATGGTGAATACAACCAAAACAGTTAAAACAATTCTTTTCGAAATGATTTGTTTAATTAAATTATATTAATGAAGTTACAAACATCCATTTTCTATAATATATTTTTCAGAACATTTTTTGGACTCTATATTATAAGTGTGATGAACAAGGATGAAAGAAAAATGCATACGTTAGTATATTTTTTATGCTTTTTAATGAACGACGTGCAACATTACGGTACAATTGGATTTTTTGGTCTTCGTCCATTTCTATAAAAAGAAATAAAGAAAAGCAAGAAAGAAAGAAAAAGAAAAATCAGAACTTGAAAATATCGTGACTAAATCAAAACGTGAAAATCAACGAATAAGGTATTTTTTTAAAGATAAGAATGTAAAAAATTTTGTTACATTATTAATCTGGCTTATGGAAAAACAAAAATATTGGTCTTAAAAGAAGATTAATTTTTCTTTTTATATTCAAATAGCAACTCTTTTATTACGGGTATTAAATAAAATGATTAAAATCTACATTAATATAAACAGAAAACAAAACAAAAATTATACACTACTAATTAGAAATCGATTTTTGAAAAAAAAAATGACCAAATGGAGAGAGAAAAATTACCACAGTATTTTTCACTGCGAATATGTTTTCCAGTGTTTATTTAATCTTTTACTGCACCATGTACTGTATCAAGCTCATACCTAAAAATATTATAATTTTCCCTATGTCACATGAATTTGACCTAATGTGATGTCTGTCTCTGATCATAAGAATCAAAAGAATAAAATAATACTGAATTTGTCCATGTCAGATAGTTACAGTGAACAAAAAATTACAACTTGTTCTTTAGAAACAAAAGAAACTTCAAACAAGCTATCAAGATAAAATTTATTTTCACTTTTTTTTTATTTTTACTTAATACTTAAAATTTGTTAACTTAAAAAAAGTTGCAAAGTATCAATCAGATAAAATTAGTTAATTTAATATCATTTAGTTACAAAATGAAGCAATAATATTTTAAAACTCTATGTAGATGTTGTAGATGAAAAAAATTTAAATTAATTCTTTATTATTGTTTTTCCCATTATTATACTGATATATAGATTTTAATTTTTTTTATTATAAATAGAAAATTGGTTCAGTAAAGGGTTAATAGTCAGTTTACTAGGCGGATTTCTTTCAATGGATTTTTAATAAGTTTAAAATAATGGATTTTTAATGATTGCTTACTTCCCGAAAACGTTCCGAAAATGCTTCGTGTTTGTTTTTAAGAAAGAATCTTTATTGAAAGAAAAAACGCAGAGTATTTAAATACAAGTAATTATTTTACGTTGTTAAAAATTTATTTTATTAATTGTATTGCTTACATTCCGAAAATGTTCCGAAAATGCTTCGTGATTGTTTTTAAGAAAGAATCTTTTTTGAAAGAAACAAACGCAGAGTATTTAAATACAAGTGATTATTTTACGTTGTTAAAAATTTATTTTATTAATTGTATTGCTTACATTCCGAAAATGTTCCGAAAATGCTTCGTGATAGTTTTTAAGAAAGAATCTTTTTTGAAAGAAACAAACGCAGAGTATTTAAATACAAGTGATTATTTTACGTTGTTAAAAATTTATTTTATTAATTGTATTGCTTACATTCCGAAAATGTTCCGAAAATGCTTCGTGATTGTTTTTAAGAAAGAATCTTTTTTGAAAGAAACAAACGCAGAGTATTTAAATACAAGTAATTATTTTACGTTGTTAAAAATTTATTTTATTAATTGTATTGCTTACATTCTGAAAATGTTCCGAAAATGCTTCGTGATTGTTTTTAAGAAAGAATCTTTTTTGAAAGAAACAAACGCAGAGTATTTAAATACAAGTAATTATTTTACGTTGTTAAAAATTTATTTTATTAATTGTATTGCTTACATTCCGAAAACGTTCCGAAAATGCTTCGTGATTGTTTTTAAGAAAGAATCTTTATTGAAAGAAACAAACGCAGAGTATTTAAATACAAGTAATTATTTTACGCTGTTAAAAATTTATTTTATTAATTGTATTGCTTAGATTCTGAAAATATTCCGAAAATGGTTCGTGTTTGTTTTTCAGGAACAATCTTTATTGCAAGTACAAAAGCAGAATATTCAAACACAAGTTATTATTCTAGTTATTTTTCAACAAATTTCTTCCGATAATAAGGCATTCCTCGTAGTATGTCATTGACTAATGAGAATCTTTAAAAATACATTTGTTTGCTTTAAAAATACTTTGCCAATTCAACAATACGATTTTTTCTGAAGCATTTGCAATGAAATGCGTACAATTTGCAGGCATTATAATATGTGTGTCTAAAAATCTAACTAAGTTTTGCATTTTCTTACAAAAATAAATCCATATTTGTTATAAGTAATTATTTCCAATGATGTATCTTCCCGGACAAAGTTGCTAATTATAAATATTGAAAAAAATCTCTTTGTTTTCAAATAGTAATATTCAACGTGTTTAAGGGCGCATTGAACGTAAGAATGCTTTATATTTGTGAGTTTTAATTAAAAGTTAAGGTGCTTAAATAATTATGGACCTAGAAAATTATGGTGTTCAAAGCTTTTAAAATAATATACATTAAGCACTGCGGTATATCTCTTTGACTTTTTTCGATAATTTAATGCACTTTTCTAAAATTCTATTTTAGGTAAATAGTTGAAACTTTTGAGCACTAATAAAACTTTTAAAACTAATTTATGCATGGAGTTAATTTTTTTTATTTACATATTGGCTATAATGTGGTATTCAAAATAGATTAAGAAAAAAAAACAAAGTTTTTTATCTTTAAAATTTCGTTAATACCTGTATTAACAACTTTATATCCGCATATTTACCAGTTATATCAGGTATTATCGTAAGTTCAAAATTGGAATTATTGTATATAATAAACTGTACAGAATACTATATTAATAACTGATATTATATAAATAAACCTGTTGAAATATACATATTATATGTTTATATACAATTTTTTGAAAAAGAATTTTGAATTTTTTAGTAGTTGGACGTAGGAAACTCCCCCATTTTGAACTTACGATAATACCTGATATAATTGGTAAATATGCGGATATAAAGTTATAATGTGGTATATTTACCGTAAAAATTTTTCATTTATATATCTATTTTAAATTAAAATCCATGGTGCTAAGTATTTCACATTTTACTTGCCGAAATGTCCCATGTGTCCTTAACTGATTTCGCAATGTGTAAAAAAAAAAAAAAAAAAAAAAAAAAAAACTTGATTAAAGCAGCAAAGCTTGAAATAAAATCCTAATGCTTATTTTGCTTTTCAAATTCTGATTCTTTTGGTATATAATAAAGAGTTCTAACTATTTTTAAATGTATACTAATTGTCATCGCATGTAGTTAGCTGCATTTATTTTCGTATTGTTAAGATATAAAAGTATGACTAAAGATGGTAATATTATTATAAAAATAATTATTCACATAAAAAATTCATACATCAATAATACAAATACAAGAAAAATAAATGCAATGTTTATTTCATTCGTCTATAATTATTATCTGAAAGAAAAAAAATCTGATTTTATTCATGATAAATTTCTTTTTCATCATAATTTCAAATTATATTCATTTGTGAAAATAGTGCAAGAAAGATTGCTTTCTTTTATTTTTTCCTTTTTTTTTTTTGTTGCCTCAGGATATCGCATTTAAAGCATATCTATTTAACAGCACAATGTACCAAATAAAAAGAAAACATTTTTCTTTGCAGGCGATTTATTTAATTTGTTTAAATTGAATGGAGTTGCATCTGTTGACCTGATTTAATGTCTTTGTCAGAAATATTTCTTTTCGTGCTCTAATTTAAGAAGATAGAGATAAAAAAAAGCGTGTACACTTTTTTTAATGTCAGATATTGTAAAGTAAATAATTCTGGTTTATTCGTTTTATATTTTTATCAATTACCTTTTTATCTGTCATCACATTTTCCTCCTCGGTGATAAAGAACGTACAAAAGTAGCACAAAAAAGCCATATTATGGAAATGCATGAATAAATTATTTTTTAGATGACAAAAAAAATTATTTAGCGAACAATTCAAGTTAGCTTTTATGCATGAGATTATAAATCATGGATAAATTTTTTATTTGTGTTAAATAGTATTTTGTTTTCCTTTACGTTACAAAATGGGAAAATAAGAATGAATTAAAAACTATAATTTTCTCTATATTTGTAGTTTTAAAATAAATAGTGAAATGAAAAAAAAATCTCATTAACTATCTAACATAGATTAAACATATAAAAAAATAAATGTTTATCCAATAGTTGGTAATGTTATTCTAGTTGTAGTTATTTCATAGAAGTGTACTTCATAAAAGTTGACATTTTATTAATTTTATCGAAACCACGATTTCGCGCGATTCTTATAAAAATCTATTGTTAAAAAGTCGGTGCCAATCACAGCATGGCTCTTCTATATCTGTTCTAATAGCACCTAATAAAAAAAATAATAATAAATATGTTCTTAGGATTTTTGAAGATTTTAAGTAAAATATTTTGAAACTTATTCTTTTTAAGCCAAAATGAAAGTTGATTCTGATGATTTTCAAATAGCACTGTTATCTGATAACCAGATAACATCAACAAATTTCAAAGTGATACATTAAACAGTTTTTTTAGAAAAGTCTACCGAACAGACATTTTGTAATTTGCTGAATTTATTTTCGCATAGTTAAAATACAAAAGTATGACAAAAGATAGTAACATTATAAAAATAATTGTTCGCATAAAAAAATCCATACATCAATACTACAAATACAAGAAAATTAAATGCAATATTATTTTTTAATATTTATTTCATTTGTGGATACATATTATCTGAAAGAAAAAAAATCGGATTTTATACATGATAGGTTTCTTTTTCATGACAATTTAAAATTATACTAATTTGTGAAAATAGTGCAAGAAAGATTGTTTTCTTTTATTTTCTGTCCTTTTACTGTTGCCTCATGATATTGCATTTCAAGCATATCTATTTAACACCACAATGTACCAAATAAAAAGAAAACATTTTTCTTTTCAGGCGATTTATTTAATTTGTTTAAATTGAATGGAGTAGCAACTGTTGACGTGATTTAATGTCTTTGTCAGAAATATTTCTTTTTGTGCTCTAATTTAAGAAGATAGAGATAAAAAAAAAAGCGTGTACACTTTTTAGCTCACAGGCTATCATAGCCTGAGAGCTCCTGCCCGTCCGTTCTGTATGTACGTTCGTATGTTCGTTCGTGCGTAACGCGATAACTCATGATAAAAATATCGGATCCACTTGAAATTTTGTATATAGGTATATCCTGATAAGGCGCTTCCCTGATTAGTTTTTGGAGTTCATTCGATACGTATAAGAGGTGGAACGGGGGGCTCATGCCCCCCCGCCTTAATTGATATAAATGGGTTTTTCATGCAGAAATATTAGTTTTCGTTCAAAATTTAGATATAGGATCATTGTGATGAGGCGATTCCGTGAATGTTATTAGGTGTTCATTGAATAAGTATAAACAGGGGGAATGGGGGCTCGTGCCCCCCCCCCCTTAATTGATATAAACGGGATTTTCAAGCAGAATTAACAGTTTTCGTTCAAAATTTAGATATAGGATCATTCTGATGAGGCGATTCCGTGATTGTCATTAGGTGTTCATTAAATAAGTATAAACAGGGGGAACGGGGGGCACATGGCCCTCTGCCTTAATTGATATAAACGGGATTTTCATGCAGAATTAAGTTTTCGTTCAAAATTTAGATATAGGATCATTCTGATGAGGCGAGTCCGTGACTGTCATTAGATGTTCATTGAATAAGTATAAACAGGGGGAACGGGGGGCTCATGCCCCTCCCCTTAATTGATATAAATGGGATTTTCATGCAGAATTAACAGTTTTCGTTCAAAATTTAGATATAGGATCATTCTGATGAGGCGAGTCCGTGGCTGTCATTAGGTGTTCATTGAATAAGTATAAACAGGGGGAACGGGGGGTTCATGCCCCCCCCTTAATTGATATAAACGGGATTTTCATGCAGAATTAACAGTTTTCGTTCAAAATTTAGATATAGGATCATTCTGATGAGGCGATTCCGTGACTGCCATTAGGTGTTCATTGAATAAGTATAAACAGGGGGAACGGGGGGCTCGTGCCCCCTCCCTTAATTGATATAAACGGGAATTTCATGCAGAATTAACAGTTTTCGCTCAAAATTTAGATATAGGATCATTCAGATGAGGCGATTCCGTGACTGTCTTTAGGTGTTCATTGAATAAGTATAAACAGGGGGAACGGGGGGCTCAAGCCCCTTCCCTTAATTGATATAAACGGGATTTTCATGCAGAGTTAACAGTTTTCGTTCAAAATTTAGATATAGGATCATTCTGATGAGGCGATACCGTGGCTGTTATTAGGTGTTCATAGAATAAGTATAAACAGGGGAAACGGGGGGCTCAAGCCCCTTCCCTTAATTGATATAAACGGGATTTTCATGCAGAGTTAACAGTTTTCGTTCAAAATTTAGATATAGGATCATTCTGATGAGGCGAGTCCGTGGCTGTTATTAGGTGTTCATTGAATAAGTATAAACAGGGGGAACGGGGGCTCTAATACCCCTCCCCTTAACTTGTATAAATGGATTTTTCAATCAGAATTGTCAGATTTCGTTCAAATCTCTGAATAGTTTTGGAAGTTTAATGGTTAAATATAAAAGAGGAAAATAACTCCTCTTAAATTATATAAATGCTAAATGGGTTTTTATTAAGAATTATCCGATTTGCTCTGAATTTTGGATATAGGTTTTTTAATATGATAAAGCATGTACTTGATAGTTTAGGAGGTTCAATGATTAAGTATAAAAAAGGAGAAAGGGGAGAGCTGTTACCCCTTTTTAATTTTTTTTTTGAACGGAATTAACGAAAATACAAGGCTGTAATGTACAATTAGTATGCGTAGCCTGTGAGCTCAATGCCATCAGTTTAACTGGGATATATTCTTTTTTAGCTCACAGGCTATCATAGCCTGAGAGCTTATGTGCCCGTCCGTTCTGTATGTACGTTCGTATGTTCGTTCGTGCGTAATGCGACAACTCATGATAAAAATATCGGATCCACTTGAAATTTTGTATATAGGTATATCCTGATAAGGCGCTTCCCTGATTAGTTTTTGGAGTTCATTCGATATGTATAAGAGGGGGAACTGGGGGTTCATGCCCCCCCCGCCTTAATTGATATAAATTGGTTTTTCATGCAGAAATATTAGTTTTCGTTCAAAATTTAGATATAGGATCATTCTGATGAGGCGATTCCGTCACTGTTATTAGGTGTTCATTGAATAAATATAAACAGGGGGAACGGGGGGCTCATGCCCCTCCCCTAAATTGATATAAACGGGATTTTCATGCAGAATTAACAGTTTTCGTTCAAAATTTATATATAGGATCATTCTGATGAGGCGATTCCGTGACTGTCATTAGGTGTTCATTAAATAAGTATAAACAGGGGGAACGGGGGGCTCATGCCCCCCTCCCATAATTGATATAAACGGGATTTTCATACAGAATCAACAGTTTTCGTTCAAAATTTAGATATAGGATCATTCTGATGAGGCGATTCCGTCACTGTTATTAGGTGTTCATTGAATAAATATAAACAGGGGGAACGGGGGGCTCATGCCCCTCCCCTAAATTGATATAAACGGGATTTTCATGCAGAATTAACAGTTTTCGTTCAAAATTTAGATATAGGATCATTCTGATTAGGCGATTCCGTGACTGTCATTAGGTGTTCATTGAATAAGTATAAACAGGGGGTACGGGGGGCTCATGCCCCCCCCCTTAATTGATATAAATGGGATTTTCATGCAGAATTAACAGTTTTCGTTCAAAATTTAGATATAGGATCATTCTGATGAGGCGAGTCCGTGGCTGTCATTAGGTGTTCATTGAATAAGTATAAACAGGGGGAACGGGGGGCTCATGCCCCCCCCCTTAATTGATATAAACGGGATTTTCATGCAGAATTAACAGTTTTCGTTCAAAATTTAGATATAGGATCATTCTGATGAGGCGATTCCGTGACTGCCATAGGTGTTCATTGAATAAGTATAAACAGGGGGAACGGGGGGCTCGTGCCCCTCCCCTTAATTGATATAAATGGGATTTTCATGCAGAATTAACAGTTTTCGTTCAAAATTTAGATATAGGATCATTCTGATGAGGCGATTCCGTGACTGTCATTAGGCGTTCATTAAATAAGTATAAACAGGGGGAACGGAGGGCTCTTGCCCCCTCCCTTAATTGATATAAACGGGAATTTCATGCAGAATTAACAGTTTTCGCTCAAAATTTAGATATAGGATCATTCAGATGAGGCGATTCCGTGACTGTCTTTAGGTGTTCATTGAATAAGTATAAACAGGGGGAACGGGGGGCTCAAGCCCCTTCCCTTAATTGATATAAACGGGATTTTCATGCAGAGTTAACAGTTTTCGTTCAAAATTTAGATATAGGATCATTCTGATGAGGCGAGTCCGTGGCTGTTATTAGGTGTTCATTGAATAAGTATAAACAGGGGGAACGGGGGCTCTAATACCCCTCCCCTTAACTTGTATAAATGGATTTTTCAATCAGAATTGTCAGATTTCGTTCAAATCTCTGAATAGTTTTGGAAGTTTAATGGTTAAATATAAAAGAGGAGAATAACTCCTCTTAAATTATATAAATGCTAAATGGGTTTTTATTAAGAATTATCCGATTTGCTCTGAATTTTGGATATAGGTTTTTTAATATGATAAAGCATGTACTTGATAGTTTAGGAGGTTCAATGATTAAGTATAAAAAAGGAGAAAGGGGAGAGCTGTTACCCCTTTTTAATTTTTTTTTCGAACGGAATTAACGAAAATACAAGGCTGTAATGTACAATTAGTATGCGTAGCCTGTGAGCTCAATGCCATCAGTTTAACTGGGATATATTCTTTTTTAGCTCACAGTCTATCATAGCCTGAGAGCTTATGTGCCCGTCCGTTCTGTATGTACGTTCGTATGTTCGTTCGTGCGTAATGCGACAACTCATGATAAAAATATCGGATCCACTTGAAATTTTGTATATAGGTATATCCTGATAAGGCGCTTCCCTGATTAGTTTTTGGAGTTCATTCGATATGTATAAGAGGGGGAACGGGGGGTTCATGCCCCCCCCGCCTTAATTGATATAAATTGGTTTTTCATGCAGAAATATTAGTTTTCGTTCAAAATTTAGATATAGGATCATTCTGATGAGGCGATTCCGTCACTGTTATTAGGTGTTCATTGAATAAGTATAAACAGGGGGAACGGGGGGCTCATGCCCCTCTCCTTAATTGATATAAACGGGATTTTCATGCAGAATTAACAGTTTTCGTTCAAAATTTAGATATAGGATCATTCTGATGAGGCGATTCCGTGACTGTCATTAGGTGTTCATTGAATAAGTATAAACAGGGGGAACGGGGGGCTCATGCCCCTCCCCTTAATTGATATAAATGGGATTTTCATGCAGAATTAACAGTTTTCGTTCAAAATTTAGATATAGGATCATTCTGATGAGGCGAGTCCGTGGCTGTCATTAGGTGTTCATTGAATAAGTATAAACAGGGGGAACGGGGGGCTCATGCCCCCCCCTTAATTGATATAAACGGGATTTTCATGCAGAATTAACAGTTTTCGTTCAAAATTTAGATATAGGATCATTCTGATGAGGCGATTCCGTGAGTGTCATTTGGTGTTCATTGAATAAGTATAAACAGGGGGAACGGGGGGCTCGTGCCCCCCCCCCCTTAATTGATATAAACGGGATTTTCATGCAGAATTAACAGTTTTCGTTCAAAATTTAGATATAGGATCATTCTGATGAGGCGATTCCGTGACTGTCATTAGGCGTTCATTAAATAAGTATAAACAGGGGGAACGGGGGGCTTTTGCCCCCTCCCTTAATTGATATAAACGGGAATTTCATGCAGAATTAACAGTTTTCGTTCAAAATTTAGATATAGGATCATTCTGATTAGGCGATTCCGTGACTGTCATTAGGTGTTCATTGAATAAGTATAAACAGGGGGTACGGGGGGCTCATGCCCCCCCCCTTAATTGATATAAACGGGATTTTCATGCAGAATTAACAGTTTTCGTTCAAAATTTAGATATAGGATCATTCTGATGAGGCGATTCCGTGACTGTTATTAGGTGTTCGTTGAATAAGTATAAACAGGGGGAACGGGGGGCTCTTGCCCCTCCCCTTAATTGATATAAACGGGATTTTCATGCAGAATTAACAGTTTTCGTTCAAAATTTAGATATAGGATCATTCTGATGAGGCGATACCGTGGCTGTTATTAGGTGTTCATAGAATAAGTATAAACAGGGGGAACGGGGGGCTCAAGCCCCTTCCCTTAATTGATATAAACGGGATTTTCATGCAAAGTTAACAGTTTTCGTTCAAAATTTAGATATAGGATCATTCTGATGAGGCGAGTCCGTGGTTGTTATTAGGTGTTCATTGAATAAGTATAAACAGGGGGAACGGGGGCTCTAATACCCCTCCCCTTAACTTGTATAAATGGATTTTTCAATCAGAATTGTCAGATTTCGTTCAAATCTCTGAATAGTTTTGGAAGTTTAATGGTTAAATATAAAAGAGGAGAATAACTCCTCTTAAATTATATAAATGCTAAATGGGTTTTTATTAAGAATTATCCGATTTGCTCTGAATTTTGGATATAGGTTTTTTAATATGATAAAGCATGTACTTGATAGTTTAGGAGGTTCAGTGATTAAGTATAAAAAAGGAGAAAGGGGAGAGCTGTTACCCCTTTTTAATTTTTTTTTCGAACGGAATTAACGAAAATACAAGGCTGTAATGTACAATTAGTATGCGTAGCCTGTGAGCTCAATGCCATCAGTTTAACTGGGCAATATTCTTTATTTTAAATGTCAGATATTGTAAAGTAAATAATTCTGATTTATTCGTTTTATATTTTTATCAGTTACCTTTTTTTCTGTCATCTCATTTTCCTCCTCGGTGATAAAGAATGTACAAAAGTAGCACAAAAAAGCCATGGTACGGAAATGCATGAATAAATTATTTTTCAGATGACAAAAAAAATATTTAGCTAACAATTCAAGTTAGCTTTTATGCATGAGTTTATAAATCATGGATACATTTTTTATTTGTGTTAAATAGTATTTTGTTTTCCTTTACGATACAAAATGGGAAAATAAGAATGAATTAAAAGGTATACTTTTCTCTATATTAGTAATTTTTAAATAAAAAGTAAAGCAAAAAAATCTTATTAACTATTTAAAAAAGGTAAAGAATTAAAAAAATAAATGTTTATCTGATAGTTGATAAAGTTATTCTAGTTGTAGTTATTTCATAGAAGTGTACTTCATGATAATTGAGCTTTTACTAATTTTATTGAAACCATGATTTCGCGCGATTCTTATGAAAATCCACTGTTAAAAAGTCGGGCCATCATAGCACAATTTTTCTAATAACTTCTTTAATAGCACAAATTATTGATACGACGTCATTAGGTTGACGCAATTGTTACAATACGCAATTTGGCACGTCGCCATCTTCGGAAACTATAACAATATTGACAGTTATCAAAAATATATTTATTTGAATCTATTATTACAATCTCA
The DNA here is from genome assembly GCA_964019185.1 of Maratus speculifer. Lineage (NCBI taxonomy): Eukaryota > Metazoa > Arthropoda > Arachnida > Araneae > Salticidae > Maratus > Maratus speculifer. The sequence goes on from OZ025294.1 coordinate 349,017,970, forward strand.
AGTATTAATTTCATCGTGATGTTAATAGGACTGATATTTTAGTCTTTTAGAACTCGTCAAAAAAGAAAATAAGTGACAGATTAAAATCTCGGTGATTTTGACCCGGCTCATCAATTGCTGCCACATAACAACTGTGATGATATTAAGGAATTTAGTAACAGTGAATGCACCTATCTTTTGAAATTGTCACAATATTAACAGTTACATACCTCGTCCTGTTAATATTGATCCATTAACAATATCTAAAGTATGCAATTCACTGCGATATCACCATGACTGATATATTAATCTTTTGCAACTCCGTCAGAAAAAAGTGACATATCGACGTTTTGGTAATTTTGATTCAATTGGTCAACTACTACACATGACGACGATGGTGATAATAAGAACCTTGTTCACAAAGTATATTGTACTTATATATCCTCTGAAATTGACATAATATTATCAATTACCAAAATTTTACATTTTTGAATCCATTAATAATAATATTTCAAGTATTGATTTTACCGTGATATCATCATCGCTTATATTTTATTCTTTTGCAACGAGTCCAAAAAGAGACAAATTCCCATCTCGGTGACTCTGATGATGCTCATCAACTACTGCACTGGACGACAATGACGATTATAAGGATACGATGATAAGGATACATTCTGATCACAGTGTATTCACTTATTGGTCTTAATTTTGCCGCAATGGCATTAACATTATTTCAAGGATATACTCGAGTACCAATTGCTTACTTATCTATTAATTTATCTCGCATTGGATTTAGATATATTAAGTACTACTTTATGGAAATTAACAATATCAAGTTTTTCTTCCAAGAAGTTTTGAAATTATATTTTATAAACGGCAAAATAACGGTTTAAGGGACCTTCTACGATAGAAGTGATTAGATATTTTGAAACTTCTAATGCTATCATGTAATCTAGCAGACTTCAATGACTGATTGAGTGGCGCCTAGAGATACCTTGATCAAAAAAGAAGCTATTTCTGTCTACAATCAAATATCGAAATTCAATTTTGATTCAGCCCGTAAAATATGCTAGTTTTAAAATAATTAATTTATCGGAAACATATCATACGATTTACATGAAAATTTGTATTTGGGCTAATTGAAGGGTGTAGAAGAGTATTTATGCGGTCAGAATTGGGTACTGCTATTGAAAAAACGAAACAAAGTTATAGTTCTTTTTATCATGTAGATGTCCCCCCTAAGCGAATTTTATATACATCATTTGAAAGTAGACTTTATTTACAATCATTTGATATCAGTAACTTTCTTCTACAATAATGTTTGCAGAGATAGTACAGGGTGTTTACTTTTTTTCCCCACGACTGTACATACATCATAACTGTTCGCGATTTCTGTCCATCGTAAATGAAAATAGTGAATTTTTAATAATCAGGCCACTAATAAAAATAACATTGTTCCCCAGTAGCCGAACAATATTGGGCCAATACTGGCTACATCTTGGAACAATATTGGAACATTGCCACAATATTGGCATGAGATATTGCCCAATATTGGGATGTTTACATTTTTCCCTTATGTCGCCAATATTTGTAGCCAATATTATGCCAATATTGGGGTTTCATTGAAAATATTGCCAATAAAACGGCAATATTGGTTAAATATTGGAATTTCATTGGAAATATTTCCGATATAACGCCAAAATTAAAAAAATTGGCGTTTTATTGGCAATATTTCCAATGAAATCCCAATATTGGCATAATATTGGCTAAATAAGGGCGAAATGTAAACATCCCAATATTGGGGCAAATATTGACTTTTTATTTGCAATATTTCCAATAAATGAAATATTGGTGCAACGTTGGACCAGTATTTGTTTGCTACTAGGGTTATGAAAAGTTTTTGGAGCTTTGAATTCACTCAAGAAATTAAGATTGATGTTTAAGATGATTATTGTCTGTAATAAAAAAAAGGACTAAAACAACCTTTTTTGTTGAATGGATAATTATTTTCTGTAAAACTGTTAACTATCTAAACTCTTTATATACAAAAAAGTTCAGTTTGTCGTCAAAGACAAAAATCAGTGAATTATCATATTTTATTTATTTTTCCATTATTTATTGTTTTACAAATTCATGACAGAGTAGTTGTCAATTGATGTAAAGTTTTCAATTAGGTTACTTCAAATCTGGAAACATTTTTATCAATCTTGTACTGTTATCTGAATTGCCTGAAGTGTTTATATAAAAGAACTTAGTTGATTTAATATTGGAAACATAATGAAATGCATTAGTTTATTTTAAGATGTCACTTTTGCGATAAAAGTGTATTGTATTATTTGATTTTTTTAGCGTAATAGAAAAGTTGAAGAATATAGTTCTTTCTTTTATAGATACAAGCAGGTTTATTAGTTTCAGACAATTACGCTATTGTCAACACGGCGGAGACAAATGATTTTCTAAGAATAGTCTATGTCGAAAATAGGAAAGTTCTCATCAAGTTTTTCTTTCTCTGTTGTTTTTGTGTTTTGAAGAATCGATATAATTTAGACAGCCACTGTTTCATTAGAACTCTCATTATTTTTTTCTTAATATAAGAAAAATTGTACGTAAATATGCCGTAAGATTTTTTTTTAATAAAAACATTCATCGATACTTACAAAAATCAAAATTTTGACTTTTTATTGTAAAATACTCTTATACTAAAGGTAAATGTAATGAGAAAGCTTTTAATTGGTCAAAAATTCCCCTTCAAAAGTTCTTACAAATCTACGAAAGCATACTTGAATCCTTTTGAGTAGCTCTGTTAGAGGTCTGCACGGGTCGTAATTTCCAGGCCCGAGCCCGGCCCGATCCATAGATAAAAAATTCGGCCCGGCCCAGCCCAGCCTGAACGGAAAAAATATTGGCCCGGCCCGTTACTAAAGTTAACATTTCGGCCGAGCCATAACCGAGCACGGCCCGGCCCGGTCCATAGAGAAAATTTAGAGGGCCGACCGGCCCGGCCCTAGTGAATTTCTACAGAACATTGATCTTTACTCTTACGGAAGAGTTCTGACCAAAAAAACTTATGTCTTTTTTTTCATGTTTATAGTCTCCATTTATGCAGAAGTGCCGTAGGCTGCGATATTTACGCTTTTAATGAAACTTTGTTTGTTATATGTAAATGTTTCAGTTATCATTGTTCTTATTAATCCATATTCAATGTAGTGTAGACATAAAAATCTGAATAATGGTAAATGGTAAAAGTAAAATCTTCTAAGACGGAATCGCATTGGAAGAATAAAATAAATGTTTCCTTTTTTAGCAGATGTAAATGTTTAATATATTTTTTATCGCGAATTACTGTATTCATTTTGCGTGGATGAACAGTTTAAAAGAATTTTCAAGTTTTTAGTTAAAAAGGAAATTCTGTCATAGATAGTTTTTTTTCATGTGTTTAACTTTATTTAAATAAGCCTAGAAATCTACGATTCTTCAAAAAGAATAAATTCTAATGTTTAATTGTAGAATAATGGCGACTTAAAAGTATATACTTTTTTAGCAAAAATTTTTGAACCAAGCCAAATTTTATTGAGTTTTGAATAGACTTGGTCACGTCGAGAAAAAGATTTTCATACGGGATGATTCAACCGGAGCTAATTATTTTAGTCTGTGAAGACTAGGAAGAATGAAGTCTCGGCTTCGTACAAAAAAAAAAAAAAAAAAAAAAAAAAAAAAAAAAAAAAAAATAATAATAAGTTAGGCCCAGCCCGATACTCCAGAAAAGTAAGGCTCGAGCCCGGTCCCGTCAATGGAAATCGACCCGGCTCGTGCAGATCTCTATATATTACCTACGCATGTTTAATCATGCTACATACGAATCTAAAATTTAATTTTTCCTTACATTTTGTAAACTTTTTAAATCACATTTCTAGTAATATTTCCACAGGAAGCTATGAATCCAGTTCTTTGTGCGACCCTGTGTAAGATTTTTTATATTATACTAACATCTCTTAGTATACGAAATATCAGTCAATTTGAAAATGCATAAAAACATAAAATGCTTAAAAATCACTTTTAACCATTTTACGGTTATGTTTAATAAGGATTACAAATTCTTTATAAAATCTAAAGCGTTTATACACACCGCAAAGTGTGCAAAAATTCAGTTATACTTAAAAGCGCCTACCATAACTGAAAAAGCACTTCCAGCAATTGTCGCTAATAAACAATATTTCGCATCTACTTTATCTGAAATGAACAATAACTTAAATGTACATCTTATAATGGAGCAAGTATCTGGCATTAAACTTCCGTAATATCAATTAATAGCAATATATTTGAAATAGCGTAGAATCATAATACATTAACATATTGATATATCACCAAATTTGCTTTTCTTCCGCCAAAGCCATTTTCTTTATTTTACCGAGCTCCATATTCTGGAAAGGTATAAAATATTGATGTATATATTTTTCTTTTACTTTAAACACATTAAAATGTGTTAAGAAATAGTCAATGTTTGTACTTTATTAACTTTTAATGCATCCGAACTGTTCCAGTTTGATTTACAAACCAAAATGTAAATCGTATTCCATAGTAGCCGCGAACTTCCTGTATATATTCAAAGTTAATTTTTGGAAAGAGAAATATATAAATAATTACTTGTACAGATTTCAAAAGAAATATATTTGCAGAAGCTTTAAATATGCGATACTAAAATTAAATCTTATTTCGCTAAGACGTTGTAAAATAATCCTAAAAAACTCTCTCCTTTGCAATCGGTTTTAAAACCATTAGAAATGAGTTTAACATTAAGAGTTTCAAATTTGACTAATTTTGAAACTCATTAACCACACGACTTTTCGTTTTGGTATCCGAAGGCAAAATTTAGCGAATAATCAAAATAACGTATCCAAATTAGTATCATTAATTTTTTAAAAGTGTGTTACAATTTCCATATGTAAAAGACTCCCTAAAATTTTTTTGAGCATAATCTTTATTAGTAAATGTTATTAATAAAGTATTAGTACCTGTATAGAACTTTTTGTTTTCTACGTGGTGCGTATATTAATGCTGTAGATCATATAAGGGTTACGCACACACACATATTTAAAAAAAAATCGTAAGCATTGCGGAGTACTGGTGTGAAAGGCTTAAAGGCGACTTTTAATTTAATTATTCATTTCTAATTTGAAATATATTTAGTGTAGTATTAAGAGATGTTTGTGTAATGTAAATAAAATTTTATAAAGCATAGAAGAAACAACAGCATATATGATCTATTGTAGGTAAAATCTGGAAGTGCGAATTCAGTTGCTTAAACCATATTTTAGCGTGAATTAAATTTTAGCTATGTAGCCCGTATAAAAATCTGTTGATAATATACAGTGCCGTGCAACATAATTCGCGTATGTTTCAATATATTGGTAATTTTTTTAAAGATTTTTTGAATTTTCAACTTTTTATAAATTATTTTGCTAAACTATGTTTCGCTATATTATGTAGAATGTATACAAATTTGTATATAAAATATAGAGCTGCACAAAAGTATTTGACTATTTTTCTGGATATGGATGTAATTACTGTAAATGGATTTTTAAATGTGGCATGTCATTTCTGTTGTATTTTTACCTTATTAAACAGACAAGTTTTGTTAAAAATTTGTGAAAGTGTTGGAGTGTGTTTGATATTCTGTGCTTGATGCATGATTTATCATTCTTGTTTTTTTTTTAACCCTTTGCGGCGCAGAGAAAATTCATTGCTTAAGTGTTGAAATAAATGACTGACACCGGAATTTGAAAACAACTTTATTTGTAAATAAGAAACATTTACATTTCACGCATTCAATAAACCGAAATGTTTTTGAACTAAATTCCGGTGCCAATGTGGCGTTTGGGAATTAAAATTAAGTGGTTTCATTGGTATACCGAATTGGCGTGCCGCAAGGGGTTAAGGGAGCACACTGCCTTTGTAACTATTTCTTCATTTTTCAATCATGCTGTAATAATATGTGATAGCTTAATACTAAAAATTACATAAAATCTTATAAACAGACTATTTTACTACAATTTAAATTTCTTTTTTTAAAAATAACTTAAAAAAAATTCCTACTACTTTCATAAATATGAGTATTTTTACCTCATTTATAACTTCACAATTATTAAAATATACTATATAAAATTGTGCATAGGTTTTTATGTGTATGGGTTTTTACATTTTAATATGGTTTTTTTTCGTGCATATTAAAAATTAAAAATATTCAACAAATTCCCGATTTAAATATTTTTTAAAAAATAACTATAAACTTGAATGTTAAATCTGTGCACAAAAATATTAAATATACCATGAAGAACAAGAAAAAAAATCAGCCTTTCATCTAAATTAGCAAAAAAGCCTTTGTATTTATCGAATAAGCAAGTCATAAAAATATGAAAATGAAGACGAATCAGGTTAAAATTTTCACCTGTACAAATAATTGCGCTGGATCTATTAACAAAATTTACAGTATCTCGCCATATTTTTGCCGTATTGGTAAAAATTAGTTGCCAAAATATTCACAATTAAAGGAATTTTCAGTTAATATTAAAAAAGTGTGCATCGATATTTTAACAAATTTTAAGGTAGAATGCCCTCTTAGCAACTGTACTTTTCAGTGGTTTAATGAAGTTAGGGTTTTTTAAACCCATATTTTCCCGAGTATTATAATATGTTAACTAGTATTTAATGATGAAATGATAATAGAACATTATTGTTTCTCCTTCTACTATGGCAAGAATTAAAACAATAATATTTTCAAATTTCTAAATCCTTTATTCAGGTTAAGCCAGAAAAAGATTTTGTCACTTGAAAACTATTTCTTTAAAGTTTATATACCTTAAAAAATACTTTAAAAATAAGTTAAAAATTTTCATGCAAAATATTCTAAGTATCATAACTTAAAAATTGTCGAAAAGTACGAACGTTTTGAATTATATAATACTTCAAACAATTTATTCATAATATGCTATAAACGTGTAATAAACAATTTTTCAGGCAAAATATTCATTAAAATTCAAGAACAATCAATTCTTTAACCAAAATTTCATTATTTTATATTAAACTTTTAAACTTCATAGATTAGAATAGCGTAATTACCTTTAAAACGTGCCTTATTAAGTATAAATCGATAACTCTAATTATCTTTGTATAATACTTTCCGAACGTGACGATTACAAAATTTTCCGATAGTTCATTGTTCTAATTCATAACCAAACTGTGCGTGATAAATATAATCGTCTTTTCATAAACTAATTAACAGAAGTAATGACATTCAATTATTTGATTTAATGAATTCTATAGAAAACTTTTAATCTTTTCTTTTAAAGTAAACGTTAAATATAAAATGGATAAGAAAGCTTGATAAAAAAAAAAAAAAAATTTTTTTTGGAAATTTACTAGAAATTTGGTAGAAATTTTAACTGCTTTCTTGTTTTATCCATAAGTTGTACGAGTAACGTATTTTTGCTAATTTTTGCCCGTATAAAGCAATTGGGTAGGTGTACGCGACCATTACTGGTCATCACACCGTGCTCTGATCGGGGCCGCCACGGGGCTCATTGAGCCCCACTTTGGCCGTTTATCAGATATGCACATTTGCGGAAACTCTCGGACCGTGAGAGGCGACTTCCAAACCATCGAATCACTTCAACAAGGGGTCGCTAATTCCCCCAGAAAAGCTAACGACGTTAGTTCTCACGGAGTTAAAGTGAATTATTTAGAAAATATTGATCAGTTAATCGGTTAAAAGTTGCGTAATCTAAAATATAGTTCTTAGTTGATAAGGCTCCCCTTCCTTCATAAGTATGGAGCATTTTTGATGGAGAACGGATCCCGCTGAACCTATAAGCACACACAAAAAAATAGCTTTTCAAATTGGCTAAGGTTTTCAAATAAAAAATTTTGTTTTTTTCCGAATTTAATTCTAATATCTAAATTAATAAATTCTATGGAAAACTTTGAATATTTATTTTCTTTTAAATTAAATGCTAAATATAAAGTGAATCAGAAAATATAGTTAAGAGTGGATTTTACACTGTGGTTTACTATATGAGTATTTAGAAAAGCTGAGAATTTTTTTTATAAATTTGCTAAACAGTGTACTCTGGGATAAAATGTAACTGTTTAAAATTTTCATACCATTTTGTATGATATTTAAACATTAGAAACAATGATAAAACTATCCCGACGGTTTCAACCGAACTACTTGGCCGTTCTCAAGCGAAAATAAAGATTTGAACTGACAAAGGCACGTTATATCTCGAAGGGAGATGAAGGTAAAACACGAGGGACAAAATGAAAAATGAAAACATGGAGGGAAAACTCAACAAGAACCGCAACACGCGATAAAAACATGGAGAGGGAAAGAAAAATAGTAAGATTACAACAAGATGTGTAAAAATATTAAGACTGAAAAAAAGAAAGGGTGGACTATTTCAGTAAATCAAACCAAATATTAGGCATAGTAAAAGATATATTAGCATTACATACTTCATGTTAACGCGTAAAAATCTCGATGGACTCTTTAATTAAAGATATGTAGTGGATATGTTGACGGGAGATAATAATAGCTCTATTAAAGTCAATGCTATTGATTTTATTATCGGCATATAGTTTTTAGAAAGCAGTAGTTAAGTTATTGAGTCGAATATCATTTTTATGCTCCTTTAATCTTTTTTAAAATTTTTCTCTTAGTCATAATTAATTTGTAATTCCTATTCTTTTAAACAATAACCAAAAATTGTATTACATAGGTATGACTAAAAGCAAATTTTTAATAAATAAAATACTTTTTTGAATTTTGATAAAATGTGTGTCGATTTCAAATTTCATAAATTCGATTTATTCATGAGATTTCACATTCTTTACACTAATATGAAAATTTTCTGAACTTTTCATCTTTTTGTGTATTATTCAAAGTTTCACTACCATAAATTACTATAGGTTTTAATGCAATTTCACCAATTTTATGTTTAGTTGCTTGGGATATTAAAAAATGATTTTAGAATATTTCGAAGAGAGATAACATCTGTTTTCTGCTGCAAGATTAACTTTAGTCTCTACTTCCACCATATTATTACACAAGTGATAATATATCCTAAATATTTAAGCTCTGTTACTTCATTAAATTGTAATGTCATATTTATGACTAACATTGCTCTTTTCTGTGAATTATTTATATCCATTTACATGCATTTTGTTTTTCCCTGTTGCCTCAATATTTAAGTTTTCCCATCTGTTCATAATTGATTTCTTATTTTTACCAATTATATCAATGTCATCAGAAAATGCAAAAAATTATTGAATGCAATTTATAATTGTACCTCCTCTGTTGTAGATGCTTCGAATTATTTTCTCCAGGCATGAGTTAAAAAGTATTGTTGAGAAAAATTACTTTGTTTTAGTCACGGTTCTCTTTTCATACCTGTTAAAGTATTCCCCTCTGGTGTATTTTAATTTTAATGTTTTTCTGTTCATTTTTGAACAAAAAATACCTTATTACATACTTCTCCTGGAATGCAATTTTCTTAGCTATTAAATCATCTTAGCCCCTGTCCACGTCAGGGAAGCGTTCGCAAACTCTATTTCTATAGGGATGTTATTTTCCAATATCTAGTTTGGATTTCGATATTTTTAAACGACTTTTTTTTTACATTGGATAGCTTATATGCATCTCTACATCGCTACTTCTTTACTTTTTCTATTTTTGTTGCAGATATTTTTTAAAAGGGCACTTTCACTTCGATACCAGTTTTGAAACTGAAAGTAACTTTATAAAAAATATTTGCAACAAAAATCGAAAAGGTAAAAAAAAAAAGCGATGTAGTGATGGACCTTAGCTATACATTGCAAAAAAATAAATAAATAAATAAATAAATAAATAAAAAATAAAATAACATAAAATAATAAAAATAAATAAAAATTAAAATAAATAAAAATTAAAAATTAAAAATAAATAAAAATTAAAAATGTCAAATGGCAAACCAGTTATTAAAAAATAATCTCCCTATAGAAATAGCATTAGCTCGCGAACGCTTGATCTGTCGGGAGCAGGAGCCTTAATTCATAAAGCCCTAAATTGGTTTTATTTTATTAAAGACCGTATACATTATCTTGAAATATTAATGGAGAAATATACTCTACAAATAATTTACTCTTTAATATATAATATAACGTCATTTACTGTTATTTAAAAATAAAATCTAATTTCCATTTCCTTTCCATTACTTTATCCTTACCTTAATCGATTAGAAAGTAAAATCATCAACGCGATGCTTTCAAAGCTCTTATGATGCTTGAAAAATCTTTGTTTAGAAATTTTTCGCAAACCCTGTCTTACCTATTCATTTTATCTTGCTTTGTATATCAACCCTTATCGATTCTTCATGCATCGTTAACTTTCATCGATTTCACACGAGAACTAAACTTAACTAAACTATCCATCTGCGAGTACGTGTTTCGCTTTCAGTAAAAGCAAACAGAGAAAAAGGGCTTGCATTTATCGGTTGATGAATAGGTTTGCGATTTCATCTAACATTTAGTATGAAAATTGCATGCTTAATTCATTTAAATGAAATTCATTTCAGAAACAACTAATTTATAAACTAGAGATCTAAGCTTTCTTTAAGACAGCTTTCAAAAGAAAGATTTAATTTTATAGTTTCTCAAATGAATTATGTAGTAACATGAACCATTTTTTTTTAGTCTTCCATTTATGTAATTTGCCTATTTAAGAGTATCATTCGGCGAAAAAGATCGAAAATAATGATTTCGTTAAATTAATTTATTATTATTATTGTTATTTTGCTTAAATTGTATTTTATTATTCTTAGCACATTTTGAGGAAGTTTCGTAAAGATCAGCGTATCATAAATGTAGTTTAAAGCGGTTTTACTTCATCACTATCCCTTTAAATACCATAATCCAATTCACTAAAGAGTGACTTTTCTCACTTTACGTTACTTTGATAAAAGGGTAGTTCATAGTGATAAAACTTTTATTTTTTAATTAGCTTGAATATATGTAAATTTTTTTAAGGTGTTCCTTATTATTATTTTTTTTATAAAAAAAGTATCGGATTTACAATAAAGTAAAAAGGAGTTTTTTACACATAAAAAAGTAAAAAAAAATTCAGCTTTTACTGTAATTTTACACATATTTGCATCTTTTATATATTTTTTTTTTTCAAACTAATTACCCAAGTAACACAGTTTCCTTTTTTAATCGTTGAAAAAACGACAGCGCATGTCGTTCAAAAAACGTTATTCGTTGGCGTTATAAATGCGAAAATATGTATCGTTGATTCGATTAGTTTTCAGCGATAAATTTAGCTGAATTTTCAACGCAATAACAGCCGTCTCGAAAACGTTGTTTAAAGTTGTAATATTGCACTTAATTTTAATTTTTTTTAACGATACTTTCATGAGGTAAAAAATTTTAATAATAAGAGTATGTCCGCAATACTATTTCGTTTAATTCATTTTTAAGGCATTTTAATGTTTTAAATACGTTTAAATATAAGAATAATTCCGCAATACTTTCTTGTTAGTTTAACTTTTACCAAACTGCATTTTAATGCCGCAGAAAACGTTTAAAATTATGCGGGAAAACAGAATTTTAACCCAGATGTAAGATTAGCTCTTTTGTTAATCTTTAAAAAAATAAAAATTGAAGAACTGGGATGATAAAGGTGTTAGAGAAATAAATTTAAATATGACGGCCCTCAATCTTTTTAATTTATATTTGGTGGGAAAAATTAAACCCCCACAGTTTTTAATTAATGAGAGGCATTTTTCAGGACAAACATTTTGCAATTATTCGATTTATCAGCTGATTTTCCGAAAATTATTGTATAACTGAATCCCTTTTTAACATACGAGTTCTCCAACTATAAATAGATACACTGTTTTCTTTTTGTTTTTTGTTGTTTGTTTATTTTCTTTTTGTCTTTTTTCTTTTTGTTAAAAAAAAAGTCTTACAAATTTTGTTTTTATAGCTTATTTTTATTAATTAGTTTACTTATACTATTCCTTGATTGCTTCATTCTAGTATATACTGAAAAAGAATATTAATTTATTTTTTATAATCCATTTCTTAGGTAAAAATCTTGTTTCTTGCACATTTATTTCATTGTTTATTATTGAGAGTATTTATTAATTTATCACTTTTTCAAAATTCATGGTAAAACATTAATAGCTTTTCCCTTAACTATTTTTTAAAATTGGTAATTGGATTAGTTGTAGCTTGAATTAAAAATAGGATTCAATGTATATATGTATTATACCTATTTTCCCCCAGGTTTATTGAGTATTGGTATCTCTAAATTCACGTTAAAATTTTTATGGCTAAATACGATGATAAAACCACACTTTACAATGGTATCACAGAGATGCAAAACCGACCAAGATGACCCCAAATTAGATGGAGTGACGAAATCCGAAAAGTAATCTGTGTAAATTAGATAACTAAAGTACACTGAAAAAAATGGGTACTCAAAATTGTATAAAGAGTACTCAATTTTAAATGCCTCACATACTCAAACTAGCTCCTATCCAAATTTACATATTTTTTATCTCATGGCTGTGTTCAAATTTGAATCGTTAGGTACTGCCCCTCTGAAACTACGAATTAAAAATAAATGTACTGACAATTGTTTTTCGTTCATAATTATTAACAATAAATGTTTGATTATTTATTAAGAAAAAATGGCAAAATTCTTAAAAAGATACTCCTATCAAATATTTTTATAACAAGAGTATTATATTCAAGTGTTTTAAATCCATTTTAAAATGCTGTACATAATTTAATATTTACATTAACAAACATCTTTTATGCCAGGTTAAATGAAATAAACCATTACAGGGTACAAAATTATCGTTTTGTTTGGGTTTGATAACATGTGATGTATCAAAACTGAGAAAGCATATCTTTTTTTTTTTTATCCAAACATACTCAATTCGATTTACTATCGATTTACAATAGATTTACATCAATTTACCCATTTTTGAATATATATATATATATATATATATAGATAGTGCAGTAGACAGTTGAAAAACTGGTAGAAACCTAAATCCAACTGTGGATTGAAAACAGTTGTTGTTGATAATGATATAAAGATCTATTACTTTATATTTATTCAGCTTTGTCTCTAGAGAGGGAAACAATTATCGTTCTTTCTTAATTAGAAAATATTATTAACAACAGAACTCTGTAGTATGCATTTCTTTGTTTATGTTTAGCAAATTATAAATTATATTTCAATCTCTAAATTTTCCCATCATTCATTTATTTAGTTACGAAAGATTATAAACTTTCCTCATTATTCAATTTATCTTACTTTCGGAGTCATTTAATTCACAAAGGGACTTAAACGATACTTTGGTAAGTTCAATAATATGGTTTCTGTATAAAGAGAATTTTCGAATAAAAGATAGTTTTAAAATATCCCACAACATTTGACACTCATTTTTTAGAATGAAGCAATAATGTATATAGTATTGATTGTTTTAAATAAATTAGTATGTATAAAAATATTTTGTTTTTATTAACTAATTTGTTTAGGCACAATTAATTTTCCGTTTTTTAAATTTTGAGTGTTAAATGATGCATTTTTGTATTATTATTAAAATTTTTCTTATCAAAAGATAAAAATATTTCACCCATAGTATATCATGCAAGTAAAACAAAAATTAGTACAATATAAATTGTTTGAAATAAATTAGTCTACATAAAAATATTCTCTTTTATATTATAATTGATTTACTGAAATTTCTTTTTAATTTGAAAATTTTAAGGATTAAATAATACAATATTTGATAACAAAAATATTCTTAGAAAAAAAAGAAAAATAGTTTATCCTTTTATTTTATGAGTATACTTTTCGAGAAGCATATAGTGAACTACAATCTAAGTCATAACGTGAAAACATCTCTAGATATATTCATTCAAATTACCACTTTAATGACTCTTCATATATGTTAATGTATAAAAATAGCGGTATAATTTAACCAAATTATCATATAATTAAACGGATAATTTATTGCACTCACAGCATCACATAAGTTATAGGTCTCTAATTAATATAAAAATTTCAATAACATTTGAAGGTAGAAAATTTTCGCAATTCATTGCTCACGAAAACCATGTTTTACAGAAAACACACTTTGAGATTGCCTTTCTCAAAATATTTTAGGAAGATACATCTTTTTCAAGTTTTTAAAATGGCTCAGCATATTGTTTTCAAATTTCCTGAATCTCAATATAAAAAGGTGTTTTCTTTCTTATGGCCTTTAATAGTAAGTTTGATTATACAAATGCACACTCTCGTTAGAAAGCTAAAACAAAAAACCTCCATATAGACCAATAGTCAGCATCTTAGACAATCATCTCATCGAGTTCACGATTGGTAATTCCAGAATTAGTTAAAACTTGATTCGTATATTAAAACACGGTCGGTCTGCCAAGTCATATCTTGGTAAAAATCACCTAAAAATCCGATTTTAGTGGTTGATTCGTAGGTTTACCATTGTATTTTCCTGCTCCCAGTCCTTTATGTTTTTACACCTTTGAATGCAGGAAAACACAATGGCAAATCTATGAATAATCGTTAAAATCGTATTTTCGGGTGTTTTTTACCAAGATATGACTCGGCAGACCGATTGCGTTTGAATAAGCGAATCAAGTTTTACGTAAGTCTAGAATTTGAGCCGTGGACTCGGTGAGGTGATTGTTTGTTCTGCCACCTCCCGGTCTAATATGATCATGAGAAGAAAACAAGAAAGATTGTGAATAAGTGAATACATAAATATGCACTCTTTTTAAATGGAAACAGCAAACAATAATAATAACAAGAAAAAAAATCATGATTAGATTATGAAGCACTTTCCAATACATTCAGATTAATGTAACAAAACAACACCATTTAAAAAATTAAAATATTACATCTCATTTAACCATATGAGAATGCATCACGCATTTCAAAACTGAAATTCAGCTGTTCTCATCAACAATCGGAAAATTATCCGAACAGCCCTCGATATTTGTATCTACTAATAACATGCATTCGTAAATTTAGTTCATTTAAAAGATACATATATTTTAGTTGAAAATTTCCCTTCATCAGTTTCCTCTAATAGGTAAAGTGGTATACGAATACTTTTGTGAAGTATATAAGGTATAGAATTTATACATAAAGTGTAATATGCAAAAATTTTATTAAATTTAAAAGCGCATCCCGAATTTTAAAATGTACTCTCCAGCACGTATTACGCAAAGACAGTACTGTGGCGAATTTTTTTTTGTGTGTCCCTATAAATTAATAAAAAATGCTTTGAATTCTCTGTCTTGTAACATGATCTTAGTGAAATTCGGTGATTTATATATCAGTTTCAATATATTTGAAATAGTGTAATGTCATTAAAATATTCTTCGAACGATTTTTCCAAATATACTATAATGTAATCTAATTCTTTTGAGTATCCCTGCAAATGAATCATTAATCGTACATACTTCATATTCAGTACAAAACATACTTTGATGACCTTAAATAAGCTTTATGAATTGCATGAAAATCAAAATATATTTACGCGAGTTAAAGCGTGGACAGACAGCTAAATAAACCGAATGCATTAAGCACTTTTAAACTTTATACATGAATATTGCACAGTTATCGACAGCAAAAATATTGGAAATTTTTTAAAGGAAATCGTTTTGCAAATTATGTTCTTAATTCTAAAAAAAAAAAAGAATATTTTTAATTCTTTAGCCTGTGTCAGAAGATATATATATTGTTCTGAAAATATACTAATTTTAACTTTTGTACAAACTTTGGGTGATATTGGTTCGTTAGTTTGGATTTCAATCAAAAACAAAAACGAATACATTTTGCGTCTTCATTCTGCCTCGATAACGTTCGGCCCTGGCAATTTTTTGCATGGATATCAACACTGAACATCTATATAATACTGTAGGGAAATCGGTACGTCGGCACAAAATTTGACTCAGAAAGACAGAAAATGAATATAGTTTTAAAAAAATGAAAAAAATGGTTTAAATCAAACAACAGCATATTTTGTGAAGGTATATGTTAAACAATAATATACTAAACTAAATTTTATAATTCAACTCTTAAGTAGATTAACCATTTCCTACTTGACACCAAATTTATGCCCAATGCAAGAGCAGATCTTTTTCTGAAACTTAGGGGTAAGATAGAAATCTAATTCTAAGAAATAATCTTTAAATTAAGAATATTTTAACTGTATAAAATATTATTATTTTTATGGTAAATAAAACATCAAGCTTTTAGTGACATTGCCATTGTACTTGAACATCATCTTTAATCAGTCAAAAAGGCATTTCAACTTTTAACTTGGAATTTTACTTTTACACTAATTAAATTTCCTTTGTCAATCTTAAAATGGAACATATATTTGACCTAAATAAAAGCGAGAGTTCTGAAGTTTACATGTCCCACTTTCAGAACTCATTTTTCACCTCGTTTTTTTCTCATTTCATGTTTATGTTATTTAAAAACTCACATTTTTAGACAAATATGGTACTTATCGCCTTTATGGTATTGCGATATAAAATAGAGATTGTTTAACTATGCTTAAATTAAAATAGGGGTTCATATTAAATTGAGTTTAATATTTTTTGCAGATTGCATGGAAAAAGTGTTTTTAAACGAGCTAAAAAGTATGTTTTGCTTCATAAATTGACTCCAAGTTTTATAATTTGAGAATTACACTATTTGTTTTCTTAAAAAAAATCATACTTCAATAACATATTTATACAGGGTAGTTATAATTAAAATTTCACTTTGAAGTGGTCATAAAAAGAAAATTACTTGACCAAACATTAACAGACTTGGTAATAGTTTAAAAAAAGCCATGAGAATTTATTTACTGCGAAAAATAAAAGTTAAAATAAATATTCATCATAATGGGGACGGAAACAGTTCTGTATGCAGTATTGTTAAACGAAATAAGACGTGAAGACATAGATTTAAAATGTGTTTGATCGTTTATGAAATATGTTACAAAGAATATTGTTCAGTGCACCGTCCAACATAGTGATTTGCGATCTCAAATTTTGTGATCGCTAATTTTTGGTTTGAAGTTTTAAGAACACGAATGGATTTTAATACACGTATGACGCACTCATTTTCAGCTTATGCACAACTTTACTTCCGGCAGACATGTATCATTAGATTTTCTGTACTTCTACTTTTTCATAAAATAAAGGAGGGGGGGGGGTGCTTGATACCTTAGGTTTTTGTGTTGTCGGCTATTGGACTATAATTATCCTTCAAAAAATTTTATCATGTAATAAGTCTAGATTATAATTTTTAAAACAAAATGTTAAAAAACGCCAGAATAGTTAAACAGGAAGCAGATTAGTTTCAACAGCTTTTGGCATATTATCCAGTACGCTAAACATAGAATTCCGAGAATCGGATGAGCTTCTGCTCCTTTATAACTCAACAAGTTTTTGTTTCCTTTGTTGTGGTTTTGTTTTCTTTGCACTGCGGACAATGCTCTAAAAGCTATTGAAACTAGTTCGCTTAATTTTACTTCTTGCGTTGTTTTTAACGTAGTTTTAAAAATTCTGCGCAAACAGGCATATTAATAATTATAAATCTATAGATTATCGGCACAATGAGAGCTGTGAAAATATGTATTAAATAAAAGCACGCTAGAATAATTTAAAAAATATTTCATAATAATATACTTTATCTTTATACTAACAAATGCTTGGTCCAAATCTACAAAGAAATGTTAAGTCCGGGCCGACACCAGGCTAATGAAAGAAAATTCGCCGGGAAATAAGGGCATGATCAACCAAAGTTCGGTTTTCTGGGCAGTGCCAGGCCCTTGCGGACAATATACGGAATAGAAAACGAAATTACACGAGACATTTAATTTTGAAAACTGCTAAAAGAATATCAATACTATTTGATTTTTAATTTCCTAGAGTCCCTCCACCCATGCGCACACACGGACATGAAAAGAACTGCTCTGAAAGCATTCATTTTTGTAGATACATTTCTAATCGAGGTTACTAATGAAGAAATCCAATTCAACAAGTTTTGTCAATAACAGCTAAACATTACGTTCAGAAACCAAAGAAGAAAAATTGCCTTTTTGGTGGTAAGAAATATTTAATTTTATTAGTACATTTAAAGCCATCTCTTCAATTTTGAATAATACTGTAATATATGTGGTGGCGTAATACTTAATACTAAACATTAAATAAAATTTATAAAAATAACTTGTAAAACAGCCTTTTTTACTAAAATTTATTTTTTTTTATTAATTTTTTTTAAATCATTCAATTTCATCTTTTATAAATATGAATATTTTTGCTTCGATTTTTTGTATATATATTCATTAAAATATGCTAAATAAAACTGTGCATGGACCTTTTAGAGGCATAGGATTTTACATTTTATATGATTTTTTTCTTTCATGTATATTAAAATAATGAAGAGAATTCCCAAACTCACAATCTAAATATTTTTTTAATAACTATAAAATGAAGTGTTAAGTTCATGCACAAATGTATTAAATTCACCATGGCGTGTAAGTAAAAAAAATACAGCTCAATTTAAATTAACAAAAAAAGACTTAGTATTTATTGAACAAGGAAATTATAAAATATGAGCATGGAGAAAAATCAGCTTAAATTTTTCAGTTGTACGGGTAATTGCACTAGATCTATTTAAAAATATTACAATATCTCGCAATGTAATTGCTGTACAGATACAAATGTGGTGTCAAAATGCTCACAAATAAAGAAACCTTCAGTTAATAATAAAAAAAAGAAAATCGATAGTTTGACCAAGTTCAAAGTACTGTGTCCCTTTTAATGTTTTGAAAAACTTAGATATATGCAAATTATTGATATTTATTATTTTTATGATTCTCAAAAGTTTATCCGTACATGAAAGTAAAATATAATACTATAAGTTGTTAAGATATCAAACAGAATTCGGTTAGTAAAATTTTCTCATTTTCGGCATACGGCGGACATGAAAAAAATTGTGATATAAACTCGTTTTACGAATTGCGAATAAACTGATTAAAAATAAAACAAAATGGACTACATTGGGCTAGAAAAATTGAATATTTGTTGCTTGTATGATTCATTCAAAATTTCTGGTCATCTTATCTAATCGGGGAAATACGCGAATTTTTACTTCCAATTAAAAATTATATTTTAAAAAACCTCAGTCTCAAAAGGATTTGAACCTGTCTTTGTCCATCCGGGGCCAAATTTTCAGACCTCTACGCAAAACTTCTTCCAGCCATTGCCAAAATCAGAGAGATGGAAACACTCATGCATACACTGCAAAAACAAATCTGTAAAGTTGTTAAATTTTTTTAGGAAACTGGAATTCGTCTTAGCAATATCTTATCTTTTAATTTACCTTATTTTAGTATATGTTTAAAATACTATGAAATTATTCATTTTTGTAGATATATTACACATCTAGGTTATCTATGAAGAAATCCATTCGTCACAACAACAAGTTTTGGCAATAACAACATAGCTATAGCTTAGTTTAAACTTCACTGATTAAAATAAAATATAATATGTCACATTAGGTTAGAAAAGTTTAATTTGTTTTACTTGTATGATTGATTCAAAATTTCGTGTGAATCGGGGACTTTTTACTTCCAATTATAAATAATAATAAAAAGAAATATGAAACTCAGGAGGATTTAAACCTGTCTTTTTTCATCCTGGGCCAAATTTCCAGACTTCTACGTGCAACATAATTTCCCAGCTATTTCTAAAGTCAGACAGATAGAGGCACTCACATATTCATTGCAAAAAAATCTGTAAAGTTACTGAAATTTTTTATAGAAACTGGTATAACTTTTTATGTAACGGAGATACAAACATTCATATAACAGAGCATGACAGCTTCATTTTCACCGCAAATCAAAAAATGTATAAGGTTACTAAGAATTTTTCGGGAACTGTTATACCTCGAGCTTTGTATGTAACTGCAAACTGTGTTATATATAAAATTCTAGTAAGATTACTGTGATTTTAGTAGATTTTTTAACGCACTGAACAGGGTTGCAATGACTCCCTAAACTGCGTTTATGTCGAATGACGTCAGTACTCGGTTCAGATCTAGCGCCGTTCTGTTTGGCACGTTCAATGGTGTCCACAATAACTTTTAATGTGTATGAGGTAATGATCGGAAGTATCGCGTAACTTGTATTTTCGATGCACAAAAATTGATTATAACAAAATTTGATGATTCTAAATAATTTTAAAAACATTCATAAATAGCTGACATATGTTTATTAAATATTACCTTCAATTTCTGCAAAAGTAACTAGTCAAATTGTGTGCAAACATATAACGGATTTGACTAAATCAATTTCATTGAAATGTCTAAAGCAACTAACACGCACAAACTCATCAATAACTCCTGTTTTAAATTGGTTAAAAACTCCAATTTAAAATTTGGAAATAAGTCCTGCTTGAAATTTTTCAATAAATATTTTATAATGTTTGATTCAACTTTTTTTACAATTTAAATAAATATTCAAAACTAAAAATCTTCCACCTTTTGGAATTTTCCTTTCCTGGGATAGAACTCAAGACCGTAAATTTAGAGGAAAATGACATAGCACTATGCTATAAAGCACTTTGAAGTAGCTTAAAATGCAATTTTATTTAATCAACGATATCATTGCTTGAAAGACATTGAAAACTAGTTTTTTCTTCGTCGTCCAACGTATGCACAGTGTGTGGACAGTGGAGTCATTACTCCCCTGATCCGCTCGCTCACCTATAGTTGGCGCTCAGTTTGGCCATCTGTCCATCTTTCCATCCGTTCGCATATAGCAAAGCAAAAATTACCCAACCGAATCGTTTGTAATTAAAAATATATAATTATTACATAATTTTGTCGTATCATTTCAAACTTTATAAAAATCATATGTGTAGTTCATTTATAGGGATATTCAAAACTATTCCGTTACATTACGGTTAATGGGGTCGATAAAGTTTCAAGTGTATTTTAATGGTGTCAAACTCTTTCGAGCATATTAAAATTGATATGCATCTAGGAAGTATGTACGATGATATGCATTCTGTACAGTCTGTGTTGCAAAGAATATTTGTTATTCATTTACAGGGCCGCACAAAATTATTCCATTACACAATGGTACAGGGAGAACGTTGCTTGGAGTTTTAATTTCGCGTTTTAATTGTATTAAACTGTTAAGCAATGTATGGAATTGATATGCGTTACTGATTATTAGTACAAGTTACTTCCTGTATAATAGAAAGCATATAGTATTTACAGGGACACACAAATGATTTCGTCTACTTTACTGTATCCGAAGTATTGTATTACTATTACATGAAGATCTGAATATTTTTAAACTTCGTTATAGTACGAGCGCCCTTCATTTGCTACGTTTGACGTGGAATTTCCAACTTGTCTGTAATGCTACAACTCTCTGTAGTTTTATATAAATTAATTTTGTTGATTTACATCTTTTTCTCCAGAATATACAGATAAAAGTCTAATAAGTAAACAATTTTCAGTAAGTCTGCATATCTGTAGAATTACAGATTTTTTTCGGTATACACAAACTTTCTTCTATTAATTAAATTGATTAGAGTTCTATTTCACCCACTTTTTCTGATTTGGATTTCACTAGTATACATTAAACAGACACTTAAATCTGACTTCAAAATGTTTTTAAATGAAAATAAATCTCTTTCTAACAATTGCATCTTTAATGTCAGCATCCCAAATATAAATCAACGGAAAAATTCTGCTTTAATTTTCCCTTGCTTCTCGACTTAAGTTCATTTTTTATTAAACCCCTGATCTATTTTACTAATTAAAGGAAACGAAAGACTTATCTTCATTAATTAAACATAAACCTTAACTTCTCTATAATTTTAAGCAAATAACTCTTCTCTGATCTTTGTAATAGAAAATTGTTTAACTTGGTTCACGGAGCGAAATAGTCAGGTAGTCACGAAACTCGTTCAACATTTTTTGAACGATATTTCTTAGAGATAAGTGTTTTAAATAGTCATGAATTTAATTTATCAGTTAACGCTTTATTTAATATTATAAAAAAAGGAGTATTTGCCCAGGAATGTAATATTAATCGTAATTAGTTTAATTTTTAAATTAATTTTTTGTTCTTTGTTTATTTTTTGAGGAATTTACAATAAATGTAATTACATGTTTATACACCCAGAAAAAGGAATTGATTAAAATTACATAAAATGTTTTTTGAGTACATTTTGGTTGTTTTAAGCGAATTTTTTAGTTAAAGTAAAAAATCGGTTTTGTTGCCCTGAGAAAAAAAGATATTGTTAACACTCTTATAAAATTTTAACAAAATTTCACCAATTTTATTTGATTGTAACTAAAGTCTTGTATTTTCGATTTGTAATTCCAACAAAATTTTGTTGTTTTTGCAAAATTATAATTGGTGTGCAGTAGCCACAACTCTCTCACCTAATTTTGTTTAATTGACTTATGTAGCTATAAAGGATTAACATAGTTTTGGATAATAAGAATTTTTCAAATTGAGACGGATTAAAGACCGTTATTATTACGTTATTATGCATTTTGGATGAAAATTGTGGACTGAAAATTGCGGACTGAAAATTGCAAAAAGAAAATTAAGAATATTTTTTTATTTATTCAAACAAAATTTCCATTGACCCATATTTAAACGAAAAGATTGGTTGGACCAAACAAATTTTTGTTGATTCAACAAAACTTTTTTCTGGGTATAGATATAGTTAAGGATAACATTTAATAGATGCTCCTATTTGAATTATTTTGTTGTTGCGGTCGTGTTGGGCTTATTTTGGTGATAGCCTAAGGATACGAAAAACTTAATCTTTAACCAATCAAAACCATTTATGTCTAATGTTATTCTTTGAAATTTAATAAATTTTATTTTCTTTTTTTACCATGCAAATTTTATAAAAAAAATTACCATGTATACTTTTGAGTAATCCGAGCAATTTCTAACAATTTTCGCCAAGCAAAGTGGGTGGAGGGGGGAGGCATGTCGACTTATGCACAAGTCAGTCACTGTGATGTTTGGTAGATTTAAAAATAAGTAGAAATACTTTCTGTGAGTTTTCTATTATTGTATCCTTTATGTGTATTTCTAGTATTGAATTTTAATATAAAAAATCATTTTCTTTCTTTTTATTGTTATTTATTACTTACTATATTTTTAAATTCTAACAATGAAAATGTAAAAAAAAAAGAAAAAAAGAAACAAACAAAAATTTCTTATAATCTGCAAAATGCTCGAATACGCAAAGCTTGTAGTTTTAAGTGATTTTTTAAACAACTTTCTTCCGAATATTACATTATATTCGCTTTTATCTAACATGGAGAAAAATGTGGATGCCAATATTTTCATTATTGAAAGAAAAACCGTAAGAAAAAAACCCGTCAATATTTGTAACTAAAAAATATATTTTCATTTATATAAATAAAATGTATATAGTATGGATTAAATCACAGGAGTTGTAATTTTCCAACTGGATGAATAAGTCATCATGCCCAGTTTCGAACCAGAGAGGTTTTGGCTGAAGATGCCAATCCACAGGCATTTGAGCTATCTTAAACAAATTTGGTGAACAAGTAATTCCCAAAAATTATTTTTATTATGACATACGGTCTGACACGTAAATCTAAATCAGCTAGAAAAAAATGCAGAAAATGCAACTCGAAGAAATTTGATTAATTTAAGTACAATTATTCTAATTTTGAAGTAGTTGTAATTTTAAAACAAGTTGAAGTAAGGAATTATTTACTATTTAGGATAATTATGTTAAAATAAATGTCATAATCGATAAGTTTTCTGGGAGATTTGTGATATCGATTATTGGTCCTGGATGTCTCATTTGGCAAATCATTGACATCTTCAGCTAAAAGGTCGCAGGTTCGAATCTTAGCTTCAATGCTTTTTCAACCAATTGGAAAATAACACCTCGTGTGATTTATTTACTAAATAAAATAATACACTCACTATCATATCTCACATCTCACTAACATATCTGACACTTCTCATTATTACATGCTGGAACGGCTACAAATACAGTCTCTGTATTGTTCCAAGTGGTTCAATTGATGCGCGGTATCAGTGACTTGCTATAGCTTAAGCTCTGAGTCCAGGCTTGCTTACATTTTCAATCCGTTGATTGTACATTGTTTAAGCAATTAAAATTCGAAATGTTATTAAATTCAAGGCGTGAGATATTTTCTATAGAAAAATTTATTGTTGACTAATTGTTTTAAAATTAATTAAACATATATCAATTATTTCATAAAGATGAATTTATTAATAATTTTGTTGTAGAAAAAAATGCTCTATTATACCTTTTTGTTTTTTCCCCAAGTGAAAATTTTCTAATTGTATGTGTTTAGATCGTGTATCTGCATAAAACTATAAAACTTGCTTTTTCTAAAAACAACATTCCAACATTAATTTCCTAACTCTTTTATCCTAATCTTGATGCACATTTAACAAGGTTGCACTGTATACTAGTCGTCTTTTATTGTAACGAAACAAAACCCAATAAAAATTGTAACAAAACACACCCAATACAACCTTCATTTCATGTAATTATAAAAGAAAATCGCTAACACTAGAACTATCTTAAACATAGACTGCTGCTACTGACGTTAACTTTGCAAAACGAATGTTAGCAGAAGTTTCAAATTATGTAATATTTTCATTTTCTTCAATTCTGTCTAGGGAATAGTCCTCGTCAAAATTATTATTTGTACGTATTTCTATTAATTTCTGTCAAATGCAGCCACGGCATATGTTTCGTTTGAGCGAACCGTTCGAAAATAAACTTTCTTATCAAAAAAGGGATTTAATTTTCTCTTCAACTGTCACTTCGCTTAACACACGCGGCAGTCTCGTAAATATATTTTTTTCAAATGTGGCAGTGAAATAAGTAACATATAGAGTAACTTTATGAGATATTCTATAGAAGTAATTTTAAAATTTCGAGTATATATTTATTCAGGAAATAGTCATTCAAGAAATATTTTTTCACAATAAGAAAGCACATGAATTTTGTTACTGCAATAGAAATTTGTCTTCTTACTACAGATTCCATTTTTTCAATAAAATATATGATATGTTTAGAAAAGTTTAATTTTTGTTTCAATACCAGTTAATATTTATTGTATACGTTGAATTCAAAACTATGCAAGCATTAATATTTTTTATATCTGAAGGATCTGTGCAAATTTCTCATAAATTTGTCTTAAACAGTCTATCTTACAGTCCCTATTATAGATCGGGAGGAGGTTACACAGACAATTATTTCATCAAGTTCATAGCTGAAATTCTAGAATTATTTAAAACTCGATTCACATATTAAAATGCAATTGGTTATCCAACTCATAACTTGGAAAACACATGAAAACCCGATTTTAGAGGTTAACTCTTAAGAATACCATTGTGTTTTCTTACACTCGAAAGTTTGAAACATGGAGGACTAGGAGCAGGGAAACATAATGGTAAATCTACGTGTCAACCACTAAAGTCACTTTTCAGATGTTTTCCGCCAAAATATGACTTGGCAGACCGATTGCATTTTAACACGTAGAGTACCATGTCAGTCATCGATGACTCGCACTGAAATTTACTTTTAATCCAAGTCAGTTACCGGTGATAGTATTAGGATTGTGTAACGTGAATCTTATTTCGCGGCACAAATAGAAAGACAGACACAATAGTCTTGACACTCAACGTATTAATATGCAAATATTGAGTTTTAACTAATTCTGAAGTTTGAACCGTGAATTCGATGAGGTGATTGTCTATACAGGGTGATTCATAAAAGATGGGCAGAACTTTAAGGGGTTATAGTACACTTAAAGACAAATAATATTAAATAGGAGACTAAGGGTCCCAGACGTATTCCCAAGGAGATAGGGGGCATTAAAGTTTAGGGTCCGAAATTTCAAATGATTATAAAAAATGGAAAAATTGGTCGATTCGTTTGCGGTTTTTGCAAAATATTTTCTTTATGCCAGTATTTTCTTGAAATAAAATTTTAAAGTTCAATTTCAAAAAATGCCGATAGGGGGCGCTTTAGACTTTGGAGTAACAAACAACTATTTTTTAACGTTATTTTTTGTATTTCTTTAAATGATTTCGAAAGCTTAGACTTAAACTTAAATTTTGATCTAAAAATCTGAGTCCTAACGAGTAGTTAAGTAGCGTAAACTGAAATTTGAAATTTGAAACCCTTCTCCCCCCAGAACAAAAATCAGTTATTCCCGATCTTTGTGTCGTAGATTAGGCTCTAACTACTGCCGCGTTTTGCTAAAATTATTCTTTATGTCAGTATTTTCTTGAAAATAAATTTTAAAGAAAAGTTTCAAAAAATTCCGATAGAGGGCGCTTTAGACTTTGGAGTAACGAACAACTATTTTATACCGTTATTTTTTGTGTCTCATTAAATGCTTTCTAAAGCTTAGACTTAAACTTAAATTTTCAGCTCAAAATCTGAATCGCTGAGCGTGGTTCAGTAGCGAGGGGAGGGGGTTCAAATTTCAACTTCTGAACATAGTTCAGTTTGCACTACTTAACCATGCCCAACGATTCTGTGCTGTGATACGAGGCAAAAATACAACTTTCGTCAAGGACTGCATAGTCGGAATTCACTCATAAAGGCACTGGCACAGTTGGAAACGTCGCTCATGCAAACGTTAAAGCTCCATTCCTGACGCTAGTCACCGGGTGAAGAAGGAGACAGAAAGTATGCAAATGTCAAATGGGGAAGAAGAAGAACACGTATGCAAAATTTCGACACGATTCAGGCATAAAAACCACTGAACGGTGAGTCAAGTGTAAGTCGCTGTAGTAATGAATCGGAAGATGGTGCCCTTCACGAATAAGGAAAAGGCTGAGATGCATTTAATTTACGGAGCGGCAGATGGAAATGGTGCAGAGGCACAACGAATGTACGGAGAGCGATTTCCCAACAGGCGGTTGCCTAACCGCAAAACTTTCGAGCGCTTGCACAGACAGTTGTGTGAGACGGGATCATTTCTCGCTTCCCGGTCGAATGCAGGTCGTGCAAAAAAGGACGAATCAGTAGTTGTTGCAGAAGCCATTCTGGATGTAGTAGCGGCGCAGCCAAGTACAAGTACACGAACAGTGGCTAGGCAGGTGGATACCTCACAGTCCATGACTTGGAGGGTACTGAAGGATGAACATTTGCTCCCGTTTCATGTGCAACGAGTCCAGAAACTGTCTCCAGGGGATTATCCAAATCGTATTGAATTCGCCCGCTGGTTTCTGCAGCAGAACGCGCTAAATCCACATTTTGGACGAACTGTGCTTTTCACCGATGAATGTACCTTCACACGTGAAGGTACATTTAACACACACAATACACATGTATGGGCGGATGTCAATCCACATGCTACGTATCCACATGCTCATCAGAGACGCTTTTCCATCAATGTTTGGGCAGGAATCCTCGGAGACCACCTAATCGGACCGTATCTTCTTCCTGAACGCCTCAACGGTAAAACATACCTCACATTTCTGCAACATGTGCTGCCAGACCTGTTAAACGTTGTTCCTCCACGCATCCGGCGGGTCCTGTGGTTCCAGCACGATGGAGCGCCAGCCCATTACGTACGAGACGTCCGCAACTATCTGGACATCACATTTCCGAACAGATGGATTGGTCGAGGTGGTCCTGTTGCTTGGCCTGCTCGCTCGCCAGATCTTTCACCCCTCGATTTCTTTTTTTGGGGACAATTGAAGGCTCTTATGTATGAGACACCCATTGAATCCCCCGAGGAAATGGTCGCCAGACTTTCCGCCGCTGTAGGGGAAGTGCTCGAAAAGCCTGATGTTTTCGCGAATGTTCGCCGTTCCATTCTTCGCCGTTGTTCTGCGTGCATAACCTCTGGTGGTCACAATTTTGAACATTTATTGTAATTACATGTTAATAAATATGCTTTGGTAACATAATCCTAATTTGTGTCTTTTTACCTCGTATCACAGCACACAATGTGTGGACATGGTAAACTGAACTGTGCTCAGGAGTAGAAATTTCAAACCCCTCTCCCCAGAAACTTAACCACGTCTAACGATTCAGATTTTGGGCTGAAAATTTAAGTCTAAGCTTTAGAAAGCATTTAATGAGACACAAAAAATAACGGTATAAAATAGTTGTTCGTTACTCCAAAGTCTAAAGCGCCCTCTATCGGAATTTTTTGAAACTTTTCTTTAAAATTTATTTTCAAGAAAATACTGACATAAAGAATAATTTTAGCAAAACGCGGCAGTAGTTAGAGCCTAATCTACGACACAAAGATCGGGAATAACTGATTTTTGTTCTGGGGGGAGAAGGGTTTCAAATTTCAAATTTCAGTTTACGCTACTTAACTACTCGTTAGGAATCAGATTTTTAGATCAAAATTTAAGTTTAAGTCTAAGCTTTCGAAATCATTTAAAGAAATACAAAAAATAACGTTAAAAAATAGTTGTTTGTTACTCCAAAGTCTAAAGCGCCTCCTATCGGCATTTTTTGAAATTGAACTTTAAAATTTTATTTCAAGAAAATACTGGCATAAAGAAAATTTTTTGCAAAAACCGCAAACGAATCGACCAATTTTTCCATTTTTTATAATCATTTGAAATTTCGGACCCTAAACTTTAATGCCCCCTATCTCCTTGGGAATACGTCTGGGACCCTTAGTCTCCTGTTTAATATTATTTGTCTTTAAGTGTACTATAACCCCTTAAAGTTCTGCCCATCTTTTATGAATCACCCTGTATTGACGTCTCCCGGTCTGACTCTAGCATAATCACTGTTTTAACGTGAGGGAAAGAAACCGAAAATTTAAGGCGGCACGTTTGTTTATTTGGTTACATACAAGACACACAAACGAAAAGAAATAATAAAAATAAAGCATCCCGTACTAAACATGTCGCATATCACCGTATAAAACTGTGACTTGTAACAAATCAATTAATAATATCGTCATCTAATTAATACTATTGTCAATGCTATAACTTAGGAATCATTTACACATAGAAATAGTACATAACTTTAAATTTTTACCACCTAATTTTGACATCGTATTTAGATTATAAAATTAATTTTACTTAAGTGCATCAAACAGAAATGTAGATTTTGAGGCATTATCTAAGTTTGAACCAGGGATCTTACCGATTATATTAGAAGATAAGCATCTTGGTAAGGAACAGTCAA
The DNA here is from genome assembly GCA_964019185.1 of Maratus speculifer. NCBI lineage: Eukaryota > Metazoa > Arthropoda > Arachnida > Araneae > Salticidae > Maratus > Maratus speculifer. The sequence goes on from OZ025294.1 coordinate 349,047,250, forward strand.
GCTAGCTTTCTGTTCCAGACTGCATAGAGGCTTGCTAGTCTGTTCCGTGATAGTGACTCATTAAACATTGTTTGTTAACTTTCTTATTGGGAGAGATGATGTCGCTTTATACTCCACCTCTAGAGAAAGTGCTTTATTTAGACACGGATTGTTATCGTTTAGCTAGTTCCTCTTAGAATTTTGCCTATTGGGAGTGAGTTCGTTGTAATGCTGTCATCATATGTCATGTTGTTGTAGTGCTAGCATCGCAAAGGTTGTATGTTACTTTTTGCGCATTACCAATGTAGTTTTTTGAGGAAATGGCATTGAACCTGCGACCTACTTTTATAAGATGAGCGTCGCGGTATAGCATGCAGCGAGTTCGTTGTAATGCTGCCATCATATGTCATGTTGTTGTAGTTCTAGCATTGCATAGGTTGCATGATACTTTTTGCGCTTTACCAATGTAGTTTTTGAGGAATTTGTATTGAACCTGCGACCTACTTTTATTAGATGAGCGTCACGGTATAGCATGCAACGAAAGGCTATTTCGACTGTCATGCGTCAGTGATTCATTATATATTGTTTGTTGAAGTTGTTATAGTGAGATATAATGTCGACACACATTCCACTCTAAATGAAAGTGTTTTATTTAGACATTGGCTTGTGCTCATTTTAGCTAGTTCCTTTGAGGATATTTATTAAGAATGAATTTGTTGTAGTGCTGCTATTTGTTGTAAAGGTTGGGTCTTACTCTTTGCGCATCACTAACGTAGTTTTGAGGATTTGGGATTGTTTGGCATTGAGAATGGGATCTAATTTTTATAAGACGAGCGTCGTGGCGTATTATGAAGCAAAAGGCTGGTTCAATTATTCTGTGCTAGTGTTTCAATATATTTTTTGTTAAAATTGTTATTGCGAGATTTAATGTTGCTACACATTCCACGGTCAATGAAAATGTTCTATTTAGACATTGTATTGTGCTCGATTACATAGTTGCTGTGAGGCTTTTGGCAATTGGAATGCATTTATTGCAGTGATGCCATCTGTTGTGAAGGTTAAGTGTTACTCTTTCTATGTCTCCAATGTAGTTTTCGAGGAATTAGCATTGGTTAAGTTTGAACTACATTTCATAAAATGAGCGTCACGCCGTAGAATGCAGCAAAAGGTCTGCTAGATTATTCCGTGCCAGTGACGCATAATATATTGTTTGTAGAATGTTGTTGTTGTGAAAGGAAATTCGATTTAAGAAGTTTATGAATTCAGAAAGTTTAGAATTCGCAACGTTAAATGTTAAATTCGTTTTTGATCGTTGCAAAATGCATTGCAATATGGAATAATTTAGCATAATTCAAAGAGTACATGGCTGACATAGCTGTAATCTTGGATTCGCTTACAGGAAGATTTTAAAGGTAGATTTCTGTTAAAAAATCATAAGTTTCATTTTATAATTTTTTTGAAAATTAATTTAAAAATGTATATAGTTTGAAATTTAATTTACGAAAAAATATTCCTATGATTTTTTTCCTAAAAAGAAATTACTTCCAAAATATTTTAAATATATGAATCCAAGTGGTTAAGGTGCCAAAACATTAATCGCTTCAGAACATAGTTGGGTTTCGGGTTCGAATCTTGCTGGCTCCGTTGTATACTCTTTGTAGAGCTTTTGGTTGTAATGCTATAGTGATTAGATTTTCTTGTCTATCTCGACTCTATATGTTGACGATAACTTATAAGCCAGCATCTGAGGTCAAACACAGAGATCAAATGTATGTACTAAATAAAACGATAAGATTTGTTGCAGTATCAGGTATTATCTCTGTTCTTTCTCTCAATTCTGAGATTATATTTTGAGTATTTTTGTGATTTTATTAAATAATGTTTCGCAATAAAGTATACTTTATTAAATATTACTTTATTATATTATTATATAATAAAGTACTTTCTTCACTGTATACTGTGAAAGTTCTGAACTTTAAATGAAATAAAGTAAGTGGAGGTTAATGAGAAACATTTATACATTTTAATACTTTTTTTTTAAATTTTAATTTCAGAATTAAAGTAAACTTTCTAATAGGACTACTTAAATATTCACAAGACTTTAAGAACTTTAAGCAGAACTTGTTGTTAATCTATTGTATGTATTGCTAATCTCTTTGTATATCTATTAATGTCAGGATTTTAATAAAAAAGCAAAGCGGAAAACTATTAAATGCCAAGGAAAGGATTTGTTAATCTAGCTCAAAATAGCTAGGACAATAGTGATTAATGTGTAATATCTATAATAATATGTTTTAAAAGATTTTTCTTTAATTTCAGAAAGAAAATAAAATTTCTAATAAATATACTTAAAAGTTTTCATACATTTAAGAACTTTAAACAAAATTTGTAGTTAATATGTTTTAATTACTGCTAATCCCTTTGCACATTTATTAAAGTTAAAGTAAGAGGACAATGTAAAGAAGAAAATTATTAAATAGCAAGAAAATATTTGAGATATGTAACTCATAATGGCTAAGGCAGCAGTGTTCAATGCATAATATTTAAAAATATATTTAATTTTTTTTTTAAATTCTGATTTCAAAACTGAAGTAAACTTTTTAATAGAGATTCTCCAAACTTTTCTAAGAATTAAAAAAAAATTTTGCAGAATATATCTTTTATCTATTTTACTTTCTGCTAATCTCTATTTACAGTTATTAAAATTTGAGTACAGTTAAAAAAGCAAAAAACAATAATAAAGTACTAAATGAAGTATTTAGGAAATTATCTGAAAGGATGTAATTTAATAAAGAATACATTGTTGATCTATTAAATATATAATTCAAATTAAAATCAGACTAAATATTGTAATAATTTCGTTTTACCAATTTAATATATTTCGTAAAAATTGTGAATTTTTAGCAATGAACTTCATGACTGCCAGATTTAGTTAATAAAATGTTTTTTATGCATAGTGAAAAACAAAATTAAATCCTCCTCTATGTCACAATATTCTTAAAAGCTCCTTTAAATTCTTGCCACGCAAAACATTTTCTAGAGTTAAAGTGAGCATGGCTTAAAAGTTTTCCACCCTCTTCTATCTTCCTATGATTGATGACTTTTTAGTTAAAAGTTCCTCATCAATTCGTCAAAAAACCAACTTTTGCTGCAATTTTTTTCTATCCTTCAGAAACTTCTAAATACACTGAATTACCAAAGAAAGGTTAACTACTGGTTCATTGCATTTAAAATTTAAAGTTGAGAAAAGTTTTCTCACAAAAGTATCCCTAGTATTTAATCATATTATGAATTAGAATCTTCTGATTAATTTAGAATTGAATAAAAATTATATACAAATGTTCAAATCATATATTATTAAATAAATCAAAAAAGCTTCCAATTCCTTTTTACAGTGTACTTTCGACAGTCCTTTTTACAATTGTATATAAGTCAACCTCTTTTTAAGGTTTCGTTAATCTGACGAAATCTTATTCGTCTTTGCCGTCTATCTGTTCGTCCCTGAGTCCTTATACAAAAACACTACAAATTAAAGCTTTATATTTTGTATACTTATAGCTGAATATCTCGTGTCACACGAGAAATCATAAAATTTTGAAAATGTCTATTTTAATGAGATTTTTTCAACTACACCGTTCATTTTTGCGGTTTCAATTTTAAAAGAGAAACTTAAATGTAACGCTTTTCTTGTAGACATCATGGCTTGGAGGTGAAGTGTCATGCTACTAAAGAGAAGATTCTTAGTTCGAACCCTGATGATGGAAGTTGAAATTGTAATATTAACATGGATTTAATAAAAAATGAATTTTGTATTTTTGCTGGTTTAAGAGTATATGTTATTAGGGTTTCGTTCATCTGGCATTCATAATATTTTCGGAACTAAACTTTCTTTCTTTTTTAAAAACTATTGTGATTTATTAATGATTCAGCATTTTAAATTTTGTTTAAACAATTGTTTGTTTTTAGAAATTTAAAATTCCTCGTTTCAAAATTAAAATAAACTTTCTAATAGAACTACTTCAACATTTTCTAAGAATAAAAAAAAAAGCCTTCAACAGAATTTATCATTAATCTATTTACTTCCTGCTTAATCTATTTCACTTCCTATTAATCTCTATTTATATTTATTTAAATTTGAGTACAGTTTAAAAAAGAGAAGAAAAAACAATTAAGACATTAACAATTGAGACATTATCTAAAAGGATATAGTTTAATAAAGCAGACATTGTTGATCAGTTAAATAATTAATTGAAATTAAAATGAGACTAAATATAAACAATAAGAATTTCGTTCTACCAGTGTAGTATATTTCTTAAAAACTGTGAATTTTTATCGACGAACTTCATGACTGCCAGTTTTAGTTAATAAAATGTTTTTTAGGCATAGTAAAAAAAAAAAAAAACCCTCAATCATCGACTATATCATAATATTCTTAAAAGCTCTTTTAAGTTCTTGCAACACAAAACGTTTTCTAGAATTAAAATGACTCTGGCAAAAAAGTTTTCCACCCTTTTCAATCTTCCTATGATTGATGACTTTTTAGTTTAAAGTTCCTCATCAATTCTTCTAACAAATAACTTTTGTTGTATTTTTTTTCTATTCTTCAAAAACTTCTGACTAACACACTAAATTACCAAAGAAAGGTTAATTGCTGGTTCATTGCATTTAAAATTTTGAAGTCTAGAAAAGTTTTCTCACAAAAACATTCATAGTACTTAATCATATTATGAATTAGAATCGTCTGATGAATTTAGAATTAAGGATAAAATTATACGAGATTATTCAATCAATTCATATTTTATTAAATAAATTTAAAAAGCTTCCGATTCCTTTTTTATAGTCTATTTTCTACAGTCCTTTTTACAGTAATATTTACTCAACCTTTTTATAGGGTTTCGTTCATCTGATCATTTCATCATATCAGGATCATTTTATCATATTTCGTTCATCTGTACTCTGTCTATTTGTCCGTCATAGAGTCCGTACACAAAAACTGCATATGTGAAAGTTTTAAATTTTGTAAACTTACAGCTGAATACCCCGTGTCACACGAAAAATCATAAAGTTTTGAAAAAGTCTATTATTTTAATAAAAAAATTTTCAATGACACCATGCATTTTTGAGGATTAAATTTCAAAAGAGAAACTTAATTGGAACGTTTTTCTTGTACATATCATGGCTTCGAGGAAAAGTGTTATGCTACTAAAGAGTTTGCTAGTTTGAACCCTGACTTTGGAAGTTGAAGTTGTCATATTAACAAAGATTTAATTAAAAGAAATTTTGTACTTTTGCCAATTTAAAAGTATATATTATTAGGAATTCGTTCATCCGACATGCATATTCTTTTTTTGGAACTAAATTTTCTTACTATTTTAGAAACTATTGTGGTTTATTAATGATTCAGTATTTTAAATTTTGTTTAAATAAGTGTTTTTTCATTTTTAGAAATTTAAAATTCATGGTTTCAGAATTGAAGTAAACTTTCTGATAGAACTACTTCAACATTTTCTAAGAATTAGTAAAAAATTTCAGCCGAATTTATCATTAATCTATTTTACTTCTTGCTAATCTCAATTTGTATTATCAAAATTTGAGTAAAGTTGAAAAAGAGGAGAAAAACAATTAAATATTAATAGAAGTATTTGGGACATACTCTGAAATGATGTAGTTTAATACAGCAGACATAGTTGATCAATTAAATGTATGGTTGAAATTAAAATCGGACTAAATATAAACTATATGAATTTCGTTTTACCAGTTTAACATAATCCTCAAAATTTGAGTAAAGTAAAAAAAAAAAGCAATTATGAACTAAAAGAAGTATATGGGACATCATCTGAAAGGATGTAGATTAATTAAGCAGACATAGTTCATCTAATAAATATATAATTGAAATTAAAACCAGACTAAATATAAACTATAAGAATTTCGTTTTACCAGATTAATATATTTATTAAAAATTGTGTATTTTTATCGATGATTTTCATAGACGCCAGATTTAGTTTATAAATTGCTTTTTAGGCAAAGGGAATAAAAACTCAAACCTCTATATCATAATATTCTTAAAAGCTCCTTTAAATTCTTGCCATACAAAACATTTTTTAGAGTTTCAGTCTGGCAAAAACGTTTTCCATCCTTTTCTATCTTCTTATGATTGATAAATTTTTAGTTTAAAGTTTCTCATCAATTCGTCAAAGAAACAACTTTTGTTGTAATTTCTGTTTCTATCCTTCAGAAACTTTTGACTATTATTTAGGAAAAGAATGTTACTGGTTCATTACATTTAAAATTTAGAAGTTTGGAAAAGTTTTCTCACAAAAATATCCGTAGTACTTAATCATATAATGAATTAGAATCGTCTGATGACTTTAGATTTAAGCATAAAATTATACGAGATTATTCAATTCATCTATTATTAATAAATCAAAAAAGATTTCTATTCCTTTTTACAGTCTACTTTCTACAGTCCTTTTTACAGTTGCATTTACTCAATCTTTTTTTAAGGTTTCGTTCATCTGAAGAAATCTTATTCTCATCAATTCTTCTGAGAAATAACTTTTATTGTAATTTTATTTCCATCCTTTAGAAACTTCTTACTGACAGACTAAATAAGCTAAGAAAGGAAAATTATTTATTCATTGCTTTCAAACTTTTAAAGTTGAAAAAACTTTTCTCACAAAAACATCCGTAGTAGTTAATCTTATTATTATGAGTTAGAATTCTCAGATGAATTTTGAATTGAACATAAAATTAAATGAGATTTTTCAATTCATTGGCCGTTAAATAATATAAAAAACTTTTTCGTCGTTTTGACAGTCTTGTCTTTAACCCAACGTGTTTTTTAATGTAAAGATGGAAATTTGCAATAGATTTTTATGCAACATTCTGATATTCTAAATTTGTAGAGATTATATATAAAAAGGCATGTTTCCGTTGGTAGTAAAAGTTCTTAAAGTTTATTACAACTTAACTGTCGAAAAAGTTTTCCACCCTCTTCTAGCTCCATATGATTGATGACTTTTTGGTTTAAAGTTTCGCTACTTCGTCTAAGAAATAACTTTTGCTGTAATTTTTTTTCCTGTCCTCCAGAAACTTCTGACTAACAGATTAAATTACCCAAGAAAGGAAAATTACTGATTGATTGCATTCGAAATTTAGAAATTAAGATAAAATTTCTCACAAGAACATCCACAGTACTTAATCTTATTATTAATTAGAATCTTTTGATGAATTTAGAATTTAGAATAAAACTATACGAGATTATTCATCTATTATTAAATAAATAAAAAAAGAAAGTTCCAATTCCTTTTTACAGTCTACTTTCGACAGCTTTTTTTTACAGTTGCATTTACTCAATTCTATTTTTTAAGATTTCTTTTATCTGACTAAAATCCTATTCTCAACATTTCGTCTGAGAAATAACTTTTATTGCAATTTTATTTCCATCCTTTAGAAACTTCTTACTAACAGACTAAATAAGCTAAGAAAGGAAAATTACTTATTCATTGCTTTTAAACTTTTAAAGTTGAAAAAAGTTTTTCACAAAAACATCCGTAGTAGTTAATCTTATTATTATGAATTAGAATTGTCTGATGAATTTATAGTTAAGCATAAAATTAAACGAGATTTTTCAATTCGTAGGCCGTTAAGTAGAATAGAAAACTTCCTAGCTGTTTTTACTGTCTTGTATATATATATATATATATATATAAAGATGGAAATTTGCAATAGTTTGTATGCCACTTTCTGATATTCTAAAATGGTAGAGATTATATATAAAGGTATGTTTCCTATGATAGTACAACATCTTAAAGTTTATTACAACTTGATTGGCAAAAAAAGTTTTCCACTCTCTTATATCTCCTTATGATTGATAACTTTCTAGTTTAAAGTTTCTATTATTCGTCTAAGAAATAACTTTTGCTGTAATATTTTTTCCTGTCTTTCAGAAACTTCTGACTAACAGATTAAATTACCAAAGAAAGGAAAATTACTAATTCATTGCATTCGAAATTTCGAAGTTGAGAAAAGTTTTCTCACAGAAACATCCGTGGTACTTAATCATATTATGAATTAGAATCGTCCAATGAATTTAGAGTTAAGAATAAAATTATAAGAGTTTGTTCAATTCATCTATCATCGTATAGATCAGAAAGCTTCGAAATCCTTTCTACAATCTTGTATTTAAATCAACCTATTTTTGGATTTTAAAAAGGGAATTGTATAATCGTATTTTAATCTATTTCCTGATACCCTAAATTTGTAGAAATTATGTATAAATCTTGGTTTCTTGTAATAGCATAAGAAATAAACAAGAAAATAAAACTGACAAGTTTATTAAAAGCTGTACAAATTGTGAAGTTTCAATGAAAGTAAGCTAATTTTTCTCGCCAATCCATACTATTTAAGATTCATCCATTCTAAGAAAAACCACAGAAATTGTAACACGCAAAAATTCCATCTGTAACGATAAGGCATCCATACCAAACATACCAAAATTATGGCTCGAGCTACTCAATGCTTACGAAAATACAATAAGCATGCAAGTAAAAAAATAATGTGTATAATAAGACAGAATATGTGAAAAATTGAATGATGGCGGTTCCATAGATCGTGCAATTTTAGAATGTTTTTATTTGTTTTGCAAATGACTCGGATAGAGTTGAAACATATTAGTAGACAGAATAACTGTATTTTTACTGATTTTAAAGTGTTAATTTACGGCTTTTAGTAATTGAAAATAAAATGTAATTTAAGGAGGTCTGGGACACATTTTAAAATAAATTTTATTTATTGAGTTAAAAGTTTAATTTTTTTTGTGATGATTAACCATATCATTTGTAAAAAAAATCATATGATAAAACTTATTACATATATTTTTTAATTTTAAAGTTTAAAGTTATTAAAAAGTGGGGTAAATTAAAATCGTTATAACTTAAAATTTCATTTATTTTATTATAAATATATAAGGTTTAATTTTGATTCAGCATTTTTTTTATTATAATTTAAATAAAAATTAAAAATATATTTTTTAAAAAACTTGAAAAAAATGATACAATTAAAAAATATATCTCATTTTCAAAAGTAAATATTTTTTTCAAATTTTCTGATCGAAATTAAAGTAAAATAATTGAAAAAGGAATGCTCTATGTTTGAACTACTTATCTTTAACAGTTTTTGAGTTATAACAATTTGATTTGGAGAAATGGTTAAAAAAAACCTATCCTGAAGAAAAATTCATTTTCAAAACAAGTCGTCTCCATAATAACAATTGCTTGAATCTATATTTTGAAAACAAACCAAAACATAAAAATAAATATTTCTAATTAAAACAGAAACGTGATTTAAACATCATTTTGAGCAGGAAAAAAAATATAATGCAGCAAATTAAAAAAGAAAAAAGAAGATGATTTTCTGTCCTTGACCCTCTTAAATATTGTTTAACTTTTTCTTTCCTGTTGTTTTACCTTGAAACAAAAAGACAGCAAAAATCATGTATTTTTTCACAAATGGACATACTTGCTTTTCTACCCCCCTCCCCCCCCCAAAAAAAAGCGATTTTTTGTTATGTTTGGTTCTTACGCAAAAGTGTTTAGTGCAACGGAAATGATTTGAAAAAAAAAAATTAGGCACGATTTTAAAGATAAACATTGAATGCTTATAAATAGTGTTTTTTAGAAAGTCAATGGTGCAAAAATAATCAAGCTAAATTTTATCATTGTTAGAAAGCGCTTGTGTTGTCTCTAAGCCTTTTAGCAGATCGCAGTGCCTAGCGGCCATTTTTAACATTTCTTACGCACCCCGCAGGCAATTCAATTCATCCCGTGAAAATATCGCAAATTCTTGGTCACTTTGAAGAAACCAGAATTTTGGTAAACAAGGTTCAAGTGTGCCTTTCCTTTAGAATAGTGTTTCCTTTTTGACAGTATGTACCCTTTTATTTTTAGAATATTCATGGTTCGTAGGGATCCTGGAACTTAAAGACCAGAAAATTGTTTGATATCAATATTTTCCTTAAAAAAATATCTGCTTAAATAAAACTAAATTTCGCAAGTTCGAATTGCATTTTTTTCTTTTCTTTTTTCAATAAAAATTATGCTGGTATTTTACTTAAAAAATAGCGGTATCCGTCAAATTCAGATATAGTACGATTTTGAAAAAAAAAGTTTTTGTAGTATATTATTCCTTCTTTGAAAAATTCTCCCCCAGCGCCCCTTTTTTTTCTAGAGTCAACACTACTAAACGCCAAACCTGAAATGAAGTTATACTAAAAAAAGCACACATATAATAACTTTGCAAAATGTAGATAACAACAAAACTAATTGTTTGCACACAGTAATGATCAATGGAAGTACCATTATTAATAATTTTTATTACATATCCTAACGGGTTAAAGTACCATGTACTCAGAAGTTTATTACATCTGTCTTCATATATATTTTACCTGTGGTCATGGGGCATACACTGTCACTACGTCGTGCTTTATGAAAGTGTAGCTAATTATCTGAACCCTTATAAGAATAAAATGAGCTAATGAAATAAAGTAAATACTGAAAAATGAGATTAATGTAATTACATTCTTTTCTTAAATAAACGCACAAGAGTAATTTTTTTCCTTATCAGCAAATACTTAAATATTATCTACACAGTATTCTATGACCCTTTCATTATAATCTCTTCTTGAAAAAGAATCATTGATTTCTTAAAAACCACTGGTGTATAACATAAATCTCTTTTTCTGGAAAATAAGAACATGTAAAGCGCACAAAGTGTCTAATTAAATTCCCCTCTATGGCTAGTCAGATCAGCGAAAACTTCTTTGATGAATACTTAATTAATGAAATGCGACATTTTCATTAGCTAAATAATTTAACAACATTAATGGACACGTACTTTAGATGTTGCCTTTTATTAGCACACAGTTATTATTCTTCTAACATTTAAATTGCAGAGATAATGAAGCTCACAGCGAGGCAGAATATCCATAGAAATAAAAACTTGATATAATTAAGATGTATTTAGTTTTCTAATGAGAAAAATAAATGAACATGTTATTTTGAAATAAATTTATTTTCATTTTGATTTAAAAAAGAAAGATTATATTTTCAAACAACATCGAATCGTAATAAAATCGTATTTCATATCGGGATGTTTCCTATTTATACACCAGGACGCGGCAGCACTGAGAATCTCCTAATCGAGATTACGGCTGAAATTCCAGAACTTGTTAAAAATCGATTCCCGTATTAAATCGCAGTCGATCTGCCAAGTCATATTTTGGTGGAAATCTTATTTTAGCGGTTGACTCGTAGGTTTATCATTGTGTTTTCCTGCTCCCAAACCTCTATATTTTCATATGTTTCTGTGCAATGGTAGCTCTACGGGTCAACTTCTAAAATTGCGTTTCCAGGTATTTTTCATCAAGATAAGACTTTACCCTAATCCTGGAATTTCATCCGTGGATTCGTTCAGGCGATCGTTTGTGCTTGCTGTTTCCGGACTAATAATAAAGATGAAGACAAAATGACGAGTTTAAGCTTCCAATATTTTTCTGAATCCCGAAAGTAGATTAAAATGAACTAATGAAATGAAATTAATACTCAAAAAGGATATTGTTGTAATTATATTCTTTTATAAATAAATGCATAAGGGTATTTTTTTTTCTAATCGGCAAATACTTAAATATTATCTACTCAGTATTTTGTGACTCTTTCATTATAATCTCTTGTCGAAAAAGATTTATGGATTTTTTGGAAACCACTGGTGTGTAACATAAATCTCGTTTTCTGGAAAATAAGAACATCCTAAGGCGCACAAAGTGTCTAATTAAATTCTCCTCTATTGCTAGTCAGATTAATACAAACTTCTTTGATAAATACTTAATTTATTATATGCGACATTTTCATTAGCTAAATACTTTAACAACATTTATGAACACGTACTTCAGATATTAAATTTTATTAGCGTACAATTTTTTTCATTTAACATCTAATTTCCAGTGATAATAAAGGTCACATAGAAGCACCCATAGGAATAAAAACTTGATATAATTAACATGTGTTTATTTTTCTAATGAGAAGAATAAATGAACATTTTACTTTGAAATAAATTTTTTTATTATTTAGATTTAAAAAAGAAAGACTTTATTTTAAAACAGCATCGAATCGTACTAAAATCGGGTATTTCATATCAGGAAGTTTCTGATTTATAGACTGGGATGCGGCAGCACAGACAATCATCTGATCGAGATCACGGTTGAACTTACAGAATTATTTAAAACTTGATCCTTTTATTAAACTGCTGCCGTGCCAAGTCATATCTTGGTGAAAACCACATGAAAACTCGATTTTAGAGGTTGACTTGTAGCATTACCACTGTGTTTTCAGGCACCCAATCCTCCATGTGTTAATACGTTTGGGTATAGGAAAGCACAATATTAGACCCACGAGTTAACTGCTAAAATAACTTTTCCATGTGTTTTCCTCCAAGGTAAGACTTTTAACTAATTCTGGAATTTCATCCGTAAAATCCTTCAGGTGTTTGTCTGTGCTGCTGTCTCCGGTCTAATACCGAAGACTAAGAGAAAATGACGAGTTTAAGTTTCCAATACTTTTTCTTAACCCTGGAAATAGATTAAAATGAACTAATGAAATGAAATTAATACAGAAAAATGAGATTGTTGTAATTGTATTCTTTTCATAAATAAATACATAAGAGTATTTTTTTTCCCAATCAGCAAATATTTAAATATTAGCTACACAGTATTCTGCGACTCTTTCATTATAATATCTTGTCGAAAAAGATTTATCGACTTTTTGGAAACCACTAATGTGTAACATAAATCTCGTTTTTTGGAAAATAAGAACATCTAAGGCGCATAAAGCGTCTAATTAAATTCTCATCTGTGGCTAGTCAGATTAGTACAAACTTCTTTGATGAATACTTAATTAATGATATGCGACATTTTCATTAGCTAAATACTTTAACAACATTAATAGACACGTACTTTATAAGTTACCTTTTATTAGCGCACAATTCTTTTTCTTTTAACATTTAATTTGCAGAGATAATGAAGCTCACATAGAGGCATAATATCCATAGGAATAAAAAAGAATTAAGATGTGTTAGTTTTCTAATAAGAAAAATAAATGAACATGTTATTATGAAATAAATTTATCATTTAGATTTTTTAAAAGGTTTATATTTTGATACTTCGTTGAATCGCAATAAAATCTCATTCCATAACGTGAAAGTTCTTATATATAAATCGGGAATTGGCAGCACAGACAATTACCTAATCGAGTAAATGGCTGAAATTCCAGAATTAGTTAAACCTGTATTCGCATAAGTGAAATCCATCAGCCGAGTCATATCTTGATAGAAAAAAAAATCTGAAAAACCGATTTTACAGGTTGATTCTTTTTTTCCACTGTGTTTTCCTTTTACCAGTTCTTCAATCCCTTTGTGTATAGAAAAACACAATGGTACCTACAAGAAAATCATTAAAATCGGGTTTTCAGGTGTGATATTATACCAAGATATGACTTGGGAGACGGATTGTGATTTATTATTATCTAATTTTAACTAATTCTGAAATTTCAGTCGTGAACTCGATAATGTGATTGTCTGTGCTATCACCTCTCGTTTCATTATAGAAGATGAGGATATGATGACAAATTTAAGCTACCAATATTTTTTTCTAAAGATCTGAAAAATAGAGTAAAAAGTAGATATTGTATGATATACGTCTTAAAAAGTCTTCTCTACAGCTGAAAGTATTTGAAATATTTTAATCTGTCTTTTCATCTAAGAAATTTGTTTTTATTGCTTTTCGAAAATAGTGGTTAGTTCAACCTTCTACCGACAAAGAGAGCAGTTCCATACAAACATTACATTAGGAAACAGTGGTCAAAGCGCTATTATAAACTATCTAAACTCTTAAAGTCGATCGATTAGTTTGTTTTTCGATTTTCAGCAAATTCCTGCTTATTCTCTATTCAAAATTGTGATTCTTTTTAAAATATATATATATAATTTTTTTTAAAGCAAAAAGTTTTGAATCAATTTTTTTAATTTACATATTTTTAATTAGCTTCTAAAAATAGGTCTATATGCACAAGTTTAAAATCTATAAATACTGCAATTCTAAAAAATTGAACTTACATTAAAACTGCACACTATGGTTTTTATTCACTCTACTAAACAAAAACATATGTTTATCGAAGCAGACGTAATATCTTTAACTTCTGCAAAATGCTATAGCCTCACCTAACAGCTATTGATATTTCAAAGAGAGCACTTTGATTGGACAATCTTGTGATAACCTGGAATCGAGGTTAAAATCTATTCAACGTGTGGTTTTGAGAAAATAAATCCTTTTTTTTAATTGGATCCTTTGATGAGATTTAATTAATTTCTTAACTTATTATTAGAATTTTTAAATTTTTGCATAGGCATATTAGGAAGGGCATTGATATATCTTCATAAAAAAGCTGAGTCTTGTATACGTGCCGTAATTTTCGCTAACCATCGCACACACACACACACACACACACACACACACAGTCCGGAATATGGTGGGAAACGAGGACGCGGTAACCAAACCGACCAACTGCGGACCTATTGAAATAATGTGTTTTCTTTATTTTTTTTCAGCTTTTTAGTATTCTAGATGAACGTATATTATATAACCGGTTCAAAAATTTTAAATATAGGCTTTTTTCAAATATGCTTTTTTGCAAGGCAACCGAGGACATTCACACACACGGTGAATAAACCGTCCAACAGAGGACTTTCCACTTGTGAATTGTTCAAATGGGAACGTAAACGAAAAAAGCAAGACATTGCTTCATTTTCATTCTTCTAAGAGAGTATTTGAAATGTAACTTTAGTTTTGAACTTGAATAAATATAAACCAAAATTTTCGCAGTATATTTCAAATTTTACTTATATATATTTTTGAAATATGCATCAAATCGATAATTATATTCGTTTCTTTTATTTATTTATTTGTTAAAAGGCGAAAAAACGAATTTCTGATTTATACGTATATTACAACTAATATGTAAATTCAGGAATACAAATGTGTTGCATTTATATAATTATTAAATTAGTAATAAGAATGTATAAGTATATGAATATGTGGAAGAATTTCTTGAATCTCTTTTTCAGTATTATAAAATTTTTCTTCTTTAATATACCCAGTAAATTTTAATTAAAAATATTACGATTGTGATAAGTATACATTTTTTTCTTAGTAATGTAAATGTCCTACATGTTGACTGAAATAGATGAAAATTTAATAAGTTCAGAGAATTAACTATATTGTCTATACACCTATGTACCGCTTACTCAGTATACACACAGTGAAAACGAGGACCATGCGTATACACATACGTACCGTGGACACGGTATACACACAGTGAAAGCGAGGACCATGCGTATACACATACGAACCGTGGACACGGTATACACACAGTGAAAGCGAGGACCATGCATATACACATGCAACCCGTGGACACGGTATACACACAGTGGAAATGAGGACCATGCGTATACACATACGGACCGTGGACTTGGTATACACAGAGTGAAAGCGAGGACCATGCGTATACACATACGAACCGTGGACTCGGTATACAGACAGTGAAAGCGAGTACATGTGTATGAGTATACACACCTACGAACCGTGGACTCTGTATGAATACAGTATGAACGGGGACCATGTAAACGTGCGTACTAATCGAGGCTTATGAATGCAGAACTGGCGTAGAGTGTGCGTAGTGATATTTAATTTTATCTACCAAGATTTTTTTTATTTTTTTTTAATATTAATTTTCGTCATACGTCTCTCAGAAATTAGTGCAAAAATCTGTGACACATATAATTATTAGGAAAAAGTGGGAATGAAAATAAACCATCGCTAGCATCCTGAAGTATCATTATTAATATATGGTGAACTTAGAAGATACCTTTTAACACTCCTTTTTAAATTGATTTTTTTTTTAATCTTATAAAGAACGTAACAGTAACGTATATTTAATTCACTTTATTTGGACTAATGAAAATGTTAACCAAGGCAACATTATTTCATATATATGTTTTACTATTTAAAAATTAACAAATTTATTATTTCTCACCCTTTGATGAAACCAAACCTCATTAACGTGAACTTGAAGAGGACATAATAAAATTTTGTTTATGTATTAGCAGTATTTCATGTTATCAGTCAAAGTTATAATAAGGTAACTGTTTATAACTTTTATTAATTTGATTGGGAAAGAGTATCCACTTCGGATTAAAAGTATTTCATGTTAAGCGTGTTCGCGTTAATGAGGTTTGACCATATAATAATACATTCGTGATGGGAGAACACATCACCTGGATAATATTTCAGGCCCGTCAATGAAACTCGTAGACCTTTTCGATGCGTGAATTAACTATACTTTTAATTACTGAAAGTTTACTATACTTTTCACTAAATGATTGAATGTATCGAGTATTTTTACTCTCACTTTTAGTTAAAAACTTATGACTGCACAATGCATATAATGAACATATTTCAACGAGCACAATTCATTTACAATCTGCACAATGCATATACATATATATTGATCGTTACAATTTATATACAGTAAAACCTCCCAAGTTGAACATCCCCTTAAGTTGAACACCTTCCTAAATTAGGCACTTCACTTTTTCTGAGAACAGATCCATAGGTTTAACGTTATGTCCACCCTCTATATACTCATACTCATTGAGAGTTTTATTTTATTTTATTATTTTCCTTTTTCTGACTCTCAAATTCATACATTAAATTTTAAAAATGTTTTGTTCCTTTTCCAAATACAAATATTATTTCCATAAAAATTAATAAAATTTATAACTCAATTCTAAAATTGCGAAATTGTCCGTTATTAAAAATATTATGTTGAACACTTTTTATAGATTTTTTTATAGTAAACGAGATGTAATCATGAAAATGTTATAATAGCTTATTTCAAAATGGGGGATTTTATATCTTTAACTATCACTAAAAGAATTTCAAAATGTTCTCTTTCGAAGAGTACCAGATAGTTTTATTGCATATTTACATTACACGTTACTATTCGCCCAGTGTGGGAATTCGTAGAAGAAGTCTGACTAAAAGCTTATATAATTATTATTTAACTAAAATCTATTCTAATTCTATGTTTTTGTTTTTTTTTAATGTTTTATTATTTAAGGTACGGGGGGGGGGGGATTTTTTGGATTATTTTTATTTTATTTTACAAATCATCACAGGAAAAAATTTTCCTTTTAAACCTCTTTAAACAAATAATATTTTTAATAATTAGTAAAGAATATTTAAAAAATTACGAATATAATTTAACTGTATTTCCTTATTTGGGGGAAGGAGCGGAGCAGACCCTGAGATCATGTTACTCAATTGGTGGTCAAGTGAAACATCAGTTTCTGTCTGCAAAGATTGTGTCTCCTCCTAGACAATACTAGCCACCACAGTGTCCCCAAATGTCCTTAGGCAGACCGGTAATATGAAAGTGAGAAAGTTTTGTTCGTTCTACAAGTAGGTACACAATGAAATGATATTTCAGCGGGAGGGAATCACAGAACAGTTTGGGAGGTTAAAGACCTGAGGGCGAAAGGGAGCGAAGGTCTGAAGCTGGGCTATGAAGTGGTATTTGAATCTAAATTATATCTCTATGAAGTAATTGATTTTTTTTATACGTATAAAATGATAAAATGCAATCTCATCCTGAAGCAAACATTACCTTTTCAAGATATAAAATATTTAAATTTACATATAATTATTTTAATTAAGCATTTTAATTTTACTTTTTCCATAAAAGTCTTGAAACTCCATGGTGACCAATTAGAACAATCCACAGTTATATCATATTTTGATCAAATTTGGGGGATACGTGTTATTTTGGAGGAAATTTTATATGATATACGTGTTCTTATCAACACGAGAACAGTCTTTTTTATTTTTATTTTATTTTATTTTATTTTTTTTACGAATTTAATGAAAAATAATATTTCTTATAATTTCCTTTACATGAAACTATTTTTATTTAATATAATAATTTTTTTTAAAAAATTGATTTTTTATTTGTCTAAATTTAAAAAAAAAGTCATATTAAGGCAAAATCAACTATTTTATTAACGATTTGTCGAAAAACTATCTTTTTTATGCATAATATTTGGTACAAAACAAAGTATTGTAACAAGTATAATTCGAAAATTTATTGCTGCAAAAATTTTCTTCACAAACATGATTTTAACAAAAATGGCGGAAATGGTTAAACCTTAAATGTTAACTATCAGAATAGATGATTATATAAGTTTTCTATTTTTGTATTTATCAATAATGTTTTACTCATGAATATTTTATCGAGTAACAGTAGAGAAATTAATCACTTATTTTAGAAAGGAAACATTGCTTTTAACACTTTCCAACGAAGTTGAAAAGTGTTTATAACTTCAGTTTGTCTGTCCGTATGTCCGTCAGTCTGTCTGTCTGTCCGCGCGATAACTCACGTAAAAATGCTCGTATCATCATGAAATTCTGATACGTTGTATATGTGGACTCCAGCATGTTCCCTATTGAAAATGGTGTATGTGGTACTTATAGTTTTTTTACAGGACATAGCAAAAGAATTCTTTAACATTATGGTCTATGGACGGAAAAAATTAAAAATAAATTCAGACGATTATTAACACTTTCCAACGAAGATGAAAAGTGTTAAAACTCGCGTAAAGATACTCGTATCATCTTGAAATTTGAATATGTTGTATATATGGACTCCAGAAAGTTCCCTATTGAAAATGGTATATGTGGCACTTATAGTTTTTTTACAGGTCATCGCAAAAGAATTATTTAACATAACGGTCTATGGGTGAAAGAAATTTAAAATAAATTTAGACGATTTTTCTGTGGACATCAAAAAGAATTATCGCATACTTGCAGTGATCATGTGACAAGTATTACGTATGTGACGTCATATCTCTTCTCGAATCAATCCAGCAATTATGCATTTATCTGTGTTAATTAAATGTTTTGTGAATGTAATTTTTTCTCATTATTCCAATGAGCCTGTGTCATGCATTGTTTTTAAACCTGTTTTATAACAGTTTCAATATTTTAAAAACTAATGAAATGATATATGTTGTTTATAGACTCAAGAAAAAAATCCTCTATGAAAAATGAACGTTTCTGACTATTTTTACAGGGTCGTACATATTATTTTGTGCGACACTTTAAAACAGTATAAATGTCAAAATAAGCAATGTCAAAATAAGCAAATGTCAAAATTTTTTGTTAAGTATTATTTTTTAATATTTGGATAGCGATATTAAATAACTATTATTTAACGATATATTGCCGTACATAGTTGTATTGTGACTATCGTAATATCTCGATATATCACACCATCACTATATTTGTGTAACGCTAACGATAAATAGCGATATAACTCAGATCTAAATTTTAGAATGGATAACATTTATAGCGAAATACAGGGACTCACAAATATAAGGACCATATGGGAAACTACTTTTCTGAGTCGTTGGAAAGTGTTTTATAATCCATGCGTCATAGCAAGATTTATTTTTCTTATTTAATTATTGTTTTTATAAATATATATTCTATTAGGAAAGGAGCATTGTGAGGTAAAGGGCTCTAATTATTGTTATGGACGTTAGAAAAGCACATTTATTTAAAGTAAGGGATTTTATAATTGATTTAATAATTAAAGAAAGTTTAATTTAACAAATAAATTACTAAAATTAAAATTATAAATAGTAATAAGTACTTAAGTCACGGAAGTTTATACAAACATTACCCATTATTGTAATATGAAACATTTTTTTTTAAATTTTTTTTTAATTTCTTCCCTTTAAATAGTAATTGCAAATAACTAAAGAAATTTTAGAAAGAAAACTTCCCAAGTTGGACACTTTTCTGAGAACGGATTATTGGGATATTTAACATTATGTCTAACCTCTATAAGTTGGATACTTCTCTAACTTGGATATCTTTTTTTTCGAACCGTAGATGTCCAATACAGAAAAATTTCACTATATTAACAATCTTGTTTGCTTCTTAACATAAAAATCAAAAGTTTTATTTGTAATGAGAAAAGAAAGAAAGAAAGAAAAACGATACCCTGAAGTATATAAAATAATTTTCAAAAATTAAGACTTATATGTACCATTATATTTAAATACTTTTATGCATCTCTGTATATCGCTATTAACATTATAAATGATGATAATTCTCTAATTAAATTAATGATCTAAATTTCTTTCAAAACAATGATACAAAGAACTTGCTAAGGCACACATAAAGAGTCACGTTTTCAAATTATTTTGAGCAACTGTGTATGTAGTATACACGAATGTTTGCGTACATCGTTTGCAACACCCATATTAAATAGCTTATTAAAAGCAGACAAAAGTTTCACGTACGAGTAAAAAATTATATAGTTAAATTAAAATGTCTTTCTGTGCATCATCGACTATAAACGACAATGTATCTCTGGTTTTTTTCACACCCTGTAAAATAAAAAGACTTAATGTCGCAAACATCATTCTTTTAAGCTTTTTACGATGTATATAAAAGATATGTATCTAATTGTTGTGTTTTAAATACTATAACATTGTTAAAATTCCTTTTGAATTTATTGCGCCTATAGACCGCAATGTTTAAGAATTCTTTTGCAAGATTCTGTAAAAAAAAAAAAAAAAAAAAAAAAAAAAAAAAAGGCTATGAATGCCACAGACACCATCTTTTGACAAGGAATGTTATGGTCCCCATCAGCATCATATCTAAATGTGGTTATAATACTATTCCTTTAAGGTGAGATAAAACGCTGACGGCCATAAATACAGACTACAGGCGTATCCGGTCGGGGGAAACCCTGTGTGCCCGGGCAACTCTACCCCCTCTGCACTAATATAAATGTCCACCAGAAAAGATGCTGTAGAATACTAAAGAAAGTATGCAAAAAATATTGCTATTAATAACTTAGTGAATTAAAACCAACAAACTAAGAAAAGTGTATAATTTGGGTAAAAAGAAAGTGAAAGATAACACCTCCAAAAAATTATTTTCCAAGAATTAATTTCACAGATCATGGTGTTTCCTTTGTAGAGTCAAAAAGCCGGTTTTGTAAAGAATTGCTTTCGTCCAAGGAAAAGACTTTTACTTTCTTGTTTATATGTACAATTGATGAAAAGAAAGCAGTTTGAATGTCTAACCTGGGGGAGGAGGGGGTAGAGGAAAATTCTCTGTTGATGCACTAGTGATAACGCGTTTAGCCATCATCACATCCAATCTTCAATTGACCTCCTACTGGTCAAGAAACCATTAGCCTGATACCCACCAAGTAGCATGTGAAAAAAATCACATCTACTTCTACCCTTTTCAGATGAAAGACAGTACCGGCCGCACACTTACAAAGAGTTTTTATTTATTTGTTGGTTTGTTTAATCTTTTATTTGGAAAAAAAAGGGGGAGTGCATACAATCCGGTTTTAGAAAGTAGAAAATGCTATTAAGTGCTCTTGAATCATTACAAAATTCGAGAACAGAAAATATAAGTTTATCGGCATTAAGTAAAATGAGAAGATCAGGAATAAAAGAAAGCATTTGAAAAAAAAAAAACACGAAAAATTATATATATATATATATATATTTTTTAATAAAATTAGTCAGTATGGAATGTTTAAGATTAAGGAATCCAGCAAACAGCCATCCCTTACCCTTTGTAAATTTTATTTGGTTCAAAGAATAGAATAATCATTTCATCTATGTATATAAAACAGCTTGTTTGTGGAGATGTTCGCCAAAAAACTTCCAAACCTTTTGGCCTAGCGTGACGAAAGTTGGTACACTGATTTATCATACGAAATGCTAGCTATTGCCGAAATTTTTTTTCTTTTATTCCCATTAGTTTTGTAGTTACTCGATATTTTCCAGATTTTTACGATTTTTTCGCCAAGTTTAGCGATAGTAGCTTTATTTGTCTTACTTTCATTGTTGAAACCACAATGGATGACTACGTTTATATTTCAGCCATTATCTTTTTAATTATTTTAAATTTTGAAATTTAAAAGCAAGAATCATAATTGAGAAACATTTTTCTAATTTTTTAGTACCTTAAACTTTCTACGAAATTTTTACTAATTTTTCTAATTTCTACGAAAAATAGTTAATTAAAATCACAGCAAAACCAATATTTTAAATTAACAAAAAGTTTTAAAACTAAGTTATTTTAACAAAAATAGGGTTACAATTTCGCAATTTCAATAGATTTTTTTTATACTTTTTTTACTATCTGTAATCAAACAATAAATCGCTAAGTATAATAACTCAAATTTTTTCAAGAAATATTGCCATTTTTTATTTCTGAAAACTTAATTAAAATTAAAATTCTTTGATGGATTCGTCTAGCAATTATTTTTTTGCCAATTATTTTTAGATTTCAAATTT
Organism: Maratus speculifer; assembly: GCA_964019185.1. Taxonomy (NCBI): domain Eukaryota; kingdom Metazoa; phylum Arthropoda; class Arachnida; order Araneae; family Salticidae; genus Maratus; species Maratus speculifer. The sequence goes on from OZ025294.1 coordinate 349,069,723, forward strand.
ACTATTAAAAGGAAAACATTTTATATTATATATAAGATTTTAGTATAAATGTGAGTGAAATTCGAATTTCCAAATTATTTCTGCTTTAGTTACATACTTTAAGTACAACATTAATTGAAATTTTCCAATGATATTTCTACATAGATACTGAAAGTAAAAGCCACGTCCAAAGGTTAAAATGGCCGGACGTCCTATTGCACAGCATATTTAGTCAAAAATATGAAAGAATAAATTATCAGGAAGTAGTACAAGACCTTTTTGTTGGTACTTTTCATCAAGAACGTTAGGTAAAATAAGTTTCTATGAATATCAGAATTCCTTGCAAGCATCCTAATGTGACTCTGTGAAGCTAAAAACTTTTTTTTTTTTTTTTTTAAATATTAGGCGAGCCGACCATTTATATCCTAACATTAGGTGCCTATGAATCCCAAAATTTCGCCTACATTAGTGTCACATAATCTGATTTTTATATTCTTACCGGATATTTATTCTTACATGACCTTAATAAGCATGGAAGAATAAAATATACAAGGAAAGAACAAAAGCAGAGATGGGCAGTATACATGAAAAAAGTACATTATATACAATATACAAATACTCGCCCATTTTTGCCCAAAATATACAATATACAGACATTTTAGGAATTTCGAAAGATATATATTACACAATATACTCTTTTTCCAAAATGTATATTCGATATACTTTTAGAATACTTTTAAAAAATTAATAATAATGGTAGTACATTCAATTGCATAAAGGTGTGTGTCCTGTTTCCCCTTATTCTACTATTTATAAACATATAGTATCCGAGACATTTTATAACTTATATCTTTTGATTTTTAATGTAATTCTTTAGAACGCAAAAATTAAAATTATTGCTTATGGGTAACAAAGTATATTGTATATTAAGTTTTGTAAAATATACAATATACAAATACTTTTCAAATTGTTGTAAAATATACAATATACAAATGTATATTGAATATACTATATTATATACAAGTAACTGATATATTGCCCACCTCTAAATCGGGAAGCCATGGGGTAATGGCGAGCGCAGCAAGCAGGCGTAGCCTACAACTTGGAATAGCGAAGCGATTACGCGGAGGTTTGGCAAGCGTAGCGAGCAGGGGGGCGGAGCCTTCCTATAGTTTAAAAGAACTGTAACTGCTTATTCCAATTATTCATGTTTGGGGCGCCGCACCCCACTTTGACCCCCCCCCCCCCCCCAAAGGGGAACTTTTAAAATTTTTATCCACAGCACTCGTGTTGCATATTTTTAGAAAGGTTTGAAACTGCCTTTTCCTATTATGGATGTCCTGTGTGTCCCTCTCCGCTCTGCACCCCAGGGGGCACATTTTTAATTTCTTTACAACACCAGTCGTGTGACACATCATTTGAAAGGTCTGCAACTGCTTATTCATATTATGGATGTCTTGCGTGTCACCACCCCTCTCCCCCCCAGGGGGATCACATTTTTAATTTCTTTACAACACCAGTCGTGTGACACATCATTCGAAAGGTCTGCAACTGCTTATTCATATTATGGATGTCTTGTGTGTCACCCCCCACTCTGCCTCGCAGGAGGGGCATATTTTTAATTTCTTTACAACACCAGCCGTGTGACACATCATTTGAAAAGTCTGCAACTGCTTATTCATATTATGGATGGCTTGTGTGTCACCCCCCCCCTCTGCCCCCTAGGGGGATCACATTTTTAATTTCTTTACAACACCAGTCGTGTGACACATCATTCGAAAGGTCTGCAACTGCTTATTCATATTATGGATGTCTTGTGTGACACGTCATTCGAAAGGTCTGCAACTGCTTATTCATATTATGGATGTCTTGTGTGTCACCCTCCGCTCTGCCCCCAGGGGGGGGCACATTTTTAATTTCTTTACTACACCAGTCGTGTGACACATCATTTGAAAAGTCTGCAACTGCTTATTCATATTATGGATGGCTTGTGTGTCACCCCCCCCTCTGCCCCCTAGGGGGATCACATTTTTAATTTCTTTACAACACCAGTCGTGTGACACATCATTCGAAAGGTCTGCAACTGCTTATTCATATTATGGATGTCTTGTGCGTCACCCCCCACTCTGCCTCCCAGGAGGGGCATATTTTTAATTTCTTTACAACACCAGCCGTGTGACACATCATTTGAGAGGTCTGCAACTGCTTATTCATATTATGGATGTCTAGTGTGTCACCCCCCAATCTGCCCCCCAGGGGGGCACATTTTTAATTTCTTTACAACATTAGTCGTGTGACACATCATTTGAAAGGTCTGCAACTGCTTAAGCTTATTCATATTATGGATGTCTTGTGTGTAACCTTCCCAATCCGACCCCAGGGGGGGACATTTTTAATTTCTTTACAACATTAGTCGTGTGACACATCACTTGAAATGCCTGCAACTTCTTATTAATATTATGGATGTCTTGTGTGTCATCCCCCACTCTGCCTTCCCAGGGGGGGGGGGCACATTTTTAATTTCTTTACAACACCAGTCGTGTGACACATCATTTGAAAGGTCTGCAATTGCTTATTCATACCATGGGGTATTGCCGAGCGCAGCAAGCAGGGGTAGCTTACAACTTGGAATCGCGAAGCGATTACGCCGGGGGGTTCGCGCGCGTGGCGAGCAGGAGAACTGAGCCCCCCTAGTTATATAAAAAATAATTATATTTTTAAATCGCTATTCTTTTACAATTAAACATTAAACTCATTCTTTAAAAAAAAAAATCGTAGATTTCTAGGCTTTTTAAAAAATAACTAATTTAAAATATAGTTAAACATATGAAAAAGAACATGCCTATCACGGATTCTTGATTTAAACTGAAAAAGATGTCATCCATGCAAAATGAGTGCAGCAATATGTGAGAAATACGTAATACATTTACAAATGTTAAGAAAAAAACTTGTGTTTACGATTTTTTTTAATACTGTGCAATTCCATTTTAAAAGATTTTACTATGTACCTTTTTTAGATTTTCATGTCTCCATTACAGAGAATATGTATTAATATTACATGATATTCGAAACATAGACATGCAATAAACAGAGCTTCATTAAAAACATAGTTATTGCAGCCTGTGGCACTTCTATGTAAATGAAGATTATATATATATACATACATACATATATATATATATATATATATATATATATATATATATATATATATATATATATATATATATATATATGTATATATGAATATATATAAAGACTAAGATTTTTTTTTTTTTTTTGGGGGGGGGGGGTCAAAACTCTTCCTCCTTAAGAATCAATGTTTTGTGAAAATTCATTCGGGCCGGGCGCGGGCCGTAATTTTAGCATTTTTTTGACCTGGGCCGGGTTTGAGCGGAAATTTTAGAAATTATATTGGTCAGGCCGGGCCGAATATTTTTCTAGCTATCAAGCCGTGACCGGGCATGCAAATTTACATGCTCTAATGGACATGCGCATACATATTGGCGGAAAATTCAAGATTTAAAATTTAAGTTTTACCACTTTGGCAACACCAACGAATCTAACAATATTTTTACAATATTGATACACATATTGCTGCTGGAGCTTACAATAAGTTCACCAGCCACACAAAAAAAACTTTAACTTTAATAATACTTTAACTTTTATAAAACACATGAAAATAAGCATGTATTTATTTTCTAATAAATTTGTTTGTAAATTTTGGTTCAGTGAATCGTTTCATAATTTTAGAAACAGAATATCTCAGAGTCAGAAAAGGTTAACACTAGAACGCCGGGAAATTTTGCGCAACATTTATAAAATACATTTAAAACCAGAAAAATAATTTGAAAATATTTACTTTATTTGTATAGTTCATTTCATTGCAACTGACATATGACATATTTTTTGAAGATTTTTCTAGTTCGAATGGACAGTTAGTCCAGTGATCGGTGTCGAAATGACACCTTCCCGGCTTTCTAGTGTTAAACGACGGTGGTCAAAGTGAATCTACTAGGGCTAACGACTCCGCGTTTGTATATACACTATCTACCAAAAAGTACTTGTACACTTTCAGTTTTTGACATTTTGTCAAATATTTAAAAATATACTGGTCGGATTCTTCTGGAACTTCAGAAATATAAAGATTATGTTTCACTTTATATTTATTTACATTCATTTGTTAAGCGGGTAATTAGGAGGCCGGCAAAAAAACAAAGAATAATAGAAATATTTGGGATCGCCCTGTACATGAAACGACTTATCGCTTTAGAATGCAAATATATGAATACAGTAGAATATGTACACTAATTTTTGTGAGAATAGCATGTATATTTATGGCGATAGAGCGATTTTTTTTAAAAATTCAAAAAATTCTGGTATGTTTTTCGTTTATATCAAGCTGGGTTTTTGACCAAATTTAACGCAAATTTCAGAAAAATTGGCAAAATGCAGTAGAAAAAATGTAGCGCAATTGGAATATAAATATGTTAAATATTTTATGAAATATGAGTAGTTGTATAAAATAATTTGTATCTGCGCATGCGCGAACTAGAAAAACATTTTTTTTACATCATTTAATAGTCAATTCTATGGAGTGACTTATAAAAAAAATCCAATCAAATATCGTGAAAATTCAAAAAGATATCATTATTTTAGTGAGATGTTTTTATTCTGCTCTCTAAAAACGGCTGAATCATAAGGGATTCTCCAGAAATTGACATTTTTTAATAACTGACTAAAAAAACTAGTATTGAATTAATATAATATCTAATACAATATTGCTGCTAATAAGTACTTGACAATTGTGATAGAAAAGAAAAAGAGCTTTATTCACATTCAGGGCCAAAACTAAGAGAGGGTTGGGGGAAAAGGGCATGTGCCCCGGGCGCTAGGATGAAAGTGTCCCAAATGTACATTTTGTTTGGCGATTTTTTCCATGTCTATGTTTAGCATGATATTGTCAAAATCGTCCCATTCAAAGCATTTCTCCTATACCAAAGCATAGAAGAATCTAATGATGATGGCATAAAGATCCCGCATAAAGCAGATTTTTTTTTTCGTTTTGATTCGGTTTCACGATTTTAAGGTATCATTTTTTTTAAACAAAGCAGACTACTTTAATCAATATTACATATTTCAAGTTTTAAAATAAGTCGGCTATTAATAAATTAGAAAATTTTTCTTTGCAAAAACTTTTGCAGATGCTTTGCAAAGAAGAAAAGGGAGGGGGGGGGGGGAGTTCACCAAAATTCATTGAAGTATAAATATATTAAATATTTTCTAAAATGTTCTATGTCATGCAATTTTTTCAACCAAATATAAAGCCACATTCAGAAAAATTCGCAAAATGTAGTAGAAAGAATAAGGTGCTGTTGAAATATAAATATATTAAAAGTTTTCTAAAATATGAGTATTTGTATGAAATATTTTTTAATCAGCGTATGCGTGAACGATAAAATTTATCATTTTACATAATTTAATATTCAACTCTATGGAGCTACCCATAAAAAAATCCGATCGAATTTCGTGGAAATTCAGAAAGTTATTGTGGATAGGAGTGAACTGATTTTCAATTAGTCTCTGAAGGCAGTTGAATGACGTCAGATTTTACGCAAATTGCCAAATCTCCATTTACGTTTTTTACTGGTGATTTACTTTTTTTCTTAGATAATTACCAGAACGAACCTATTTCAGGATAAAAATAATTATAAAAAATCGAAGCATTTGTGTCAAATCTACCCATTGATACATAATTGATAATGGCTCTTATGCAAATGTCGATATCTGCGATCCTGAAATACGTCAAGTTCTCCACTGTTAAATGTGGTGTCGAAAACAACACTGACATCAATCGCATGCATGATGCCAAGAAGAACAGAGCTGTCTGATTTTGAGAAAGGTGTGATCATCGGGTACCACCGAAATGGCCGATCTTTAATCGACATATCTAGCGAGCTTAATTACCCCAAAACGACTGTGGCTTATGTGATTAGAAAATGGAAGCTGAATGGTGATTGTCAGAATGTGGCCAGAGTAGGCAGACCGACGAAACTGGGAGATAGAGACCGACGAAACTGGGAGATAGAGACCGACGGGTTCTGTCTAGAGAAATTCGGAAGAACCGCAACCAACCAATGTTACACATACGCCAAGAATTTCAACAAGCTTCAGGATGTGTTGTTTCCATGAATACCATCCGTAAGGAAGCTCATCTGCTTAATTTTTATGGCCGTGCTGCCGCCCATAAGCCTTTAATCACCAAGTCCAACCGCGCAGCTCGGTTAAGTTGGTGCAAAACACGCCAGCAATGGACTGTACAGCAATGGAAACAGGTTCTCTGGAGTGATGAATCAAGGCTCACCCTCTACCGTTCTGATGGTAGGGTCTGGGTCTGGCGTCTGCCTGGAGAACGCCTCCTACCAGAATGTATTGTGCCCACAGTTAAATTTGGCGGAGGGGGAATTATGTTCTGGGGTTGTTTTTCCTGGTTCGGACTAGGACCCTTGGTCCCAATTCATGGTAAGCTCAATGCCGATGCCTACTGTAATATTTTGGACAACAGTGTACTTCCTACGTTGTGTCAATACTATGGATTGGACCCATGTTATTTCCAGGATGACAACGCAAGCTGCCATGTAGCGAGGTCCAGCATGGATTGGTATGCTGATAATGGAGTGCATCGACTCGAGTGGCCTGCCCAGAGCCCAGACCTGAACCCAATAGAGAACCTCTGGGACGAGTTGGATCGTCGAATTAAGGCGGGTGACACACGCCCAAAATCAGTAAAAGAGCTTACCTGCCTTGTGCAAACAGAGTGGAATAAAATACCATTAAATGTAATACAAGGACTAGTTGAGAGCATGCCCAGGAGAGTCGCAGCTGTAATTGCCTCTCGAGGAGGATCTACAAATTATTAAATGTGAACAGGCCAAAACCAGTCTTTTTTTCCCGAGGCAAACGTGGATTTTGAAGGTACTCCTTTCCCCCTCCTTCGCAAAGCATATTTACAAAGAAAATTTCTCCAATTTATTAATAGCCGACTTATTTTAAAACTTAAAATATGTAATATAAAATAACGTATTCTGCTTTATTAAAATACTCCAATTTGATACTTTAAACCGAATCAAAAAAATTCTACTTTCAACAGGATCTTTAAGGCCCTTGTCCCTGCCCGCGAAGACACTGCTGAGCTAATGCTATTCCTGTGGGGGAGGCATTTTTCTAATAACTCTTTCGCATTTTGAAATTTTCAATTTTTTTTTTTTTTTTTTTTTTTTTTTTTTTTTTGCATTGGATAGCGGAAGTCCCTCTCAAAATCGCTCCTTGACTACTTTTTCGATTTGAGTCATAGATATTTTTTATAAAGTTAGTTTCACTTTCAGAACCCCTTTTGAAAGTGAAAGAAACATTATAAAAATATCTACGCCAAAATTGAAAAAGTAATCACGGAGCGATCTTGAAAAGGACTTCCGCTATCCAATGCAAAACATATTATTTAAAAATGTCCAAATGCAAAAGAGTTAGAAAAATGCATCCCCATAGGAATAGCATTAGCTCGTGAGCATCTTCGCGGGTAGGGGCAGGCACCTTAAGCCATCATCATTAGATTTTTTTATGCTTTAGCATAGCCCAGCTATAATAATTTTAACAATATTATGCTAAACATAGCCATGAAAAAAATCGCCAAACGAAAGATACATTTGGAACACTTTCATCCTAGCGCCCGGAGCACATGCTCTTCTCCCCCCCCCCCTCTCTTAGTTTTGGCCCTGAATGCGAATAAAGCTCTTTTTCTTTTCTATCACAATTGTCAAGTATTTATTAGCAGCAATATTGTATTAGATATTGTATTAATTCAATACTAGTTTTTTTTTTTAAGTCAGTTATTAAAAAATGTCAATTTGTGGAGAATCCCTTAAGATTCAGCCGTTTTTAGAGAGCAGAGTAAAAACATCTCACTAAAATAATTATATCTTTTTGAATTTTCACAATATTTGATTGGATTTTTTTATAAGTCACTCCATAGAATTGACTATTAAATGATGTAAAAAAATGTTTTTCTAGTTCGCGCATGCGCAGATAAAAATTATTTTATACAACTACTCATATTTAATAAAATATTTAATATATTTATATTCCAATTGCGCTACATTTTTTCTACTGCAATTTGCCAATTTTTCTGAAATTTGCGTTAAATTTGGTCAAAAACCCAGCATGATATAAACAAAAAACATACCAGAATTTTTTGAATTTTTCAAAAAAATCGCTCTATCGCCATAAATATACATGCTATTCTCACAAAAATTAGTGTACATACACTGTTAAAAATAAATCTGTGAATTCCAGGTGAAACTACCGGCAGCAATGTAGCCGAAGTTTTACCGTTCCGTCAGTAGATTTTCCGTTGTGGGAAATACAAGAAGGGAAAACTCCGGTGTAATAATCAGTAACTTTCCGTTACAAAGTTTGATTTATAATAGTAATAATTTAATATAATTTTTAAAAATGATTTACCGATTAATCTTCAAAGAATTCTAAATCACCGAGGGATTTTAAGCTGCTATGTTATTTTACTTAATTATTATTTTGGATAATTTAGTTCACGCCGTCCTCAGGACCTTCAGATTGCGAAACAAATTCTTACGAACTGAGCCAAAGTTGCTGATGCTAAACGGTATAAAGTATGTCTTTTATGAGTTAGTGGGAAAATCTGTTGTGCTTTTTAAAGATTTCCTTTCAAATATATTCCTTAGAATGTTTGTAAACGGATTATTTTAGACTGATGCATAATACTTATTATTTTTTAAATCATTTTTAATTTTTTAAATAGTTTAAATTAAAAAAAAATCACTGTTTGAAACCACTGTTTTTTTTTAATAAAAATTTTTTTATTAACAATTTTTTTACAATATATATATACATATATAGACTTTTTTTTTGGGGGGGGGGGCAATTGTCGTACACTATTTATTTCTTTATTTTTCGGTTAATAAATTAAACGATTTTTAATAAGAAAAAAAGAGAAAAATAAACAGAAAAATGTAATTTAAAAGGAATTTTTATGTTTCATTATTCCATGGCGCCAATGGGACTCGAACCCACAATCTGCGCTCGCAGGCGATTAGCCGCGTGGTAATTTCACCACTCGGCCCTGGAGCTCCCCACACAACGGCGTGTCTCCGTTTTTTGTTTTTATTTCCATCCATTTCGTTTTTTTTTTCAGGAAATATGATGGAACTTTGTGATTTGTAACGGAAAATACCCTTTAGTTGTTAAAAGGGAACTTTTCTGTGAAATTCAGGAAAAAAATGTTCGTGAATTTCAGAATTTTTTTAACAGTGTATTCTACTGTATTCATATATTTGTATTCTAAAGGGATAAGTCGTTTCATGTACAGGGCGATCACAAATATTTCTATTATTCTTTGTTTTTTTGCCGGCCCCCTAATTACCCGCTTAACAAATGAATGTAAATAAATATAAAGTGAAACATAATCTTTATATTTCTGAAGTTCCAGACGAATCCGACCAGTATATTTTTAAATATTTGACAAAATGTCAAAAACTGAAAGTGTACAAATACTTTTTGGTAGATAGTGTACTTTCTTCTGAAAGGTAATTTCGTGCGTACATTACTTATCATGCTGTATATGGAGTTCATCTTCATTGCAGCTGGTCACTATGTCCGTATGCAAGTTTTGGAATGGTTTGAAATGGCTTGCGGATTTGTTACAATTTTTTTTAACCATTTGGGTTGTTGTTCTCGGTCAAAAATAGAGATATCTTAGACATACCTGAATCTTTGTGATGTCTACATTTTTTTAATACTTCTCTGTAGCCCCGATAACTAAAAAATGTTAAAAACTATTCAAAAAAATAATAATCTCAAAAATATTGAGATACAGATTTCACACAAATTGCATTTAAAAGTACATTTTTTTCTATATACGATGATGAGGGCTTTGGAAATATAACGTTATCATTTTAGGGGGAATAAGGGGTCTGACACGTAACATTGGAAGATATCTCTAGGGAGAGGGGGGTGTCTTTTGATACCGATATCATTTTTGATCCAATCAAAATTTTCTTTTTTTATTTGTGAAATGGCCTTTGCTTCTTTTGCTTCTTTTTTCTTTAGTCGTTTTTTTTTTTTTTTTTTTTTTTTTTTAAATTACAAAATTATTATTAAAAATCACTAAATTATTATAAAGTTACTTAATTCTAAAATATAAAATACCCCAATGGTTGACATTGTTTTTCTTCTTCATGTGTGTATGCATGCATCTATAATCATGGTTCGATGAACTATTATTTGAAGTGTATTTCAAATAAAGCTTGTGTTCACTAATAGGAAAAATAAAATAAGCTTTTTAAGAAAAAAATATCAACCGACTTCAAAAAAGCGCTAAAAAGAATTAAATAATTCTTTAAAGTTCTCTAAGGCCAAAACGTTATCCAATAAGCACACATCGGATATTAGATACCGGCATAAAAAACGGTTAAATTTAATATGTATAATTTAATGTCCACCAAACATAGATTTTAGAGATAATATTATTTTACAAGAGATGAATTGACATATTTATGATTTATTTTATGAATATATACATATAAAAAGTAATGAATTACATTTTTAAGTTGGTGCCAAACAATCACAATCGATAATGATTATCCCCATTTTAATTATGGCACTAGGTATAATTTAGCTACAATTCTTAATATACATCAAATAGAGTTTGGCACCAACTTCAAAAAGTAATTCATTACTTTTTATATGTATATATTCATAAAATAAATCATAAATATGTCAATTCATCTCTTGTAAAATAATATTATCTCTAAAATCTATGTTTGGTGGACATTAAATTATACATATTAAATTTAACCGTTTTTTATGCCGGTATCTAATATCCGATGTGTGCTTATTGGATAACGTTTTGGCCTTAGAGAACTTTAAAGAATTATTTAATTCTTTTTAGCGCTTTTTTGAAGTCGGTTGATATTTTTTTCTTAAAAAGCTTATTTTATTTCCTACTTTTTAGTTATGCATACCGTAATACATAATTATGTGTACTGGCACACGATAGCTCTTTGCAATGCAATATTAATGTACGCACTTTGCTAAGTTCTGATGTATTCAGTTTACTTGTCACTGTTTGATTGTCAACTTTTCTGAAACCACTTACAATATCGGTTAGTATCGTTGTGAATCTTAAGATTTTTTTTGTATGGTAACTTCTTCAGACAAGATCTGCCACTTCGAAAAGCTACCGCATTTAAGAAATCTTAGTCTGCATCGAATCCTACGGTCATCGAAAGTGGCTTTCAAAAGGTGACAATCCATCAAGTAAAGTGTCCTTATACATAAGAGCGCGACATAGTGCTTCCATATATGAGCAAAATGACTTCATATATTAATGTATAGTAAAATGCTTTTCTAGTGTAGTCAGTCAAAAGTACTCCCCCTTCACTCAGAAAAAGGAAAAAGAAAGATTTTAGCAAAAATCGCACTATGCTTCAATCGATAAAGAGCAACACTCTAATACCTATACAGGTAGTAATGGCATCAGAAATGAGCAGTGGCAATTCGACGAGGAATCTGAAACTCATAACCGATACCTGGCTGCCTCTATAAGAGAGTGACAGCATTTCATTCCCAAATATTTCTTTTACAGACGCTTTTGTCCCAACTACACTGTTAAAAATTTGAAACTTTTGCTGTACACTGTTAAAAATCTGCTGCATTTTGCTGCAACGCACTCCCCTGCTTGTATAGAAAACGGTTACTTGGCCGTGAAATGGCGCTTTCTCATTGGTTGGAATAGAGATATTATATACAAGTGGTGGAGGGCGTTGCAGCAAAATGCAGCAGATTTTTAACAGTGTACACTGTTAAAAATCTGCTGCATTTTTTTGCTACGCACTCCAGCGCTTGTATAGAAAACGGTTACTTGACTGTATTAAGGAGCATTCTCAAAGGTCGCAGTAGAGACATTATATACAAGCGGCGGAGTGCGTTGCAACAAAATGCAGCAGATTTTTAACAGTGTATCATCACTTCACCACTTATATAGAAAAAGATTAGTTAAATGCATTATGAAGGATTCTCATTGATAAAAGTAAAGATATTCTATAAAAGCGATGGAGTGATGATGCAGCAAAAGTTGCAAATTTTTAACAGTGCATTGCATTGCCAGGCATTTTTTCATTATGGAATTTGATGATGATGATTTCCTGGAAGAATTAGATTGTACTCGTATGAGAAGTTAACAAGGTTGACGAAAATTGCCCGCTCAACAAGATGCTTGGTGACTCGTTTTTGTCCAGAATCGTTTCAACCAATTATATACTGTGCTACATGTGTCATATTCATATCGAGGGAACCTACACTGTAAAAAATTTGATACTTTTGCTATATCATCACTCTATTGCTTTTATAGAAAACGATTACTTCACCCAATTACGAAGTATTCTCATGGGTCAAAAGAGAGATATTCTACAAAAGCAGGGCAGTGACGATGCAGCAAAAGGGTCACATTTTTTACAGTGACACTGTAATCGGAAATGAGCGGTGGCGTATTCGATGAGTAATCTGAAACTCATTACCTACATCTGGCTGCCTCTATAAGAGAGTGACAGCATTTGATTCGGAAATATTTCTTTTTACAAACGCTTTGGTCCCAATTACACTATAAAAACTTTGAGCCTTTTGCTGCATATTCAGTCCACCGCTTTTATAGAAAACGATTACTTCACTGTGTTACGGAGCATTCTTATTGGTCATAAAGACATATTCAATAAAAGTTGTTGTGTGACGCTGCAGCAAATGGGTCAAATTTTTAACAATGTATCATGGAGCATTCTCATGCGTCAAAGGAGAGATATTCTATAAAAGCGGGGGAGTGACGATACAACAAAAGGATCAAAATTTTTACAGTGTACACTGTAAAAAATTTGGCCCTTTTGCTGCATCGTCAATCCACCGCCTTTATAGAAAACGATTACTTCGGCCTATCGTGCAGAATATTCATGGGTCAAGAGAGAGATATTCTTTAAAAACGGGGGAGTGATTATGCAGCAAAAGGGTTAATTTTTTTACAGTGTACACTGTTAATAAATGTGAACCTTGTTCAGTTAGGATTTCACATTTTGAAAAGATCGTGTGTCTATGTAAGTGTAACTTAAAAACATGAAATATGAACGTTTCTAATTGGTCGATTGCTTCTAAAAGATATTGAATTTTAATGTTTTAATTTTTTAAAAAGTTTTAATCAACAGATTTTTATGAAATTTGAATGGGACCACATGAGTCCCATACGCTTTCAAACAAAAAAAGAATTATCAAAATCGGTTTATATTTACGAAAGTTATGCGAAAACAACAAATACATACAGGTCGAAATCATAACCTCCTTCTTGAAGTCGGTTAAAAAATAAAAAGGAAGATATTATCAAAATCACACCATGATTCAACATGCGTCTATATGAAAGTAGTAATATTTGAAGTTAAGAATGTTCTTTGATAAACGCGGTTTTCCAAAGTACAGAAAATTTAAGAATTTTTATTCCAGAACTTGGCGGTAGTCGCCTGAACGAATTTGTTTTATGGGTGAAAGAAGTTAACTCGCTTAACTTTAATGGTAAGCTTATCAAAATTTTTCGTCATTTATATTTGTCCAAATGTAAATCTAGCACATAGCAATGTACTTTAATCACTTTGTGAATCCGGCATAACAAGCACCCTGATTTACAGACACTCTTGCTTTAGCGTGTAAGGCTCTTTAGAGATGAATTTTCAGCTTTTCGATATCGAATTCTCATGTCTGGATCGATGTGGATCTTTCACTTTGGTGGATACGAGAATTGTTCCAGCTAAGATTTCGTACTTTGAAAAAAAAACTAGCATCTCTGCAACAGTGGTTAGGATCGAGAATGATTGTTCGCTGTTAAGCAAAACAAGATTGACCAATCATAAACCTTTATTTTTAAGAACTTTTCATTGTTCGAAGGAGAGAGTCTGGATTACATGGAGTGAAAATTTGCTATCGACACTGTAAAAAATTTGACCCTTTTGCTGCATAGTTACTCCATCTCTTTTATAGAATTTCTTTGTTTTGACCAATGAGAATGCTCCATAATAGAGCGAAGTAATCGTTTCCTATAAAAGCGATGGAGTGACGATGCAGCAAAAGGGTTCAATTTTTTACAATGCAAGCAGTGCTAAAAATTTGTATCCTTTAAATGTGCAACGATACTACTGAATTCCAAAGTGTCGATCACAGCGACATCTGCGGCATTTTCGTGATACATTATCTAGACTCGCAATAATTCTTGCATTTTTAGAAAATGTCCTGCAGATGTCGTTTCTATCTTTAAATTTCATTAGCATTGTTGCACATTTAACGAACAGAACATTTTAGCGCTTATTTTAAGTATTAAAGAGGGCGTGTTCACCACAACTTACCGGTTACTTACCGACCACTTACCGATTGTAGACAAATACGAAATGAAAATCAAAGCAAAGTGTGACGTCAGCTACAATTCAACAGAATAGTTTTCATTGCTGCCACAGTTTGCTTTTGTACTGCCCTACAATCGATCGGTAACATTGGTTACTTTTGTAAGTTGCTCTGAACACGCCCTGAGATAGCCGATTTCCACACTATATCCCCTAGATGCTATATTTCCGGTTTCTTGCATAAGAGAACTTGTCCGGAATCCAGGTAGAATTCGCGCTGTTAGCGAAACCAGATTAACGAATCAGAAGCCTGAATTTTAGCAAATTTTTCAATGTTTTAAATAAATTTTCTTGTTAATAAATCTCGTTTCGCAAACAGCGCAAAATTTATGTGAATCCTGGCCCTCGTCCAGTTAGGATTTTGCACTTTGAACACTGTTAAAAATTTGAAACTTTTACTTTATCGTCTATCCATCGCTTTTATAGAAAATGATTACTTCATTGTATTATGGTGAATTCTCATTGGTCAAAATGGAGATATTCCATAAAAGCGGTGGAGTGATGATGCAGCAAAAACTTCAAACTTTTAACAGTGAAAATATTGTGTGTCTATGTAAGTGTAATATGAAAGCATGCAAAAGGAACACTTCTAATTGGTCGATTGCTTCAAAATGAGTTTGAAATTTAAAGTTTTTATTTTTAAAAAAGTTCTAATTATCGGATTTTTATGAAATTCGAATGGGACCACATGGGCCTCATACGCTTTCAAACAAAAAAAGAATTATCAAAATCGGTTCATATTTGCAAAAGTTATGGGTGAACAACAAATACATACAGGTCGAAATCATAACCTCCTCTTTGAAGTCGGTTAATAAAAAGGGGGAAGAATGATTTTTATTTGCTTTGTTGATAAGAATTTCTATCTATCCCCCATGTCTCCTCTGTTCGGGGCAAGTCATGCAACAAAATTTTACTACTGTTGAATGCATTATGTAAAAAAATCTTTTAAAAAATACTTTTAAATACCGTATTTACTCGTGTATAGGGCGCACGCGTGTATAAGGTGCACTCCTACTTTACAAGTAAAAATGGCGATTTCTTACAATCTCGTGTATAACGCGCACTAGAGGTCTGCACGGGCCGAAATTTCCAGGCTTGAGCCAGGCCCGAAATTTAAAATTTTGGCCCGAGCACGGCCCGGCCCGAAAGAAAGAAATATTGGCCCGACCTGGCCAGGCCCGAAAGTTAAAATTTCGGCCCGAGCTCGGCTTGGCCTGGAAAAAAGTTAAAAATTCGGCCCGAACCCGGCCCGGCTCGGGTGAATTTCTACAGAACAGTTTGATCTTTACTCTAACGAAAGTGTTCAGACCAAAAAAAAAAAAAAACCTTATCTTTTTTTTTGTTTGTTTGTTTTGCTTTCATGTTTATAATCTCTATTTATGCAGAAGTGACATAGGCTGCGATATTTACGCTTTTAACGAACCTTTGTTTGTTGTATGTAAATGTTTCAGTTATCATTAGTATTATTAAAAAAAAAAAAATCTAAATAATGGTATATGGTAAAAGTAAAATCTTCTAAGACATTGAAAAGAAAAAAAATACGTTTCCTTCTTAGCAGATGTAAATGTTTAATAAATTTTTTTCTCGCGTATTGTTTATTCTTTTCATTACATTGACTACATATCAAGTTTTCTAAACAAATAAACTATCAAAATTCTTACAAAAATAAACTATCGGAATTCAAACATTTTATATGGGTTCTAATTTCATTGTAACACAAGAGTATTTGACATTACATTGATCTACTTTTCACGAGAAGGTTTTAATCTTTTAATATTTTCCCTTGTTGTATCAATGAATTAGCTAAGAAAATGGGGTGGGGGTGAACTAAGTAATTAATTTGTTCAGGTATCTTATTGTCTCACAACTTATATATCTAATTGTATAATATCTAAAGCAAAATCGAAATATTTTTATGATACACTTCATGAAGCCGCAGCTATGTGGTTATAGAAAGTAATACAAAAAAAAAAAAAAAAAAAAAAAAAGTAGCAAATTTAATAAAAGATGAAAAAAAAAGTAGAATTGAGCCTTTCGTCGAATTGATAAAATATTAAGCCAAAAAAGTTTACAAATAAGTTTAGAATTGTTCCTCAATTTATTCTGTTTGTTCTTTTTCTTTTCTTGTCAAATAATCACAAAACTAACTTAAACACGTAATTAAGCCTGTAAAATATCTCTACATGTATAGTTTTTTTTTTTTTTAACTTTTTTTTTAACTTTTTTTTTTTTTTTTTTTTTTTTAACACATCTGGAAAAAGCAATTGATCGAGTAGTTTACAAATGCCTATTGATACCTTGCACTATTTTTACAATGCTGTTTACGGTTAGAGCAACTAAACTTCTTTTATAGATTCCATTTTTTCTCCTAAGATAATGACAAAAGGTGGGACCATTGACCTTAGGTCATTGGGTGGGACAATCCATTTGTGACTTTTTTCAAGCCCTTTTCAAAGACAGCTGTACGAAACTCTTTATTCACGTCACTGTCAAACCAGTGTTTTACTTTGCAGTAGAATTCGTGTTACACTTTATGCCAGTTTCACGGCTATTTTGGTATTTGAAACATAAGTTACTTACTGGATAGTTATAAACAAATTTGGACTTTTGTAGAAATTTTAAAAAGAAGACAATATTTTTGTTTCTTGAAATTGTTTCTTCTTTATAACAGGTACTGAAATGCCTTTGAGTGACACAAAACATGTACAGTGTATCTGTGTAACAGAATGGCCGGGTCACGTAATCTTTTCACTGTATTTAAAATTTATTTTAAACCTACACTTTAAAAAATCTCCCTCTCATAAAGTCATAAAATAATTTACCTGTGTGAAATACTAAAAATTAAAAGATTAACCTTGATAAGATTTACGACAGAGTAGCGTTTTTGATAAATTTTATGCCAAAAAATATAACATATTGCGTTCACCGAAGTGCGCGGTGAAAAAGATCAATAACAAAAGAAAAAAAAGCACCGTAAAAATAATAATAGTAATTATAACAATTACTAGTACTTAGTAATTATAACGAAACTATTTTAAAAAATAATATTTTACTTCATTGATCATAACATGTAAAAACATGTGGAAATAGGATAAGAATAAAATATGTGTACAAAAGAAGGCAAAGACTGAATAGGCAACTTTCGCTGCTATAACTTTTAAAAACTGGAAATAATATTTTTTTACAGAAAATAAAATAAAAATTTACAATTATTCAAAAACTATAAGAACATGGAAGATTTTTTTTTTCCTGATTTTAGTCTACGAAAAAATGTGGTTTGTCATAATATTTAGGATAACAATTTATTCAACGGTATCGATAAAAAAAAAAAAAAAAAAAAAAAAAAAAAAAGTGTTTATCTACCATTTTGAATCTTTTTGACACATTTTAGCTCATATACATTATTTTCTTACATTTATATATGTATATGCATTTCTTTATGTACGTTTCGACACATGAATTAGACTTTCAGTTATAAACGATCGTTTGCCGATAACGAAATTTAGCGGGCTTTCCCAAACTGAAATTGGCAAAAGCTCAACATTGGCAACATTAAATAAATAAATAAATAAATAAATAAATAAATAAATAAGGTATTTTACAGTTTTTTAATAGAAAATTTTATCGTTTTAAAGTGTTTGCAATCAAAATTATTTCAGTAATGTGAAATGTGCTTTTCTTCTTCTTTCTTTTAATTATTATTATTTTCTAAAATTTTTGAAAAGATGATGCGATTTCTATATATTGGCAAATAAGGCATCGGTTCTCAGCCGGCATAGTTTGGATATCCTAAATTTAGAAATAATTGCTGTTTTAATAGTAGTTTACTTAAAAAAAAGAAAAAAAATTAAAAACAAAATCTATGATTGCACCATCAAAATGTAAATTTTACTGTAGCAATCATAGACTTTGTCAGCATGCGCGTAGAAAAAATATATCTATATTTATTTTAAAATATTTCTTCTTGTCATTAAAATCTGTATTTTTTTTTTTTTTTTTTTTTTTTTTTTTTTTTTTTTTTTTTAACTAGCAAACATTTGTTTAAGTAACGTATATAGGAAAATGTAGTATAGATTAAATTTTCTGTCCCTTTCCTTGCAAGTCATATATACATCGGGGGTATCAGAAAGTTTCACTTTATAGGCGAATATTTTTATGTTTTATTCAGACCATTCTTTTTAAAAATACATTTTGTAGTACATTTCTCTTGCAAATTTTCTCAAAGCGTGTGTAAAAGATTCTAGTTTTGAAAAAGCGGCGTATATCAATTTTATACTTGAAATATTTTAACGTTATTAAAATATGTCGCAAACAATTCCACAATTTATTATTGTGTAATGGGTTTCTTTTGAGTGGCCCTGTAAATGAATAATAACTATTATTTTGACTGTATATTTTACAGGATGCGTATTTTAGTGCACTTTGCGAATTCATATAAATTTGAGTAAATTTGACAGGGTGTAACCCCTTTAAAATTCATTTTAAACAATTTTTCCCATTGTCCATAATGTATCGGGAAACTTTTGACCATCCCTGTAAATAAACTAATCATAGTAGGAACTTCATTTTCAATAGGGTTCGTGCTAGGGTAAACATCAATAACGTATACAAAAAAATCATAGCAATCCGACAATATTTGCGGGAATTAGAGCGCGGACAGAGAAACCGAATGTATAAACACTTTACAACTTTGTTGGAAAGTATTAAAAATAAGTACTTTTTTCCCATTTCATTTTCAATTATTTCGGAAGGGCCTGTAACTCTAATAACTTCCTTTTACTTTTTGAGGTATAATGTGGTGGCATTATGTAGAAATCTGGAACTAAAGCGAAGGGAGTGGCTAGTTTGTCTATGATGTCATATTATTTTTAGCAATTTTGGGAGGGAAACCTCTTTCAGCTAGCTCTTTGGATATAATGTGGTGTCATTGCGCACTAATATGGAATTAAAGAGACGAGACCGGCTATATTCTCTTGAATGATAGGGGAAAAAAGACATTTATCGCAAACTAAAAGAAAAAAACAAGCACTTTCTCATTTTATTTTTGATCATTTTTATAAGGGGATAGTACCCCATCAGTCCCCTTCAACATTTTAGGGTAAATTATGGTGTTATCGTGTACTAATATGGAACTATAGCGAAAGAGACGGCTAGTCTGTTAAATGATAGGGGGGAAATGCATATTTATTTCAAACATAAAGAAAAAATCAGAACTATTTTTTCGTTTCATTATCAACTATTTCGAGCTGTAATTTCATCAGCCTCTTTCCCATCTTTAAGCATGTATTGAATTCATTGTGTACTTATATGAGGCTAACGAGAATGCCGATTTCGCTATATGACAAGAAAAAAAAAATACAGATTTATCTAAAAAAGTAAAGAAAAAATGCTTTTTTTTTCATTTAATTTTCAAAAGGAGGGAGGGTTGTTATCACATCAGTCCCCTTTCTCTTCTTTGGTGTAAATGTGGAGTAGGACTAGTTTGGTTTATTTAAAGACGGCTGATTATCAACACGCAGGATATAGGCCCAAAGAGGGGGAGTGCCCCCCGTGGGGGGTTTTCTAAGGAACCTAACCCGTATTTGCACAAGGAAATCCAAGGTTTGATGAAAACCATGGAAAATTCCGAACAATTAGAAGGACGGCCGCGATTGGGTTTGAACACAAGACCTGCCGTCTACTATTTTCGAGAGCAGATTCTCTCAGCTGCTGGTGGGGCCAATATGGACTAATATGGAACTAATGGGAATGTCATCTTTGCTGTATGCTGGAAAAAAAATAAATCCCCCCCCCCTACCCCAAAGGAAGAGAAAGAATCAGCATTTTTTTCATATCACTTTGGAAAATTTCGGGGGGGGGGCTGTAGCACCAGCAGCTCCCCCTCCCCTTTGGGCACGCCCATGTAAAGCATTATAATATATTAAATATTCACTGTTTTCTTTATTAGACGAACTTTATAAAATTTATGCATTTAATAGATAAAAAGAAATCTGTATGCGTTAATGTAGTTTATATATGCTTTTATGTAAAGTACGATATGGTTTTCTTTATGAAGTTCCAGATACGCGTAAGTTTAATTTTCCATTGAATGAGTTTCTTTGTTAAATTTAAAATTGTCATAGTATTTAATGAAAATTATGCATTATCTAGATAAAGGTATTTTTTCAACAAATCTGAAATTATGTATTATGATTTATTGGTTTTTTATAACTATTTTTAAATTATACATGCTTAAGTCAATGCAATTTTTGTTGTCATCAGTATTGTGAAGAAAAAAAATATGAAAAATAATATATTTTTGTAAAAAATAAAATTTGTAATGCAAGATGAACTCAAGTTACGCAAATGGGTCAAATTCGATAAAAGCAACCATTACCTTCTAATAAAATGTTTCCATTTCACAGGCTTTTTTTTTCGGGTTGGGAGAGGGAAGGGACCTAACAAAATAAAAATAATAAAGTTTCTAAGGAAATTATTTAAGGAGTTTATTGAAATACAATTTTTTGAAGCAATGCCTCTAAAATTTACTTGGATTGAACCTTGATAATCCAATTAATATTATTTTTTCAAAAAGGCAAACATTGTCAATTACGATTTATAACATTTTAGGAAATAGTAATGCTTTTTACCTCTAGAATAATAATGTTTATTGCGGATGTTTATGCATAAATATAACATAGTTTTATTAATGCTAGTAACATTAGTTTTTAACTCTAGGATACCACACTATTCGTACATAAAAATAAATTCGAATTTGTATTCCATGCACACAAGATTTTAAAGATTTTAAATAAATGCCGTTGACTCTTACTTCTTAAATGACATTATTATTATTATTATTATTATTATTATTATTATTATTATTATTATTATTATTATTATTATTATTATTATTATTATTTACATGAATTACCTCCGACAGCATATATATATATTAAACAAATTATTAATTAATTTAAAAATTAACAATTCAAAATTTTCAACACCATTAAACATTCATCGCCATAAAAATTATTTGAGATGTCGGGTACTATGCTGATTAC
This sequence comes from Maratus speculifer, assembly GCA_964019185.1. NCBI lineage: Eukaryota > Metazoa > Arthropoda > Arachnida > Araneae > Salticidae > Maratus > Maratus speculifer. The sequence goes on from OZ025294.1 coordinate 349,091,264, forward strand.
GGTTTGACAATTAATAAAGCACCCCACCTTACATAATAATTTCATGATGTTTTATGTAGAATTCAGTGTGGAACTATTTGTTATTTGCATACTAGCATTCGTAAAATTTAATGGATTACATTGTGTTTATAAATGTGCGTATTGCATTATGCTTTGTGCAGTGGCGCAGCCAGAATTTGGTTCTACGGAAGGGGGGGGGGATAAAGGTGTTTACCGGCTATTTGAATCGCTGGTTAATAGAATCAGTACTAATTTAGAATATTTGCTGCATAATACGTAAACTCAAAGAGCATCTGTATGGCAGAAAATCATCATTCCTTTAGCATAATACGTCTCAGAAAAGAGATTTAGTTCAAATAACCAATTTTTACTTAACTAATCTATGTAATATGCACCTTCACAATTTTAAGTAGAATTTCTGCCATTCAATTGAATGATTTTATTAAATGAAATCTGATTCAATAAAGCGACGGATTCCAAAGTACACTAAAAAGTTTAAATATTAAGTTTGGTTTTGATTCATATAAGCGGTAATTATAGCAATCTCTCTTAACTCTGGGAGGGGTTTTAACCAAAGATCTTTGTGAAATAAGCAAAGTCTATATCATTATTTTATCCATTGCGTAATTTCGGGCACTTTATTAGATTTACGGAAACAACTCCTCATTTTTTTTTTTTTCTTTTTACAAAATATATTATGATTTTCCTTTTTTTTTTACTTCAGGGTAATTTGAATGTGGTATAACAACGTTTTCATTACAACTATATTCTAAATTAGAATCACGGAAAAAAGCGTACCCGGAAAAAAGCGCAACCGTAAAAAAGCGCATCTTCACTAGAAAAGATATTTAAATATGTACTTTTCTGACACATTTCAGAAGTAATGCAAATATATGTGAAATAAAAATTTCTTTCACACCCTTAAGAATAAGAGGGGGAGGGGGGAGATTCAGTAGTTACCAACTCAGTGAAACGCAAACATAAATAATTCTCGGTGTTTGCTAATTAGTTTTATAATTTTACCAAGTTATCACAATTAGAAAATGCAATAGAGTTTTTATTTGTAAAAAGCTTAATAATATTTATAATTACATTGGTAACTTTTGTTAAACCTATGAGAAATAGAAAGTGCATTATAGTTTTTTTTTTATTAAAGTTCAGCTTGTAAATTTGCCAACTGTAACAGCAAGTGCAAAATTTGGAGGGGGGAGAGGCTCCCCCCCCCCTTTAGCAAGGCCCCTGAATATAAATAGTTATAAATAGTTTAAAAAACATGTTTTGAAAGAATTTCTTGATTAAACAGAAATACTTTTTCAATTTGTTTACGCTTGTTTTACATACTTTTTAGGATAAATTTATAAATTAAGGTCATATATTCTTGAAACGCAATATTACCAAAAAAAAAAAGATATTTTTTCTTATATACATTGTAAGGAGGTCCCTTCGAAATTCTTTGTGTCTTGTTTTACAAACCTGTCCCAACTTTATCCTCAGAAATGATGAACAATGATTACAATGGTCCGGTCTGTCAGTACAATACCGGCACTTCCGTTAAAATACTCCCAATAACGAGGGGAGAAAGCGTGTTGATGATTATTCCGTGTCCTTGACAATTCTAAGCTAAGCTGCTAGTGCTAACCAAGTCACCAGTTTAAGGAAATATGTTAGAATCTGAATAAAATGTAGTTCAATGATTATGGGACAAAATAAACCATTTACTTATTTAGAAATATTTTATTCGAGTTTTTCCTCAACCAAGTGCTTAGTTTTTCCCTAATAACTTATTAAAGTAAATTTGTAAAAATAATTAATAATAATAATAATAATAATAATAATAATAATTGAATTTATATCAATAACAAAAATAATATATATCAATAATTAATAAATACATATATTTATAATAAAAACTCAATATTTAATATTGCTCTTTCAAGCATCTATAATTTTACTTTTCTTTAAAAGTTATTAAATATTTTGTAAAGTATGAACCGAAAATAAATAAATAAATTTAATTAATTTCAATGCAAACTGATTTTTAAAAAATGCACCGTCTTTTAAAATTAAAGTTATTATATGTGTTTGATTTTCTTCATTTAAAAAGCCTTCTATTTTAGTATCCATTTTATAGTCTTATAAACATTAAATTTGATAACAATTTAAAAAGAATCTTCTTTTAAAAATTATTGAGCTCGCATTCATTGAAAAATTTCAATTTCTTTAGTGTCTTTTAAATGAAATCCGATGTACAGTATGACCTCAAAAATCCACATTCGAAATTCAAGCATTTCCAAAAATTTGGCAAAGATTCATTTATTTACTCCGTTCTTTTACACTTACAGGATTTAAAAAAAAAAAAAAAAAAAAAAAAAAAATCTTTACGAATTAAAAATTTCAAGTTCGCAAGTGTTGTAATAGACAGAAAAGCCGATAATATTAGTTTCAGATCAGAAGAACCGGCAGAAAATAGTGAAAAGAGGAAAGTTGCCACTTAATAAACGCATAAATTTAACTGGGAAATTAATATTTGCTTCGGAAACACTACATTAATTTTTAGCTGAGGTCCCTCTCTACATTGCTCCTTTTTTACTTTTCCGTATTCGGTTGCTGTTATTTTTTATAAAGCTACTTACGCTTTCAAAACCGGTTCCGAAAACGAAAGTGCCTCTCTAAAAAATATCTGTAATCGAAATTGAAAAAATAAAAAAAGGAGCGATGTAGAAATGGATCTCAGTTATCCAATGCAAAATAATAATAATAAATAATAATCAAATACAAGTGTCAAAATACAAGCGAGATATTAGAAAATAATATCCCCATAGGATTAGCATTAGCTATCACACTTTTAGAAACAGGAGCCTTAAATAGGAACATGGTGAATGCTGAAATTTGCAACTATCTAATTTTAAAATGAATAAATAAAAATAACTTCCTTTTTAAAAGATTTTTTTCTTTTTTTGAAAATTTACTGGTTAATAAAAACTACAGAACGAATAAGTATTATATAAACTAATATATATAAACTAATCCTAAACAATGGAAATAATGTTTCTATTTTCTCAAGATATTATTTCAAAACATATCTTTTAACTATTTATACCATTTATTATTATTTCATTTTATTATCGTATGCTTCATTAAATGGTGTCGGGTGCATTGCTGTTAAAGTTTAACTGAGTAATTAAACCAAAATATTCTATAAAGTGTTAGAAAAATGCATGAATTGCCTTAAAAATTTTCTTATTTATAACCTCAATACTGGACTAGAATATTGAAACTGCAAACAAAGATCATGTGGTACCACTTCAAATTCTGGAATCTCATCTATTAGTTTTAACGGACAAATCCAGTACTTAGCAATAACTTGTTACATTTGTTAAATTGAATATTTACGCACGAATAATTGGTATATATATTGAAAGTCCATTATAATACTATAGAATATGACTACAAAAATGCAAGTGCGGTTGTTGAAATTTTTTTCAAACCAGCACCCTTTCTCTCTCTCTCTCTCTCTCTTTTTTTTTTTTTTTTTTTTTTTTTTTTTTTTCAGAAATTATAATGGGAATTTTTAATATACAATTCAATTAAAAATTTTATATTTGTATCGATGTTCAAATTTTATTTTTCCTAAAACTAGTATAAAAATACGAATCTAGGAAAAAAAGTGACCGGAAAAAAGTTATCGGAAAAAAGTGACCTGAACTACAAAAGCGGAAAAAAAGTGACACGGAAAAAAGTGACATGGAAAAAAAGTGACAAGGAAAAAAAGTGACACTGAAAAAAAGTGACAAGGGTTGATTTTGGGGAATTATTATTGATTTTGGGGATTCATTGGTTAAGTATGAAAGGGGGATCGGGGGAGGGGCTCATAATTTAGATAAATGGGTTTTTCATGCTGAATTAACTGTTTTGGTTCAATTTTTGGATATACGTCCATACTGAAAAGACGCTTGCCTGATTAGTTTTGGGAAGGGACGATTACCCCCCCCCCCATCCATCCTCAATTAGATGAATGGGTTTTTATGCAGAATTATCAAACGTGCGTCAAATTTGAATATACAGGGTCTGACTAAGGCAGGGGCATGCGGGGCAATAGCCCCGGGCCCCCCGGTTTGAAGGGGGCCCCCCAAGGAGAGAAAAGTTTCTTGTTAAAAGAGGGCCAAATGATATAAAATAGCAAAATATTACCAAAATTCTTTTTTTTTCAATTTTAAGGGGTATTCTTTTCTCCTACTCCCTTTGCTTCCGTGCCCCACGTTTCCTTAAAGTAATAGTTACATCATAAAAAAATTAATAGTTAAAATTATTTATCTTCTGTTATTATGTATAAAGGTGTGAAATATAAATACTGAAATCAGTACTTGGTACGGAATTTATGCATACATACAATAGATTTGAATTTTAATTTTAGTCACTTGAGTATAATTCACAAACATTTTTAAGATAGAAGGGGGCCACTCTAATAATGTTTGCCCCAGGGCCCCCCACTGTCTAAGTCGGGCCCTGTGAATATAGATTCTTTTCGATAAGGCTTATATATAGTATATATATATATAGTATATAATGCATGAAGAGATTTAGGAATTTTAATGGTTATATATAGAGGGAGAACGGGGGATAACCTTTCTTAAATTAAATTAATAACTTTTTACGCATAATTATCCGATTTGCTTAGAATTTTGGACATAGGTTCATTATGATAAGACGTATCTCTGATTAGTTATGGGGTTCTTCTGCTTATTATAAAGGGGGGGCGAGCAATTATCTCCCCCTTAAACTAGATAAATAGGTTTTTATGCAGAATTATCCCATGTATTTCAAATTTTAAATGTAGATTCTTACTGATAAGGTGGATCCCAGAATAGGTTTAAGGATTTGATATCTAAGTATTGAAGGGGAATAGAATATAACCTACCTTAAATTAAATTACTTTTTACGCAGAATTATAGGATTTGTTACAAATTTTTGATTATAGATTCATTATGATAAGGCGTATCCCTGATTACATATGGGGTTATTTTTCTAATTAAAAATTAAGGCGGGTGATTATCCCCCCCCCCTTAAATTATATAAATTGTTTTTTATGTTCACTTATCCGATATATTTCAAATTTTGGATATATGTTTTTTCTCATAAAGTGAATCCCAGAATAATTTTAAGGGTTTAATGGATAAGTATACAGTGGGGGAACGGAGGATAACCCCCCTTAAATTAATAAATGGCTTTTTACGCAGAATTATCTTATTTGATTCAAATTTTGAATGTGTGTTCATTATGATAAGGCGAACTTCTGATTAATTGTGGGTTATCCCCCATTCATCCCTCTATACTTAGCCATTAAACCCTTAAAACTATTCAGGGATTCACTTTATCAGGTAAAACCTATATCCAAAATTTGAAATACGTTGGATAATTGTGAAAAAAAAAAAAAACTTATTTAAAGAGTGGGGGATTAATCGCCCGCTTCCCCTATTTAATTAGCAAAAGAAACCCATAATTAATCAGAGATACGCCTTCTTATAATGAATATTCATCGAAAATTTGAAGCAAATCGGATGATTCTGCGCAAAAAGCCATTTATTTAATTTAAGGGTGTATTTCGATTCAAACTGCTTATTTTCCGATTTATTTTTGACTTCATTTTTACTCTCATATGCATCAAACTGGCAAATTGTCTTATTTAGAAAGTACACAAGGTGCCGTAATTGTCAATTCTTTGATAAATGCAGAAAATATTGCAAAAAAAGCAATCAAAAACGGCATTTTGAACAGATTTTCCCCTGGCGGGAGATCTGTGAACGAAAAAAAGGGTCATACTGAGAAGATAATTGTTTATAAATCAAATTCTAATAAATTGAGCTTAAAAATACAGCACACGGCACCTTGTACATCTCTTCAAAAATATCCTCAGCAAATTTCATGTTTCTACTTTTAAAAATGTGTCTGAAATTGTATCGGAAAATTTCGAGCTGTTGAAGGTGGAAAAGCGTTTTTTCGAATACACCCTTAAGGGGGTTTATTCCCCGTTCTCCCTCTATACATAGCCATTAAACCCTTAAAACTATTCAGGAATTTACTTTATGAGAAAGATCCTACATCCAAAATAATGAAATAAATCGGATAAGTGTGTATAATTTTTTTTAATCTAATTTAAGGCCGGGGGTAGTAATCACCCACCCCCCTTTTTAATTAGCAAAAGAACCCCATAACTAATCAGAAATACGTCTTATCATAACTAACCCATGTCCAAAATTCGAAGCAAATCGGATAATTCTGCATAAAAAGCCATTTATTTAATTTAAGAGGGGTTTCCTCCATCTTCCCTTTATACTTAGCCATTAAAGCCTTAAAACTATTTCGGAATTCACCTTATCAAAAAGAATCTATGTTTAAAAATTGAAATGCATCAGATGATTCTGCATAAAAATCTATTTATCTAGTTTGAGGGAGAGGTAATTGCTCGTCCCCCTTTATAATAAGCAAAAGAACCCCATAACTAATCAGAGATAGGTGTTATCATAATGAACTCATGTCCAAAATTCGAAGCAAATCGGATAATTATCCGTAAAAAGCCATTAATTTAATTTAAGAAAGGTTATCCCCCGTTCCCCTTCTATACTTAACCATTAAACTCCTAAAACTCTTCAGGCATTTTATACTATATATAAGCCTTATCGAAGATAACCTATATGCAAATTTGACACAAGTTGGATAATTCTGCATAAAAACCCATTCATCTCATTGAGGACGGGTGGAGGGGGGGGGGGGGTAATCGTCCCTTCCCAAAACTAATCAGGCAAGCGTCTTTTTAGTATGAACGTATATCCAAAAATTGAACCAAAACAGTTAATTCAGCATGAAAAACCCATTTACCTAAATTATGAGCCCCCCCCCCCTCGACCCCCCTTTCATACATAAACAATGAATCCCCAAAAATCAATAATAAATCCCCAAAACCAATCCTTGTCACTTTTTTTCCTTGTCATTTTTTTTCCGTGTCACTTTTTTTCCGTGTCACTTTTTTTCCGCTTTTGTAGTTTAGGTCACTTTTTTCCGATAACTTTTTTTCCGGTCACTTTTTTTCCGTTTACCTAAAAATACATCAGAAATGCATTTCAATTTTCTTGAAAAAATGTCTATCTTGTATTGATTTTTTCATTTCATATTTTTCCATTTATAATGATAATTTCATTCTTAAATCAAAATTTTTTGCTATACGGATGAATTAAAAAAAAATACATATGCGTTTTCAGTGAAAATGCTTCTTTTATATATTGGTTAGTTTGAAACAAATTTTACTGCAGGTAAATTCCTAATTTTATTCCAAATGATACTTTACAATATGTACAATATGTATGGAAATAGCATTTAAAAATAATCTTCTGTAGAACATCTATTTAAGGGGGGAAAAATCCCCTTTTGAGATCACCAATTTCAGTTACATGTAAAATGGGATTTCATACAAATATGTATTTTTAATATTCATTGTATGCATGAGAAAAGAAACGAAAATTCATGTATTACACATAGTTTATGATAAATACTTAAAATTATTAATATTGTAAACTGAGTTAACACTTAGAGTTAATAATTAATAAACCATTTCTTATTTCATAAAATACCATAATATATTTTCCTTTCAATAATTAATAATAAATAATAATACATAATAATCTATCAATAAAATCAAAAATATATTTTTCCTATTTTAATGACTTTTTACTTTTTAGTAATTCTTATTTGTATTTCAACTTTTACAGGTTTCCAAATTTATTAAAGTTCTTCAATAATAAATGTTCATGTATTAATTACAGAAAAATAATTTCTTTAAAAAAATATTTCTTTTTATTTACTTAAAATACTTAAATACTCTAATATAAATTTGCATTCTAAAATGCTCTATAACATAATGCTAGATCAACTTTTATAACTTAATAAAACTACTTAAATTTAATATATTATTACTTGTATAAGTATATTTCTGTGTGTGTATTAAAGTTATATTATTATGTTATGTTATTACAAATATTCAATATGTTTTACTACATTATAGATCAAAGTCGAGCAATTATGGCGATAGACAATTTAAACATCCCCTTTGATCTGTTATATAATTTTATAAAGTTAATAATCTCTATTTAAAAACTACTGAAGTGAACAATTACCTATATTGAAAGTACAGTGCTGGAAAGAAGTTTAGAACCACCAACAAAAATTGTAAAGGTCATACTTTAATGAAAAAATGAAAAATTACTTTAATATTATTAAAAAATTATAGACATTATTTATTTTAAGTTTTGCTTATAAAACTATTATGAGCGTTATTTGTTTGTTTGTTGTTGTTTTTTAAAGAGGGAAGTACGTTGTATTTTCCCCATTTATGTGTATTGTATTTACCGTTGTAAAGAAAAAAAAAATTTAGTTGTTGACTTGACAAACGAAACCTATTTTCTAAGCATTTTTTTGGTCAGTCGCCTGTTCAGTATCTCTGCAATGGGCATGGTTAACTCCCCAGCCAACTGTCCCTCTCCGGCTCTAAGAATTTCCCCGAAACACAACAAAAGAACCTGATTGCACCATCTCACCGCAAAATACGTGGATAAAAGCCTTTGTATGTTTGTCTTCCGATAAGATAGTGAACTTTTTTCATTTTTCTTGAGGTTGTTCTCTGTTCTCAATTGCTTTGCTCAACAAGCGCAAAACGTTTTGTCACATTTACTAATTCATTTTTTAACACAACTATACAAAATTGGAAAGCTAGACTAGAGATGTAAATTTTCCGGAAAAATATAAGTGGCGGAAAAAAAACTGTTTTTTTACCGGGTTTTTGCGGAAAAAAACGGAAAAGTTGGAAAAATTTATTTTTTATGACTGTTTCTCCCAAATAAATTATATTTTCCTAGAGAATATTAAATAATAAACATTTTTTCCCATTTATTTGTATTAAATGAAAATTATTTTCACTTTATATTACAAAATAAAAAGAAAGTAGCAAAGCCTGCTTTTAAAAATTTAATGTTTTTTTTCCCACAGCCACAGCCTAAGAATTTTTATTAAACGCTATTGTTTGTTATATCACATCTCTGTTGAAATGATTTTTCAGTTACGTGTTTAGCTACCAATTGGCCTAATGTAAAAACCTGAGCCAATATGTCTGCAGTTTGGAAGAAATAAATTAAGCATTCCATTTACATAAGTATAGTTTTTAAGTAAATGATACTAGTTTAAAGAAATTGTTGCAATTTTGTCATTATTATCAATATCAGTATTCAAAAGTTCCATTGTTTGTTTAAAAAATGTCTATTTTTACATTGTTACATTTTTTTCTTACTATTATAATTTTATTTCCTTTAAAAAATAAAATATGTTTAATTTTGGTATAGCTTTCCAATCTCAACTCAAAGTTTTGATTTAGTTTTATAATCTAAATTCAAACAAAACTAAGTTTTAGTTTGGCTTACTCAGGTCTGCAACTAAAAAATAGCATAGGATTTATTGACTGTTATATTTTTACTCACTAAAACCAGAAAAATATATTTTTTAAAGTTTAATTAAACGTATTTTTTTTTAAAATCCTGAAATCTGGTATTCTATTCTTGAGTAAAAAACCATATTCAATAATGTTTCCATATGGTAATTTCATATTTCTAAGAATGGAACTCAAAAGTTATAACAGAACACTACAAATAGAAAATGCTCACAAAAGCAGTTACATACAGAGATAAACTTCTACTGTGGTTTAGAAAACTACAAAAATTCAAAGTTTAATCAAGAGGGAAAGTATATTTTGGAACATAGTTACTTGCAATAAAATATGTTTTTTTTTTTTTTTTTTTTCTTCGCATTTGTACTTTTCTAATGCAAACTGCCCATGTTTTTTGCAACATTACTGTACATTATGGAGGTAAAATGGAGGTCAATTTTAGATTCAATACCTTGAAAAAACATTCAATTAATCAGCTATAATGAAATCTTGAAAAATGCAGCATAGTTGGGCCACCTATAGGGCAATTTATACCCAAAAACTGAACGACATTAATATACATCAGGAACTGACAGAAGTTGTAGTTTGATAAAAAATCATCCTTTACTCCTTGAGATAGAGCTATTGCGATAATCATGAATAATGCAGCATAGCAGCGTCGTCTGTTGAGCGATTTACACTAAAAAGTAATGAGCACAAAATTATATCAAAGATTAACTTACTCTGAAGTTTTATACATTAATTCTTGAGATAGAACCATTGTGGAAATTATAAATAATGCAGCATAGCAGAGCCATCGGTTGGGCGATATACACTAATAACTAAACATCTCGAGTTTATATCAAGGTGTAACTCAATCTAAAGTTTTGTGAAATTATGTGCATCAGTTCTTGAGATCGAGTACCCATAAAATTTTTGTCACATACAGACTCGCAGAGTTACAGATATTTTCCAAAAACCATCAAATTGTGTTCAGAAACTTCTAAAACGTTTAAATACACCAAAAACTGCAAGTCAAATTTTTCACGAATTCAATACTTACTTCTTGAAAAGATAGAAAAAAGTAATAATTGCATGCTTCAAATTTTATGTTAAATTTTTAATTTTACCATTTCCATTAATCAGCATATTATTGAAATAATTTTGCGCATGAATTAATTTATAAAAAGAGAAGTTGCATTTAAATATATATCTAGATTTTTTTCATGTAATCCTGTTTTTGTGAAATTGTGAACTTCTTGTACAAAATATATTCAGAATTTGTGAATAAGAAATTATTACTATATTTAGGTTCCTATTTAGACATTTTTAATTAGGTTATTTATGCATATATACAACTTGATAAGATTCAGCTGCTATGTGGCATGATTTTTTTTTTTTTTTTTTTTCAATCAGTGCATTTGCGAAAGATTCAATTTGTAGATTAAACTTTTTTCTGAAATGTCTATTTTCAAGAAAAATTTTGCGAAGGGTCTTGTATTTCAAACAAGAAAAAAATGTGAAGGATCTTTTCAAGTCTTCTCAAACAGATTTCTGCTCAGAGATCAGATTACCCACATTGAAGTTTTCATGTGGGACACTCAAAATAAAAATAAATAAAATAAAAAGTATGGGAATGTAGCTATTACAAAATTTTCACTATATTATTTCATAAATGAAATTTAAATTTTTCCAGTTCGGAAAAATTAAAAAATAAGCTTTCGGAAAAAAAAAGAAAAAAAAACCGTTTTTTTCCCAATTTTTCCGGTTTTTTTCCGAGCATTCCCATCTCTAAGCTAGACTATGGAAGCAATTTCGAATCGCACTTTGTTTTCCACTTTATGATAATTAAATTACCAATCGAGTTATAAGCGATTTCGATTACGTCGGGAAATGCCCTTTAAAACGATAATTTTGACAGCTTGTCCTGATACATCTATTGCATTTGAAAAAAAAAAAAAAAAAAAAAAAAAAAAACAATTATGAGTGCGATTAGGTAGTTTCTGAACAACAACACCTACTAATTTCATGTATTTCCGATCAAAAATAAATTAAAGCATGCGTCACAAATTTGCCCTTTTTGATGATAGAACACCCTTAAGGGTGTTTACCCTTAAGGGTTTAATTTATTTTTAATCGGAAATGCATGAAACTAGCAGGTGTTGTTATTCAGAAACTGTCTAATTGCACTCAATTTTCAGTTTTTTAAAAAACATAATCAGGTCGTTCGCGAAAACTTTTTATTGGTGGGGGAGATAACCTAAAATTGCCAAGTCAAAATTCAGTATTTGCCAACTGAATGAAAAGCAAACATAAATAGTTCTCGACGTTTGCCAACTAGTTTTATAATTTTACCAAGTTATCACAATTAAAAAAGTAATATAGTTTTTTTTTTTTTTTTTTTTTTTTTTTTTTTTTTTTTTGTAAAAAGCTTAATAATATTTCTAATTATATTGGTAACTTTCGTCAAATCTATCAGAAATAGAAAGAGTATTATAGTTTTTTATTAAAGATTTGAACTAATCTGCCAGTTCAGTTTGTAAATTTGCCAATTGTAACAGCATGTGCAAACGTTTAGGGGGGAGGCTCCCCCTTGCCCCCCCCCCCCTTGCGAGGCCCCAGAACACAATAGATCTTTCATAACAAGCTATAAAGTTGACGTTTTTGAGCACATTTTCCGACGATAGCAGAAAAACCGGTCGAAAAACAGGATAAAAACGGGTGATCACGCGATCGAAATAGCTTAGAACTGGATAGGTAATTTAAGTATCATGAAATGAAAAAATAAGTTCGATTCGAAATCGCTTCCATAGTCAGGCATTCAAATTATATATTTTTCTGTTAAAACATGAATTTGTAAATGTGTCAAAACGTTTTGCGCTTGTTGAACGGAGCAATTGAGAACACCCTTAAGGGTGTATTCCAATCCAAACTGCTTATTTTCTGATTTATTTTTAAATTCATTTCTGCTTTCAAACATATCAAGCTGCTAATTTTTTTTATTTAGAAACTACACAGTGTGTCGTGCTTATCGATTTTTTTTATAAATGCAAAAATTTTTGCTAAATAAAGATGTCAAAGTGGGCGTTTTGAACCGAATTTTCCGAAGCGAGGGATCTAAAAAAAAAAAAAAAAAGGTCATAATCAGAAAATAATTGTTTTTAAATAAAATTCTAATTAATTGAGCGGAAAAATGAAATCACACAACATCTTATACACTCTCAGCAAGTTTCATGTTTCTACTTTTAAAAATGAGTCTGAAAATGTATCAGAAAATTTCAAGCTGGTGAGAGTAGAAAAATGTTTTTGAGAGCGGGGCATATGTCCCGTAATATATAGATTTTTTCAGTAGAAAATGTTTCATATAACATTTTTTAAAGAAACAAAAGATAATACCTATGAAAATGATTAAGAAAATTACCACACTTTAAAAATATTTACCTTCGACTAATCGTCCAATCTATATTTAAACTAGATCGAGCAGAGTATATTGTGTGTTAATAAAAATAGAAAAAAATGAAAAAAAAAAAAATTCATAGATTGATTACATAAATTTTTTTTTATTTTTTTGCGCTTTGAAGATATCATAGGTTTTCAAGCAGAACGGAAAATTACATCACATTTTTTAGAGTTGGACGATGTAATCGATATCAAATGCATATCGTGATAACGTTATTAAAAAACGTTACTTAACGATATAACGCGGTATATCGTTGTATTGCGATTATCGCAATATCTCGGTATATCATTATATCACTATGTTTGTGTAATGGTAAATTGCTATATAACTCAGGTCTAAATTTAGAATGTATAGTATTTATAGCGAAATACAGAGACTCACAAAAGTATTTAAATATAAGGACCACATGGAAAACTGCATTTCTGAGTCGCTGGAAAGTGTTTCATAATCTATGCTTCACGGCATGATTTATCTTACTTGTTTAAGTATGTCTAAAACTGTTTTAAAAAAATGCTAAGTAAGATGCTGCAATTGTGCGATTCAGCAGTAACTGAGTTAAATGGAGAACAGTGGAAGTTAAATCAGTAGGTAATTTACGGCATAACTGAATTTTAAAGGGAAAAATTTAATATAATCTTCAGGATTTTCGAATTTATAATTTCTGTATCATATTAAATTACACAGTTTACACATCTGAAAAAAGGAACTGTTTTAAGTGCTGGAAAGATGCCTCTTAAAATGAAAATAAATAAAATAAATAAAAAAATAATAAAATCATACTCACATCTTTATTATGATTTGTTTGCACAAAGGTTTTACCGTTATATATATATAGAGAGAGGGTAAGTTAATTCATAGGTATACGCACAGTCCTCATTTCAATTATTTGCATATACAGTCTACATTTTGTATGCGTAGACTGTAAAAAAAAAATGCCTGCCAGTGATACCCCCTAAAAAAATACACAGTTAAAAAAACTGTAAATTTATGTGCAGGACCGGCAGTAGAATGTCCAGCCATACCCATAATTTTACGAGCGTCGTAAGAAAAAGGTGTGATCCCTTTAAATAAACGTCTTTGTCTCTTAGATTCTTAAAAATGATGGACAGTCCACATACTTTTACTGTCCATTTTTACCTGTTATAGACCATAAAAAATGATCGACTGGACGCATATTTTTGCATGGTATCGCTGGAATATCTGCTGCCGGTCTCAGTCCCTCCCCCCCCCCCCGCCTTTTTTTTACAGTGTACATTCATGCACCATCATTTTGCATGGTCCATAATAGCTAAGTGGTGGGCTAGAACAGTAAAAGTATGTTCTTCATTTTCTAAGATCTAAGAGACAAAGCCGTCTATTTAATATATCAGACCGTTTTTTACGTTGCACGTGAAATTACAGGATATGGCTGAAATCCCTGCTGCCGATCTAGGCCACTTACAGTTTTCTTTTAACAGTACATACATGGACCTCGTTTTCACTGTGAGTAGTATGCAAAGTCTACGATTTGTTTGTGTACACGCATGGTCCTCGTTTCCACTGTATGCATGCAGAGTCCACGGTTTGTATGTGTATACGCATGGTCCTCGTTTCCACTGTGTGCATACAAAGTCCACGGTTTGAATGTGTATACGCATGGTCCTCGTTTCCACCGTGTGTATACAAAGTCCACGGTTTGAATGTGTATACGCATGGTCCTCATTTCCACTGTGTGTATACAGAGTCCCCGGTTTGAATATGTATACGCATGGTCCTCGTTTTCACTATGTGTATACAGAGTCCGCAGTTTGAATGTGTGTACGCATGGTACTCGTTTTCACTGTGTGTATACAGAGTCCACGGTTTGAATATGTATACGCATGGTCCTCGTTTCCACTGTGTGTATACAGAGTCCCCGGTTTGAATGTGTATAAGCATGGTCCTCGTTTCCACTGTGTAATTATTGAGTCCACGATTTGTATGTGTATACGCATGGTCATCATTTTCCCTGTGTGTATACAGAGTCTTTAAATATTGTATGTAATATACAATTTGTTCGAACATAAACAAAAAAATTGAGCTATCCTTTTCAAAACAGGATATTTATTATCCTAAAGAGCAACCTAGAAATTTTTGTAACGAAATTTTCAGGATATTTTTTAACAATTTTGCAAATTTAAAGTAAGAATATTTTAAAAACTTAAATTTTGTTTTTAACTAGATATTGTAAGTGGTAGTACTAAAACATTGTCAATTAAAATTTAGATAAAACACTAAGTAACTTTTTAAATATTACTGACTCATAAGTTCACTCTCAGGACCCGAGTAAACAAATCATTTTTATCCTTCCATGGAAGGAAAAGATACAAGCAGGATACCATATTTAGGGAAAAAAGACATAAATGTATGAATTAAAGGGGAGAGGGATATAAGTATTAAAAGTTATAAAACAAAAGGAAATAAGGAAAAGGGCATTGGTGGGGGGGGGGGGGAGAGAAAAGTAGTTATAAGTATTCGCCTATTTGCTGCAATTCTGTATTAACTCTTAGATATGGGATTTTGCTAATTCAGGACTCTTAAGTTTTCGATTAAAGGTTAATAGAAATAAAACAGGTTGCATTAAAATCTGAATTCTACTTTATATGCAATAAAGTTAGAACTACTTAAGAAATGATTGCAGTTGTTGATATTTAAATAAAATATTTTGTTTTAACATGGAATCATCTTAATCAAAACTTAATAAACTCATCAATTTAGTAGAAAATATACTAAAACACAAATTAATAGAAATACCAAAATAAAAGATACACTTAGTGCGATTATACCACTCTACCGAGGACGTCTATCGAACATGTAATTAAAACGTGAAACCGAGGACTTACGTTTTTGCACCGATACACACTTTAAAGAAGTTTACACAGTTTTTACATACACAACATGCAGCAAATACGGACAACTGAGGACCTTTATAAATTTTCAAAAAAACAATGTTTAGAATAATATTTGGCATGAAATATTACATATTTCATAAAAATTCCAACCGAGGACGTCCTCGGTTGGCGGTGTGTCCTCTGTTGGAAGGTGTGTAAACATGCGAATGTCCCCGCTTTCCCTCATAGACCCACACACACACACACACACACACACACACAGACAGACAAACAAACAGGGCGATTTATTTTTCTATTAATATCGATGATTGGTTGCAGAGTTAGGAAAGGATGTTTACTTTTTTTCTACGACTATATATGTAAAACTTTTATTCAAATTTTCAGAACTTTTTCATAAAGAAAATAGTAATAATAATAATAATAATAATAATAATAAATCCTTTCATTTTTCATAATTGAGAACCGCCAAATTAATACATTGGAATGTAAAGTTTTGGGAAGAAATATGTTGTCAAAAAATTAGGCATAACTTACACGATGAACATTGACTGCTTCTAAAAGAGTATTTTTTAAGGGAAGACAAAACTGGGTGAAATACTATGGGGAATATGCAAGATTTAAAACCCATTTCTAACTGAACTACCCACTGGATTTTAAAGAAATTTGTAATCCATATTGACAGAATTATACTCAAGACTTATAGCAGACAGTTTATTACTGCTTATAAAACTTTTTATTTTAGAGCATTGACAAATTATCAGAAATTTATTTTCAAACTAATTGTCTGCCACGTATGATAGCACATTTATTCTCTACCACCAAAATTTTTTTTTCGAAATTGCTCGAGTGCTTTAGGAGATCAAGGGGGTTTTATCTGTAAAGTACAATTTTTCGAAAAGCTAAAAAACTTAGACCCTTCTAACTAACACGTGAATTAAAATATGCATAAATGTTTGATAAAATCCAATTACATTTAATAAACGAGTATAAAATATTAGAATAAAATTTGTGAGTTAGCGTGTCGTACACTCAGAAAAAAGTTTTGTTGAATCAACAAAAAATATTTTTGGTCGAACAAATCTTTCCGTTTAAATATGGGATTTTTTTTTTCAATTTTCCGTTTACAGTTTTCATTCGAAATGCATAATAATGTAATAATAACGTCATTAATCCGTCTCATTTTCAAAAGTTTTTACTATCCAAAAAATATGCAAATACTTTATAGCTATATAAGTCAATTAAACAAAAATTGCGTGAGAGAGTTATGGCTACTGCACACCAATTTAAATTTTGCAAAAACAACAAAATTTTGTTGGAATTACAAATTGAGATGAAATTTTGTTAAAATTTTATACAAGTGTTAACAATATGTTTTTGTCTGAGTAACAAAACAGATTTTTTTACTTTAAAAAATTCGCCTAAAACAATCAAAATATACTCAACAAAACATGTTTTGTAGTTTTAATCAATTCCTTTTTCTGGGTGTTAAAATCGTGTTTTCCATTAAAAAATTATCTTTTATTTTTAACTTATTAACTTAATGAGTTGATTACAACTCTGTTTTTCTAATAGAAAAATTGTTTGTTTTGACCAGCATTATCTCCCATGAAAGTTTGTTTCATCAACTAAATGCGTGAATGCACATTAAATAAATAAATAAATAAATTTAAAGTAATACTAATAATGCAATTTTTAACATGGAAACCAATCAGAATCTTGCTTAATTTGGTTGCAATTAGGATTATAACTGTTTTTTTTCGAAGAAATTATTAATCATTAGAAATATCAGCAGAATATACTCCAATTCACTGTTTATTAAATACTTATTTAAACACTTGCAGCTTTTTGCATACAGAAGTTCTGTAAAGTCTAATCATGGAAATTAATCTTTGATCTCAATTTTGGAAGATTTTAATGAAGAAGTATAGTTTATTAGTATTTTGTGAAAAAAATACGCACATGCGAAAGTAATCTTATGATTCTGCTTGGTTTTGCAAAGTAAAAAGTAATCACACATGATTGAACTCGTTAAGATTTACTAATAAGAATAAATGAAGTTTATCTATATACATTTATTTATTTAACTTTACTACATTTTTTTGAGAATAAAGCAAGATGTTTTAGTATATAAAATATGTCGAAATATAATGTACTTCTTAAGAATTTTTATCAAATATTTAGTGAATATTCTTGAAGCAGATTTCAAGTTATGTGTTAGTTGCAGACATACTTGTTGCTACATCGAGAGTTACTGACTGGAGAATCTATCCCAAATGAAAAAGGATACTGACTTAACTAATAAGAATGTATTTAATAAAATACAACACATTGCTCAGGGGTGCACAAAACAGGAATTTTAATATACATTTGTACAATTGAAATAAAATAAAACTATGAACGTTTCGCGCCGTCTTCTGAGGGAGATAGTTTTATTTTATTTTGTTGATAGTTTTATTTTATTTTAATTGTACAAATGTATATTAAAATTCCTGTTTTGTGCACCACTGAGCAATGTGTTGTATTTTAATAAA
This sequence comes from Maratus speculifer, assembly GCA_964019185.1. Taxonomy (NCBI): domain Eukaryota; kingdom Metazoa; phylum Arthropoda; class Arachnida; order Araneae; family Salticidae; genus Maratus; species Maratus speculifer. The sequence goes on from OZ025294.1 coordinate 349,109,591, forward strand.
TACATTCTTATTAGTTAAATTTTATGGTGCAACTGTCCTGTATACATTTAGGATACTGACTTGTCCTTGCATAAGGGATATATGCCTCGTTTGTGATTTGGATTAAGACAGCCCATTTGTAAATATTAAAATTACTTTGATGCGTGGAAATATTATATTTTTAATCTTCATGATTGTAGATAAAAAAAAAATCTGTTTTTTTTCTCTTGTAGAGAAAGTAGATAAACTTGTAGATATAAGCTTTAAATAAATGGTGAACTGATGTGCAGTGCCAGCAAAACAAATCTTAACATTCATTTTAACAGAAAAATGTTGAAGAAGCCCTCATTTCAAACCACTGCGTGAACTAAAAAGGAGAATGCTGAGTCATGTCATGTTATAATTGTCATCGCCACTTGTCATCAAGGTGTAATGGGAACTATCTCCTACCTCTTCTATTTAAAGAAGAAAAAAGTAAATCTAAACATTACGATTGTAACTTGTGGGTCATTTTTTTTCAGGCATTGTATATTCAACTGATAATTCTAATGATTTTTAATTTTTACTTAGCCATCATACGTAGTATAGGGTAAATCTTACAATCGTTTTGAAAATCGCAAAATTTTTTGGCGGTTTTTCACGTTTCAGATATTGGACATTCCGAAAAACATATTTCAAAAAATTGCCGTCTGTGGTGTCTGTAAATGCTCTATCTCCCAAACAAATTGAGATAGAGACTTGAAATTTTGTATGTACTTACTATGTAAGAATGGTACGAAGCCTATTTAATATCAGTAACTTGGATTATTCGGAACTAATTTTTTCGGACTCTCGAAAAATTTATTGTGCTGAAAGGTATATGAAAATTTTCGAATTTTTTTATTTTAATAAATTTACGTAAAAGGTAATAACGTAACAAAAGTTTAGCATAATGAACAAAATCGATCGGTTTATTAGTTGCCGAAATATTTGCAATCCCGTTTTCCACATTCTTTGATTTTTCATGACCCTGTATTTTATTTAAATTTCAATTCAAAGATACATTTTAATTGAAAATGATATGTTTAATCCGAACAGTAAACTGTTAATTAATACGATTATTATATTTGGAGTTATAAAGATGTTTATTTTACACAATTCGGCGTTGCTTGAGTAGTTTGGCGTTTTATATGATTTGTCGAAATTGGCTCATCAGCAATTCGTTAATAGAGCGTTAATATGTGTATTAAAATATTTAAATATACGTTTAAGTTTTCTTTTGGAAGTGCAAAGCATTTTATAAATAGTTTACACATGTTTTATTTTTATCTATTGTATTATGCATATCCATGATGGGCAAGTATTATGGTGGCCCCCAATGACCAGTTTTGCAAAATATAGTTTTTATACTTATTGAAATCAAATAAAGTATTATTGTGTAGGTTTTTCGGTGTTCAATAATGAATTATTATTACTACTACTTTAATTTTGTTGGTCCATTCATTTATTTATTGGTTTTGAATTCAAGCATTTAATTAATAAAACAAACTTGCAAAATAGTTATCACAGTTTCTGTTTTCCAGGAGATACAATGTAATTTCAAAAATAAGGCATTTTCAAATCAGGCAACTCCAAAAATTTGGCATCAAAGCCAGCTTTTCTCTCCTTTTTTACACTTCTAACGTACGGGATAAAGAAAAAACAGCAGAATGAACATGTGTATTTCTCTTTTATGAAGATTTCAAACGTTATTTTAATTTATTAGATCTAGTACAAAGTCGGTTCCAAAATCAGAGGATATTGTTGCTTTTAAAATAAAGTAATTAAATTTCTCTATCTTATAAAAAATGGACATGATAAAAAAGCTAGAAAGGTTTTGCCAAAAACGTTGTGTATTGAGAATGGAATGAGATCGTCGACAATTTAGGACACTAAAAACTAAAATCTAAAAATACTGCAATTTTGTACAGAAAATAATGTCCCGAAGGAATAAAAAGAAAAATTACTCATGTGAAGGGCACATTTTCACTGTGTATTATTATTATTATTATTATTATTATTATTATTGTATTATTATTATTAACTTTGTAAATAGAAGATTTCAATTAAAGTGTGCTTGTTTTTATTATTTATTAATTTTTAATCACTTTTATCACTTGGTTATAAATTAGTTTTTCACTAAGGCACAATTAAGAAATCGGAAATACTTTTGATATTTTTTGAAAAATCTGAGCTTTCAAACGTCCTACTTAGTCTCGATCTCGATGATGTCGGATTTTTGAGGTTATACTGTAAATCAATAACAAGTCAGAGGCGGTGTTAGGAATGATAAATTCCCGATTTGTGTTTGTTTCATTTCAGAAAGTTGGTCTTAAATGTTGCAATTTGCTCAAAATTTTAAGATTGAAATATTTAATTGTTTTCCATTCATAGCTGTTCTTAGAAAAGTTTAAATCATACTTTCCAAAAGCTTCTTCTTTTTATATCAATATATTCAGAAGCATTAGATGCATCATTTTTAAATGTCTTAGAATTTTAAGACCAAGAAATTCTTCGGTACCAGTATTTTCTTATAAAAAATTTCTCTTTAAATAAGGCAAAGTTTCACACGTTTGAATTTGTTGTAAAGCAAATACTGGTATTTTGTCCCAGCAATAACGGTACCCATACAAACTCTGTCAAGAGTAAATGTAAATGCAAATTAATTTTTTCGGTTTTCAATTTCTTCCCATGTGACATCGAGACAGCATCTCTTACATAAACTTTATTTATTTTGCGCTTTTTTTTTTTTAAGAAACATTTATTTGTACTTTGGCAACATTTCCAAAAGAAATATCCTATAAAATTTATTTTTTAAAATATAATAGTGGTAATAGGATACAAAAGTAAAATCATGTATAAAAAACGCTTGTGTTCGATTAAGTATAGAAATCTTTAACTATTAGGTCGACTGAAGGGTTGTCGTGTAATGTTAAATCGCGTCTATTACTTTAATATAGTAAAATTCTCGTTGCTTTCACTTTAATGTGAAACGTGAAAACTATGGGAATTTTACCATTTCAAAAAAATGGTGCCAATGAAGAATTATGAATTTTTTAAAAAGTGGTCGTGAAATAACACTATACGACAGGACATTCCGGTTGACCTAATATGTAATTCTCTGAAAACATTTGGATGAATTAAATCGCATTTGTTCAACCCTACGTAGTATATATATGGGTGATTCTCAAAATAGGGGACAATTTATGTCTTTCGGCATACAAAAAAAATTGAGAGGTTTTCTATCATGTTTTTATATTTAGATATGTTTGTCTTAATATTATTCATTATTTGCACTCAAGAATTATTCACTTTTTAGTTAAAAACACCTTAAAATAACAGAATAAATGTTCAAAATGTCATTAGCATGGATGTCCACAGCAGCTATGCCTTGTGTATACTAGCATTTTCCAAGAGTTAATATCATGTTTATAAAACAAAACAAATGTTATTCTTTCTTTAAATTAATCAAGGAGAGGATTTATCCAATAAATTTCTTTTTAAAAATAAAATTATTGTATATAAAAAAGAATTAAAGTTTGTCCTCCATATTCTGTTTTCAAAACAAGATCATACTATAACAGCTCGTTATTAATCAAAATTTCATTTTCCCATATGACAATAGTTTGAAAATATGAAGTTTCTCCATGGCAACAAGTAGCCATTTTATCCCAGCCTGAAAATAGAAGCATGTATTGTATTTTAAGAATAGAAGTTGAATATTAGGGGCGTACATCAATTGTATGTCATTAGAATGGATAATAATTTTCATGTTTATTTTATAGTTAAAATTTTTATTTTACTTATTTGCATAGAACTTTTGTGTTTTAAAAAGCCCCAGAAAGGACTATTGCATTGTGATTATATTATGGCTCATAATCTTATTTAAATAAAAAAATTGTCATTAGCATGGTCAAATATCAGTGTCATTAGCATGGTCTTTCTATCCATGCTAAAGACTCCTATGTGCATAAATGTAACCAGTGCTTATATTGTATCCTTTATAAAGTTTAATTTTATATATAAACTTAGGTATTACATTTATTATCCCTAAAATATGCATTAAATCTGTCAGAAAATCACTAAGACAGCTTCTTACATTGTTAGTGTCAAAATGTTGCTCACGTAAACAAAGTTTGCTCTTTGGGAATGTTTTTATTCTCCTTATATGTATGTATATATAAATAGAAACCATTTGCTGAAAAGGAAGGCTAATAAATATAGAAAAAATTATTTAAACAGGAAGAAAATAAAAATTTCTTAATATATTTATTCCATGCAATTTGTTTTATCATTAGCATGGCTCAAAAAATACTAATTATTTTTTTTAAAGTTAATTTTTAAATATTTAGCTCTGCTGACTACATGTAAAGTATACCTAATACTATATTAACAACACCTATTTTTTTTTTTCAGAAATTTTGCTAACAGTAATTTTTTTAAGATTTCACTTTTGAAATTGTCCCCTATTTTGAGAATCACCCATATATATAATCGAACTCATTCATTATGAAACATAAAAGTCCAACGCATTTATTTTGGTGATTTTTAATTTGTTTCCGAGATTAGTTTTTAGAGTTTGTACATCAAATATAAGAACTGGGTTAATTCCTCTTGGTTTAGATTAATTATGTTAAGCTTTTGTTAGAATTGTTCCATTGACTTAAAATTGTATATATCAGTTTATTGGGGAAAGATACTTTAAAATTTGTTTTTAGAGTTTATACATCGAATGTAAAAGGAGTAAGAGATATTCGTTGTTTATATTATGATATAACGAATTAAACATGTCGCATTTTGCTCAGCATTGCAAACGTGACCATTCACAACTTCACAGAGACGTAACTTCGACTCGTTGCTTTATTGGGGCAATTACTGCAATTTTAACCACTTTTAAGGCGCAACACTAGTCACAGAAAAAAAAACCCGGAAGATAATGAAAAGACTATGGGAATGATCTTTTCAAATATCTCGCTCAATTTTTAATATTTTTACATGAATGTTTTTGCATAAGATAGCTGAGGACGATCCACAACTGGCCTAGTTTTTACTTTTTCAATTTTGGTTAGATTTTTTTTAAAAATTACTTTAAATATCAAAACCGGTTTAAACCGGTTCTGAAATTGAAACTATCATAATATAAAAAATATATTAGCAAAATCGAAAAAACAAAACTAGACCGGTTGTATGTCGTCCTCAGTTACCTTATGCAAAAACATTCATGTAAAAATATTAAAAATTGAGCGAGATATTCGAAAAGAACGCTCCCATAGACTTTACATTATCATCCGGGTCTTTTTCAGTGACTATTGTGGGGCCTTAACGGATTCTTTTTTACCTACAGTAAATTAAAAATATGGGATAACCACCACTTTATTTAAGCCAAAATATTCGTAATATTTAGTCTAAGCATTTTTGCAATTTAATAGTATGAAATTGTATTTAAAACATTTAGCGGTTTCAAAAAGCTTTAAGTGATAGATCAAGCAAGCTCTTCTTACCCGTACGAAGGATGGATAAATCAATTAAGTAATTAATTATAGGTTGTGTCCTAGATTTTAATTAGATAAATGTATGTCAAAGTTTGTATGTCTTATTATGTTAATAAATTTAATATAAATGAGTTTCTAATCTTATTTCTTTTTTTTTATGTATTTTTGCAGATGAAGAAAAGGCGTGCCAGTACGCCCATTCTTCATGCAGGCAGCAAGTTTCGGCATGGATTACTTCAACTCATGATACATTCCATCGATCCGCTGCACGAAGGTATGTCTTGCTTCTAGTAATATAAGATACATTACTGAAATATTATCGAGTTACATATAGCGAAAATTTTTTCAACAGTAACATTAAAATTTTTCACTGGAGATGTGATTCTAACTCACCACTAGTGTCCCGGGTAAATGGGTGCTCAAAATGATGTGGATATCAGTATTCTTCGCTTTATCTAATGGCCGAATAATCTGTGGTAAATGATGGCGAAATAAACTGTAAGATATTAGTGGTGTCCAAAGAATTTTGCGTCCAATTTACGTGGGACACCTGACAACAAAATTCAGAAAAATTCAGATTCACTTTGACTTTGATATTAAATGGATCTGATTTGTTCGTAGTGTACATCACCCAACAGTTGGCGCTGCTATGCTACATTTTTCATAATTTCTACAATAGCTCTATCTCAAGAACTAATGGACGGATTTTCATAAATTTTCAGATTTCGTTATTCCTTAATATAATATTGTTATCATTACGTTTTGGTGTAAATGTCCCAACAAGTGATGCTGCTATGCAGCACAATTCATAATTATTGTAATAGCTCTATCGTAGGAACTAATGCACTTATTTTCATCAAACTTCAGACTCAATTAGTCCCTCACATAATTTAATATTCTTAAGTTTGGAGTAAATATCTCAATAAGTGACGCTACTATGCGACATTATTCAAGATTATCGTAATAGCTCTGTCTCAGGAACTAATGCACAAATTTTCATGAAACTTCAAATTCAGTTTGTCCCTGATACAAATCAGTATTATTTAGTTTTTTGAGTAAGTAGCTCGTAGGAAAAAATATTAAAAAAATTTAACCGCAGAAAGAGTTTAAGTGCACAATTTTATAGCGTCGTCGTAGCTATAATTATTTAAAGTACATTTTATGATGTTATTCCAATATATTATTTATGAAAGTTGTACTATGTTATACGTAGTTATAATAAATATAATAGAATTAACATATGTTACTAAAATGCTCCGAAAATGTTCAAATGTCCTAATTCAGCTTTTTTAAAATTACTTTTAAATTAATAACATTAACACTAGCTATTCAAATAGATTAATTAATGTTTAAAAAATATTTCATTGTCTGATACAAAATGAATGTTTACTTATTAACAAACCAATTCCAAGCATTAGTTTATATCTTTAAAAAAATTATTTATCACTAAATACATATTTCATCATTTATCAAAATAAAAATATGCGGCAATAAAAATGACTATACATTATAATTGACATTCCAAATGTTAAAACTAAGAACGTTTTCGTTCACTTTTGAACATCATCTATTAACATACTGAAAGTTATTTTCTTCTCGACCTTCTATTTGACTTGAAAATTCACTTGAAGAACTGAACTTCAAACTGAAATAAAAGGTTGAGAAGAAAATAACTTTCAGTATGCTAACTGATAATGTTCTCGATTGAATGAAAACGTTCTCAGGTTTAACTTTTTAAATGACACTTATAATCACTTTAAATGTTACTTTTTATCGCTGCATCTTTTTATTATGATAAACGACGGTGTATTTAGGGATAAATTAAATTATTTTTTTAAGGATCTAAACTAATGCCTCAAATTGGTATGTTAATAAGGAAAATAGCGAATGTAGGTATTATAAATATAAATGTAGTTATCTACAGCTCTTGATATAAAGCGAATGTTTTTGTTTTACGTAATATTCAATTCATATTCATATGACAATATGACAAGGAAGAGTTTTGGAGATATTTAGAAAATATTGTATTACAATATCATTTAACTTATATTACAACTTTCTAATACTTTTTATGCTCTATTACATATGATTCTTTCAGGAAAGTAACTATCCTTTTAAATTTAAATAATAAAATAGTTTAAAATAAAAGACTTGCAAACGGTGCAAAGAGAATTAAGCAAATGTTAAAATTTATTATTATTATTAAATGTCTAAACGTTATTGAAGTCATATAGTAAATGCATAGACATATACTAACATTACTATATGTAAATAGTAACAAAAGTGTTTGTTGAAGCAAAATAATATTCCATTAAAGATATGTGTTATTAATAGTGCATCTGACCGGAAAAGGTTAAATTAAGATTTAACTGAATCTAAAGTTGTGTGAAATTTCGTGCAATAGTTTTTGAAATAGACCGTCCACAATATTTTTGTCGCATGCAGACTCTGACAGTGACAGACTCACAGACAACGATTTTCTAAAAATCACCAAATCAGGTTCAGGACCATCTCAAATGTATGAAACAATCAAAAATCGGAAGTCGAAAATTTTCACGAATCTCGTATTTTCTTCTTGTAAAGGAAGATAAAAGTAAAGACACATGTATTTATCAACATCTAGAAACGTCGTAAAACACTCTGCCTGCCTGAAAAATTGACAGCGTGCATCCATAAACTATATTTTTATCATATCTGCAAAGTTGTTTCTAGTTCTGTTAATCTATTGCTTGAATACTTTATTTTTCATGCTAAGAAAATCTTCACTGATAACATAGTAGCAGGAATTTAACAAAATTCGAAAATCTTTTCGAGATACGAAAAGTTCAAAAATGTTCCACTATTTTATCGCTCAAGTCATGACAGTCGGAAATAAAACGGGTGAAAAATTATCTGAATGCACTCACGCTGTCATAATTTTTCCTCCAGGAATTACTAAGTGACTGCGTTCAATGAACTGTTCTTTCTCAAATACTTATTTCAGATTTAATGTAGAGAAGTTGGAATATTTCGAGGTAACCAGAAGAAAATCCTATAAGAATCTAAAAGCACTATTCTGTCGTAAATATTTTGCAATCAAACTGTTTGGAAAACAATTTCTAATAAAGAATTCTTTAAACAAAAATTTTTGGTATTTTAAGAAAACGAGGTGGAACCCGTCGAAATTCAACGAAAAAAAATCTTTAAAAAAGAACTGTTTCATTTATTTATAATAAATCTACAAATTTAGTTACAGTAAAAATTACATCTTATATTGATCAGTCTGACTCTCAAACAAATACTATTTTAAGCTAAAATTAACAAAATTAATAAAATCGAAATTTACCGAATTTTATAATAGACGCATTTTAATCTCTCTCTTTTTTTTTCAATTTTGAAAGATAATGGAGTGATTATGTTGCCACAATTGAAAATTAGTACTAAAAATTATCAAAAATTTAATATATCGAAAATAAATTGAGATACAGTTTTGAAACAAATTGCATTTAAAAGTACATTTTTTTTCTCTATACGACAGTCTAAAAATTTAAAATGTACGATGTCTAGAGGTGTAAAATTTTTAGTACCGAAAATTGCATGGAAAAGTGTTGCATATTTTAATTTCTATTTTTCTTTTTTTTTTCCAGTTTTCAGAAAACACGGAGTGATTCTGTTGCCACAATTACAAAATTGATACTAAAACTATAAAAATAAATATCTCAAAAATAAATTGAGATACAGCTTTCAAACAAATAGCATTTAAAAGTACATTTTTCTCTAAATGACAGTGTAAAAATTTAAAGTGTGTGATGAGTGTTTAGAAATGTGTTTAGAAGTGTGTGTGTTTGTGAAGTTGTATGAAATGTGTTTAGAAGTGTAAAATTTGCAATAGTGAAAGTAGAAAAATCGAAATTGTAGGGGTAAGGAATGACATATGCGTTACGCACAGATACGTTTGGCTTTTATACTATAGATAAAATACAACCCATCATGTGTCCAGAGCTTCCACATGCGACTACTTTTATCTTTATATTGGTTTTTTTCCAATAAATAATTTTGAAGTATATTTCTCTTAGAAATGCTGTGAAAATGTGTGTTAAGAATTTCTGTTTTAGGAAAGAGGTACCAGTTAGAATTAAATAATAGACGCTTGTGGCAGCTCTCTGTGTCAAGAAATTAATCCCCTTTTACTAAATACAAAGTCTCTATAGAAATATACATTTAATGACTAAAGTAATTATAAGAATGCTGAAATTGATTGTATGTAAATTTACCGCTTAGTACCGAAAGTAATTTCTCACCAAATACAAGAACTCTCTCCTCCTCTTTTTATTTTACAAACTTTATAAATCCTGGGAAATTTATAAATTACAAATATATCCGCTTACTCTCCGAATTTCTTATATTTTTCACTAAAGTTCCAATTGTAAGCATCCCTTATAATTATTAAATATTCCCTGTCTGCTAAAGAGGGGCTTACTGTTGATACTTTACGGTATTCCAGATGTGCGTAAGAATATTTTTTCAACTTGTCGAAAACACTATTTAAAAATCTGTTAAACTTTCGCATGGTAACTTGAATATTTTTGAGACCTTTAAAAACGGTTGATTGATTTATATTAAAAGGCATAAAATTCCTTTTGCACCAAACAGAATGCTTGGAAAAAAAATGATAACACGGTATCGAGAATTTTATATATTCGAAAGTATTTTTTAAATTTGAAAAGTTTAAAGATGTTCCACTATTTTATCTCTGAAGTCATGACAGGCGGAAATAAATATTGTGAAAAATTATCTGGATGCACTCACGCTGTCATAATTTCTCTTTCGGGTATCACTAAGTGACCGCGTTCAATGAACTGTTCTTTCTCAAATACTTATTTCAGATTTGATGTAGAGAAGTTGGAATATTTTGAGAAAACCAGAAGGAAAATCCTATAAGAATTTAAAATCCCTATTTTGTCATAAATATTTTGCAACCAGATTGTTTGAAATTTGATTCTTAATAAAGAACCTTTCAAGACAAAAGTTACTGATATTTTAAGAAAAGATAATACAACCGCTCATGTGCCAAGAGAATACACCTCCCCCTATCACTCCGTACAGAATACCTAAAAAATCCTCGAGAATCTAAAAGAACTAATCTGTCATAAATATATTTTCAATCAAGCTGTTTTAAAAGTAATTTCTAATAAAAAATTTCTTTAAACAAAAATAATTGGTATTCTTAAAAAAGAAAATTCAACAGCTGAATGTATGAAGAGAATAGCCCTCTTTGATCACCGAGAAATTTACTACAGAAAGCACAATTTAATGCCAAAGTAGTTGTAAGAATGCTAAAATTAGTGATAATGAAATCTTATGAGAAGCTAAACGCACTTTGTTAACAAAATTGCAGTTACTGTCAAACTGTTTAGAATGTGTTACTAAACAAAAAAATACTTGTTGTAACAAATTATTAGTACTTTTAGTGGCGTTCGTAATTATGTAAATATGTAGCACCTATAGTTCAGTCCGTCCGTATGTCGTTTATAACAGAGCAAAAACTATCCAACCAAATCGTTTGGCATTTAAAATATATAATTGTTACGGTCAATTGGGAAAAAATTTCAAATGCATTTTAATCGTTTGAAATTTAAAACGTATATTTATTACATAATTTTGTTGAGTCATTTCAAATTTTATAAAAATCGGATGCATAGTTTAATTACAGGGATAATCAAAAGTATTCCGTCATATTACGGCCAATGGAGAAAGATAGTTTCAAATGCATTTTAATGGTATTATATTCTTTCGAACATAATAAAACTGATATGCTCCTATGAAGTTTATACAAAAATATACGTTTTGTACAATGTGTAGTGTAAAGATTATTTGTTATTAATTTAAAGAGCCACAAAAAAGTATTCTTTTATATAATGGTGCAGAGAGAAACGTTGTTTGGGGCACTTTTTATTTAAATTATACTATTTCAGATTTTATGAAATTGATATACATTGCTGAGGTTTATTACAACTTACTTCCTGCATAATAGGAAACAGATAGTAATTACACGGACACACAAAAGATTTCGCATATCCTACCGTATCCGAAGTACTGTATACTATTATAAGAAGATCTGATTATTTAACACGTTCGCTTCCGCTTAGGTGAAGATGTGATGATAGTTAATGCCGCACTGTAAAAGTGGGTTTTTCCCAGAAGCCGATTTACTTTTTATAAAAAAGAATCAGTGAAAGATTTTCCCGCGCCAGCGCGTGACTGGCTATTGCACATCACCCCACATCACGCGCTGGCGCGTGAGTGGCCCCTTAACGTTGGCACCTTATCACGCGCTGGCGCGTGTGTGGCAGCGAACGAGTTAAAAACTTTGCTATAGTACAAAAGCACCTCATTTATTACGCTTAATGCTCAACTTCCAACTTATTTTAATGAAACTAGGCATATTGAAATATTTTAAGAAATTTAAAAAACCTTGTCAAAAGATTATCATTTTTACTTAAGGAATGCGCGTTACAAAATAAATATTTTAATACAAAATTTTGAAGTGTGCAATTTTTTTTTACATCAAGTTTGAAATAGATTTTAACATTGTTAAACTTTTGCTCAAATTTTTGACTATTTTTGCGTTATGAAAATTTTTCTTGATAATCATTTAGAAGAACTTCCAAAATATTTGTACATTCTCGTTAGAAATGAAATGTCGAAAAGCTTTCATCTTTAAAGCCATGGTTACATGGAAATAAAAGGGGTGAAAAATTATCCTAAGATTCTCAAGCTGTCATAATTTCTCCTTTGGGAGTTTCTACGTGACCTTATTTTTTTCAATTGACACATTTCAGATTCTCAATTCAGATCGAATATGGAGAAATCGGAATTTTGTAAGGAAGTGAGAATGAAATCTCATACAAAGCTAATAGCACTGTGTTGTCAAAATTTTATTTTGTGTAATTATTGGTATTTTTTTTTTAATGGAACTAGGCAGATTGAAATATTTTAAGAAATTTAAAAACACTGTCAAATGATTATCACCTACCTTCGAAGACTGAGCATTAAATACATATTTTGATACAAAATTTTGAAAAGTAAAATTTTTTTTCAGTCATGTGTATAGTTAGTTATTTCCAAAATGTTTGAAATGGATTTTAACTTTGTCAAACTTTTGCTCAAATTTCTGACTTGAAAAATGAGCATTAAACAATAAATATTTTGATACAAAATTTTGAAATGTGCAAATTCATTTCAGTTATGTACTTAGTTGGTTTTTTTAAACATGTTTGAAATGGATTTTAACGTTGCTAAACTTTTATTCAAGTTTTTTACTACTTTTGCGTTATGAAAGTTTTACTCGATAATGAGTAGGAGTGGGCGATGTAGAGATTTCTTAAATCGATTTATCATTCATCTAACATCGCGATTTAATGTTAAATCGCGATTTAGCACCAATTTTACCCTTTATAATACGAAACCTATCATTTAATTTTTTGTAACAAAATACGGGCTTTATGCCCCCCTCCCCCCCGCACTTGTATTAATTTAGCATTTAATTGTTCAAATAACTAAAAAATATATATATTACACACACACACACACACAAACAAAAAAAAAAAAAAAAAAAAAATTGAATGCTTTTTTTTAAATTAGTGATCTATTTTAATATTTTTTATAAACTCATCCTTAAAGAAATAAAATAAAAAAGGATTTTTTCATTGTGTCTGACTTGTTTTGGATGCTACAATCTAAATTACTTGAGTAGGGGAGCTCAAATAGCACTTCATTGCTAATAAAATGCATGCACTTGTTTTTACGGACACTGAGTTAAAAACTTATTGAAGTAAGTTAAAAACTTATTGAAGAAGCAGATTCACTGATAAATTTAGCTGTTCATTTACCATCAGAAGAATAGTAGTTATTTTTTTTAAAAAAGGGGGGGGGGAGGGAGAAATTTGAGAAAAAGGGTGCAATTTTTTTTTTTTAACTTTTAGATTATAATAAAATGTGATTGATATAAATGTTGACATTCATATAGTGAATGGAGAAAGATTGAAAGGCCACATTACCAAAGTTGCTGATTTTTTTGAGATCGTTGGCATCTGTAAGATTAGTAATAAAACAATCTTAAATATATCTTTTTAATGATAAGTAAATGACAAAAAAAGTAGAAAACCGCAAATCTACAGAAAAATCCATTGAATGCTCCCTCATTCTGCTGTAAAAAACAAATTACCTGAAACATTACAGAAGCCTCTTAAAATATTTTTAATTAAATAATTAATTAAAACTATTCTAATGTGACACAAACATATGAAAAATAAATTTTCATCAAAATAATGCATAAAAATATAAACTAAGAATGGATTAATTTAAATTTTAACCTTAAGACTTTTTTTTTATTTTTCTCAGACATAAACAGTGAATCAGTTACAAATAAAACACAATAAAATGTTATTTGGATTTTAATAGATAAATAAATGTGTTCTTAATGCACTACACACATCAAATACAGTTGGCATCTATACTGGTGAGTGTATTTTGCTTCATTAAACAGTATATCTTGGGGGGAAAATAATCCAAGAGCCTGACCATGCAACAGAAATTGAATATTGAAGATACTGAAATGTCCTTGAAATCCATCCAGTGTGAAAAAAGGGAATAAGTTATTTGAAATGCATGTGAGATCAAAGCTGATGACTATACTTTCCAGAATAAAGCTATATTTCTTGAAAAAATAATCGAACTGAATATACTAAAAGCACATGGCAAAAAACCACCGCAATATTGAAAATACAAAAACGTCATCGAAATCTGCTTGCATCCAATAGAAAAAAGAATTAACCAATTCTCTAATTAGACGTAATCAATGTAGATAAGCATATTTTGATGAAAAAAATTGTATTTCACTTGGCGATCAATTATTATTATTTTAAGTCGCCACTTGGCGAGTGATGACTAGAGTGGCGATCGATGACCAATAAATTACTTGAAATGCATATGGAATCAAAACTGATAAATATATTTTGCAAAATAAAACTGTATTTCTTGAAGAAAAAAAAATCCAACTGAAATAGATAAAAGAATGCGGCAAAGAAAACGAAATATTGAAAATACAGCCATGTCATTGAAATCTGTTTGCATCCAGTAGGAAAAAGAAATAATCACTTTTCTAATTAGATGTAATCTATGTAAAGATGTATATTTCCATGAAAAAAAACTTCATTTCACTTGGCGATTGAAAATGGATTTTTTAATCGCCACTTGGTGAGTGACAACTAAGGTGGCGATCGATGTCCAATAAATTTACTTGTAAAATCTAACCTGATGAATTAATATATTTTCCAAAATAAAACTTATTTTTTGGAAAAATATTTCCAACTGAATGCACTAAAAGAACATGACAAAAAACCAAAATATTGAAAATACAGCTAAATCATTGAAATCTGTTCGCATCCAGAAGGGGAAAGAAATAACCACTTTTCTAATCAAATGTAATCAATGTAGAGATGCGTATTTCCATGAAAAAAGCTGCATTTCACTTCGCGATCGAAAAAAAAAAAAAAAATTATCGCCAGTTTTATATTTTTAACTAACTGACTCGCCCGGCGTTGCCCGGGTCCGTAATAATAATCTTAAACGAACTTGAAATTTTTATGATTTTATCTTTAACTCGAAATATGTGTAAATACATTATTAAAAACTTGACCCTTTTGCTGCATCGTCAGTCCACCGCTTTTATAGAAAATGATTACTTCAGCCTATTATGGAGCATTCTCATAGGTCAAAAGAGAGATATTCTATAAAAGCGGGGGAGTGATGATACAGCAAAAGGGTAAAATTTTTTACAGTGTACATTTTATTAAATACGTGCCCCCTGACTGTGTCAAAAATTGGTTTAAAAAAAAGTAATATTTAGCTGCAAAAGTACCCAAAATGATTGCAATGGGAAACGCAGGAGGGAATATGTGTCCAACGAATGCGTGATTTTCGTGTTAAACTGTTGATATCTATCTTTAAAATTACTGTTAAGTAACTTAACTAAATACTTTTTTCACATAGATATCCCAAGTGAAATATTTTGAATTTCAAACTGATTATATCACTCTTAAATCCGACTATACCGTGAATGAAATCGATTCTCGATGATTAGCTAAAAGGTTGGTATATAGTACTATAATTTCAGAGCCATTTTACAAAAATAGGTGCATATTTTTTATCAAACATGCGTAATGTTCATTCTGTGAACAAAATCCTAACCGTAATCTAATTGTATTGTAATCATAACTTGTCTGTAACCTAGCTGTATCTTAACAGTAACCTAACCGTAACATAAATATACCATAAATGTAACCTGGCCGTCACCTTATCGTAACCTACCCATAATCTAACCACAACCTAACCGCAACTTAACCTTAACCTAACAGTAACTTAACCATGACCTAACTGTAACCTAACCGGAAAATAAATATGACATAAGACTCACCGGAACGTAATTGCAACCTAACTGTTACCTAACCGTAACCAAGTTCTAATTTAACATTAACTATAAACGAAATATCTTAACCATCTCGCGCTAAGTACTTAGTTTCAATTTCCACCGCTACGGCGCGCATTATGTTTTGTAGAACAGTAGAACATCCGAATTTTAGGTTCGGATTGGATTCATGTTCATGGAAATTATTTTGTCTTCTTCGGATACGATTATGGTTGTTTGGAATACTTTTGTTCAGTTTAGATTCGGTTCAGTTCAGATTTCGTGGGGTTTTTTTTCCTTCAAATGAGATTTTTAAGTTCGGTTCGGGTTGTACTTCCATGGAAATTATTTTACCTAGTTCCAATGATAGGTTATACTTCACTGAAATATTTTTGTTAGGTTCAGATTAGGTTTGGTTCAAATTTCGGAATTTATTTTTTTTTACAAATTTTCTGGTTCGGATTGGGTTTATGCCCATGGAAATTATATTGTCTTGTTCGTATCTGGTTATAGTTATTTGGAATATTTTCGTCGGATTCAGATTTGGTTCGATTCAGATTTCAGGTATTTTTTCAAATTCATTTTTAAGTTTCTGGTCGGATTCATATCCAGAGAAATTATTTTGTCTTGCTCGGATCCAGTTTTGGGTCTTTGGAATATTTTTCCGGGTTCAGATGTCATTCAATTCAGATTTCGGTTTTTTTAATGGAATTTTTAGGTTCAGGTTGGGTTGCTCATCAACGAAAATTATTCTGCATTGTTTGAATAAGGATATGCTTCTCTGGAATATTTATGTCAGATTCAGTTTTAGTTCAGTTTTTTTAGGTTCGGATTGGGTTCATGTTCATGGAAATTTTTTGTCTTGTTCAGATCCGGGTATGGTTCTGTGAAATATTTTTGTCAGGTTCATATTTGGTTCGATTCTAATTTCAGGTATTTTTTTCAAACGGAATTTTAGGTTCGGATCGGGTTCATGTCTACGGAAATTATTTTCTCTTATTCGAATCCGGTTATGGTTCTTTTGAATATTTTTATCGGATTCAGATGTAGTTTGCATAAAATTTCAGGTTTTTTTTTTCAAATGGAATTTTTTAGGTTCGAATCAGGTTTATGTTCGCGGAAATTATTTTGTCTTACTCTTATCGGGTTATAGTTCTTTGGAATATTTTTATCGATTTCAGGCTTCGTTCTGGTCATTTTTTCGGGTTTTTTCAAAAAAATTTTTAGGTTTGGGTCGGGTTGCATATACACGAACATTGTTTTTCCTTGATCGGATTGGGGTATGCTTCATTTGAATATTTTTGTGGGATTCAGATTTGATTCGGGTCAGATATCAAATCCATAGTTTTTTTTTTTTTTTTTTTTTCAAATGGAATTTTTAGGTTCGGGTCGGGTTTATGCTCATGGAATTTTTGTCTTGCTTGGATCGGAGTATAGTCTCTTTTATTCTGGTTGGGATCGGGTTATGTGTTAATACGCCTAAACATTATGTTTTGCTATATAATTTATTTTGCTATTTGATAATTTATTACTGTGTATGAATCGTCTGCCTATTCGATCAATTGTACGTCAAACAGCCATTTCATTTTTGTTTTAAATACAAATGAAAGTCTTAATAAAATTTTAACTTAAATAAAATGCATTCAAATTTAATCAATGATTAAAAAAACTGCTAAAAAAGCCTCATATAAGCCTCATCTATACATATAATAAAACAGTAGGACCCGGTGTGTCTGTACATTGAAGATAATTGACAAAAATGGAGTCAGGGCGATAAAAGAAAACCAATGAAACACAAAAAAAATTTTTTTGAATTTTTTGTCTGTCTGTCTGTCTGTCTGTCTGTCTGTCTGTCTGTTTGTTCGAGGTTATCTTCGTAACTACTGAATGGATTTTTATGCGGTTTTCACTAATGAAGAATGCACACTCCCGGGCAGTGTATAGGCTTTGTTTCATCAAAATCGGACAACAGACAAAAAAGTAACAAAAAGAAACAAAAGAAACTATTAGGTGCGCTGCTCACGTTTTTAGTACATAACGTTTTTTAGTACATATAAAATCCAATAGATGTCACTGTGCGATTTTAAAACGCGCTATCGTTATGTTTTCGCCAGTCTACTTAAGTATGAGAAAGTTTCAAGCTGGCTGTCGTTCCATGTGGTTTAGTCGGTAGAACGTCAGTGCGCCATACTGATGGCCCGGGTTCGATTCCCAGCATGGAATTTTTTTTCACTATGTTGGCATTAACGCCTATAAGCAATTAAAAGAATTTGAAATATTGTATTCAAGGCGAATTTTCTCTCTGGGAAAATTTCCTTGCATTAATATGTCAGTGTAATTTTTTTTTCGATTTAATTTTTTTTTTTCGAAACTTTGTTTTTCTTAAAAAATTACAGTAAATATTTGATATTTCCCAACATTTTTTGAATGATCGACTTGCTTTTTTTTTTTAATGTATGTCTGAACCTTATCTAACTACTTCTTCAAGATTTCTTTAGATAAACCGACCAGCGTAGCGGGCGAAGGCCGCTAGTACTTAAATAAAATGCATTCAAATTTAATCAATGATTTAAAAAAACTGCTAAAAAAGCTTCATATATACATATACATCTATTTACTGCGTTATAGCTAACCACACATACATTCTAATGTACGAAGTACCAACGATCTGACGTAACAGCTGTGTTCAAAACTGACATTTTGCCAGTCTTTAAATTTTAAAGGTCTTTGGGAAAAAAAACCAGTCACTTTTGAAATGTCAAAATCTTAAATTGGTTTCTTTCATAGAGTAAAAAGAAATTAATAGTGTGGAAGTATTATCTCTGGAAGTGATGCTAAAAATGTAACCCTGCATTAAGTCCAATTAAGTACCAACAAAAGTACGTGCTTTGACACGCCTATCAGTTGAAACAGGTTTAAACCCGTATTTTTTTGCACTTGTTTCTTAAAAAGAACTAATCTATCGCTTCACCGGTAAAAATTTATTAATTATTTTATCATATGTGTTTTAAATATCAATATAGAAAATTATTTTAACGTTTTTCTTGAAAATATAACATTCTTTTGTTAATACATTAAAATCGTCTGCAGTCAGAAATCTATTTTTTAGATTAATATTTATTACTTAAGTTTTCATACATGATTTTAAAAGAATTTGATATTTAATTATTGCTAATTTTCCAATTTTCTTCATTTTAAAAGCGAACATTTATTTTAATAAATAATAATAGAACAAAGACCATTTTAAAAATTTGCTATTTCCTCTTAAAATATGCTTCAATTGTAATTCATTTCTTCAATTCGTCTTATAATACAAAATCCCTTCCACGTCCTTTTGTTTGGCACATTAAAATTTGAGCGATAAATGGTTTCATATTGCAAAACTTTTTTGAGGCTTACTTCACCTCCACATATCTCATTCCTCTATGGGTTTCTTTAATTCTGTCTCAGCTTTCTTATTACTTCTGCGAAAATTTTTACACAACCAACCAACCGTAAACAAACGAAAGAGAAAAAAATTGGAAAAAGATGATTTTTTATGAGAGTGACCTCTCGATTTTAATTAATTACTCAGTTAATATTTGGAATTTCGAAATTCTGAAGCTCAGGTGCATCAGGAGAGATTTAGGGCTACTCTCAAAAAAATTTTGAGCTTCGTACATGCTGTAGATTTTGCTAGCCATCGCAGACACACACACAGACACACAGACAGAGCGTTTTGTTCTTTTATTAATATAGATAGATTACCGCATGGCAAGTGTCAGCCGCTAATTTTTATCTGTATTAAATCAAATCCTGCTACATCTATTTGACACATAGGGGGCGCTATGGGCGGCTCATCCCCTCCCCCCCCTGAAAAAGATTCCAAGGTCACTCAATGAATTTCTATTCCGAAAATGCAAATGAAATTCTGTTCAAAAATCTAATTTAATTTTGAGACCCTTTCACAGTTTTGCAAGTTGTATCTAAAATAAGGGTTTCAGCACTCCCTCATCCTATTTGTACATATAAAGCTAAGATGTTTAATTTTTCACCAGTTATAGATTCAAAATTTTCATCATCATGTACTTTAATTAGCATAAAATTAAGTTATTACAACAGTTTAATGAGAAACATAGTATCTACAATGTGAATATGCACTCATTTATCTTTCTATGTCAGCGAAAGATAAAAAACAAATAAGCTCCCCCCCCCTACATTTTCTTGACCCCCCCCCCTATTATTCACTTCTAGCTGCGGTCCTGTCCTCACCCTGCTAAATCGATATAACACAGACTTGCTCTGTTTTCCCTAAATCGTCTTTCTCTTACATCGCCTTTTTCCTAAATCGGAAAGCATTGAGGCTACATCGTTTCGCTACATCGCGATTTAAGAACTGGCTAAATCGTGACGTCCGATGTATCTAGTGAAAACCAATAGTTAAATCGGATTTCCGATGTAAGCGTTAAATCAGGGCTATATCGTTTCGCTACATCGCGACGTCAGATGTATCTATTCAAGACCAATAGTTAAATCGGATTTCCGATGTATTAAAACGATTTAAGGCTCAGACCTGCAAATTTGAATTTTAACTTTAAAAAGCGCCCCCCCCCACACACAGGCATAAATAGTGAATTATTAATAAATAAAACACAATAAATTGTTTTTTGAATTTTAATTAATAAATGCAGAGTTGAATTCAGACACTTTTCTCCGGGAGGTATTTCCGTGGCTCCCGGGAGGGGGGAGAAATTGCACATTTTGATCATTAAAAACACAAAATTTCCGGAGGAGGGACCCCCTTAATAAATGTGTTAGTAATACGCTACACACATCACATGCAGTTGACATTTATGCTAGCAGTAGATTATCTAGACTTATCATTTCAGAGGGGGCTGAGATACAGCATACATTTTTGAGAGGGTAGCACCATGCAAAAGGGCGGGAGAATGGGGGGGGGGGGAAAGGGAGCGGTCGCCCCGGCGCGGGAATATAGGAGGCGCCAAATTTATGCTACCACCGTAATACAGTTGGCATCTATACTGGTGAGTGTATTTCGCATCACTAAACAGTATTATTGTGGGGAAAAAAATAATCCAAGGGCTCAGCATGCAACAGAAGTCGAAAATTGAAGGTACTGAAATGCCCTTGAAATCCATTTGATTCCAGTGTGAAAAAAGGAATAAGTTATTTGAAATGGATGTGGAATTAAACCTGATGAATATATTTTCCAGAATAAAGCTATATTTCTTGAAAAAATAATCAAACTGAATATACTAAAAGCACATGGCAAAAAACCACCGCAATATTGAAAATACAAAAACGTCATTGAAATCTGCTTGCATCCAATAGAAAAAAGAATTAACCAGTTCTCTAATTAGACGTAATCAATGTAGATATGCATATTTTGATGAAAAAAACTATTTCACTTGGTGATCAATAATTATTATTTTAAGTCGCCACTTGGCGATTGATGACTAGAGTGGCGATCGATGACCAATAAATTACTTGAAATGCATATGGAATCAAATCTGATGAATATATTTTGCAAAATAAAACTGTATTTCTTGAAAAAAACATCCAACTGAAATAGATAAAAGAATGTGGCAAAGAAAACGAAATATTGAAAATACAGCCATGTCATTGAAATCTGTTTGCATCCAGTAGGAAAAAGAAATAACCACTTTTCTAATTAGATGTAATTAATGTAGAGATGCATATTTCCATGAAAAAAACTGCATTTCACTTGGCGATTGAAAAATAGATCTATTAAATCGCCACTTGGCGAGTGACGACTAGGATGGTGATCGATAGCCAACAAATTACTTGAAATGTGTATGGAATCAATGCCAATGAATATATTTTTGCAAAATGAAACTGCATTTCTCGAAAAAATAATCAAACTGAACACAGTAAAAGAACTCTGCAAAAAACCAAAATATTGAAAATACATCTATGTCATTCAAATCTGTTTGCATCCAGTAGGCAAAAGAAGAAAACACTTTTCTAATTAGATGTAATCAATGTAGAGATTCATACTTCTATGAAAAAAACAGCATTTCACTGGGCGACCGAAAATGGAATTTTTTAACCGCCACTTGGCAAATGACGACAAGGGTGGCAAACGAAGGAAATTTTTTAATTGCCACTTTTACATTTTTAATATCCACATGGCAAGTGACCGCTGCTAATTTTAAATCAAATCCTACTATATCAATTTAACACCAGCTTTCAATGTTTTTCCTAAATAGTCTTTTTCTTAAATCGAAAACACTGAGGTTTGTGATGTGTGTTTAAATCGGATCCTCTAAATCGATTTAACACCAACTTGCTCTGTTTTCCCTAAATCATATTTTTCTTACATCACCTTTTTCCTAAATCGGAAAGCATTGAGGCTTGCAAAGTTTGCTTAAATCGATTTAACACTAGTTTGACATGCAAGCAGTATATACACCAAAGTAGATAACTCAATTTTCCGATGTTAACTTTGAATCATTATTTGAAATCGATTTAAAACCAATGGCTAAATCGCGATGTAAGACGATGGCTAAATCGCGATTCCGATGTATCGATTTAAGAAACTGACTAAATCGCGATTTCCGATGTAAGCTTTAAATCGATTTAAGAGATAAATCGATTTAAGGCCCAGGCCTAATAATGAGTTAGAGCAAATTCCAAAATACTCATACATTCTCGTTAGAAATGAAGAGTTTTTTTTTAAATGATTTATATTGTAAGTTTACACCTAAAAGAAATTTTAGTACATTTATTTATACTTTTAAAAATTAAAATATATGAATTTTCATTATGTAACTTAAGGTGAATTTTGCACTAGAATTTTAATTTTCATTTGTTGAAAGACTGTTGATTTTCTTATCTTTAAAACCATGATAGAGGGAAATGAAAAGTATCAAAAATTTCCAGAATCCTCTAAAGCTAAATTCTCTTTCGAGACTTCTCAATGAATTTTCACATTTTACACTCTCATTTCAGAATTAATACAAAGAAGTTAGAATTTCCTAAAGAAGCGAGAATGAAATCTAATAAGAATCTAAAAGCACATTGTTGTCAAAATTGTACTTAATGTCAAATTGTTTAGAAAGTGTTACTAAACATAACAATACTCGTAGTAACAAATCTTTGGTACTAGGCAGATTGAAATATTTTAAGAAATTTGAAAAACATTGTCAAATGAATACTTTTTTTGAAGAATGCGCGTTAAAAAATAAATTTTTCGATACAAAATTCTGAAATGTGTAAATTTAAATTCAGTTACGTTTATAGTAAGTTTTTTTCAACATGTTTGAAATGGATTTTAACTTTGTTAAGCTTTTGCTAAAATTGTTGTCTATTTTTGAGTTTTGAAAATTTTACTTACTAGGGAACTGCAAGAAAAATAAGTCATCGATATTGACGAAATCGTTGGAAATTATCATCAAGAGCAGTAAAAATCTCATGCGAATACCCGTCGCGAATGAGCCGTTTTCGAGATATCCGACAATTTGTGTCACGTAGCTAGTGCACACTTAATGGGGGACCGCAAAAAATTTTATTCTCGATTTTAACTAAAGTGTATCGTTGAAAAAATATCATCGTGAGGATTAAAAAACTCAAAGGAATCACCCATCGGAAATGAGACGTTTTCGAGATATCCGACAATTTGTGTCACATTGCTAATGCACACTGCTGGGAAACTGCATTAAGTGACATAAATTGTTGGATATTTCGAAAACGGCTCATTTCAGATGGTTATTTCCATTGAGTTTTTTACTTCTCATAATGATATATTTACAACAACACCATTTTCATCAAAATCGAGAAAGCAATTTTTTGCGGACCCTAATTAAGTGTGCACTAGAACAGTATGCACTAGCTACGTGACATAAATTATCGGGTATTTCGAAAACGGCTCATTTCCGACGGCTAGTTCTATTGAGTTTTTTCTCACTCTTGATATCTTTTTAACGATACCACTTTCGTTAAAATCGAGATTAAAATTTTTTGCGATCTCCCATTAAGTGTCACTAATTACGTGACATAAATTGAGGATATCTCGAGAACGGCTCATTTGCGACGGGTAGTTCCACTGAGTTTTTTACTGCTCTCGATGAGATCTTTCCCGCGATACAACTTTCGTCAAAATCGGTGACTTCTTGCAGCTCCCTAGTTAATAATTAATTAGAAGAAATTCCAAAATACTTGTACATCCTCGTTAGAAATTAAACGTTGAAAATCTTTGATCTTTAAAACCGTCTGACAGTCTCGCAAAAAAAAAAAAAAAAAAAAAAAAAGACGATTCTATCAAAATTATATAAAAAACTTAAAAATGAACATGAATGTTGTCCTTAAAAGGTTAAATTATTCTTTAATGTATTAAAAATCTATTAAATTAATACAGTTATATTACTTTAAATATTGCTTGTGTTTTGCATGAAAACAGGAGCTTAGTAAACGTGTCAACACGGGCTTCTCAGTGAGAGGGTTAAAGTATCACAGACAGAAATAAAACGCGTGAATAATTATCCGAATACTTTCAAGATGTCATAATTTCTCGGGAATTTCTGTGTGACTTTGTTCAATGAACATTCGTATTTCATATTCTCATTTCAGATTTAATATGAATAAATTGTAATTTTCTGAGGAAGTGAGAATTAAATCTTAAAACAAGCAAAAAGTACTATGTTGTCAAAATTGTACTTAGTGTCAAACTGTTTAGAAAGCGTTACTAAACAACTTGAACGGTGTAACTAGGAATACAATAAATTGTAAGTTAACGAGATATTGACTTATTCCAAATTCTGGAACGGCCCCACCAGTGGCCGAGAGGTTCTGACCTCTCAACTGGTAGACGGCAGGTGCTGAGTTCGAACCCAATCGCGGCCGTCAGCCTAACCAGTCGGAGTTTTCCCTGGTTTTCTTCAAACCTTGGATGTCCTTCGTAAATACGACTTAGGTTCCTATAGAAAGACCCCCACGGAAGGCATCCCACCCCTTTCGGGCCTATATCCCACGTGTATATAATCGGCCGACATAAAATAAACCTAAAACCAAATTCTGGATTTACAAACGCATTCTTTTAATTGTTTAAGATATGTAACATAATTCCCTAACACAATAGAATATTTTCACTACATTTTGAAGAATTTTTATTACTTATCCTTTTTTTTTTTTCGTAATCTAACTGTACCTCGAGTTGCATCGTTTTCGACTTACCACACCAGTCTTAGAAGGATTACTTTAGTTACATTCATTCACCATATTTGAAATAAATGTCAACTTTTTCAAACATTTTCTGAAATATTTGACTATTTTTGTGTTATGAAAATTTTATTTAATAATCAGCTAGAAGGAATTCTACAATGCTTTAATATTCTCCTGAAAAACAAAAGATCAAAAGCTGTCGATTCTCTTATCTTTGAAGCCATGACAGATAGAAATGAAACGGGTGAAAAATTATTTGAATTCACTCAAGCTGTCATAATTTCTGTTTTGGGGATTCCAAAATGACTGACTTTTAATGAATTATTTCTTTTCAAATACTCACTCCGATTATAGCATGTAGAAATGAGAGCATTTTGAGGAAGCGGAAATACATAAAATTTTATAAATTCTAAAAGCATTGATAGATTATATTCTGTTGGATTTTATTTCGGAAATTTTCGGATCTATATCTTCACTTTACATATAAAATGGTCAAATTTTAATATTTTATCGAAATGAGAAAGAAATTTTATAAGCATCTAAAAGCTCTCTTCTTTTTTAAATTAGTCTGATAGCAGTTAAAACTGGATACTTGATAAAAAAAGCAAAATGTACTAATTTTTTCAGTACTTTCCGATTTTAAAATAGCTCCGAGAATATAACTCTTAAAAATTCTAGAAAAGAATGTACTCATTTTTTTAATGCTTGTGTAAAAATCTATCAGGTTCCACACTTCTCATTTTTTTTCAAGAAATTCATGGCGACATTTTTTGGCGAAAACAGTGGAATTTGAATGTGTTGTTGTCAATGATTTCGTGTACATTATGTTCACTGGTGTACTCTTCCGTACTATATAAGGCATTTCTTTAAGGTGCAACTCATAAATTTACAGTGCTCCCTTAAATATTCTTCGCACTTTAACGTTCATTATAGCATGTACATTCAGTAAATAATTTTTATCGATATCTTTAACATACGAATAAAGTAACAAAACATTATGTTAAAATTTAACAACAAGCTTACTTTCCCAGACTTACTTAAGTCCAGATTATCATTCATATACGAAAACATGTACTCGTTTCTGAAGCACTTCTTATTACTTATCCTTTTTTCTTAATCTAAATAAACTTCGCCACACCAGTGGCCGAGAAGTTCAGACCTCTCAACTGGTAGACGGCAGGTGCTGGGTTTGAACCCAGTCGCAGCCGTCGGCCTAACCGTTCGGAGTTTTCGTGGTTTTCTCCGAAGTTTGTGTAAATAAAGGTAGGTTTCACTTAAAAAGACCCCCACGAAGGGCACACCCCCCTAGGCCTATATCCCTCGAGTAGATAATCGGCCGACACAAAATAAACCTAACTAAATGTACTTCCGAGTTTTGTCCCTTTCGACTTACATCGCTAGTCTTAGAACAAGTTGCTAATGTAATTCTAGAAATTACTGTAGTTACATTTTTTATTCAATATGTTTGAAATGAAGTTTAGCTTTGCTAAACATTTACTGAAATATATGATTATTTTTGTGTTATGAAAATTTTATTTGATAATCACCTAGAAGGAGTTGTAAATTCTCGGAGAAATCAAAAGTAGAAATCTGACGATTCCCTTATCTTTGAAGCCGTGATAATTGGAAATAAAATGGGTGAAAAATTATTTGAATTCACTCAAACTGTCATAATTTCTCCATCGAGTATTCCAAAATAACTGACTTTTATGAACTATCTCTCTTCAAATACTCACTTCGCGTATAGCGTGGAGAAACCAGAATATTTTGAGGAAGCGGAAATGAACGAAATTTTATAAAATTCTAAAGCCACTGATATATTATATTCGTTAGATTTTATTTCGGAAATATTTGGAGCTGTATCTTCACTTTACATATAAAATGGAGAAATTTTTATAGTTTGTCGAAATAGCAAATAAATTTTATAAAAATCTGAAAGCACTCTTCTGTTATAAATCTATGTTATGAAAAAAGTCTGCTACACCGTTAGAACAGGATACTTGAAAAAAAAGCAAAATGTACTCCTTTTTGAGTACTTTCCGATCTTGTAATAGCTACGAATAAATAACTTTTAAATTCTAAAAAAGAATATACTCATTATTTTTTTATTTTTAATGCTCGTTTAAAAATCCATCAGGCTCCACACATCTGATATTTTTCTCAAAAAATCCATGGCGAGATTTTTCGGTGAAATCTGTGGAATGTAAATATGTTGTTCTGAATGAGTACGTATACTATGTATTATGTTTGCCGATGTATTCTTCCACGCTATATAAGACATTTCTTCAAGGTGTAGTTCGTAAATTTGAAGTGCTTACCTTAAATATTCTTCCTACTATAACGTTAATTATAGCATGCACATTCACTAAATAATTTCTATTGATATCTTTAATATACGAATAGAGTAACAAAACATTATATTATAATTTAACAACATGCTTACTTTTTAGTGCAAATTAACTCATATTCGAAACTAACATATAATCGTTTCTGGAGCAATTTTTATTACTTATCCTTTTTTTCCTAATCTTAATGTATCTCGAGATACGTCGTTTTCGACTTGTGCCGCTAGTTTCTGAACAAGTTGCTGACATAAGTCTGGGTATTATTATAGTTACTTTTTTCCCCATGTTCGAAAGGAATTTTAACTTTGTTAAACATTAGCTGAAATATTTGACTATGTTTTGTGTAATGAAAAATTTTTTTGATAAACAGCTACAAGGAATTAATTCTATATATTCTCATCAGAAATGAACTGTTGAGAAGCTGTCAATTCTCTTATCTTTAAAGCGATAGCAGAAGGAAATAAAACGGGTGAAAAATTATTTGAATTCACTCAAGTCGTCATAATTTCTCCTTCAAGGATTCCAAAATCATTGACTTTTAATGAATTATCGCTTCAAAATATTCACTTCATAAATAGCATGGAGAAACCAGAATATTTTGAGGTTGCAGAAATGAATGAAATTTTATACATATCTAAAATATTCTGTAATATTCTGTTAGATTTCATTCCGAAATTATTCGGAGCAATATCGTCACTTCAATAAAATAAAGTAATTTGGATATTTTGCCAAAACAAGAAAGAAAATTTTAAAAAATCTAAAAGTGCTCTTTTGTTATAAACTTATAAGTCTGGTACATTGTTAACTTGATTGGATACTTGAAAGTAAGATAAATTTACTCCTTCTTGAGTATCTTCCAATCTTATAATAGATCCGACTACATAATTCTTAAATTCTAGAAACGCGCGTGCTCATTTTTTATCTTTGTAGAAATACATGAACTCATTTTCAACTAACGTGTGAGAATACACCAGACTCCAAACTTCTGATTTTTTCCAAAGAAATCCATGACGAGATTTTTCAACAAAAACAGCGGAATGTGAATGCGTTGTTGTGAATGAGCGCGTATGTACTATGCTCGTCCATGTATTCTTCTGTGCTGTATAAAACTTCAAGGTGCAGTTCGTAAATTTAAGGTACTTACCATTAATAATCTTTACACTATAATGTTCATTATAGCATACATATTTATTAAATAATTTCTATTGATATCTTTATCCAACAAATAGATTAAAAAGAGATTTTATTATTATTTAACGACACGCTTACTTTTAAGTCTAGGTTGTCATTCATATTTAAAAATATCTAACATTTGTTTCTGAAGTTATTCTTACTTAAAAAATCATACTTAACATACTACATAACATACTAAAGTACAAAAGATGTTTTTGTATAACTTTTGTTTTATTGGTAATAATATAATTTTATTGCTTTTATATAGACTAAACGATTGGAAAAAAGATGAAAAAAAAAAACCATACAGTAAAACATGGTATTAATTGGTATATTCTTGGATATTTCTAAATCTCCCTCTAGAAAAGCTTGCGGTGACTCCGAAGCATATCCAAGCTGATAGCGAATAGTTATCAATCTATTGGAACAAAAAGGGTAGTTTTATATTCAAAGAATAAATGGCCGTCAGAAATTGTGGTGTTTGTGACGATTTTACTGCTATTATTCATTTATTGAACATGCAGATCTAACTTGTGTGCTTGATATCAGGTGCCCGTTTATAAGTCAATATGTAAGGGTGAGATCATAGAAGAGATTTAGGGTTAGAGAGAGTTTTGGTAAGCCTAAAGTGCAACCAACATAATTGTCATGTGTTTACAATAGTCACGTGATTTTTATCACGAAGGGGGGGCAGCGTTATTTGCGAAATTAAAAAAAAAAAACAACTTATCCTTCAATTGAGGTGACAATTTTCTTTTAGTAAATTAATACAGATTTTAAGACAGGTAGCAATTTTGAAATTGCATAGTAACGATAATGGGGAAGCGAAATATCTCACCACTTTGTGTGATGTGGCGAGAAAATGCTTAAAAAGGGACTTCACGAATAGCGCCAATTAAGAGATAAAATAAGGATAAAAACTGATCTTTGTTTACCTTTACTCTGCTTTGCTCACATTTTGCACGTGGTGGTAAATTGTACTCTATGATAATTTCGATTTTACATCATAAATATGAAAGACGCAAGTTTGTCTAAAGTAATTTGTTCTGAAGCATGTTCACATTCACTTATTTCAGGAAAGCCATGCTGATAATTTTAATTATATTATAATATCTTTATAATGCAGTTAAAAATATCCTTCTACCAAATAGTGTCAAAGAATTAATTTATTATTTGTTGGTTTCAAGTGTGTTTTAATTCTTTTTAAAACAAGAAAATTGCAGATAATGAAATTTGTAACATTTTAGACTTTTTAAAACTTATTAAAATATGCGTCTTAATACTATTTTAAGATAATAAAAAATCCCAATAAATTGGAGAACATAAAAATCTAAGCAGTTTCTAAATATATAACAAGTCGGTGAAAATTGTAGTTTTGAAAACAATAAAATATATTTATAGCAATATTTTCCATGTAAATATGCAAAATCTTCCTTATGCTGTTCGTTCTTTTTCACGCGATCAAAATAAACATAAACAGGGCTGCTACATACTTCATGAGCGAAGACACATTCTGAAAGAATTCATCTCAAAAATCCAGAAACCTCGCAAAACAGTTTCTCGCCACATCCGACAGCGTGATGAGGTCTTTGGCTTCTCGCGATAATAAGCTAAATCGGAAAACGTTTACGTGAGTGGGACCAGTCTAACTGATGCCTCTTTTCAAGATAATTCTTTAGGGAAAGCACAATCCAACCCTACTTATTCTCTACTGATGTGATAACACAAGGAAATTTACAACCCTAGAGAATTACAGCCAGAAGATTGACAAAGAGTCAATAAGAGTCAGCGGAAATTGAGCCCACAATCCTCCTATGCTTTGAAGCGATTAACAGATTTCAGTACGTCATCCTAGGCTTAAGAGCACGCATTCACTTTATACTGGTTTATTGTGCACAACAAACATAAGAAATCTTGATGGAGATTAGATCGATCAAGTTATTAATATTTTTATTTGATGTAATTCGGATACTTGGATCAAAGTGCAATAAACTAAATGCTAAGAGTATATTTTTTAATTGTTTAAACAAAAAAGAAATTTCTCAAAATGCTCAAAAATCCAGACTAACATAAATAAAAAAGTTGACTTTAAACTAAGCAGTAGTTATAAAACTTATTTTCCCTTTTAATTTTACACTCAAAGGTTATAAATATTTTTCTAACAACAAATTAAATTACGCAATTAAGTGTTAATTGAAAATTGCTCTTTATATTTTATCATGTAAGAAGAATGACATGTTATAATGTTTATTTTACATAATAAGATAGCATTTTTCTGCAATTAATTCATTCTTTAAAATCTGTTTATGGCAGCTTATGTGTTAAAACACATCTTGAATCAATCTTTGATCGCTATCCTTTTGTTATGCTTTGGAAACATTAATTAGAAATGAAGCAGTAAAATTAAACGCAAATTAAATTTTGTTAGTTAGAAAGAATGTTTTGATTAATAGACATTGAACAATGGTTAGTTTAATTAAAATTATGTTAACGCTGTTTTGCTTTGTGAATAGATATTTTGCTGCTCATTATAACACACAAAGCTTTTGGTTCTTTTAAGAAGAAATTGATGAGACAGTAACATAAACATTTATTTTATGTAAATTGCTTTTCTTTTCTCTTACTATATAGATTTATAAAAGAATTTTGGTAATTCTAAATTTGATATCGGCATAAATCCTAAAATTCTTTGAACGACTCCTCGTTTATTATCTGAAACCAATATTTACCAAATAATCCAAATATGATGTCAAAACTAATGTTAGCATTAAAAATCTCAATATATGCTTCAAAATATTAAGATGGTCATTTAAGCTATTTTCTTTAAATGTACATTAAAAGAAGACATCCCAATTTAAAGGATTTTTTTTTTAACCAGGCGACACTTTGGTAGT
This sequence comes from Maratus speculifer, assembly GCA_964019185.1. Classification (NCBI taxonomy): domain Eukaryota; kingdom Metazoa; phylum Arthropoda; class Arachnida; order Araneae; family Salticidae; genus Maratus; species Maratus speculifer. The sequence continues at coordinate 349,141,119 of OZ025294.1, forward strand.
TAAGTAGAATGGGTTCTTTCTTTCCTTTCTTTTTTTTTACTTTTTATACTCAGTGTAAGAAAAGTGAAATCAAGATAAAAAGATTATGGAAATATTGGTATATTTTAATATTTTCAAGTTCCCTGAATCCATTTTTCCTTATTTCTACGATGATTCCATGTGTATGTGAGAACATATGCTTATTAGATTCACGTTTTTAGGTCCCTAGAGTTTTTTTCAATAATCAAAGAGTCTGAGATATCGAGAACAAGAAGAAAAACTTTTATATGGAAGAGCAGAAATAGGGGAATCTCATGATCCATGAATCCGGAAGTGAAGTAGAGCATAAGTCTAAAACTAATACCAGTGATTGTCCCGTTGGTTTATCATTGTGTTTTCCTGCTCCAGTTTTCCCTGTTTTTATACTTTAACCCCATGACGAGAAAATTAATGCTAAGTCTACAAGTGCACCATTAGTGGTATTAATTTTTGGCTTATGCACCACTTTACTTTCGGCAGACATGGATCATAATATTCCCCTATTTCTGCTCGTCTATAACAAAAAGAATTTTTCTTCCGCTGTCGGGTTTTGGACTAGTAGTATTTAATGTCCTAAATGTATGTGTGTTTACATGAGCGAAAACAACAGCAGCTAAAGTACATTTTCTGTTCAACTCCCATATATTGAGTATTTTACATGTGTACATATTACAAGTGGATTTGTCATTTCATGACATTGTACAAGGGAAATATGTCCACTTTCGTGAGATACCCATATTCGTATTCATTTTCGAAGAAATCCGCAACGGATTTAATATAGAATCAATTTTTCAATCTTTTTTTCCACTCAATGACGATAATTACTAGGTATTTTATCTTATATTTTAATTAAATTATTTTTATTATTCATGTTAATCCTATATCGATACAAAAAATATTTCTCCCCAAAATGATGCAACAAATTACACAGTCCACTATTTTGTTAAAAATATAAGTTTTTTTTAGAAATCGTCAGATCCAGACAGAATATATCTGCTACCCGAGTGTTCTACTAAGTTTATAGAAAAAAAATACTAGACAACTATATATGTTTTAACGTGCTTTCAGTTTTAATGATTTGATGTGAAACCACTGAGAGAAATCTCGCAGCATGCAATATGGCGCGCGCACCATGGATAAAAATTGAATCTAAAAGACAGAGTTTGAAGATTCCCAATTCATGATTTTTGTTGGAACGATCTATATTGTTCTACTTCACTTCTAGGCAATGAAAAAAACTTCATAGAATGTGCTTTTATTTTAAGTTTAAAAAATTCAACCCCTCCTTTTAAATTTATTGTTTTGATTCATATTAAAAACGTGTATTCTCAAAGCACTATTTTTTTCGGTTTCAGGAAAACTTGACGAGAAAGCTTCCCAACTTCATGCCATTGCTTCCCTTAGAGTCCTCTTGGACGCTGCTAAAGCCAATGGAGGTTATCCAAGCGGCAGTGTCTCAGTAGCACCGCCTGGCGGATGCTGCCCTTCCTGCGCTTCGTGCCCTCAGTGCGTAACGTGTCCCACGTGCCAGAGGCCTCTTAGGCCAGTGGGTGGTCCAGCGCAAGATCCATCGAATCCAGTGACCTTAAATTCATACCTTGTGACTGCAAACGAAGGACCTATGATTTATCCATCAAATCCTTCTGTGGGGAGTGGTATTTCAGCTTCTGGAACCAAAAGACAAGTGGTGCCTCAAGGTCAAGACCCTCTAACTAACGTACACAACTTACAAGTATGTTATTCGTGGATTTTTTTTTAAGCTGTTGATGGTTTTATTGCTGTTAATATTAAGAATCTCACCATATTGAACAATGACAAGACGACATGACAGTGACAATGAGATGACAATTTTCATTGTTTACTTCTTATTTAAATATAGCATTGTAAATTGTAAGTTAAAAATACCATTTTTTATATTAAAATCAAACACAGGAAAGTTTTAGTAAAAATTTATTAGATTGAAACGATTTTTTTTTTTTTGCATATGCTGCTACAAACCGCAATTAGAGTCTGATATTTGACATTGTGGTTAGTTCATGAGTACATCTTATACGTTGGGGAAGACTAACCAACTTATAAAAGTTATGAATATTAGGCTGTATATTACTAAGTTAACGCAGTAGTAGAGCGTCCAATGGTCTCGGTTCGAACCCAGGCCTAAGCTGGTTTTCACTTTTTCTATTGGATCTAATATATTACACCAATTATATCTCTTAAATTTGTTAATAACCAAGCTTACGCTACATCCACGCGAATATCAGTAGTTTAAAAGTCTAAATTTATTTTAATTAGAATGGCTGTATATTAAATCTATGGCAGAATAATATTGAAACAATTCAGTATTTTAAGACAGAATCGTTTGCAACAATTTACCAGTTGACACAAATTCTCATTCTTTTTATTTTTCAGTCGTCTGCAATTATGAATCCATTGACCAACGGATCTGCAAACGACGGTGAAAGACACGAAGAAACTTCTTTCTGTACCACTAATTGCAGATCACCCAGCAAATCTTCCAACCCAACGGCCATCAGCACAATAATGACTGATAGTCCGACAGTCGCCGTTATTCAACCTGGACTTACGGTAAATATTCCTACTTTTACAATGCACAAGGTACATGCATCTAAAGAAAAAAAAAGAACAGCTCATATATCTTTATATAAAAATTATCACAGAGAACCAATCAACTAGAAATTATGTCTTTTTTAAATTTATGTTTGAGATAATATACAGACCGTAAAATAGATCTTAGAGTATATCGCAGAGACGATCTGCGTAGATCCCCTTCGTACCTACATCGTACCAAATTCTGAAAATTTTAAAGTGAACAGATAATTTTGACATCATATTTGATTTTCTCGGTAAAATCTACTGTATGATATTAAACGTTATATCATTGGATCAAGTAGGTTAAGTTTGTAAATTCTATGTAAATGTATTCATATTCATTGCAAAATAGGTTGCAATGTGTGTTAAACTACCTTGGCAAATGAATTGTGATTTTTTTTTTTTTATTTAAAAATTTAAAGATTTTGAAAATAGATTTCTTAAAAACAAAATAAAAAATTCATTTTTTTTTTTTCGGAAATGACTTTTAAAGATATATTTTTTTTAAATAAATATGATTTCTAAGCTATGAATTGTTTTAGATAAATCTATTTCTAGAAGATTAAAACATGGGAATCCAAAATGTCAGCTTTTTGCACTAATATGTTTTGAAATATATATTAAAATATTCGCACTGCAATCTGTTTTGCAAAGATTACAAATGCATTTAACATTATGATATCTAAATTTTAAAAACTTCGCAATTCCTAAACTACTTAACAAATTACGTTCCGTTTCAAGTCATAAAGATACACTTCACCCCCCCCCGCCCCCCAAAAAAGAAAATGAAAAAAATATTTGTTGGGGATCACCGTAAACTTACCCATCATGGATATGCATAAGATCATATATGAAAATAAAACATTTCTAAGCTATTTATAAAATGTATTGTAATTCTAAAATAAAATTTTAGCGTATGTTTTAATATTTTAATAAACAGTAATACCCTATTGATGAATTTCTGATGAACGAAATTTGACAAATTATATAAAACGCCAAGCTATTGAAGTAGTACCTAATTGCGTAAAAAAAAAAAAAAAAAAAAAAAAAAATCCTTAAAACTCCAAAAAATAATATTCCTATTAACTAACAGTTTACTCCGTCGGGTTAAGCGTCTCATATCTAATTAAAATTTATCTTTGAATTGAAATTGAAATGAAATACAGGGTCATGAAAAATCAAAAAGTAGGATTACAAATATCTCAGCAACTAATTATCAGATTTATTTTTTTATGTACATTTTATGTTATTTTATTGCCTTTTACATCCACATCTTAAATTTAAAAGATCGAAAATTTTCATATACCTTTCATCAGAACGAATATTTCAAGAATGCGAAAAAATGTTTCCGGATATTCGAGATAACTGATATTCAGTAGGCTTTTTTCCATGACAACGTACTAGGAACACACCAAATTTCTAGTGTTTATCTCAAATTGTTAGGAAGGTAGATCATTTACATTCTGACGGACAAACAGATGGACGGCTTTATTTTTATTTATTTATTTATTTTTAGGGGGTAAAAAATATGTTTTTTGGAATCTCCAGTGTCTGAAACGTGCAAATCCGTGAAAAAAAAAAGTTTAGATTTTGAAAACAATTGCCAGATTTGCCCTAAACTACGTATGATGGATAAGTAAAAAAACAAAAGAAGATTATGTCAAAAATTGCTCTTTATTTTACAGATTTCACTTCAAACGACGAACTTCTATGCTTAGATTTTTAATTTAAATTGAAAGAAGCCATAAAGTCTAGTCAAATATCTGTTTCCATTTTATCGGTGATTAAAATATACGGGGTTTTCTTTTTTATTTTATTCGATTTTACATAATAAGAATAAAAGTAAACTTTCCAATTTAAACATTTAAAACATTTAAAATTGGCATGATTTATGATTCAACACCTCACCTGGTGGTCGAAATTTGTACTACTATTTTTTATTGCAGATTTCTATTCTATAGGGGCCGTATGACGTAATTTCCAAGTTTCGTCACTATTTGCCGCGTAGAACAGGCTCTAAGTAGTTTTAAACAGTGTAACTTTAACTACTCTGTATTTTAAAACAAACATATTAAAGTTCTTTTCAAGCAATACGAGATAAACCATCAGGAATTACGAGCAGTTTGGAGTTTGTAAAATAATAATTTTCTATAATTTTTTTTTTTTTTTTTTTTGATAAATGGATTTTTATTATTTAAAATGTTTTTTTTTTTATCACACGTGCAATTTTTGTAAAAAAAATGTTCCATTAGACGACTAACAAGATTTTCGATATGGCTTATCAATTTTGAGCTTGTATGTATTAAGCAAAAACAGAATAGCGTATAGGGTAACATCCCCAGTAATTGGCACATTAAGAATTTTTCTTTAAACTTACTTCAATTTTCATTACCAATAAATAAAATATTTACTTGCAATTTTTTTAAATCAAAGAATGCATATCTGTGCATCTATTTTGCCCACTAAAAGCAAAAACTTTTGAAAAAGTATTTTTTAAATACATTTATAAAAAGTAGCTGTAATCACCAGTAATTGGCACCTAGAGCACCAATGTATGACACCTTGTTATCCAATAATTGGCACATGTTTATATAAAAAAAAACTTTATATTTTGCATTGAATTTAATCGCTTTAAATGAATTTACTGTAGATGAAGATTCCATATTTCAGGTTTTTGAGAGAAAGAAATCAGCATATTAGTCTGAAATGTGAACATTTTAAAGCAATACAATATATTTATACTAATACCCAGTAATTGTCATGCTGTCCCCAGTGATTGACAAAGAAAGCTTTAATGGATTCCAATTACTTATAATATTTCACATTTTCAAGTAAAAACAACTGATAAATAAATTTAGTCTAAAACTTTAAAATTACTGCCAAAATAAGTGGTTTAATCTCAAATCTTGCGATTTCCTAGTAATTGGAATAGGTGCCAATTACTTGGAACTAGCAAAATTGAAGCACCATTAATTGGCATCTACCATTAATTCAGAAATCCAAATATTTGTGTCAAAAATACTTTTATACAATTAAAGTAACCCTTTTCATCTAAACAAAAGTGTTGTTGATTAAAATTTAAAATATATTATTAATCAGATAATAATGAATTGAAAAGCACGTCTTTCTTAAGCCAGAAAAGAAGCATTTGCAACAAAAATGGCTAATTTGAGCAAACCATAATTGTTTCTCTTTCCTAGGCAATATTGTCATCTAGTAGCATAAATCAAAGTTATAATCTTTAAAGTAAATGAGTATATAACTGGTATATGGTCTTACATTTTTAAATGACTGGATATAAATCTTATTTTAGGAGATGTTTTTAGGATGTGCCGATCATTGGTGCATGCCAATTACTGGGGATGTTACCCTATATCTTCACCAAATAATAAATATTTTTTTCGAATATCTCGCAAGCACGGGCTATTTTATTCTTATTTTCTAAAGATGATGAAAAAAAATATCTACCTGTAAAAAAACAATAAATCAATAATCAAATAAAAATATAAATTAACTACACTATTATTTAAACATTTACATTATTAGTTCTTAGAACACACACTTTGAATTCAAACTTTTAGTTCTTATGTGTGGCAAGTTCAAATTCGAGAAAAAAATATTATTATCAGTATTATGTTATTAAAACTCAATGTTTTGTTTATATTTTCTAGTCTGATGATCCTCCTAAGATTGAGCCGGAAATCGAAGTTGATGAGCCTCTTGATATCTCATGGCCAAAAGAGACGAGAAAACGCATAACTTACGTCCTAATGGCTCCCATCATTTACCCGCTCTGGTTAACGCTACCTGATGTTCGTCGAGACGTGAGTATCTTTTTCATTAAAAAACTATTTTATAAATTATTACTGTTAACAGTTTTAATATTGACGATGATAGACCTATATGCTCTAGTAATGATGTTTTTTTTTTTTTTTTTTTTTTTAAAGAAAAAAAAATTAAATCATATGAAATTCCCTTGATATTCAGTATTAAGTCATAGTTATATATTTAAATGAAAGTAAAAATATTCACAAACAAGCATCTTTCTTTCTTTATTTACTTTGGCAATCGAAAAATGAGCTACACACTGGAATTACACTATAAAAATTTGAAGCTAATACACAAAGAGAGCTGCCAACTTCTACGCCTATTTAAATCATATAAACATGTTTGGAACCACAAAAATATTTAAGTAAAATGTATTCCAAATATATTCAATGTTCTCAATTACAGCAAATATTGTTAATCATTTACTAAAATTTCTGTTTCTAACATATTTATTTGACTTTAAATAGGCGTAGTAGTTGGCAGCCATGCACAAACCTTTATGACAATCCAGGGTAACTTTGTAGTTTTCAATACTTTTTTTCATAGATTTATAAACCATATATTTGTAAAAAACAACAACAAAAACAAAAAACCCTTTCTGAACAAACTTGTTAAATAAAACGGAATATTTATTTTCATATAAATTTATATATTAATTTTATTTGAATACAGCATTATTATTTTTGATAAAAATGCTTTTTGATGTTGTTAATGGACAATCTTAAAAATATATATTAAATGTAAAACATCTAGTATAGGTAAAAAAAATAATTTTCTTATGTTCTCGTACCCGTAAAGGATCTCTTTGTTCTTTGTTTTCGGAAATATTAGTATTTCTTATTTAATCTTACCAGATGTTTATAATAATCTGCTGCAGCTTCAGAATTAAGAATTAGTGCGTACAACTCATTACAAACGGTTGATAATTTGCGAAGCCAAACAGTTGACAGCAAAAATAATTTTTTTCTATCATAACTAGATATTTTTAAATATTTCAGAAATGATCGCTTAATTTGAAACGGAAATTGATACCAGTCATCAAATAATAAATAATGAATGTGGATCGTTAGATTCAAATGTTTGTTTTATTTCTGCGAAACATAAAATAATAGTTTAGATGTATTTTTGCTATAAAAATAAATTTACATCGATCGCAAAACATTGTAATGCACAATTGATAGACACCGTGCGGGACATAGTGTATCAACATGTGTAACTACATCAAGCCGTTTAACTTCCTATTAAAAAAAGAAGAAAACTTTTGCAAAACAAACTGATATTCGAGATTCACTTAACCCTGCTGTTCTGTTCGGGTCTATTTGACCCGAAAATTTTATTGTTCACTTATAAAAAAAATTAGCGCAGAGATATTTCCATGAAACTTTTTGACTTTTTTCATTAGTAATATAACTATATATTCCTAGAAGTATTTACGTTTATTTATATTTCCAAAAGATATTTTTTAACTTAGTCCTAATGTACTGTTCGGGTCATATTGACCCGAGTTAAAAAATGTTATCATGCACTTTTAATTTTGTTTGGAATCATTCAATAAGAATAATTACTGCAACGTATCTACGTATCTATTTCGAAATCTGTTTCGTTGGCACAGGTGTTAGATCACGTGACAGGAGAGCAAAGTCAAATGTTGATATCATTGGCGAAAAGGGAAAAAATGCACCTGTTAGTAGCGTTTCTTTTTTCTTGCTGTATTTCAATTTCTAATAATCTGAAGAACAGTTGTATCTCTGAGTATTAGTGAAAAAATGGCGAATCGTACAAATTTGAGCGACGCTGATGTTGCTAAATTAATGGAAGCCTCTGACAGCGAAGAAAATGTGTCTGAGTATGAAAATCATACAAGTGAGGAAATTGAAAGTGAAAGTTCTGACCACGATTTTGATATTGATATTCAAAAGACGCACAATATAAAGTATTCAGTCTAAGAATCGTGAAATAGTATGGAAATTGAATCCCCTTCTTCATTCTGATCGATTAACGTCTGCTAATATTATAAAAACTACTCCAGGTGTCACAAGATATGCAATGACAAGGATAACTGACATAAAAAGCGCATTTGGGACGGTATTCGATTCTACAATCGAGAACGAAATCATAAAAATGACTAATGTAGAAGGAAGAAAAGTGTATGAAAAAGAGTGGAAAGATATTAGTACTGAAACTTTTCAAGCATACATCGGATTATTATTATTAGGTGGTGTGTACAAATCATATGGAGAATCAACAAAAAGTTTGTGGAATCAAAAAACAGGCAGAAATATATTTCGTGCTACAATGTCTCTAGAAACCTTTCATATGATATCGAAAGTTATTCGTTTTGACAATAAATCTACCTTGCAAGAAAGAAGGTCTGTAGATAAATTAGCTACTGTTGGAGATATTTGAGAAGTGGATAGAAATTCAACCTAAATTGTATAACCTAAATGAAAATGTTACTGTAGATGAACAATTAGTAGAATTTCGTGGACGAAGTCCTTTCAAACAATATATACCTAGTAAACCCTCCAAGTATGGGATAAAAATATGAACTTTAAGTGATAGCAAAACTTCGTATGTACTGAATGCACAAATTTATACTGGAAAAAATCAAGGAACAAAGCCAGAGAAAAGTCAGGGTATGCGGTTACACTGTAAAAAAAAATTCAAGAGGTTACTAAAAATTCTTTAGTAAATTTGTTTTCCACAGTATTTTTTAGTAACCATTACAAACTTTTTTTTTGCAAGTGAAACAAGCATTTCTTTTGTAAACTGAACAAAAGAATTTTTTGTATAACTAACTTAAAAATTTTTAGTATGAGCCACCAAGAAAATTTTAGTAATAGCTCCAAAATTGTTTTTAATAACCTTTACGTGCGCCCGAAGGACAGGAGCTGCATTCAAACTTCTGAAGCGATAGATTTTCGGCAAAACTGCAATAGATGGCAGCACCAAAAATGCTACCTACTTTGACAGGATTTTCATAACCCCTTTATTAACGAGCACTTACACTGCATCCATTCGGGGCGTATTTGACGGTGTCGAACCCGGGACCTCTTAGCCTGGAATCCGTTACTATAACCACTATGCTATCAAGGCCACACCAAGTGAGTTTTAGTAATAGCTATTAAAAATGTAAAACTATTAACTCTATCCATTGCTAACTTTTTTCTTGTAATTCTTACAGATTTTCTAGTAACCGACTAAGATTATAAAAAATTTTTTAGTAATTACAAGGATCACTAAAGTTTTTTTAGTAGATCGACCCTTTTTTTTTTACAGTGTAGTGACCTTACTTATGGGTATTCGGGGCACAATGTTACATGTGATAACTTTTTCACATCCTATAACTTGGGAAAACTTCTTCTAAAACGGAAAATGACTATTCTTGGCACCATTAGAAAAAATAAGCCCGAACGTCCTGAGAAAATGCTAAACAAAGACGTGCACAGCTCATCATTTTATTTTACAGAAGATACAACAGTTGTAAACTACATCCCTAAAAAGAACAAAAATGTTATTCTTATGAGCACTTTCCATCATGAAAATGAAGTTAGCGACAGACCTGACAAAAAAACACAAATGATATTAGATTACAATGCAACTAAAGGGGCGGTGAATAGTCTTGATCAACTTTTGAGTACATACACTTGTAAGAGAAAAACAAATCGCTGGCCTATGATAGTATTCTATAATATATTTGATACATCTGCTTACAACGCATTTATTCTGTGGATTTCAATAAACAGCAAATGGAATGAAAATAAATTAACCAAACGAAGGCTCTTTTTAGAAGAATTGGGGAAATCTCTAATTTTTCTGCACATTGAAGTAAGACAGCATCTTCCCAGAAGCGAAGATTCAGTCAAAATTGTGAAGAGAATGCGTAGTAAAAGTGCAAACGTACCCTCAGAATCGGATGAAAACACTTCATTGTGTACTAAACGTGCAAGATGCAATTTCTGACCATCAACCAACGACAACAAACTAATATATTATGTTACAATTGCAAAAAACACACTTGCAAATTTCACGTAAGCTATTTTTGTTCAAATTTGTAAATAAAAGTAAGTATTCAAATATTTTTAAGTTATTTTACAGGTGTTTTGTATTATTTGATACATATTTAAGCTTATTTTACTATTTTTTTATTTATTTTTAAAATAGTTATTTTCATTTACTGGTAGAAAAGGTAATATTCTAAATCGGGTCACATTGACCCGAACACTACATACGTATAGTAAATGCGAACAGAACAGCAGGGTTAAGATAACTTCTAGAAGTAGGTAGATCACTATGTAGAATTACAGTCCCCTTTTTCACTTTATAGTCACATACATATAACACCCTTTCTACAAAAGTGCTGTAAATAAAAATAAAAAACTTCATTTTTCAGGAAATACAAAATACTGTTTCAGTTGTGGCTGGCGCAATAGCCATTTTTAAAACACAGTTAGGGGAAACTGAGGCACATCTTCAGCTCACAGGGTCATTATAGGAAGTTTCAAAACAGCTCCAAAAGATGATACTAGTGTACAAAACTACTACATACAGAAAGTCTTGGCATGATTCAGTAGTTTGATGAAATGGGACGGGTGATTTACTGTTTTTCTAAGTCAAAAGTAAGTTTGAGCTATACAAATGCAATGGTATTATACAACGGTTCCAGTATTTTCAATCGAAAATATTTTTCTCCTTGGCAAGCAAAACTACTCTTTATAAGTTCCTCATTCTTTATTGTAATGTAAATTCATTTTATTCAAAGTGGCTGTATGGGGCACATTGAATACAGTCTATGTCGGGGCACATTGATATAACCTAAAACCTTTTTAGTTCATTTTTTCATTATCTTTTATTATTTTTTACCATACTTTCCTTAATCCATCCATTTTTCACCAAAAATTTCTAATATTAATTTTTATTCAAGAAAAATAGCTCTTTTTTTTTATATTAGAACATTTTATAGTATTTTTGCAAACACAAAAACGTACGAACTTAACCAAAAGCTAGTGCTAGTAGAACTAATAAAATAAAAGGACGGCATCCAGGCAATTCTCGAATTTATATCCATTCTCCAGAGAAAAAAGTATTTTCGACATGAGAAATGTTAAGTTAGAGAAACAAACTGCGGAACAGAAAAGGATATTTGTATTATAAACAGAATTTTTTATATAATTATTCTTTATTTTCTGTTTATAAATCTATTTATAAACAGAAAACCTGGTAATTTTTTCATCTTTCCTAAGATAGAAGATAGTGCTGTGGTTGAAGTGCTATATATGACAAAGTTATCACAGCCAACAAACAGACAAGGAACAGCCAGAACATCAGATCATTATATATTTAATTTTGATTGCTTTAATATTGCTTACAAATAAATTATGGGTGATTTGAATTTCTATAAATAAATATAAAATCGTTAGCTAACTATTTTTCTATGAAAAATATGCATTATTTTATCTCCATTTTTCCCAGACGTATCAAAGTGCCCCATGAGGTGTATCAATCTGCCCCGGGGATGAGGCACATTGATACAAATGGCTTTTTTTGATTTTTTTTTTAAATTACACGCAAAAGAAAATAATATATAAAGCAACGATTGTACATTTTTATATCACACTACACAAGTTTTGCTGTCATCACATGGAAAAAAAACTTGAATTTTCTACTTTCTTCACACCAAAAATTTTTTTAGAAAAAACTGTATGGATGTGCCCCTACCACCAGGCTGCTGTATCTTCTACTTTAGGTGATTGGAAGAAGATTGCAAACCCCGTAGAATGTCAGCAATAATTCAAAAAATCACAATTTTTGAGTTGCGATACTTTTGCAGCAAGAAAGCCATATGTTTACTTATGCTAATGAGTACTTTTTTATTCTTTTCAAGGTATTTAAAGAATAAAACATACGATTTACTTTCATATTTTCTTTAATTCTAACTTATACACATTTTTCCGATATACATCCTGTAACATGAAAATTACCTAATCTGGCTTGCTGAAAGTCCCGAAAGAAAGAGGATGTTTACTGAACTAATGATTTTCTTTTTGGATATCTTATTGTCTGTGAAAATTTTAAATATGCTCATGACATATCTTACCTATAATAAATGTTTAGTTAAATTGTTTATTCGCAATGTTTAATTGTTTTGTTTTCAATTTAGCTTATGTTTATGAATTTTTTTAGGAGAAAAAGAAATGGTTTTTTGTTACTTTCTTGGGCAGCATCGTATGGATTGCATTCTTTTCATACCTTATGGTATGGTGGGCGACTGTGGTAGGAGATACCATTGGGATACCTAGTGAGGTAAAACCCTTTTTTATATTTATTATTATTTAATCACTATTAACTAGAGAATATTCCGAACTTCCTATTCATTGCTCAATAATAAAAAAGAAAATTCAAGGATATGAATTATCCCCGACCTCTGAAATTTGTTACCAGCGTATACATTTTCAAATATTTAAATATCTTTATTTTAAATAAACGCTCTATTCATTGATCACTAATAAAAACTAGTTGGATGTGTCAATCCCAAAACTTTCTTCTATCTCATAAGTACATTTTAATATTTAAAAAAAAAAAAAAAAAAAAAAAAAAAAAAAATGTGGTGACCCCAAAGTTACTCACTATCGAATTTCCTCAAACATTTGACCTAGCCTAACGAGATTCTGGTATCCGAAAAGCCTAAAACGCAAAATTTAATTAATATTATGAGAAAATGAGCTTAGTAGTGCCTCATGTTGGGTAATTTATACTAAAACCTAATAAGCATCTATTTATGTCAAGACTTAACAGAATCTGAAATTTGATGGAATTTCGTCCGTTAGTTCTTGAGATATAGTTATAACAAAAAATTTGCAAAACGTAGCACAGCAACACCATATCGTAGACAATTTATGCCAAAACGTAAAAAAGCGTCTAATTATGTTGTGGTGTAAAAAAATCTGAAGTTTGATGAAACTCTGTGCATTAGTTCTTGAGATATAGCTAGTTAAAAAAAACCGTGTAAAATATAGCACAGCAGCACCATCAGTTGAAGGATTTATAACAAAACTTAATCATTATCTTGTAATTATGTTATATGTCATTTTGTAACAAAATCTGAAGTTTGAAGGAATTCTGTGCGTTGGTTGTTGAGATATAGCTATCGGAAAAACCGTGCAAAATGCAGCATAGCTGCACCACCTGTTGCAAGGTTAATAGCAAAATGTAGTCAGCGTCTAATTATGTTATATATTCTAGTGTGACAGAATCTAAAATTTGATGAAGTTCTCTGCATTAATTCTTGAGATATAGCTATCGCAAAAATCGTGCAAAATATAGCATAGCAGCGCCACCTATAAGGCAGTTCACACCAAAGCCTTATCAGCGGCTATTTATCTCAAGGTATAGCGGAATCTGAAGTTTGGTGACATTCTGTGCATTAATTCTTGAGATATAGCTATCATGAAAATCATGAAAAACGTGGCATAGCAGCGCCACCTGCTGGCCAATTTTCACCAAAACTTAATCATCGTGTATGTATATCAAGGGGTCACAGAATCTGAAGTTTGGTGAAATTCTATGCATTAGTTCTTGAGATATAGCAATCTTAAAAATCATGAAAAACGTAATATAGCAGCGCCACCTGCAGGCCAATTTTCACCAAAAACCAATAGGCACTAATTCACATCCAAGGTCTAAGTAAATATAAAATTTTATTAAATTTCGAGCATTAGTTCTTGAGATAGAGCGCCCACAATTTTTTTGTCACAGACAGACAGACAGACAGACAGACAGACAGACGGACAGACTCACAGACAGACATTTTCTAAAAATAGTCGAAACGTGTTCAGGACCTTCTAAAACGTATAAATCCGTCGAAAACCGGAAGTCGAAAATTTTCATGAATCCAATGCTTTCTTCTTGTAAAGATAGAAGAAAGTAATAAATACATAGTCTTATATTGCTTCATATCGTCCTTTCCCCTTTCGTTTTCCCTAGTATACAAATAAGATTAAAATTTTTTAAGTCAATTTTTGTTTTAAATGAAAAAAATTCCTGTCCTATTTTTTGATTTGTAGTGAAAATAAATAAAGAATCATATATAAAAATTATGGCACAGATGTCATATACGCACCGCATTTGCACGTGTTTTTTTCCCTCGCCAATTTGGCATTGCAGATCTGTGCCAAGTAAAAATCCATTTAATAAGTTCATAACAAATGTTAGGAAAAAAAGATTTCAGTGAAATGTGCTGATTAAATGATACAACTGCATGCATTCAATATGGCCATAAGTATTAATATTTGCGATTTATTGTGAAAATTACATTTACTGTTTTGTTACTTATTAACCCTTTAATTCCCATGCTAGAACACGTTCTAGAAATTATGTAGTTCATTTCACACCAGAAAAATTCAATGGCTAATTTTGTTTTATTTAAATACGGGATGTTCTGGTTTGATTAAAGCAAATATTGCTGGTTTAATTTTCTGGTGGGAACTGAAATATACGAATTAAAATATCTTGGGCGGTCTCGGGCGTTTTGGGATCCAGAGGGTTAAGTTTATAATTTAAAACTGTTTATTTATTGTTTCTTCATGAAATTCATGTAAGTTTACTGTTACTTTTTAAATTCTTTAAATTATTTAATTATATACTATATCATTAATTATTTATATCAAACTATCATTTATTTATTTTATTCCCTTTTTTAAAATACTAGAATCTCTGATTTTTTCAAGTAATTTATTTTTATAGTACAATAAAAAATCATGTGCTGCTATTCCAAGCAATTTGTAACTTATATTCAAAAACAAAATTTTCGCCAAATTTCCGAGAAAAAAATCCTGTGCAAATGTGGTGCGTATATGACATCTGTGCCAAAATTATTTCCTTCCCCTAAAATTTTTGTTTTCTTCTTTTTCTTTCCCTTATATAAAATTTCAGAGGTTGAAAGGTTTTATCTAAAAAGGAAAAGTACTATTTCCCTTTAAATTTGTCCGGTGTTATTTATTTGATATTTTTTTCTTTTCAAATTTTTCTTTCTTGGTATTTTTCTGGCGATGTTTTTGACATTACTAACCAGGGGATAATGTTAACCCTCAGTTCTGGATTTTTTAGAGAGCGGCATTGTCACGAGGGACAAGAAATGTATAGGAGCTGTAGTGGAATTTCCGATTCATGAATTCCATATTTAACGAAATTTCCTACTTAATGAAATTTGCTGCTGAACTTTGACTGTAAATACTATTCACATGTAAATTAATCTCCATATTACGAAAAATATGGAGAAAAGATTTCGGTATAATGAAGTTTATTCCAAATTCCTGCTTCTGCAGAATTCATATAAAGAGGTTTCTGTTGCGATAGATGTATGAATTTGTTTCAGTCGGTTGTAAGAATATTATATTATATTATATTTTTTTTCACACTATGATAAACACATGCTGTCGATAGACACTCACATAAACATTCTGGCGCTGACAGTGAGATAAATCCTTCAATAAAATAAGAAAAGGATTCCATTTTCACGAAAATGTTATAGATGAAATATTCGGATACGCGAAAATTTTAATGGGCACTATATACCGGGTGTCCCAAAAATAACTGATGGATTTTAAAATTCAATAACTTGCAAACGGTGACAGATATTTAAAAAATTTTTGCAGGAGGGTTACGTATAATGTCAGGAGTTTTTTTACCGTAATTTTTTATTTTAGTTCAAATTTAAAACAATAGGCAGCGCTGACGGCGATTGAACGCCATATGATCAGTGCTGAGTGGGGCGTCGACCTGGCCTTCAATCGCCGTCAGCGCCACCTATTGTTTGAAATTCGAACTAAAATAAAAAATTACGGTAAAAAATCTCCTGACATTATACATAACTCTCCTGAAAATTTTTTTTTAAATAGCTGTCACCGTTTGCAAGTTATTGAATTTTAAAATTCATCAGTCATTTTTGGGACACCCGGTATTTTTTCTTTTTACAAAAAATTATACATAGAATAACAGACTTCTTAAAGTTAAGGATCTTAAACTATGAGAAAAGGTACGCTACGTTCCAGTTTTTTTATTTTCTCTTGATTATGTGTTTATTTTTTATAAAAATTTTCTCATGTATCTGCATTGCAGTAAAATAATCATTGCTCGAATTAAAATATTTTTTTTAATATTTTTATTTTATGCGAATTTTTTTAACAAACTTCATGAATTTAAGTTAACTTCTGTTTAACGATTTTCCTTCATAACAAAGTTTTAAGGTTTAACTACGAAGTTTCTCTGAATACTTCCGAATAAAATAGTTCATGAGATATATGACTCTTTTTCGGATAAAGAGAAATAAGGAAGAGTAGAATAACATAAGATTCCTTCAAATGCTATCAAATGTGTTAATTTTATCTTATAATCAATTATAATAGTGTTTTTCTAAGTAAAAATCCTAAAAACACAAGTGTTCCAACAACATGAACATCAAACAAGCAATAATGAGCGTTATATTTTGACAAGTCATCACTGGTTTGTTTTGTAAAAGCGAAGTACACATGCTTTATTGATCGAAAGACTGCATCCTTGTTGTACATCAAAGATTTTTATTAAGCGCGCCGACACATTGCATTGAAAGTAGATTACGAAAGCTAGTTTTAAGCCAAGTGATGCATTTTTAGGGTATCGTTCATCTGACGAAACCCTATTCGTCTCTGTTCTCTGTCTGTCTGTCACAAAGTCCGTACGCTAAAACTATATATGCTAGAGAGTTCATATTTTGTGTACTTGTAACTGAATACCTCTTGTCACACAGCAAATCATAAAATTTTGAAAAAGACTATTATTTTAATTTAAATATTATTTTTTAAATCATCAGTTCACTTTGTTGTTGTTGTTTTTTTTCTCTTCTAATTGTTGCCACACAAATTTAAATATATATAAAAATTATTTCATTTTTTACCCTTTATTTTTAAAAGAGATGGAGTACTTCTGTTGTCACAGTTACAAAATTCGTATTACAAACTACTGCTAACTTTAATTTCATACATGCTCATAAAAACTAATTAAACTAAGATGAAATTAAAAAAAATAATAATTATATAAGTTGAATGAAATTTTAAAGTAATAACATATTTGAAGCTTTTAAAATTTGAAGCTTTTAATTGAAGCTTTTAAATTTGAAGCTTACTGCGTCTACTTTCATTGCTGATTGATAGTATAAAAATAATTTTCAGAAAAGAAATGTAATTGATGTATGGAAGCCCCCGTTTATCCTTTAATAAAACATCTTTTATGATACTCTTGAAACTTCTTATTTAGGTCCCTGTCTGTCAATGTGGTTTTTTCATACCATGATTTCAGGCAATGAATTAGTTTCTATTACTAATTGTATTTTACTTGTAATTTGCATTTATTGGACACTAATTCGTAAAAAAAAAGTAAATATTTTCTTGTTTTTCTTTTTGCTATTTTTCCTTTGAGAAATGCTCAGGAAAATATTGGATTTGGGAATATAGTTCTTACACAGATCTTCACATCGTTACAATAGATTTTGAACAGTATCACTCTCTCCAAACTCCAGACCTAACAGTTGGGGATGTTTCCTCGCAATTTAATAAAGTCAACCAATGAGTGGTTTGGTGCTTAGAAGTCTACTGAATCAGTTTTCATTATTATGATTATAAACAATACAAGGCAGCCGACGCACATGATCAGAGGCATTGTATATTATATATGCTGCTTAAATAAGCACAACATCGGAAAGCAGTTTAACTGATTTCCTTGTCACTCTTTTTTATTAGGTAATGGGCTTGACCTTCCTGGCAGCTGGCACGAGTATTCCCGATCTAATCACGAGTGTCCTTGTAGCTAGAAAAGGTTTCGGAGATATGGCAGTCTCTAGTTCTATTGGCAGCAACATATTTGACGTCACTGTTGGGTAAGTTGAAATTTGACTGCGTCCAATATGAAATATTGAAGCACACGACACAGCGTTCCCTAACCCCAAAAAGGGAGTGTTTTATGCATGTGAAGTTTGTAGATTTTTGTCTTCTTCAATATTTTAATATTATACATACATTTCTATTTACAGTCTTCCTTTTCCATGGCTCCTATCTGCTTTGATTTTTGGTCCTGTCAAGGTAAGCAGCTCTGGAATGGCCTGTTCAATCGTCATTCTCTTCCTGATGCTCCTATTCGTCATTATATCTATTGCTATCTTCAAATGGAAAATGAACATTGGCCTTGCACTTGTGATGTTCGTCTTGTATTTCGCATTTGTCGCTATGAGTCTTCTACTTGAATACCGTATCATCGACTGCGAGGTTATCATGGCATATGTTGGTGTTCAGTGATGATCCTACAGCCGATGATTGTTCTGAAGGACTTGGCTGGTTTTTTTATCGCCAAGCTACTCAAGGTTATACTTCGGTTTGCAAGAGAACACAAATCTCTTAACGAGGTATACATTCATTTGGTGCAAGCAAATTTCTTCCCATCTAGAAAAAAAGGGACAGAATTTGTGTTTAATAAACCGGTGTGATAAAACTGAACAGAAACGAAGTTTAATTTTATTGATGTACTTGAGATATTATAAATAGTACCTGCAATAATGCATGTTTTTTACGCAGTAATCCATCATTGAGGATGTCAGATCATAAATCCTTGGTCAGGAATAAATGCAAGCATTCGAAATTTATTCTTTCAAAAAATAAAAATAAATAATACGATCAACAAAAATATTATTCTTTCAGTTACACAGTTGAAAAGATGTCGATTTAATTGTACTCAGAAAGAAAGAACAAAATAAAATTGTGAAATAAATCAAAGAACGCCATGACATCAAGAAACTTAGATAATTAAATAACCCTGAAAGGGAAATATCTTATCAGTGTAATTCATTTGTTAGACGACAAAGATTCTAATTAAAACTGTCCAGAAAAGTTAATCCAACTACATTTTTCATCGACTATTCAGAAGGATTAGTCATCACTACCTCATATTTATTATCTTGAATTTCAATTAAAGTATGTTATTTATGGATAAAATTAAGCTTTCAGATTCTTCCAATAAATAGTTTAAATAAGAAACATTCATGTTTCTACTGAATAAAAGTGATAAACAAATTAATAAACGAATAAACAAATAGTTATCATTCATTAATGAAAAAAGAATCATTGAAAAGAATCTACAGTATTAATATATATGAAGTATTAACTAATTATTATACTACTAAAATATGAAAATTGTACTTGTGCCTTCATGTTGCTTAATGTTTCAAAATTATGAAAATAAGTTATCAAGAAAATTATTTATCTGAAACATTTTAGAATAAGAAAGGAAATTTCTCTAAATGTATTCTTTGAAACAAAATATGGAGGTTATAGCTTGCTACATTCCGCAAAGTAATTGTTATACGTAGAAAAAGAGGTGGGATGTTTTCGTTTGAAAGAATGTTGTGCTTGAAGAACATTCTCTGCATTTTTGTGCACGAGCAAATGTGAAAAAAAGTTTTTATTCCGTTGATAGAGAATTTAAGGAGTACAAACGTGCAAGAGTGAAACTCAATGTGTGAAATGTGTTTAATATAAACTTTTTCGTTTTACTGGTTACAATAAATTAAAATATAACACAATGCAGTGAATTGCCCTGTTAGTTTAATGCATACAGTAGGACTGCTTAAAAAATTAAATTAAAAGTTTATTCTGAAAACAAGCTTAAACATTATTTTTTCTGTTATCTATTCTCTGAAGAATGCGAAAAAAAGTTTGATTTATGTAGAAAGAAGAATTTAATTGATAAAACCTAAATGAAATAATTTGATTAATATCGATAATATTTTATATTTAAATGATAGTCATATACTCATTTAAATTTATAACATCTTCCCAAGGATAGTATTGTCAATGTTGCATCATATTTTTATATTTAGATATAACTACATCTTTTATAAAAGTCTTCTCATATTTTCATTTATCATTAATAGATGTTATTTAATGATATCCAAGCTCGTTTAAGCTTTATATAATAACTTTTTAAATTATGGAAATGCAGTACATATTTCATGAATATCAGCATTGTAAAAATACTTTTGCAGTCCTTTAAATATAGCCAAGAAGATTATAGAAATTTTAGTGAAATAAATTATTGCTGGAAAAAAATCTTAATTTTTCATTGAATTCAAGGAAACAAATTGGAACTATAGAGTATAATTGGAATAAAATGCAAAAAAAGTATTGACTAATTAACATTTTATAGAGAAAAACAAAGCTTTCATTACCATTATTAAATGTCAAAAAACAGTTCTAGATTTCCATCTTTTAGTCATTCTATTATAGCTAATTTAATATTATAAAAGAATATCGATGATTTCAAGAAATAGAATATATTCATTGTTCTGTGAGCGTAATTCATTATTAAAAAGACATTTTTAAAGCTGCATTGTAATATGAACGTATTTTAAAATTATTTTACGAGAAATGTCAAAGAATATTTACAAGTGACATAAGACAACAAATCAGTTATTATAACCAGTTTCATATTATAATACTGGCATTCCTAAACTTTTGAATGTAATATTGAATTCACATGAATTATTCGTATGTAATTTAAAGATTTCATTAGATACATCCGTAAATTTTTTGCTACCATAACTCAAAAGGAGATTTGATGAAACGTCATTTATTAATATAGAGAATTCTGCAATTATTCCATATTTCAATGTACGAGGTTGAGTCAAAGAGTAATGCAGCATTGCCGAACAATCTACCGAAAATTTGTCAAAAATTATACAAGTAAAAGAAGTGGGTTTTTTCTAATAAATCTGTGCCCTCAACTGTAAGATATTTTCGTGTTTTTTTTAATATGATGAATCGCAATCCTTAATGATTGTAATTTAAAAAAAAGACTTAAATTGTATGCTAAATTCTTTTTAGATTGTTTCAAGTGAAATTAGTACACAAAGTCTTGCTATTTTAATACAAATGGGTTCTTTCTGGAGCTCTTTTCTTAAATTTTTTTATTTCTAGAAAATCTAAATATCTTTATTCATTATTTTGTCATTTTATCTTTTTTTAATTTAATGTAAAGGATTCCAAAACTGACTAAATTGAATATAAAATTAAAAAACACATAGCGATAAAAATGTACCATTTATTGAATTTTTATTAAACACCACGAAAAGTTTGGAATCGCGTATGTACAATCAAAGCTGCGAAATTACATTAAATTTTTACCGGCATATTTATATTTTGCTCTGGAAAGCAACAGTTTGTGCCATCATAAAAAAACACTTCTTGTGAATGGGTGTGTCATATTTAAAAACTCCCAATATCTGAACAGCAAATATTGATACAGATTATTAATCAAAAGTGTGAAAACAAAATGCAAAATTAATTTGTTGTAAACATGCAAATTTTCTAACACAGGTGTGCAATTGTTCACAAGTATACACAGCTAAAAATATTGTTCAAATTTGAAAAAAAATTTGGTGCTCAATGGCTGCAACTGAAAGATAGTGAAACATTGATCCAATATTTGGAGTTCCTGTTGAATCATTGTTCCAATAATTGGAACGAGGTTGAAATAGGAAGCTCAAAATGTTGGTCCGAGATTTCACCATCTTATGGTGGCAGCTATTGAGCACTAAATTTTTGGTTAAAACTAAAGCAAAATTTTTAACTGTGTATGTTCGCGACAAGTTGGAAATGGATAAATTTGTGCAGTCTTTACCCGTAAAGCATGGTGACGTCACTGCAACGTCGTTGTGAAGTCACACTATGACTTTGTGACCATCGATTGTCGATGTGACGTCACGTGACGTCGATGTGAAGTCGTTATGGCCGTTTTAGAGCTCTTTTGTGACGTTTCAAAAAGTGGTCACAATGTGACAAATTTGTGAAAAATGTGTCACTTGTGACTAATTTGACATTAACATTGTGACGAAACTGTGACAAAAGCGACGATATTTAAATTGCCAGAAACATGTTTTTAAAGTAAATAACATGTTTTGAAGGATATTTATAAATTTCTAAAGATTTTTAAGAAAGTCGCATCTCAGTCACAATGTGACGTCATTGAGTGGTGGCATTTTGGTCACAGATGTGATGTGACCAAAGTGACTCACAGTGACGTCACTGTGACCATGCATGCTATTAGGGTATTTACATAGTTTCCCTTCTCTTACAGACGGTTGTGTAAGGAGAGTTCGGCAAAATTTGTGATTAATATTGAAATTATGTGCGATTAAAACTTACTCTAGTTATAATTGAAATGGTGCATTTCTATCGTCATCCATTTTTTTTATTATTCACTTTAAAATATGCTAGTCATGTTTGGACATCCTATATACTAAGTACATAGTACTTTGTCATACTGTGTATGATATGCATCGATAGTCAAAGATAATAGTGCTGTAGTAAGAAACGGCTCATCATTTGTTTAAAATTTACATATTACGTAACATGCGTTTCTACAAGTTCTAATATTAACACAATATTCTCATTACTCGTTGTAGTTTTAATGTTAGCTAATGCATATCTAAAATAAAATTCCTCAACAAGAATGCTTCCTAATAAAAAATGGGGCTAGATACAGTGATTGTTTTTGTCTGTATTCATACGCACCAACCTCCGGCTTTCAGTAAATCGTTAAACCGTACTTTGAACCAGAAAATTTGTTCAATTAAATGCGTATTTAATTAAATGCAGTTCTCATTTGCAATCCTCTTAATTTCATTCGCTAGTTGAATTTCTGATTCGAAGTATGTTCCTTTGATTAAAAAGAAGCCGGAGGTTGGCATGTGTGCTGTATTGTTGAAACTCTTCCAGCAATTTTGTACTCAGACGTATTAAAATACGATTGCGATTTGGATCTCTGAGAAGCTAGATTTTGCGATAACTTTCATGCAAAATGCATCTCCTTTTTGACTCGACTTCTTAATATGTATAGTCATGTACAGTGTTTATGGGAATTTTAAATGCGTTTATAATTTAATTGCTATTAAATTTAACATATCTGCAGTTTTTATGTTTACTTCTTAATTTTTCTATAAAATATATATACAGTTTGCTATTGAAAGAATTCTTAAGTAAGTCCATTCTTAAGGTATTCTAAGAGGTCAACTGAATTAGGGAGTATATCGTTTAAATTTTTAACTTGCTGTTATTTAGAGAATTGTATCTTCCATTTGATCTGAATTCCTTCTAGCACAAAAGTATTGATTAATAGATCTGACAATCAATAAAGTGCTTAGTCTAGCAAAAGTAGAACGAATATCTATGCAATATATACATATATATGTGTTAAATAGCTAATATGAAAACTTAGATTTGATGTGTAAAAGTCTGTCTAATGATATTATAATCCAGATCGAAGTTATTCAGGTTATGCATTTGACAGCTTTAAGAAGCAAAAATCACATATATTATATGCTGTATGTTTCTATATTTAAAAATTATGAATATTACTAATTACGTCTAATTTTCTATCCTGCTTGTTGAAACTTTCAGATTATATGATATTCGTTAAAAATTTATAAATTTGATTTATAATCTGTTCGATATTGTGTCTAAAAATCTATATAAAATATCATTATTATCAAACATTCTTACATTAGAAATTTTCTTTTAATTACGTTTTAAACAGGGAATAAAATGCATTGTGATACTTACTTTAAAGCTGTTCTAAAGAAACTATAAGCGATTCCCTGCTGTCTACATTTCCTAATTGATGTATGAAGTCGTTTTTCTGTATAAAAGTATAAAATTTGTAGACATCTAAATTAAAAAGTCATGAAGTCAGATAGTAATCTAAATTTTCTATAAATGTGATAATTATCAAGCTGTAATTGGTTACTTCCTCGTAATGACCTTTCTCAAACTGTAATGTCAATAAAGATGTATCTTTATAGGAAAACAGAAATGGTATTTGATACGAATGTATGTAATCTTTGGTGAACTTAGAGTATTAAGCAAATAAGTAAGTAAAATACTGAAATTCATCTTAACAATGTTAAAATTAAAATTATACATAATGTGTTTTATTACCTAACTAATGATAAAATATATTTAAGCGTGTTAAATTAGATTAATTCCTGGCACTTTCAATTATAATCAAAGTCGTCGTTAGGGACAAACCCGTATAAAATACAAAAACCTATGTTACTAATGTCATATTTTATTTATTTATTTATTTATTTTTATAAGACGTTAATAACACCGGTTTTTGTAATTTTCCCCCTTAGGATGACTATGTTTATAGTTGAAAGTACTAGGAATTAAGGTAAATTAATATCTTGCAATATGTTTTCATAATATTTCAAGCAGTAAAGCACATTATATGTAATTTCAATTTATAATTTCGTAAATGCGTCAGGAAGTAAAAAGTTTGGATTTGAAAACAGCCTTAAGGATTTTAAACGCAAAATATGACGTTAGATGAATGAGTATTATAAAAAGTCACTTCATTGTTTTCAGAACATTAGATTTGTTATTTCACAAGATAATGTTGTTGTAACTTTTAAAACACCATGATTATGTTGGATTTTTTTAGTAACATAGCACTAACTTTAAAATGTATCATACACATTTTTGTGATATGTGTCTTCCAAAAAACATGTAAAAAGACATAATATAAATAATAATAATGCATAAATATTGTTCTTGGCCCAAAACTGTTCCTATTTTTTTTCTTAAGATTACAAAATTTATGCATAATTTGTGAAGGATAATAATTTCCCATAATTAACACTGAATTGTAATTTTTACAAAGCAAACAAGTAGAAAATATTCCTTGCAATGTATTTTTATAGATTTTTATTTATAAATACATCGTACGAAGATATTGATGTATATTTTATTTGAAACTAGTTAATAATTTCTGTTCTAACTTTAATAAATGATTTTTTTTTAATTTCATTAGTTTCATAAAGTGCATATAATATTTTACACTGCATCTATTCTCATAAAAAAACATTAATTGCAGTATGAAAAACACAGTTATTTTAAATAATAGTAGAAAGAAGGATGCATAATTCGTTAACAGTAATTATCTGCTTAAATAACGTTTGTCGTTTCATTTAGAGAAATTCCAAAGATAAAGTATATTGTGACAATAATCATAGATTGCACGTTAAAAAAATATTTCTTAATTAAAGTGAAAACATGTAGATTTGTTTATTATTATTATTATTATTTTACTTTTATCATGTTATGACTTTAATTTTAAGAACAATATCATTCATAATAAAGTAAATATTAAAAGTAATTTAAAAAAGAAGCAAAATAAAAACGTTAACTTAAAAAAATGTATTTTCATTTTGTTTAGCTGCTATTTCTGTCAGAAAATTAATAAATTTTAATTTCATCATGTTTGTTTTTATTAAATAACTTTTGATGTAATTCTGTGTGCATATATGTATGAAATGATGATAAATAATGTATTCCAAAATTTTAAGAATGTGTTCATGATTTACATGTGAAAGATAAAATTGATACTAAAATTAACTGATTTCAAATGAAAAATGCATTTTCTTTACAGCAGAACAGTGTGTAGATTAGGATCATGTTTCAAGAATTATTTGAATTAAAGAAAAAAAGTATTTATTTTACATTTTTTCCAGGATTTTGTTTTACATTTATTATGTTCAGCATAATTGTAAATGTACAATGAATTTTAATTGTACAATATTTAAAGTTTTGTTGTGATTTTTGTTTTTTATCCCAGAAAAAAATGAAGTTTTATTTTAAAACTTAGAAATGGTTACCTATATTGTTAGACTACCATAGGAAGTATTTTCAAGTGACAATGTTATTTGTTTAGGTTATATTTGGAATATTATACTGTTATTTAACTGTTATACTACTTTCAGATTTTAACAGTTTTTTAACAAACATTACTACTTCTTTTTTTTACATTAAAGAAAAATTTCAACAATAAGAAAAGTTGTGTAGATCTATTTAAAATATATATATATTCAAAAATTATTTATAAATTATCACAAGAAAGTTTAAATTATTCTATTAAAGCGTAGAAACCATTTGCCCGTAGAGGAGTTTATTTGTTATTTTAACATTTTTAAAAAAATAAGCATTAAAATTTTATTTTTATTTCAGATTTTAGAATGTGGATACGATAATAGTATAAAATATACGGACATTTTATTTTATTTGTTTTTAAGCAAACATATTTTCATTATTTTTTCCTGATAAATTAAGATTTTCAACAAAAGGATTTTAATTTATTGTATCCTCACTATTTAATGACGATTTCCATTCCTCTTTTAATTTCATAGTTAAGAATACGCATTAAATAATACATGTAAATATTTTATTTATTCAAGCATGAAAATTAATTTTCAAACACTTGATTTTCAGAATATTCATTTTATGTGAATAGCAAATATTGTATATTTTTAGTTAATTTTGAAGAGCACAATACTATAGGCGAAGGTGTAATTATTCGTTTCAAATTACAATATTTTTTCTTTGTAAATAATTTGAAAGTTAACGCATTTACTTGCATTTTTGCATTTTGAAACTTTAATACTTATTATATGTAAATGACTTTACAAAAACATCACATTTTATTTGTTGCAACCTTTTTTATGCACAGTTGGCAACCGTCCAATTTTTTTTAATATCAGTATTTTCTTTTGCAAGAATAATCGATTTATTCAATAGCAGAAATTACGCGATTATATAAAACAAATATTTCTGCATAAAGAGCCGGTATTAAAAAAATCTAGAGGTTTTTCAACTATGTAGCATTTTCAGTTGGCTATTCTGATGTAATAAATTTACATTTTTTTATTGAGCTACTTATGCCTGTAAATAAAATATTTAAAAAAATGAGTACTTTGAAAAAAATAAACCACATTTTGTAGCTGTTAAATACAAACTCTTTTTATTTACTCAGACATCATTATTCACTAAATCAATTCAGTTTCACTTATGCAAAGTGTATATATTGGAAATTTATATACTGGATGTTTGAACTAAGTATTATGTAATGAAATGAAAACACTGATGGTATTTGTTTAAATATTTCGCATATGAATTTAACATTGTTAAATGTTGTTAGTTTGGAAGATGATGGTAGATTATCTTGTTAATTTGCCAAACAATGAGTCTGGATTTATAATTCTTAGTAAACACAAAATGTAAGCCTTTGTGGCACTTTGAATTGCTTTATTCAGAAATATAAATTGTAAAATAAAAGAAATAGTACTCATGGTGTTAAAATTATAAACTACATTCTCTTTTATCCGAATGAATTGCTTTATGCATTTCGAATACATAATATTTATGATGCTAATAATTTTTTATGATAATTAAATTAATTATGACAGTTAACTTTTTATCATTTTAACAAAAAATGATCTGTTTATTGATTTCTCTTAATACAAAATGTGTTTTAGAATATATTAATTTTTATATGAAAATTTACATGAATATCATTGTAAAAAATTTATGTATGTATTTAAAAAACTTGTTCTCATTTTGTTTTTCTATTAAGAAATCAACTAAAATATTCTGTGTCATGGCCATGGTTGTTTTGATATTGCCTATATCGGTGATCATATAAGTTATAACATTTCAACAGAGTCAATAAATGTTTATCTCTGTTTTACCGTTTTGAAGATCTTTTAAAGCACCTATATGTGAAAGATGATAAATAATGCATTATATTGCGAATATATCTATGTTTTGTATGCTTTAGGTAAATTTCATAGTAATGTTAATTCATTTAATTGAAAAATGCAGTTGATGAACAGCAGTAGAAAGTGTAATACGCATCAAATAAAAGAATTATTTAAACATTCAAGAATATTTACAATTTTTTTTTTCAAAAAGAGCTGGATTAAAGAAAATAGTATCAATAATTCCACTAATAATAATTTAATATGGTAATGACAGAAATATGCTGAAGATGTTTTTCAATGTGATTTACTTAAAACAGAAAAAAAAAAATACGGAAAAAACTTCATATTCTTGTAGATACCACACTGGTTTTATTTATATGCATCAAAATTCTCTCATTAGAATTGTATGTTCAGGATTTATTTAAAATTGAGGGAAAAGGCTTGTGTTACTTATAGGAACAACTCTTTATTGAGCTGAGACACACTTTATATAAAAGTAACTTCCAGAGATAATGTAAAATAATGCAGATTTGTTACTTATTATTATCATTATTATTATTTTTATTATGAATAATAATATTTTGAATGACCAGAATTTTGAATTTGCAGGTTCAGAAGTTTGTGGTTGTCTGTCTTTCTTTACAAAATACAAATAGAAGGGTGGCATCAAATTCATGTTGCTATAAAAAATACTTTTGAAACATTAATATATTTTAAAATACAGTGCGCGTCTTTTATAATACAGCCCGAAAACCAGCAATAGGTCAGAAAAAATTCATTTAATGACATATTTACTGTAAGAATTTTAGAAAGTACATATTTAATCCATTTTTATAAAATTGACCAAAATAAATTGCAAGAATTTCTGAAATACACCTTTTGTAAATTTATGTAGAATTCTCGTAATTGATGTTTCTGTGTAGCGTGGTATTCGATAAACTACTGTTGGAAGCTTTTGGTTATTTACAATAAGTATCAACAAATTTATTTAACTTTGTTTTCCATAAACTTTTCAGTTAAGAATCCTGGTATGTTCTTTGTGCTCAATTCACATTTTGTTTCTGACTTAAACATCTTTTTTCACCTTCATATAATAGTGTACAGGGATATGGTTACAACAATACTTATACAACAAATATTTTACGATTTCTTCAAAATTCACTTCTCTGGCATTTACACCGCATAATTGCGGTGAGGTTTTTTGCCGTTATACTAGATTCTCAAACAGGCTGGTTTGTGTTATAAAAGAAATGCACTGTATAGTACATATACATTAAAAATAATTAAAGTGAAAATTATTATAGAGTAACCGTTTATAAAAGACGTTCCCAAATAGTGGGCACTCCTATTTATCGAACATTTGTTTAGATCCCAACATTTATTTTTATTGAAAATTTTTACTTCTGAATTGTAGATAAATTCCGTGCACCGGAATACTGTACTATTTTTACTGTACTATTTATCAATTTGGAGAAGAGAAAACTAAGTAAAATTTAAAATTTAAAACGAAGATAATTTTTGTTTATTCTTTGTTGTTGTTTGTAGCTGGTATGTTGCAAAAATATTAAATGCAAGATATCTCAGCAACTACACCATAAGTGAAAAAGTACAACGTATTTTGAAAGACTTAAATACAAAAAAAATGTTTGTGATAAGTTTTGAAGACATCAGGATAATATGATAAACACCACTTTTTTAAAGTTAAAATGTTAGTGATATTTAGTCTAACCATTTCTGCGATTAAAAAAATGAAATCTTATTAAACAATTTTAGTGGTATCAAACATCTTTAAGTGATGGATGAAACAAACTCTTCCTGCCCGTACGACGTACGGGCAAATCAGTTAAACAGTTAAACGTTATCATTCAAAGCGCGATTCGCATTATTTACTTTTTATGGTGTATTAAAATTCTCTTTATTGTGCTAAATTCGAAAAAATATTTAACACACATGTTTATAAGATTTAGTTCTCAGTCTGAAACTGTAGAATATTGTATTTTAAATCAAAGAAAGTACAAGAAGATAATTCTTCAAAGAAGTGTAATTCCATGAACATTTTACTTATGCCCGTGGTCAGACGGAAGGATATGCAAATACTTTTTTATACAAAACTACTCTTCTGCGAATTTAATATGTTCTAAACGATTTCAAACCATTTTACGTGCCCTTAATTTTCAGAAGTACACATCTTTACACAACCAAACTTAATTTATTAATTTTAATTTGCCTATTTATATTCATAATTTCAATGATCATGGAAATGACTAAAAATGTACAATAAAGTTGAAAGACCTACGTATGCGGCTTAGTTATTGTGATTGCATTCCTGAATTAGTTACTCTATGACTCAATGATAAGAAAAAAATGTGTTTTTAATGTAAAAAGTAGATATCAAGTCAAAAAGGCACTACTTACGTTTTTATTTCTTTTCTGTTCTTGTCGCAAACTATCCCTAAAAATTGTTGTTGTGTAATATAAGAATTTATTACTGTTGATGGTTATTTTGTATGTAAATGCACAAAGAGTATGTTTTGTAGTCATAACCAGCAACATCTGCAACCAAAATTAGAAAAGGTGTAAAAGCACTTGTAAAATAAAATGACATTTGTATTTCACGTGACAAGAAAAGAAAAAAATCTGTATGATATTAATTTCTGTTGAATCAGATTCTTGAAGATACTTGTTAATAATTCTTGGTTGGATTTATATTATAAATTTGAATGTGTTTATTACAAAATAAATTGTTTCAAATTAAGTTCTAAGTAGCATCTTTTCAGAATTAAGTTTTTGTTTCATCTAAGCAATATCAACATTACAGATAATTTCCTTTCAATTTTTTGTATAACCAATATTACATTTAATATAAACTAATATAATTTTATCGGTGGAACCATACACTGCAACAAATTTATGCAACGTTACTCCATAAAATTGGTGGCAGCTGTTATCTCCAATTTTATGGAATATTTTTTTTTACCTTATAGAATAATTTTTTTTCGCTACACCGGCTATATCGGTTAAAGTATTCTATATAATTAGAGGCAGCAAGACTGCCACTAATTTTTTGGAGTAACGTTATACAAATGTTTTATAGTTACAATAAGTAAATGTGAAAACTACCTGTTATCTATTTTATCACAATTCACAAAAGGATTACGCCTTGTCTTATAGTTCATTTTGTATTTTATTATAATAGATAATTGAGCACATAATAAGCATATTTAATTTTAAAAATTCAATTCAATGGTACGAAGATACAAAGGTTGTGGATATGAAACTCTACCTCTTTTTCAAAAAAAATATACTGAAAGATGCACGAAGTTCGTTTATTTGTTGAACTGTCTATTCGTTCCTTTAACAGTTTATTACAATAGATTAAGAAATAATAAGTGCATTTAATTTTAAAAATCAATTTAACAATATTTACAATTAATGTAGGTATAAAACATTATTTAATTTAAAAAAACATGCAAAAAGTTGTAAAAATTTTATTTCGTCGAATTATACATGTTAATTCAGTATTTTATTACAGTACTTGGGCACATAATAAATGAATTTAATTAAAAATTATCAATTTAACAACATGAACATACAAATAATGTAGATATAAAACTCTATCTATTTTTCAGGAAAAAAGCATGCAGAAAGACGTACGGACTTCGTTTGTTTCTCGAACTGACTTTTTGTTCATTTGGTACAGTAGTTAATCACATTATACCTGGATTTAATTAAAAAAAATATTTAGTAATATAAACATAAAATTAATGTGGATATGAAACTCTACTTATTTTTCAAAAAAAAAAAGTATGCAGAAAAATGTACGAACTTTATTTCTTCGTCGAACTGTATATGGATATTCAGTAGTCTATTACAGTACTTAGGTACATAATAAATGTATATAATTTCAAAAAATCAATTTAATAATATAAATGTACAAATAATGTGAATAAGAACCTCTGTCTATTTTTTAGGAAAAAAACATGCAGAAAGATGTACGGACTTCCTTTGTTTCTCGAATTGTCTTCTTGTTTATTTAGTACAATAGTTAAGCACATAATAAATGGATTTAATGAAAAAAAATAAGGTAACAATATGAATATAAATTAATGTAGATATAAAATTCTATTTATTTTTTTCCAGAAAGAAGTATGCAACAAGATGTACACACTTTTTTCGTAGAGCCGTCTTTATCCTTTTTTAGTATTTTATTATAATAATTAGGCTAATAATACACGCATTTCATTAAAATAATAATAAATGAATAAAACTCAGATTAAAGTAGGTATATAGAAAGGAAACTACTTCTTGAAAAAAATATGCATAAAGATGAATGGACTTGTGCATACTTTAATATAAACATCTTAAGATTCTTTATTTTTATTGTATTAAAAATGAACTTTTTTTTAACATAATTACTAATTACTTACTATCAAATAGAGAATAATTATTCTCAAGAAATGTATTTTTTCTCGTTGGATGATACATTAATATTTTGTTACAAATTAATTATCTCATTGTTACTATATCCCGCACACAATATTTCATTTCGGAATGGAAATATACTGTACACAGAACATTTCCGAGTAATCCATTTCACCAAGCGAGTAAATCTCGTTCCAGCTCACTAAACAAAGTTGTATTTATTCTTCCTAACGAAGAACTAAACAGAGAACGGAAATGTAATTCCGTTTTCCCTTGCATTTGATTACCTTAATTTCCGTATTTTATACGACTGTATCCGAATTGGAAAGCTAATGTATGCAGACTTGGAATTAACTGTCATTGAGTGATTCATTAGTCGCAGATTTTTTAATTTGTATTAGTTTTCTTTCACGTAAAGAAATAATTTTTATTTCAAATCGAGGTATAGCATCGATTTAAAAGAAAAATAAATATTGCTTCGCTCTTAATTCTTCGTTGGTTGTAACTATGGGGCTCCCGAATTCGGTCGTAATGAATCTGACAGGCGCTTGTAAGTAAACCTTTTTTAGTAATAAATTGACACAATTCTATCACTCTTAAAGTAATCAGTGAACTTTATTAGGGTGTACAATGAGATGAAATTTGAACTTTGATTGAAAATACTCCACTCAGAAATACTTCACTTTAAAATACTTTACTTGAAAATATTTTACTCAAAATAAGGAACTTCGTGAGCTTTAGTTACGGAGAGGAGAACAGAAATAATTCAGTTGACCCTGAAAGGTCTACACTGAAAAAAACTATAATTCTGCACATATGAAATTACAGAAATTTGTATGCTAACTAAAATTCTGTCTGCACACTATGCAAATAGATATAAATATATGTATAAAACTACAAAACTAGTTTTTGTAAAGCTACAGAAAACTGTAGCTTTACAAAATAATCTATTAAAATTATAGTAATCTTACTAAAATGCTACCAGTAACTCGTATTGCAGTTACTTAAAAAATTTTAGGCGTCTCAGTTTTCTAAAAAAATCTTAGTAGCCTTATAGATTTTTTGATTTACAGCGCAAACGTGTATTTGTTACATGTATTTTTTCTTTTGCCTTTGCGTAAATGTTTTAGGAATCCCATGGAATTCCTACAACATGATTCCTAGAACATTCCTTTTGAAAAACTGCAGTTTTTCAGAAAAAATGTAGTAACTTTACAGATTATTCCACTGTGTATTGTGACCGACAGAAGGTTAAATTCACATTGAATAATTCTGTACTGTAAATTAAATCACGTGTAATAAAAAATATTTTAAGAGCGTACACTAGTCACGCGGTAAAAGCCGAGTGCTAATGTAAAGTCTATGGGGGCGTTCTTTTCAAATATCTCGCTCAAATTTTAATATTTTTGCATGATTTTTTTGCACAAGATAGCTGAGGGCGATCCACAACCGGCCTAGTGTTTACTTTTTCGATTTTGCTTATATATTTTTTATATTACGATAGTTTCAATTTCAGAACCGGTTTAAACCGGTTCCGAAAGTTTAAGTAATTGTTTAAAGAAAATCTGAAATGAAAACTGAAAAAGTAAAAACTAGGCCGGTTGTGGATCGTCCTCAGCTATCTTGTGCAAAAAAATCATGCAAAAATATTAAAATATCATCGAGATATTCGAAAAGAACGCCCCCATAGACTTTACATTAGCGCTCGGCTTTTACCTCGTGACTAGTGTGTGCTCTTAACTGACACTTTCAAATAAGAAAAACTTGTACTCGAGACATTTTCCCTGGTCCCCGTTAATTCAGATACACGTTAAAATATTTAACGTGTAAATAAGTAGCGTGTAAATAAGCTGATAAGTAAATTTATAAATAAAATAAATAAACTAAAATATTATAAAAAATAATTAATGGTAGCTTATTACAAACATTATCCTATAATATGTTCTTTTAATGTTATTTTTTAAGAATTAGTTATCATCCAATTTAAAGATTATCAAATCACATTTAACAGGGATAGAAATTTTCTTTTTTATATTTAGGGTTTTGTTTTAAAGGGTATTTAATATTTTAAGGCGAAGAAAATAGGCAAAAACATTCAATGCTGGAAATACTACAACTCAAAAATCCTTTTATGTATAAACATGAAATTGTGAATATGAATTAAACAGATTATGCTTTTTAATCTTCTAGCATTAAAATTGACTAGACTTTTACAAATCGTGTTTATTATAGAAGATAAAAAAGCTTTTTTTAAATTCCTTGAGCACATGATATC
Source organism: Maratus speculifer (assembly GCA_964019185.1). NCBI lineage: Eukaryota > Metazoa > Arthropoda > Arachnida > Araneae > Salticidae > Maratus > Maratus speculifer. The sequence goes on from OZ025294.1 coordinate 349,175,882, forward strand.
TTGAGAACATATATATGGATTGTTATGAAATTTTATACATGTAGTAAGCTTCTGTGTTTCTAATTATTTATTCTTAGCTCAAAACTGTTTCATTAACCGAGTAAATAAAATGGTTTCCTAAAAAATATTTCTTTATATTTTTTACTATATGCAAATTGTCATAACTAGAAAACTTATCACTGTAAAAAATTAAAAGTAGATTATTTTAAAAATACTTATGTGTGTATTATCAGCATCAAATTTTGTAGTTATCCATTAATACGTTCTCGAGATATCATGCAAGCTTGACTTATGTAGTTTTTTTTAAGCTATTTTTAATTTCACGAGTACACGAATTCTACAACAGACTAGTCAGTTTCTACTAGTGTATATTAAAAAGCTCAATCTGTTTTATTAATAATCAACATTTTACGTTTTCATGTTACACAATTCAAATTTTAATTATTTTTTATGATCGTCGCATTTAAAACCCACTAAAAAATCTGTAGAAAATCTGTGAACAAGTCACCCAAAAATCTATAGGCAATTGACCCATTCTACAGATATTTTAACCCTTTCGGGTCCAATTTTTTTTACGTTCCAATTTTTTTTTCTGATTTAAACATGAAAAAGTATTGCTCTAAAAGGCAAAAATAAAGTTTTATGAAAACATAATTATTTAAGGAATTATATTATGTGCTATTAGTAGCACAGTGGTCTTTCGAGGAACAAGTTGTTATTTATAGGTATTCTATTATTAGTACAATACGCTCAAAAAGATAAATGTAGTAGAATTACAAATCGAAATTTTGAAAGATATACAAAAAACGTAAAAAATATATTTAAAAATATGCAATTAGCATTGTGTAAATCGCAATAGTTGGTATTCAATTTACACTTCTAAACAGGAAAAACCGTGTAGAAATTGCAAAAATAATAATCATAATAAAATAAAAATAAAAATAAAATTTTTATTTCTTGGTATATTCTTACCGCTCTTATTTGGTATGAAGAGTTTTGAAGCAATTCCAGTCACCATGGAAGCATAAGTAGACGGTGCATTTTTCAGAAAAATTATGTTTTTCTAAAGTTACATTCTCCTAATTTCCACCTTGCTTTTCTCTGTCATATGGCTAGTATTATCATATCATACATCCTCAATTGGGCGAAGTGGTGGTTTTAGCTTTTTTTAAAGATAATAGCCATGGTAGGTGAATTACTTGGACGATAACGTTTTACGTTTTTGAAAGCCAGCGCTTTCAACTGATAAAGTGAAATCTAATAAATCTGGTTGTTTTTTTCCAAATTATAGGCTAATATTATTGCATAACAATACTATATAACACAAAGAATGAGAAATATTGCTATGAACCAGAAAAATTCAACATAAGTTACAATAAATTTCATTTCTAAAAATTAACAATACAAAGTGCGTCATTTAGTAAAACTAATTCCTTTAAAGACCACTGTACTACTAACAGTACACGTATTCAAAGATTGATAAATCATAACTTTTAAATGGTTTTGATTACAAAAATTGCATCAAACAATAGCTGCAATAGCTTATTTTGCGAAAATAATTTCAAATAATAATTCTTATTATTTTTAATATCAGTAATGAAAGCAAATTCAAAAAAATTCTCTGTTTCACGTGCATTCGAAGTTTTATCCATCTTGAATGAGTGTTCTTTGACTTGTAGGGGTATATTTTAGTGAAAAGATTAAATGCACGCTTTCAAGAAGAGTCTTTAAAATAGAATATGAGGTTCTATGAAACAATTAGTAAATAATGGAAAAATATGTTAGTTGAAAGATCATATACTATTAGTAGTTACACCAGAACCGAAAGGGTTAAAGGTAAAGCTAAATCTGCAAAATTCTTCAGATTTTTGTAAAATTTTTGAAGAAAGTGGAGATTTTTAAAGATTATTTTCAAATTATTTTTAGTGGAATATTTAGAAGACTTAATACAGTCTACAAAGCCTTAACATATAGTGAAAATTTAAATTTAGCTAATAAAGTTAGCATACATATAGCAACGATGGACTATCAAATCAATTTTTCAAAGCATTTGTTTTTTAAATTAAATACTTCAAATAAACGAATGTTAGTGTTTGAAGTCTTTGTTAAAATAATTTTATAATAAGCTACATATTGTACAAAAACTAGATTAATTATTATTTTGATATAAATATACTTTATTATGCTGATTAAGGGACAGATATTTGAATTGTTTACAAAACAAATCTATTACTTTGAATATTTTGAATTTAAATTATGTACCATGTATTTATGCATCATAGGACGCATTCTATATTATTATACGCATTATGATATTAAATATTTTTTCAAGCACATCCTTTAAAGAAAGGGACTTTCATTAAAGTGAACAAGCATTTGTTTCCTTATCGAGAGGTTTTACTGTTTCATTTATATATGAATCGGATATGCCATATTATATTATTTTAGAAAATTTTTAAATGTTTTTAGTACACTTTTAGGTAGGTTTTTATCAAAAAAATTAAAAAGAAAATCCATTTGAAGTGTCATGTTTTGTAAAAATATAGCATACATTGTTTTGTAAAAACGCATTGTATCTATTTCTACTTGACATAAAAATGAACACACACACACATACACACACAAAAAAAAAAAAAAGAGAGAATGATCAGGAACAAAAAACTTTGCCAAAATTCGTCGATTAAAAAAAAAAGTACTCAGGCACTACAAAATCGATTTTCTGAACGCTGGCAGTCAGCTTAAGAGCAGAAGCTAGTAATATGAAACAACTCCTAAGTTCTTGTTAAACTAAGGACAGTGTTTTTGTTGTTGTTTTTGTTACTTTTAAAGCACATGCCGAAATTGAAAATGCCTTTTCAGCAATTACTGTTTAAATATAGTAATGAAATCGATTAATTTTGTCTAATTCTATAAATGAACGATAAATGCTATGATTGAATTAATCTACGGTAATTATATTGAGTTATTTATATCACTGCCTGTGCATCTATTTGTATAATACGCTTAGATGATATTCCGGGTTTCACCCATCTTTCAGAAAAGCAGTTTACAGCTGCCATGTTAGGCATAAGTATTTAGATGCCATAAGTAGGTCGACTGTTCAACATAAGAAAATATACACGAAATCTGCATTAAACCACATCGATTCTCATTATTTTTCTCCAAAATCTTCAAAAAGTAACCAATTATATTTTTTTAAATTCTAAATTAAACACAACGGATAACCAGATACAAATGAACCAACAATATTTCGACGTAAAGGTCATAAATAAAAAAAACTTATAGTTTTTTTAAGATAAATGCAGGCCGTAATGACATAATTCGATATGAATTCTTAAAACTTCGGTTACATAATTTTAAAATTTTATTCAATATAAATAAAATTTATATTATAATTTAAATGTAGTTTTATTAATTTTTAAGAACTTAACACATATTATTCGTATATTTTTCTGAATTTTTTGTTTGCACTACAATGGTGTAGTCATAGAAAAAACAGAGGGTACACAATCTGAGCAGAGGGTATATACTCAAGGTAGAGGGTATACCCTACAGTGTATATAATATAACTTTATTGAGAAACAGAGGGTATACTATGTTCTTTAAAAAAATCCAGAAGTTATAGAGCGTATACCCACATATACCTTAAATTACATCCCTTACTGCAGGTGACGCAGTGTTTTGTCCAGCTCTGTATGCGTTCATTAAATCCATGGTATGGAAAACTTTCTCGTTAGACGACATCTAAATAAGCGATAGTTACAATGTAAAGGCAGACGATAAAACGATTATTATAAATGGATTAATTTTTAATACATTATTTAGTTGGTAAATACATCACAACAGTTATAAATTACCGAGTGAGTAAAAGAATTCCGCGCCAGTTTAAAACCAGGTACGTCGTGACTGAAGCTGTCAATGCTCTTCCAACTGAGCTATCTCGGACGAATACGGATGACCAATTTACAACTGTTATTAATAATGTCAACATACCGGGTGTCCCAAAAATGACTGATGGATTTTAAAATTCAATAACTTGCAAACGATGACAGCTATTAAAAAAATTTTTGCAGGAGAGCTATGTATAATGTCAGGAGTTTTTTTACCGCAATTCTTGATTTTAGTTCGAATTTCAAACAACAGATGGCGCTGATGGCGGTTGGCGGCCAGTCGACGCCGAGACTTACTCCATTCAGCTTTGACGCAAAAGAAGGAGATTCAGGCTATGGAGTACGTCTCATTCTACAGTACAATCTTGATCTCAGGCACCAATTGTGGACTCATTCGATACGATTTCAATGGAATGCGTTGTTGCCATGGAAATAACAGATTGTTCGATAGTGGAATACAGCGTTCAAAAGTGGGCATACATTTCTCAAGCAGTTTTTGAGTTTGCAGAAGATTTTCGTTTAGGAAGTTTTATTTTTCCAGATTAAATTACTCTTTTATGGCACGATTTAAAGAATATTTTATGCATCATATTTTAAAACTAGATAATGAGATTTTTTTAATTTGATAATTTTTGTTATATTCTAAGAAATTTTAAATCGATTTAGATTGTTATATTCATGCTCAATTTTGAATATTGTATTTTTCTATAGAAGAATTTGGTATTTCCATGACAACAACACATTTCTTTGAAATCATATCGAATGAGTTCAGAATCGGGCTCCACAGTGTTAAAAATCTGCTGCATTTTGCTTCATACGCACTCCGCCGCATGTGTATAATATCTCTTTTCCGACCAATAACAATGCTTCATAATACAATCAAGTAACCGTTTCTATACAAGCGGTGTGCGTATACAACAAAATGCAGCAGATTTTTATAGTGTAAGAGCAAGGTTATAGCAAGATATCTTCACCTACACTGTTAAAAATTGGAAACTTTTGCTGCATCGTCACTCCACTGCTATTATAGAATATCTCTATTTTGACCAATGAGAATGCTCCATAATACAGTGAAATAATCTCTTTCTATAAAAGTGGAGGAGTGACGATGCAGCAAAGGTTTCAAATTTGTAACAGTGTAGTTTTAAATACGGTGCCTAAAATATTCCTTAAATCATGCCATAAAAAGTAATTTAATCCGGGAAAATAAATTTTAATTAACTCACATTTATTTTATTTTTTTTTCTATTTTAATTCAACGATAGACTAATCCTATTGAAAAGGGCTAAACAAGGCAACTTATAATATTTGTTTTTGGTAGTTATTTTACACAATAATTTACTATCAACAGTTTTCATGATTATTTTTTGAAGATTCATAAAAATCTACTAACGAATTTTCTTAAAAGATCTAAAATTTCTTAAGAATATAACAAAAATCATCAAATTGAAAAAATCTCTTTATCTAGTTTTAAAAAATGATGCATAAAATATTCTTTAAAGCGTGCCATAAAAAAGTAATTTAATCCGGGAAAATAAAACTTCCTAAACCAAAATCTTCTGCTAACTCAAATACTGCTTGCGAAATTTATGCCCACTTCTGAACGCTGTATTCCACTATCGAACAATTTATTATTTCCATGGCAACAACGCATTCCATTGAAATCATATCGAATGAGTCCAGAATTGGTGCCTTAGAGCAAGACTGTACTGTAGAATGAGACGAACTCCATAGCCATAATCTCCTTCTTTTGCGTCAAAGCTGAATGAAGTAAGTCTCGGCGTCGACTGGCCACCAACCGCCATCAGCGCCATCTGTTGTTTGAAATTCGAACTAAAATCAAGAATTGCGGTAAAAAAACTCCTGACATTATACATAGCCCTCCTGCAAAAATTTTTTAAATAGCTGTCACCGTTTGCAAGTTATTGAATTTTAAAATCCATCAGTCATTTTTGGGACACCCGGTACATTGAATACATACGTGACCTACATACATGAACTTATTAATAATGTCTGTATACATAGGTTAATACGCCGACAACCAAGCGCATACGCACATAATCAATAATGTAATTAAGCATATAATTCATACCATAATCCGAAACTGATCGTCTCTAAATAAAGCTGTTACCATTACAAATTATTCATCATCATCTAGTTCATTAGTTAGAATATATATGTCTAGCTTGACAAGAAGAAATAAACGGTTTCTCTCTTAACTTCTTTTTTGTGCAGATTCTGTATACCCTTCTATTGTTTAGTAGTCTTATTTCAACGACTCTAAAAACTTTTCAAATCTTGTATCTTAAATAATAGAAATCCAAATACTTTGTAATTCCTGCAAACAATGTTGGAAGTAGCTAAAGTACATTCTCCTATAAGAAAAATTAAATCTCCTAAGGTTTTTTTTTCTTCTCGCAGGAGAAAACTAGAATACTTTTCTCGAATTTTAGAATACTTTTCTAGACAGAGAAAAATCGTTCTAAAACATTTACTTTACAGAGTTTACAAAATATTTTTTTAACGAGCCTAGAGACCATTAATAATTTGAATTTTTCACTTCAGGAAGGCATAAATGATTTTTGGTCAAAGATACGTATTTACGACACTGGATATTAAGCACAATAATGCTTAAAATATTATAATAGAGTAATTACCTCCTTTAAGATTTATTGAAAGTGGAGATAATAAATTTTAATATGTTTCCTTTTGGGCAGGTGCAGAATGATATTTTCAGTAATAAAAATTCTACTTTCGCAACGACGATAATTTTTTTCACAATAGACTCAATAGGGACGTCCCCGTTTTATTAAAAATATTTGAATAGACATTTAAATTTTATTTGGGAATTTCAATTTATTTTATAAATAGTTGACACATGTTTTATTTTCATATTTTATATCATGCATATCCATGACGGTTAAATGTTAAGGTGGCCTCCTACTAATAGTTTTTAACTTACGGCAATGTATTTATGTAAGTAATCGTGAAATAACGACAATATTGTATCACTAAAATAATTTTAATTTAAAAAAAATAACAAAACAATTAACGTAAAATAAGAGTGATATTAATAATCTGAGACATATGAAAACATTGATTATCCTTTTACAAATATTACTTATAATCAAGTTATTAAGTTCCTTGAATTAACCTCATATTGTAACCGCCAAGTATTGTGTTGTTTTCAATACATTTATACAGTGGCAAAAAATTAGATTTTCTTTTCAGCAAAAAAAATGTTTATTTTGTTTGCAATTAATAATTTCCGAGAAACAATGTAAAAAAAAAAAAATGGAGTCATGATCCCATCGCTCACGTGTATGTGTGTGCGTATGTGGGAGTAAACACAACTCCATAAAGACAATTTTGTTTCATTCAAATTAAGAAGAAAAAAAGTCTGTACCGCTTTTTCAAAAACTACATAGATTTTGTACATGTCGTCCGACTTGTTAGATATTTCGTAGATTTTTATATCATTTTAAAACAATTTTGTGATTAAATCAATGCACAAAATCACCGAATAAAATCTCAAAATATAAGTGACAAATACATCGGGACGACGCACAGCGGGGCAAAAAGCCTTCAAAACTGGCAAAAAATCGAAAAAATGAAATTTTATTTTGAACTACCGACATACGTCACTTTAATAGAGCAGATGTCAGTACACATCTGCCTAGTATTAAAATTTGTGCAAAGTTATTTTGATCGTCACTAGAGAAAGAAGTTAAACTGCATATTGTGCTTTGATAATAAGTGAAAAAAAAAATCAATAATTTTGTTTCAACATTCGTTTGTTAATTTCGCTATAATAATTAAAAAATAATTTTTTTTTGACTATGGAACCTTTAACTACAAGTATGTAACAATAATTCATTAACTTTCAATTTGTTTTAATACGATTTTTATAGATATACAGACGCTTAGAATATATAGTGGTGAAATTTATAAAAAAAATTAACACTGTCTACAAACATTGTAGGTTTTAGTTATGAATTAAGGCGAATTAAGTGTTAATTAAAATTTTTTCAACTAAATATGAGTTTTAAAAGGACAAATATGCCAGAAAATCTTGCTCTTTTTTGCCACTTTTTTAATTGTATGGTCATTTTTATAGCTAATCATCCTTAAATTTTTGTTAGTGTACGGGTGTGCCAAACATGATTATAAATATTTTCTTTGTTAAATACGAATTTTAATGCATTGTTTATCACAAAACAATGTATTTAAATGAAACTGACTATCATGGAATGTTTTAACAAAAAACTTTTGAAAAGTAATGTGATTTTATGGTATAAGAGCTCCATAATCGGAGAAACTACGAACAAGTAGTTTAAATGAAAAGAAGATTAAATGTTTTAAAGTTTAATATAAATTCCGATGAGCAAAAGCCTGGCGAAACAAGGGAAATGCTTTAGAATAAACAAAGAGTGGCTTGGCAAATCGCTTTCATTTCCTCGATTTGAAAAACAAACAGAAGCGTAATGAAAAGCAAACGTGCCCATCTTCATATTTCGTCTGAATTTGTTCTGGACGATCAAAAATATCAAGAGTAAAACGGTTATACAATTCTAGTTCTACATATTCGTTAGTGTACGTGACATGTATGTGTTTAAGATCTGAAAAACAGGAAAACAAAAAGTGAGTGTTAGCACTAAAACAACAGAAACAGTTTTTCTTCTGCTGTCTTTATAGTAATACGTACATTTTGCCTGAGAAAGGTTGATCCAATTCTTCAAAACGAGTCGCTAATATTCATTATAAGGTTTGCTTGAGAAGAATTAAAACTACTAATTATGTTTACATTTTTTAATGCGATATTATGGATGATTTATAAATATCTAATTAGTATAAAACTATCTTAAATTCTTGTTTTTAACTCATTTTTCTACAAAAAATATTGAAAAAGGTTTGTAAATTAATTAATAAATTACTATTTAGCTTATGTAAAAGTTTAAAATTTTACTACTTTTCTTCTACAAAAGAATCCGTGATGTGCTTTTTTTGTTCAAAGTAAATTTAATTTTTCGCCAACTTTGGAGGCTTCCTGCCCCACTGTGCGACGTAGTGATGCATTAAGGCCACAGAGGCAACGCCATTATTTTTTAAACGGGGGTCGAATGTTCGAAGCCAGCGATTCTATTTTGTCAGAAACTAAAACTCTTCTCTTCTTTTCCTACTTTTTGGAAACTTACTTCATTGATCGGAATGTTGTGTGAAATCACTTCAGATTTTTTTGTGACAACTGACATGATAAAACTAGCTGTTGCCCTTGCAAACTTTTTCGAAAAGAGATACTTTATTTGGTTTCATTACAAATTAAAATTTACAAATTAAAATGAATTTTTTAAATTTGAACTAAAATTTTAAGGTTCATATCTAAAAAAAGTCATTTTTTATAAACATCATTGGATCTGTAATAAGGAAAGAAAAAAATAGATTTTCTTTTTATACGTAATAAAATTTTTATGGTTTCTGTCCTTTCAAGCGAAAATACTCAGATGCTAATAAGGAAGTTATTTTCTAATATCTCGTTTACATTTCAACATTTAAAAAAATTTTTGGCATTAAATTACCGAGGTAAATCTTTACATCGCCCATTTTTCTTTATCGATTTTGGTACCAGATATTTTTTTATAAAGTTATCCTAATTTTCGAAACCAGTTGCGATACTGAAAGTTTCATTCTAAAAAAAAAATTGAAAAATAAAATAAAAATGGAGCGATGTAGAGTATTCCTCAGCTATTCAGTGAAATAAATTAAAAATTAAAAATATTGAAATGCAGAGGAAATAGTAGAAGAAAATGTTCCCATGCGTTTTACTTTAGCTCGCCTGTGTCTTCACCTACAGGGACAGGAACCTTAAGCTTCAGAATTTCTAAATAAAAGCTTTCATATTTAGCTTCTAAAGATTATGTATTGAATAATTAAAAGTTAAATGCATTCCGTTAGACTTATTACAGAAAAAGAAAGTACATTTCCTTCATACGTGTAATTTCTTAAAAAGCATCATTTTTCTTCTTTTTCTTTTAAATCCGAAGCATCATACGCTAAGTTATTATAACTTTAACACTACAGCCAACAGAAATTTGAGTCTAGTTTCATTAAAATGTTTCAAACCAGAAGTTTTATTTTAACCAATTTAGCTTTATTATTTAACCCGTCAGTAGTCGCGTTTCGGTCTTTTAAGTGCCCGTATAACTTATCTTCTTCTAACTTGCATCACATTACAAATACAACGGAGATCTACCATGTAGCTGACTTTGAAGGTTTCTCGATTACCTTAGTGAAGTAACAAGACACCTCTGTTTTACTTTCAGGTACATTTTTAGAAACAAAGTTGAAATTGGCAAAAAAGTCTACGTAACAATCACTAACGTCAGTTCATTTTTACTTTTTCCTATTACTCCAGATCTCATGAATAAAATGCATAATTTAAGAAAACTGCAAATTTATATCTTTACTGAAATGTTATTTTCGTATATTAGGTGAAAAATATTTTTTATTTTATGTATTTGTATGCGGGGAGCCAGCGGTAAAAAGACCGAGCGCGACTAATGACGCTGTGAAAAAAGTCGCGACTACGCGTGTTTTTCATCTTTGTATCTTTTTAAATCATCTCATTATCAAATTTCTGCTTTGAATCGAAAGTTATTCATATGGTAGCCATCGAAATGACGACTAACGGTTATTCTAATTTCAATATTTTTTGTTAAAAAGCATAAGATACATTATAAGAAAAAAGAAATAGGTCTAAAATATTTTCTACATACAAATAATCATTAAAAAATTAAAAAGACTATCAGTAGTTTTCATTTTTACTCTGGGGAGGTATAAATATTTTTGCTAGCAATATTCATAAAACTGGATGTTAAATACGATAATATTTAACCTACTATAATACCGTAATTACTCCTTGGGGGAAATACTGAAAATGGTGATATTATTATTATTATTATTATTATTATTTTCGTCTTACACTTTTCTTTCGCTCAGAGTGAATATGATTTTTGCATTGAAATTTTATGTAACGAAAATTCTATCGAAGCAGAGATCATAATTTTTTGACAAAAAAAAAGTAGCATCATTATTATTATTATATTATTTATTTTATTTTTAATTTGGAACTAAAATGAACAAATTTAAAAATAATTTGAAAACGAAAAACTCTTATAATTAAGAGTAAAAAAAGTAATTTTAAATTTATTTTATATTTTTATTATGTTTTAATATGAAAGCAGAGACAAAGGTTACATATTGAAAAGCATGTTTCCCATTTTTGATAAATAAAATAAAAAATAAAGCAAAAAGTAAAAAGTAATAACACATACATATATACAGGGTATCTAAAAATATCGCGCAATCTATGTACAGTAGGGATGACACAAGATACAGGGTGTTTCACAAAAGACTCCTAACTTTAAAACTCGGAAACGGTGATAGATAGAAACATAAAACCAGTGGTGTGTTTATTAAACTAATCATAAGAATCTTATACATGAATCAGAAAATTTAGTTAAAAATAGCGCTCATAGATGGCGCTGAGAGCATTAAGACCTTCTAAAGTGAGATTCAAAACTCGCGCCGTCAAAGATTTCGCCGTTCAAATCAGATCGCTATTAGAGTATACTGAAAATAATTCTGAAAGTGTTGTATTCCGTGGAGGAACGTGCGTTCATTGCCTTGGAGTACCACCGATTAAATCAGAGTCCTGCTGCAACAAGGAGAAGTTTTCAAACGCAATTTCAAGTTGCAAAAGGCCCAGATGAGAAAAATTGCGTGAGCTTTTCAAAAAATTTCAACAGACAGGCAATGTGGCCGATGCGTCAGTCGGAAATGGGGGTCGGACCCACTCCGTCGTTACACCTGAAAATTCAACTGCACTTGCTGCAGTTATTGAGCGTAATCCGAGTAAATCTGTTCACAGACTTGCAGTTGAATCCTGAATCAAGCCATCCAGCACGTACAGAATCCTGCGTAAAACAGTGAACATGTTTCCTTATAAGATTTAATGCCGGAACGCCATACTAGTTTCAGCTGAACGCCAACGATAGGATTTCGCTAACGAGATGATCGTCAAGATCGATGGTTCTGGATTCGATTTCGGCCGAATATGATTCGGCAACTTCTAGGGGGACGCCCCTAGAAGTTGCCAATTAGTTTTTTGACGATTACAATACTTTTACTATACTATATTTGCCCGGAAATGAAAAATATCTGCGGCACCAAAAATCTAGCTTTGTTGATTCTCCATTTATAAACACTATTTTTTTACAAATATTTTCAACATTAGTCCTGTAGTTAGTTCCTATAAACCACCTACCTACTGCTTATTTTAAGAGTTGGCTTCATACATGTTGTAATAGCGATAGAAAACAAATTCTCTTTACCAAAAATGCAATAAAAGTTTGGTGAATAATATCATAGGGTGCCCATTTGCAGCTTGGAGTTATGAACAAATCATTCAAAATAAATCAATAGGACATTTATCTAATCTTGTATGCGTATATGCAAGAATCAGTATTTCAAAATTTTATTAGAAACACTACTCTGTAGCATGTAAAGGTATAACAGTGCCTACTGCATTTAACAGATTCAAAGTTATGTTTCATTCTGAGGAAATTTACGAAAGAAAGTCATGGCACGTTGAAAACAATACATGTACATAAATGAAACTTTCAAGTGCATCTCTGAATTTTTCAGCTTTTTGACAGGCAATTAATTGCATTCTGTGATGCTTAACTCCTACCGAAAATTTGGGTAAATTTTAATTCAATATATGGGAAAGCAATGTTTCAACAGTTTCCTCACAAAGCTATAAAAGTAAAACTTAATTTAAAATTTTCCGGCGCAAAGCTTAATTAAACTTAAGGAGGATATAGTATATTCCACCGCCCCTTAAGAGGTTAAAATATGTATGACCGTAAACAAAAAACGATTTATATACATATATACCCGGCATTCAAGACCATGGATAAGGATTCTGCGTGCTACATCAAAAGAATATTTTGCCATTTTAGAAAATATATCTTTCAAAGAATGGACGTTATTTCGAAGTTGTGTAAAATATATTTCTCTAGTTAAGAATCTTATATTTATTATTTCTTGTTTCAACAGCCATTGTATAAGGTCAGTCAACTTCTTATTTTCCTTTTATTGTTGAGTCGGTGTACGATGCCCATTCGTATATTTAAAATATCTCCTCGGAAATTCACATTTTTTATTCCTTTTTTCTGTGTACTTTTATCAAGAGATATCTCTTTTTTTCCCTTGGATGTTAAAACACTTTTTAAATATCTACTTAATTTTATGTTTTAAAATAGTACGCATAATTTGTCAGCTTTTAACACATAAAATAATAAAATAAGTCTATAATTTAAAATATCAATAGAACTAAGAAAAAATATATGCATATTTAGAAGAGTGCAAATAAAACAAAAGTGAAAATTATTAATTTCCAGAGAAGATATGTTAATCAAACGAATTTATTCAACTGTATACTTTACATAAGAAAAGGGATTTGAAAATTGAATGACTAGAAGTCATAACCTCTTGGGATTGAGCGACCGTCGTCCGTGCCACATAAAGTGCTCAGACTCCTTTATTATTTTCACTAGTCAATTTTCGTTGTAAATATTGCCATATTTAATCCGAGCCTTTTCCCGATTCAATTAGGCGAAAAGTTCTGTTTTGAAAAACCGGTGATAAAGGCTTAAAAGTTCTGCAAAAGACGCCTGTCCCGAAGAGGTTAAAATACATGGCCTATTGATTACAGAGGGAAACGAAAGAATACAGGTGCAATATGTCGTAAAAACAGTTTGCCATACCCAGCTGGTTATCGCTCAAATGCCCTCATTCGGGCCAAACAAGACAAGTTCGTGGAAAAAAGAATGAATTCTTTGACATCAGCTACATTTCTCGAAATGAAAAAGTGATCTGTTTTTGATTTGATTAGACAGTACTTTTGAGGCCTATAGCTGCTATGGCTGTCACATCGATCGGTCCTGTATACGCAGAAACAGAGACAAGACAGAACAATTTTTTATTACACATATCCATTATATATATTTTATTACACTACAAAGGAACAACACACCATCCATGTCCGTACCCGGATTCGAACCAAGACCCCTCGGCGTGGCAACAGCTGCCGCTACTGACCACGCCACTGGGTGACAATGATCTGTTTTGTTTAAGCATTTTAAATGATATAAACAAATGCAAAGAAATACAGGTTTGAATTGGCAGGTGCATCAAAACATGTGGATGTGTTCAGTGTTGCCATTGGGCTACTTTTCTAAAATTCACATCTCTTGATTAGCACCATTTTTTTGAAACGGCAAAATTCCGTTTGTTTTCGCCTTTATTAATATGTCAGTAAATAAGGCGCATTTTACGATTTCAAAAAAGTGGTGCCAGTCAAGAACCTGAATTTAAAATAAGTAGCCCATCTGGCAACACTGGATGTGTTTGGATAGAATGGTAGTAGATTTTATTGCTAAATTTTCAGCATCAAAATCAGCCACAATATTTTATTTTTATTTTTATTCTTTTTCTTTACTTTATGCTTGCTGTTACTATCACCGTTGCATATTTTTTAAACTTACTTCATTTCATTTCATAAAAATTAAACTTTAAAAAATTCTTTAACATTTTTTTATTTTGCATGTACTTTTTAAACTTCTTATCGTAAATAAATGAAAATGAAATATTTATTTTTTTTTAAAAGTCTTTCGTGTAATATGAAGAAGATATTTTCTCCGTAAAGTAAATTTTAAAAGATAAAAGAAACTAACAATAATTTGCATTTTCATTCCTGGAAGGCTTAAATGAGTTTAAAAACACATTCAACATTGAATTTCAAATAAGATAATGCTTAATAAACTATAGTACAATGATTAGGTAATCCCTCCTTCAGGAATTATTGAAAGCTCAAATATTAAATTTTAATACATTAGCTAAAGGGCAGAATAAATGTTATTTTTGTAGCAAAGATTTATTCAACAAAAAATCTACTTAAGCAGCGTAATCATTTTTACATAAATTGGTTCTCGCGATATATTTTCTTTTATTTTCAGTTAAAGCGCGTGATATTTAGAAGGTAATTTGGAAAAAAATATGATAAACTTTTGTTAAAAAAATTATCTTAAATTTACATTCGAATATATTTTATTCTTACTGAAAAGGCAAATTTTACATCATCATCATTTTTAAGACAAAGAAAAATATTGATAATAAATAAAGGTAAATATTAGAGATATATAATTACTTAATTAATTTTAATTTTTGAAACTAAAATGTAACCCAAAAATTCGACTTTTGTAAAAATGTAATATGGTTTATCCTTCTTTTTTAAACATTGTGTAATTTACAATTAATGATAATTAATCTAACAATTAGTTTTATTTACATTCTTCAAATTTTAAGAATTGTTTATAATGAATAAAATGTATTAGAATGATAGAAACGTGTTTATATATTTTTTTCTCAATGTATGTATGTATGTCGGCCGATTATCTACGCTGTGGGATATAGGCCCTAAGGGGTGGGATGCCCTCCGTGGGGGTCTTTCTAAGGGAACCTAACCCGTATTTACGCAAGGTTCGAAGAAAACCACGGAAAACTCCGAACGGTTAGGCCGACGGTCGCGATTGGGTTCGAACCCAGCACCTACTGTCTACCAGTTTGAGGTCAGAACCTCTCGGCCACTGGTGGGGCCTATTTTTTTCTCAAAACACAAATGTTTATACAAAAAATTAGAATAAAACTCTAAGAATGATGTCATAGAAGAGTGATAGCTATTCAATAATTCAGGAATTACCAGTCCGTGGAAAAATATTGGTCGCACACAGAAAAATCTGGGCATTAATCGCCTTTTTTATTTCACAATAATAATAAAACAAAAATATTTTCCTAGAAACTGCTATAATTGCGAACGGTTGATGATTAGTTTTGGAAATTTAAATTATAGCATGCACTGTTAAATACATTAATATACATTTTTAGGATCCTTAAATGTTATATGTTTCATGTTATGAAATACAACATAGTCATTACTTGTTTGATTTTGCATTCAAATGCAATAAATACACAATGAAAGAGAAAATACATTTTGCATTTTTGCAGTAGTATTAAAGATTTAAAATAACGATAAATAGTAACAATCGGGATGTTTTTGAAAAGGAAAAGCTATTTTAGCAAAGGTTGGCTTAAGATCTGCAAACAGTAAAAAATTTTGATTGATACATAACAGGGGAGAATCGTCAAAGGGAAGCTAATACCTATTGTTTAACAGCATTTACAAGAAATCTTCAAATCTTTTTGTCGTTTTTTTATATAAAACTCAAACTAACTTTAAAACTTTTAAGTAATTAAAAAAATTCAAAGTTTCATTTTAATGATTATATAGACATTTGCAATTTTATCATAAAAAATGAAGCGTTTATATTCAACAGGTCATTTTATATTGTAAAATTGTAGATCTAATCAATAGTACACTGTTGAGATGCATATACCTGTGTATTTCCCTTTAATACTAGACCGATATATTTGTATATAATAAAATCTTTAACATATCAATTAAACCTCAAATGAATTCTATTCAAAAACCCTTCATCTGGTAGTATAAAAAACAAATTTTAGGCTAAGATCGTAATTTTAACAGTATTTTGAACCACGTAGATATAATGTACTTCAGTTACATCTTCAAGACCGACTTTAACAAGGAAATTCATTTCAGATGTATGCATCTACATCTGGGAATGTTTAGGGTGTTTTAACTGGCACTCTGCGAAGAGCAGATTTTTTAAACGCCCTCATCTGGTATAGGGCAGTCCCGTATAGATGAAGTCTTCACACGGTGAGACGACATATTTCCTGGACAATTTCAATGGAGATTAGCACGTCAAGAAAATAGGGAATACTTGGACTGAACCCACACGCATTATTAACAGTTCTGTGGATAGAGCTTAAGTTAAGGTCTCAACTGTAAACTTACTTTTAATTTTCTAATCTTCTTTTATTGTCTTTATATGTGGTTTGTGATTGAAAAGATAAAGTTTCTGATCACGCTTTTGATCAGGTTAATTGATCATGCTGAACTTATTCCTAATTAGCCTACAATAGTTATAATGTGTTTTTTAGGCTAAGATTAATTGTATTTTTTATTATACACCATATTTACGTTTCAAAGAAATTAAAAACCTCAGATGATAAACATGGTATGTGACAAAAATGTGGAGTTAATAATACATAATTGATAATAACCGATGGTATTCAACAATCTGTTAAATAAGTGTCTGAAAAAAAGAAACTAAACCCACAGAATTTCTATTTGATAAAGGAGGCATTTGACCCTAAAAACACGTAATTTTACTTGATAAAAGTGATTTTGAGTTTATTTTATCAATTGAAGGATTTTCTACTCAACACCTTTACCATCTGAGTTTTGAAATTAATATAAGTGTGGTTTGCCAGATTTAAATTTCCGAATTTAGATATTCGTCAGATATAGAGCATTAGGGCACCTATCATTGCTTTATCAATATAAGGTGAAAGATAAAGCACTAAAATATGAGGTGCAAAACATGTTTTTAATAGTGTATGAGCACGGCTTAGTAACAGACATTGTATTTATGTTACACACTTTAGCTTGTAAATTTTAGAATTTGCTGTAGCAGCGAACAAAATTAAAATTGTGTTTATATCTTTGAAAATCAAATAAAGAAAATCATGACATACTGAAAAATTCTCAGATATGAAGCCATATAATTAAAGTGGATTGATAAATGATTTAAATTGTGTTTTTCTTTTAACGGAAAACAATTTTTTGGTAATATAACGATATCGAAACAATACACCAGGAGTGTTTTCCCCAAAAGGTTTCAAGGAGGCACCCCGTCTTTTCGGAAATTAGTTTAAAAACTAGCGCCCCTCTTGCCCCTCATTTGGAAAAAATGCAGCCCTTACTGCTGTTGCTTCCGTACTGAACGCGCACCTGCTAGTTCTTTTCTCATCCATACACTTAGGATCATGCGTTTTCCAAACTTGCATTGCCGTAGACAAGTCATAATAGTTAAGTTTGTGTTAGACAAATTTCAGGTCGATGACACGACGTTTTCTGATCCAAAAAGAAAATGCACCAATAAAGTAAAAGTGACTAAAGGAGAGGGAAAAATGTATGAAAAAAATCTTGTTCTTCTAACCAGGAGTGATTCTGTTCCGAAATTTCCAAAAATTCAGGACATTCGGTTCCGAAAATTAAAAAAAAATAAGTCACCAATAAAAAAATTAGCCATAAAATGTATCGCGAATTTCAAAAATTGGTCGCCGAAAATTTTCGTCAATGCTTCGCTGAAAAAAACCGCAAATTTTATCAAGGAATTGCGGGAAAAAGCGTATTTCGTTAAAGAATCGGTGTAAAAAGCTTACGAATCGCAGCAAAAATGGTAATTTCGATGAAAGGATTGCAGTAAAGAGCATTAATTTCCTTAAAATGTACCAGACAAAAGCGTGAATTTTGTCAAAGTACCGAGGGAAAATGCGAATTTCGTCAAAGAGTCAGAGAAATGATGCAAATAAAAATCCGACAAAAACTTCGAATTTCATCCAGGAGCCATCAAAAGAACGCGAATTTTGTCTGAGTATCGCTTGTAAAATGCGAATTTGCTAAATAACCACCCCCAAAAACGGAATTTTGTCTAACGATAATAGAAAAAATGCTATTTTATTTTTCAAAGGGTCGCTGAAGAAACGTGAATTTTATTAACGTACAACCGATAAGAAGAGCGAATTTCGTCAAAATGCTGCGGAAAAAATGCGAATTTCATCAAAGGGCCGCAAAAAATGCAGTTTTTACGATCTTTCGACAAAATTTACCGTTTTTAGAAATTCTTGACGAGATTTGCGTTTTTTGCGATTCTTTGTCAAAATTTACGTTTTTTTTTGGGGGGGGAGGGGGATTCTTGAACGAAATAAGCATCTTTACCCGATCTTCTAACAAATTCGCATTTTTTCCATGATCCTGTGACGAAATAAGCATTTTCTTCAAGAATTTACTAATAAGTTTTTTTTTCGATCATTTGTCAAAATTTGCGATATACTTTGTCCGAAATTCGAGAGTTATGACCGATTTCTTTAACTTTTGGAAATGATTATCTTAATTTTTCCTAATTTTAGGGACAGAATCACAGAGGTAATTCTACGCCCCCCCCCCCCCCAAAAAAAAAAAAAATCACAGAAAATTTTTTGAAAGGTTACAACAGAGGTGGGAAGAAGAGGGCCCTCTTCCGGTACGAACAGTGTGCTTTTTTCACACCTCGTTTTCGAGATTTTCATATTTTGGAAAGATATTTATTTGGCTACTGGAAAAAAAATGAATCGAACTGCCGCATCAAAAAATGCAGCAATATTCTAGATTCAACTCTATAAAAGTGCCCATTCCACAATTGTAACGCCTGGGGCATGTTAACATGGTTTAACATTCCTGCGGCATGTTAAACCTGGGAGTATACTCTGCACAAAGAATTAAATCTATATAACAAGAATTCTCGAAGCAGTATCTAAACAGAACTTTTCCAGTTGTTTTCAGAAATTGGACACATCTGTTATAAAAATAACTTTGCAAACAAATAATCATAAATCGAGGGAACATATGTTTTTTGTTTATTAACAGATTCACTTTAATTTCATAGCTCAGTTATTATTTACGACATAACATCTGGCAGCATTTTCATCATTCCTGTTATTTCCAAAGACAAGTAATTCTATAGGATTCTTAAAAATTCAACTTTGAAAAAAAATGTGCATTTTTAACTTCGTATTTCGTTTTGACACTGCATATCATACAAAACTTAATTTACTTTTCTTTCTTCCTTTATTTCCTTCTTCTTTTTTTTATACATGTTCGAAAGTTTTTAAGACATTTTGTTTCCAAACTTCATATCTGAAATAATTCAAAATTTAAAGTATTTTTTTAAGCAATTCAAAATTTAAAGTTTTTTTCCCTCTGAAGTGGTGTTCGACAAAAGAGGAAAAAGAAGTCGAAAAAGTTTTTCTCTATTCTTCTAATAACTAAAAAATTAAGAAATTATGAATAGTTTAAATTTCTCCTTTGAGAAGGCATAAAGATGTTTTGGTTCAAGATATTTGCAATTAAAAACAATATTTAGCAGACTATACAGTAATTATCTCCTTAAGGAATTAGTGAAAGAGGATGTTTTAAATTTTAACCCTAATACCCTCTGCGTAGAGTAAATGTGATTTTTTAATGTGAGAAAAGTTTTACTTTTACAGCGTTATTTATTTTTATGAAAAGTATTTTATATTTCGAGATAAACTGTGAAAATTTAAGAAATTATTTGAAAAATAAAAATATGTTGTTAAATGTATGATATTTAAACAATGCTTATCTGAAATTACGAGTGATTTCGTTTTTCTTTTAATTTTAGATCTTGGAAAATTTTTGTATCTTGAAATCATAATTTTTAATTAAAAAATATAGAAATATTAACAAATTTAAGAAAGTAAACCAAACATTTTTAATTAAAAAATAACTATAAAAATTCGACTGTAATAAAATTTTCAATACTTAAACATTTTCTATTGTGCTCAAAATAGTGAAAATACACTTATAATTTTACATTTTGGTAAACATTATACTCGGAAAAAGAGAAATACCAAAGATTGATTAAGATTAAAATTTGGAAAAATATAGTGAATTTCCTTTGAAACAATCTTCAATATTCTTTAGTCGTTTAAAAGTAGGATTTCATTTGCAGATTTGTTGAAAATTTTAAAATTATTTTTAATGTATTCTCATTTTGCACAGTCTATAGATTTTAGTATGTCTATCAAGTAAATTAAAATAAAAACAAATTCGAAAGAGACACAAAAATTAAATAAATTTTAGAATTCTTAGAATATTAGTCTATTAAATTGCACATAGCATAAAAAAGGAAATCTTTTTTTCTTTCGAATTGCTTTTTTGCTTCGATTCGCTAAAAGCAAATAATTTCAAATGAACTATTAATGCCATACTTATCATTCTCAATATCGGATATGCCATATTAAACACCCTGTAAAATACAACTATTATATGGTAGACTGAAAATATTTACACGAGTTAGTTCAACAAAAACCACACGGCCAGACGAATTAAATTCATAAACACTTTTCAACCTTTTGGAATGTGATAAAAACAGACAGTTGTTTCGCGAGTTAATTATATAGCTACATACTGTGCATTTAATTTTAATACTATAAATATTTAATAATAAACTATTGCTGTAAAATGAATTTTAAAAGTCGTTTACATAAATTATATTATTGGCTACAATTTTTTTTTTTTTTTTTTTTTTTTTTACAAAAAGGAATAGATAAAAAAAAAACGCATTTTTTACACACAATATCTTTGAAAACTGACAATAGTTTTCATATTTGTCGAATTTGTTTGTTAATATTCCGAGTTTTCTAGAGTGGCCTCCGTAATGAATAGGTCTGGCTTTGTGCGAGGCATTCGGTATTTTTTGGAAAATTAAAATACGGAATAGTTATTTATTGACATTTCAACACTGTGTTCCAACTTCCCTTTGTCTCTTTTCATATGTTAATTTTTCATTTAAATTTCACGAAATATTTTAGAATCTTTCTTTATAACGATGCAGGAAAAGTAGGAACACTAAATATTTCTCGCAAAAATTAATACTAGAGTCAATAAATCTATAAAAGGAGTCCTTTCGACATTCATTTAAATGTTTAAAGTATGTCATAAAGCAAGTATTAACTAAACAATAGTCAGTTAAAAGTTGTTTAACCCCTTGAGGGGCTGTGGTATATATTTTATTCCACCTAATTTAAACGAGATTCTCACCAGAAACTTTTAAAGAAATTTATATTTTTAATTTTGGCAGCAACATGTTAAAAAATAGCTTTTTAGGTGCGTTCGTAATTATATAATACGTAGCACCTATAGTGGTCGTTCAGTCCGTCCGTCTGTCCGTCTGTATGTCCGCATATAACAACGCAAAAACTACCCAGCCGAATCGTTTGAAATTTAAAATACATAATTATTACATAATTTTGTCGAGTCATTTCAAATTTTATGAAAATCGGATGAATAGATCAATTACAGGGGCAATCAAAAGTATTCCATTACATTGCGTTCAATGGGGAAAAAGTTTCAAATGCATTTTAATCGTTTGAAATTTAAAATACGCAATTATTACATAATTCTGTCGAGTTATTTCAATTTTTTTGATAATCGTGTGCATAGATTAATTACAGGGGCAATCAAAAGTATTCAATTACATTATGGTCAATGGGGAAAAAGTTTCAAATATATTCTATAAGTTTGAAATTTAAAATACATAATTATTACATAATTTTGTCGAGTTATTTCAAATTTTATGAAAATCGGATGCATAGATCAATTACAGGAACAATCAAAGGTATTCCGTTACATTACGGTCAATAGGGAAAAATGCTTCAAATGCATTTTAATCGTGTTACACTCATGCGAATTTAATAAAATTTATATGCAACTATGAAGTGCATATTATAATATACATCTTTCATAATTTGTGATGCAAAGAACATTTGTCATTGATTCACAAGGCTACACAAAAGTATTCCATTACATAATGGTATAGGGAGAACATTGTTTGATGAGCGTTTTAATTGTAATTCACTATTTAGAATTTTATGAGATTGATATATGAAAGTAATATTTTTAAAACATCGTTATCGTACGAACGCACCTAATTTGCTACGCTTCACGTGCAATTTCCAACTTGTTCTTATTTTAAAACAAAAACTTTCGATTTTTCCGGTGAGAATTCAATATTATAGAGACATTATTACTTGCCCTTCATAAGGTTAAACAACGAAGACAAATAGTGCGTTACGTATAGATTGTGAAACCCTTTATTATAAAGTGTCCTGGAATAATAAATCAGGGTGGATAAAAACACAAAGTGCTAATATTACGCGTAGTTGTGATGGAATCTGGGAGATGGTAATGCGGGTTCTGTGTAGAAAGTCTCCGAGTTAGCTTAATCACCAACAATTGCTAAAAATTAATTTATTTCATTTGTTGAACTAATCACTGGACGAAGCACGTAAGAATTAACGCTCAATTTAAAATTTGCGAGATACGTAATGTGATCTGAAGACTGTACGTTTATTAGAAAGTACATTGTTTATTGAATGAATTTGTTGTGTGTTTCATATACTTTCAAAATGTTGTACGTGATTTCGGATGCGTTCAAGATGTAGATTGTAGTTGAAAAATATACTGTGCAATAAGTGTGCTGGGATAATAACGCCATACACTGGCATTATTACTCCGGTAGATTCTTTTCAATGTGGGAATTACATCCGAAAAAAGTTTATTTTTTATTTATTTTTATGCATGAGAGAGCATTAATAGTACGAGATCCGGCTGCAGAATCAGTGTACCCATCGAGTGTTTGCTGAAAACCAAATTTTTACACATATTTATGATTAGGAGAATTTATATCTACCAGGTTGCCTATCAAAATGTGGCCGCTAGTATTTTTAATTAAATTATTAATAATTCATAATCCGTAAGAAATTTCACTGACTTGTTTTTTCAATAAAATGTCGTCTACTTTACGGCAACATCTATAATGACTCTGAAAAATCATGGTTGCCGTTGCGCACCTGGCCGCACCTCTTCGCAGCCAGGTATACACAGGTATGATTTTGTTACATTTATACACCCACAACGTACATTCATAATTTATATATCAAATTAAAGCTAATTTTTTTCTGTTTATTATTGTATACGGTTGCCTAATTAAATCCTGCCGCAAATAAGGGTTGCTGGCTGTTAAATATAGTAAATAAAAGCGGTGGAGTGACGCTGCAGAATTGTTTGTTTCATATACTGTTAAAAATCTGCTGCATTTTGTTGCAACGCACTCCACCGCTTGTATATAATATCTCTATTCCAACCAATGAGAAAGCTCCCTTTCACGGCCAAGTAACCGTTTTCTATACAAGCAAGGGAGTGCGTTGCAACAAAATGCAGCAGATTTTTAACAGTGTATGAAACAAACGATTCTGCAGCGTCACTCCACCGCTTTTATTTACTATATTTAACAGCCAGCAACCCTTATTTGCGGCCAGATTTAATTAGGCAACCGTATGTAATAATAAACAGAAAAAAATTAGCTTTAATTTGATATATAAATTATGAATGTACGTTGTGGGTGTATAAATGTAACAAAATCATACCTGTGTATACCTGGCTGCGAAGAGGTGCGGCCAGGTGCGCAACGGCAACCATGATTTTTCAGAGTCTTTATAGATGTTGCCGTAAAGTAGACGACATTTTATTGAAAAAACAAGTCAGTGAAATTTCTTACGGATTATGAATTATTAATAATTTAATTAAAAATACTAGCGGCCACATTTTGATAGGCAACCTGGTAGATATAAATTCTCCTAATCATAAATAGTGTAAAAATTTGGTTTTCAGCAAACACTCGATGGGTGCACTGATTCTGCAGCCGGATCTTAGACTATAATGTCATTATTGAAAACTAAGAACTACAAAGAGAAATTCTTATGTCCTAAATATTGCTAATTTTTTCATGTCAGAAGAACAAACTATCAAAGGATTATTAGTGCCATCCTGATATTACAATCAATGGTAACTGAGAGTTGATTACTTGGGCAATAGAGTTTGCATTGTTAGAATTGGACAATTTACATGTCGTTATTCAATCTTATTTTATAGTTTTGTTTTCAGGGCGTTATTACCCACTAAGTCCTATTACTACATTTTATGAATACATTTCTGCTAAAATATTCATTCTTGTGTGCATAGTCAATACGTTGCTGCATGAAGTATTAGATTTGTTTAAAAAAAAGAATCTAAAACTAAATCGTCAAAACTGGAAGAACCTTTTTTTGATCTGATTACTCCAGGATACATTTTATTCAAAATACCGTAATGGAACTTCTCCGTTAAAAAGATGAAACATAACAATTAAGTACTCAAAAAATGAAACGAAAAAAAATCAGAAATCCTTCAGTAGAGGAGAGCTAATTTTAAAACCCTTTCGAGGTCGGTGTCTTTATAAAAGGATACATAATGTTTATTTTACTGACAGCCAGAGTATTGAATTAAAAATTTCCTTATCCTCTTTAGACTTGAGGTACACAAATGTGTACCTCCATTCTTTTCCTCTTAAAAACTAAACTGTTCGATTTTTTTACATTTTTACTTGACTTCTATACAGCTGAATGCTTTTTGCTTTAAAACAAAACCAATAAATGTCAACATTGATGAATATTACCTGATAAAATAAAAATTATTTTCAACCAAGATTCAAAAATATCTTCAAGTCATTGTGGCCAAGAAAGTAAAAAATATTCATGATTATTTAACTTAAATACTTTGCAATAAAAAAATTTGAGGATTTGCTGAATATTTACTTGTTTAAAGACCTTAATTTTGTTATTGCGTAAATTTATATTACTGATAGTTAAACTGATATTTTTAGAGGATTAATATTTTTATATCCATATTTATAAACTTAAATTACCAGTCCCCTAAAGTACTGATTTCATAAAAATGACTCTTTTTGCCATCTATGGTGTCATTTTGATTATTTAAAAACAATAAATATATATTTGTAGACTTATTTTGTGCTCAGGTCTGAAGAGGTTACATAGCATACTTGAAAATATGCTAATTCGTATTTTCTAATGAGTTCGTTTATAAATTCTAGTGTACGTTAATTATTTTAAACAGAGTTCCTTCGTTCCGGAAAAGGTTAAGAATAAAATTTTTCTCCCATGAGCGAAAACGCTTAATAAAATTCATATTTTGGATTACAAATGTTGAACACTAGCAAATTTTGCCGCATACATTAATTGGTTTCTCTAAAAAATCTTGAATTAAACAAAATATATTTAACAAAAAATAAAATAAAATAAAATCTTTCTACTAATTCATGATCAAAATATGCATAGTTGTTATCCTATTTTTATAATCGTACATTATAGATCAAAGTCTATAATGACGTCATAATAGACAAAAAATCTCTAATATTATTGTAATACCTGTGTTTATGTATTTTCTTGTAGGTTTGTTATCTTGAATTTTCCGTTGCTTTATAAAACTGCTGCTGAGATATGGCGGAATATACTAAAATTTTCCACATCTCTTTAACCTTCTTAGGAGGGTTGGATTACTAAATTCTCCGAAACATATGTTTAAATAATTTTTAATAGATTTGTATCCCGAATTTCACGCGTCTGCTTAAAAGAGCTGCTGAGATAAGACGAAATATCCTTAAACTTGCGACCACCCCATTAAACTCTCTAAGGTGGGAATTTCTAAAACCGATAACATGCATGTTTAAGTAGATCAGTTGTTCTTTATTCAGGTCTTTATTTAAAACAGATACTGATGTATACCGAAACGACTTTAAAGTTTCAATATTCTTCCCTTTAATCCTTTTAAAAAAGGACCGAATTTATAAAATCGCTGAAATGCATGCTTAAATATTTTTTAATAGGTTTGTTATCCTCAATTAACTTGCTTCTACATAAAATTGCTGCCAGTGTATGGTCAAATGTTCTAAGGTTTTTGACTCCCTATCCTTTCTTAACACCATTTCTAAAGTTACCAAAATACGTGTTTCAACATGCTTTTAATAAAATGTAGAACACGCAGAATCTATCATTAATTTAAAAAACTTAAAAGAATTAATTTTCAGCTGAGATATTCATGTCAACCCTTACTAATTTTAGTATATTACAAGGTGTGTAAGTTCATATAAATAGTTTCACAAAAAATTAAGTGCACATTACTGGTATGAACAGCAACTTCTTAAAATCGGAAAATGAACTTTCACTGCGTTGCGTTTTACTTTTGAATGTTTATCTAAATATCCTATTTCATTGTGTGAACAAAAACAAATTTTTTATCAATATATTCCGATAGCGTTGGAAAGTGTTTCAAAATGTATGCTGGGATGCAGGTTTTGTCATTCATGTTAATTATAAAACAAGAAATAATAACAAAAAAAATTATAAAATAAAGATAAAAGACTAAAAGAAAATTTGTTCTCGCAATTGCCAAAAAGTTAATTTATTTGGCACAAAGGGATATCTTATTAAAAATCCGCATATTGTTAATGATTTTTCTATTTCAATTCCTCAAAAGATGTGTGTACAAAAGTTCATTTTCTGTTTAAACTTGTGCCTTGATTTATTTCATTTACTAAATTTGGAGATTCTGAGTAAAAATAGTTTTCTTATAAATATTTTTCCAAATTCTAAAACATTTTTGACGTAGTAATAAGCCATCACTGGTTCCTATGAAAATATATATTTACAAGGAAGGTCTCCATACGGGCATACTCAGAAAAATCTGAAAAAATTACAGAATGTTCTTCTCATATAGTTATATATGTTTATAAAAAAAAATTGGCGGAACCTCCTTATAACGTCCGTAAAAAAATAATAAAAATTTCGTTTCTTTGGCGATTTATCTCCGGTTGGCGAAAAAACGAAATTTTGAAAAATACGCTTTTAAGCTTCGAATACTTTTTAAAGAAAAAACTTTCTATGTTCAATTTATTTAAATAAGTTTAGTTTAAGTAATTTTAGTTTTGCATTTTTACTTTACTTTAAGTGTAATTTTGTCATATACGTTTATATGTACTTATAACAAAATGAAATTAATATATTTTATCATTTAAAACACAATTTAAATTGATTAAAATTGTTCCAAATTGAAAGATACACTGTTAAAAATCTGCTGCATTTTGTTGCAACGCACTCCCTTGCTTGTATAGAAAACGGTTACTTGACCGTGAAATGAAGCTTTCTCATTGGTTGGAATAGAGATATTATATACAAGCGGTAGAGTGCGTTGCAACAAAATGCAGCAGATTTTTAACAGTGTATGACACGGTCAATTCATCGTGCTATGGAGCATTCTCATTGGTCAGAAGAGAGAGATTCTATAAAAGTAGTGGAGTGACGTTGCAGTAAGTGCTGCAGATTTTTAACAGTGAAGTCAATTAAAATCGATTTTCAGATTAGTTAAAATCGTCTGCTTTTGGCGAGGAAATGCACTGCTCGCCATATCCCGCGTCGCTTTCAGCTTTTCACGCCAATTATTCCAAACTATTTTATTTTTTTACATATCTAATAATGTAATTCCGCCGCTAATTTTCACTGATCCTTTATTACCTACATGAGTAGTTTAATTCGTATTTTTTTCAAAAAATTCTGAGTATGCTCCCAATGGAGACCTTCCTTGTTAGATCTAATTATCCGTTTAACTTTGAAACTTGTTTACGTATACATAGAAAAATGGTAATAAGTACGAATGGGACAAAAATATTTCAGTGCCTTGAACAAACTTTATGTGAAGAATTTTAATGCAGAAATGATAGGTTATTGAAATAGATTGATGTGTTATCTTACAACAGAAAGACCCGATAAATATTTTATTTCTAACAAAAGCGATAAGAACAAAAAGGAAAACTCGGATAATGGGGGTAATATTTTGTTAAAAAATCTTTACGGATAGATAAGCTTTAAATAAAACAGCTTTCTCTACAACTTTTGCAAATTTAGTAGCGAGCTTAAAAAAACTAGTAAAAAATAAGTATTTGTAACAAAGAAATGTAATTAATCCTTTTGACTCAATAGGAGACAAACTTGTAGTGTATTAAGTTGTCCCAAAAGTTTCTGTCGTGTTTCTACAAAGCATGCTAAGAAAATTTCGATAGTGGCGATATTTAATTGAAGAACGTTTGTGAAAATCTCTTGAACAAACTTTCTTCAATCTTTCCAGTAGTCTAATAATGCCTTCTTCAAAACAATTTTTGATTTGTTGGCAAAATACTTATTAAGATGATTTTTTATGTTATTTAAGTAATTCATTTTATTTTGCTTAAGAAAATGTTTGAGAGAAAAAAAAGTAGTCCAATGGAGCAATGTCCGGAGAGTAGGGAGGATGGTTCAGACTATTTCAATTGAATGCAAGGAGTTTGTTTTGGATAGTCAAGGATATATGTGAAATGGAATTATCATAATGAGAGATAATTTTGGTTTGTTTGCTTGTTCGGGGTAGTTCCTGGCAATTGCTGCCTTCAGTTCAACCTGTTGCAAATTGTAATTTTCAGAGTTGAGGGTCTGGTTTGGTGGAAGTATCTTGTAGTAGATCCTATTTAACCAAATAAAGACCAAAACTTTCTACTATAAAAGTCCGGATTTAGCGACAGGAATGGGATCCTTTACCTCAGTTAGATCAGGATTGTTTGCGTTCTTGGTTTGTGTAAAGTATCAAAATTTTATCTGGGGACCAATCTTTTCATAAAAGGATCCTTCTCGCTGTTGAAAATTTGGTGCATAATTTTACAACCCAACAGGTCGACCACCATCAACTATTTTTATATTCTATTCGCACCAGTATTTTATAAAACCCGTTTTAAAGTATTTTTATTTTGAAAAATTTGTCAAAGTGTGAGTAAAAGATTCCTGTTTGCAGATAGTCGTACCACTTGAATTAAGATAAGCCACATGAATTGCAAAAGGAAGCTTTTTGGACATTCTTTAAATGGGAAAAGCAATTCCTTGCGTTCGACTGAGCCATTCCGATTCACGCTCTTCGAACGTTGCTCCGTTCGAAAATTTAACTATTAGACAGACATGTGCAAACATAATCCTGTTTAAGGAGACTAATCTTAACATGAAAGGTTTTTTAAATCATTTTGAAAAAATCGCTTTATTCTATTAATTGTAAATCCGGATAACGCATAATGTTAAACAGACTTTTCACAAAGCAGTCTTCTTAATTCTCTTAATGATTTCTTGTTAAAAAAAATAAATTTCAATAATTTCACAACAATCTTTCAAGAAAAAAATCAGGTTGATATGCGAACGTGACGGGTGCATTTCTCGATATTATTCTGCGCTTTTTTCTATTATTGGATTTAACTTCACACAGCGGTGACAAGCCATAGAGTGCGTCAGTCAGGACAAATTCTGAAATTTTAACTTCTTTCTGCTTTGTTTACAATCTGTTAAAACAGGGAATAAGATGTTTGAATTTCAGAATTTGTCTCTTGACTCATGTATTGTGACGTTTGCCACTTTAGCGTAACATAACAGATTTCACTGTAACACTTGGCAGCTTTTAAAAGTTTGTTCTGCTTGTTTAATAACAATAAGGAACATTTAAATTAGTGGCAGCACTTTTTGGGCATCTTGTGTCAATTTTTTGTGTTCATGTTAAACATTTTTAAAAATAATTTGCTTAAAAAAACTCTTATTCACTTTTTTAAAAGTAAGAATTGCCTTAGAAATGAGTATATGATATTCTCAAATATGAGTGAATATCTGGACTGGAAAGTAAGCTTGTCATTAAATATTAATATGATCTCTTGTTACTTCATAAAATAACAATAGAAGTTATTTAGTAAATTTGCACGCTATAATGTATGTTATAGCGCTAAGTGTATGTAAGGTAAATACTCGAAATTTACAAATTACATCTTAAAGAAATGCCTTATACAGCTCGGGAAAATACATCGGCGAATTTGATGCATACGTACTCATTCACATCAACACAATCACATTCCACACTTCTCGCAGAAAAATCTTGCCATGGATTTATTGGAAAAAAATCAGAATTCTGGAGCTTGGTGGATTTTACCACGAGCATTAAAAGTTAAAAAAATGTATATGCTTTTCTTAATTTTAAGAACTAAGTTCTGGGAGCTATCATAAGATCAAAAAGGCTCAAATAATGATTACATTTTTCTTATTTTTAAGTCTCCAAATTTAAAAGCGAATTGCGTTAAAATTAATTTATTTAAAAATAAGAACCACTATGTACTCGTTATTTTTTAGAGTAAGAATTGCTTCAAAAACAAATACATGATATGTTCGAATATGAATGACAATCTGAAAAGTCGGCTTGTCGTTAAATATTAATATAATCTCTTGTTACTCTATTCTTTCTCTAAAAAAATGAGTATATGTGTTTCATGAATTTAATTCTTTCGGGTCCAATTTTTTTCAAATTTTAGAAAAAAAACTTATTGTTAATAACATTAACACTATCTATTCAATTAGATGAATTAGAGTTTAACGAATATTTCATCAAATTTAAAATAGCTCGATAAAATTCTTCAATGATTATATATATTTAATTTCAAATCATTCAATTGTATTGTATAGATATTGTGTTGTTACATGCGGACAAACTCACAGACACACGAATAGATCACACAAAGAATATAGGTGATACATATTTATATAATTAAAATGCATAATTATAATGCATAAAATGTTTAATTATAGTTTATAAAATTACAAACACACCTAAAAATGTAAAAGACAATTGAAAATGCATTTCAAGCTGTTATTGCTTATTAGCAGTACAATCAGATTTTAATACCTCGAACCTCCTTATCTCGAAACCCTTCATATCTCAAGAAAAGAAATTTCCCCTGATTTCCATCAAAATTCTTATACATTTTTCTCATAGTTATCTCGAAATATGTTTCCAAAACCCTTGATAAGTCAAAATTTGAGTTGCAGAAATGACATTACAGAAAACAACACACATTACAATTACAGAAATGGCATTAATCATAAAATATATGTATATAGCTTTAGATCTAATGATCAAATCTTAAAATTGTAATGCCACTTTTCATGCTTGTTGATCAATACGGATAACTGGTACTAATTTCAATGTCAAATGTTCCATATTTTAGGAGAAATAGCTGTGAAACATAATCATTATCTTAATGAGTCGTTTCCCAAAATTGTTTCATAAAAGAGTTTCATTAGGATATTTTATATATAGGGTAGATACAAGTATATTTAAAATAAATGCAAAAAAAAAATATAACGTACAATAAACTTTATCTTGTAAACGATTTTTTAAAAGTATAATATAACGGCGATCGCATCTTTATTTTAAAGTTTTATAGATCTCTGTATTTCAAACATATAGAGTATGAAAGCATTAGAGAAGAAATTAACCATTATCAACATCTTAACGATTATTAATGCTCATGAAATTAAGCTATCAATTATAATTTGATTGACATGTTTATATTAGCTGATTATTGAAGACAATAATGTCTCATTAAATTTCTTCACTTGAGATAAGTATTAGATACAGGATTATAATTAAGTTATAAATTATAATTGATGTCAAAGTAAGAAATTGGTGAGTACATTTTAGGATGCGAATTCTAATTCACTTTTCTCTATCTGATGTTATTATTACATTTGTATCATAAATAAAAAATTGCCGTCATATTTAGAAATCTTTGTAGATGTTAAAATTGGGTGGTTGTCAAACTTTATAGCCGTGATGTGATCACAAGAATAAAAGTTATTATGCAATTAAAAGTAAGTTTACACTCATATTTGATTAGCACATTCCATGCTGTAAAATATTCCAAGTTCAACTATCTAAGCAAGAACTAGTTATAACATACAGAGAATTTGCAAATTTGAGATGCCTACAGTGTCCCCGACCATGTAGATCGACAAAATTTATAAAAACGGCTCGCGGGGCTCTCTTCAATTCTCTATATTGCAAATCCGAATATACCAGCAAAAATTCGAAGGTACACCGGAGAGAAATTGTAGATTCTAAATTAATATTAACAACTCATTAATTTCTTGTAGATAATTAAAAGATACTAGTGCGATGGGACTGCAAATGGGTTCGTTCCACAAAGAGGTTCCCGAGTCAAATTATCTATCAATAATTAATCTCGCAGATCAACAGAATGTATACAAACGGCTCGCGGGTCTCTCTTCAATTCTCTGTATTTCAAATCCGAATATATCAGCAAGAATTCGGGGGAACAATGTGAGAAGTTGTAGATTTTAGTTCTTTTCAACATCTCCAAAACTGTACGTCGTGAAAATTAATATAAACAGCCCGTGTAGCCTCTAGAAAGAAATGAAAAGTTACCAGTATGATGGAAATTCATTAAATGTTTTCGATCCAGGCAGAGGTTCCCGAGTCAAATTATCGTAATAAATCTCGCATGGATTCTTTATAGATTTAGCGGTCGATAGTTGTAGATTTAGCTGTCTACTACATGTCCAACGATGTAGGTCGTCGAAATTAATATAACCAGCTCATGTGGCTTCTAGAAAAAAGTAAGAGGATACCAGTATGATGAAACTAAAATTTATGAGTTCTATCCACAAGGAGAATTACGAGTCAAATTAGCTATCAATTAGTTAGCTGTCAAAATTTCGCTAAGAAGAATGATGATTATATAAGTGAAAGGTTGTAAATGGTGATTGGTTGTTCGAGAGGTTTACATGAGTACTCAGTTGCTAACCTGTCAGACAAGTAAAAGATTGTGTACGGGAGCATAAATTTCATGAAATCATGTGAAAGGTGTGTGTTACTTGTAATTGACAAATACAGTTAAATTGCATGAACTTAATTGTTAATTTGATATCGAATATTTCAATTGCGAACACAAGGTGGCTGCTTTGCTGTCACACTACTTATCTATATAAATCAGGGCGTGAATATTTCAAGCAATTGATTCAATAATACGGTGATTTCTTCATTATAGGTGCAGGTCACTCAGATTCCGAATTTCCCTCCGTAATGTTAGGTCCATGGGCTTTTGATGCATTTTTATATTCAAAAAATTTTATCAGAACTAGCGAGCTACGCCCGCTAGCTGGGCCACTTTTTCCAAACGAACCTCGATATTAAGCAGTATATAATAAGCAAAAAAATTCATTTAATAAGCAAGTCTTGGTGTTCGAATCCTCAAGCACAAAAAAAGTAAATTAAAAAGCTATGGTTGTTATGCGCCCATTATCCCGTTAAAAATATGTGATTTCGCACAGAGTTGCCCACTGTGCGAAGCCGGCCCACCGGCCTACCACCCACCGGCGCTACGCGCCATGGTCGCCATCGTCCCGTTAAAAATATTTGGTTTTGCATGGTTGGCGCTGCACGCCCATAAGACATTTTCTCGTGTTTTTTGGTTCATCAGAAGCAGACTTTTACGCAGATTTTGAATATGTAATCAGTTTTTTTCTACTTTAAAAACTGTCTGCATGATAGTTTAAGAAAAAACGCGCAAAAAAAAGTTTTCGGTATTAAAAACTGCAAAAGACTACTATTAAAAAGAAATAAGTAATTTCATTAATATCACAAACAACATAACTAACAAATAATTTTAGCAGCTCGTTTTCCGTTTGTACTAACAGAAATTAGTATTAATCGCGTAAATCTTAGGTTGCACAATATTCGTGTATGCTACCAAAAAGAAAAAGTATGAAAATAAACCGTGTTTAACATTTTTTAGCAATTAATTAGTTCTTTTTCAAAGAACCGAAACGAAAGAAAAAATCGTTTTCCCGGGAGAAAAAAGAGGTTTTCGGCTGCTTCTTCTTTTAGCCAAAGGGGAAAAGTTCAGGTTCTTCACTGCAAGGTGGCGCAGTGTTCTGCCTCAAAGCTCCGTTTGAGCCCCGTTTGGGAAATTAGACGTTTTCCGTTCCGATTCCCGACCGGTTTTTAATTCATAACTTTTTTAATTTTGGCCCCACGGTCTCGAAAATGCCCGAAATGACTTTCCTGGAATTTTTCGAATCGAAAGACACCTCTCGTGACTTCCAACTCGCCCGCGTTGCGAACTGTAATCGGCTTCAAGCAGACAGACAGACAGAGGCGCACGGATTTTATTAGTATAGAAATTAATATTCTTAAGCTATTTTTTTTTTCAGTGTTCTCTTCTTAAAGGATGTCTTTATGATTTTTAGTTCTCGAAATATTTCTATCTTATGTTTTAAAAACTGAAAAACTGCGAGTAAAATATTGGCTCTTCATATGAAATTAAGCGTAGCTTTTTGAGATATTTTGAAAACAAAGAAGAAAAAAGACATGCTTCAAGAAGAGAGCACAGAAAAAAAGTTCAAAATATTAATTTCCCGAGAAAATATTTTAAGCCAGTAATTATTCTAATGCTATTATTCATTCATTATATATGCAAAACTTAAAGCAAGCCCCGTATTATGAAAATATTCGAGAAGCTCTCGGGCTTGTGAATGAATCGATACATCTTGCTATATCATCTTAAATAGAAAAGTTAGAATTCTGCAAGATTACGGATACCAGAAAACATATTCGAAGTACTTGGAAAAGGACAGAAATCTGAGTTCCGAAGTCATTGCGTCTGCATTTTGTCATCCTAGCAGAAAGTGACAGATATCGACGTAACATAGAAAAGAGTCAATCAGTGAAAGCCACTTTTCGAGAGACGGCAGCTAAGCTAATGACGCGAGAGAGGAGTGGTTTAAGAAAATGAATACTATACTTTATAACGTAGAATTTTCGAAGTAAAAAGCCTAGCGTCGGAATAATATTGGAAATAATATCGGAATCAAAATAACAAAATGGCCTTTAAGACATTCGACAATAAAAAATAGCTTCTTTCAAAAAATTATAGAATTATAATTCATTTTTTGTAGGGACTAAAAACTGATTAAACTTTTGACTAATTATTAGTATACGCGTTTAAAAATTAAAGAGAAAATAAATAGAAATAAATAATCGATATTATTAAGAAAAAGGAAAACAAGAAATACACCGGAAAAATAAAATAATTTTGAAGAGTGATGCGAAGTAAATTTCTTTATATAACATATATATATATATATATATATTATATATAAATTATATTTTTGTTTTTTCTGTGTGAAATAAATACATATTTCATCCAATAAAAAACAAAAAATATGTTCATATAACTATGTTTAGATAATAAAAAATTATATGTATAGCTGAATAAATATAATCAACAACAACAACAAAAAAAGAGCGTTTTAGACGACACATTTACAATCACCATACAAATTTATTTTTTTGTATTTAATTCTTTTAGAGATTGATATGCTGTGTTAGGATGCTGAATACTATAAAACTTACAAAGTTGGTTGATTTGATTTTACACTGAGAAACTTGCATTTAATTTAATTTACTTTTACTACTTAATGCATTTTCCTTTTATGCTCTTTTCTTAACCTCTAAGCGATCATGTTAAGCAAGTGATGAATAAACGATGTTTGTGATGTTTTTCTAATTCGTTTACCATGATATTTTATTAGATTTGTTTGAAATAAATGTTTCACGAAAATAATCTTCTAAGAATTATAGGCATAATATGAATGAACACGCTGTAATATAATTTTCGCGAGAAACAGCACTAAATAACCTTTGTAAGGTATGCTGTATTTTTGAAAAAGATATTAGTACTATAATAAGTTGGTATGATGTTATGAATATTTTTTCATGAATTCTGCAGATATTTTAAAGCCACTAGCTCGCAAAATCGAATTTAAACAGATTTTGATGATTTAGACTGCATTCATAAACAGAACCATGCGAAGTAGGGCGTAAAGGGGGCCACCGTCCCGGGCGCGGAATACAGGGGTGCTAAGTTTATACTAATAAAAGATAGTTTTTTTCCTTTTTCTTGTTAAAAACATATTATATTTACTTGTTGGAAATTGTTCTCCAATTACGTTCTTTTAGGGTTCGAACTTATAAAATGAAAACGGATTTTTTTGTAAGATCACTCCTGTGTCTGTCTGTCCGTCTGTCACAGCCATTTTACATAAACTATGAAACGTGGAAACTCAAGCTGGAGGAAGTAATAAAGACTGTTGACCCACATATTTACAGATTATTAAACAATTATAAATACATTTAGGAGGGGGGTAGAAGTTAATTAAGTTACTTGAAGAAAAAAAATATTTTCTTTGTATATCGTTTGAGGTATCTTGTGAAAACTTTCGTTACGCTGAACTCAAAAATATATTTATATTAATTTTAGGCATTACATTTTCAGAGATATCGTCGAAAATATTGTGCAAAAACATGCTCCCCTCCATCAAATTCCGAATATACTGAAAATAAAATTATGAAAAAAATTAGTGGTTATTTTAAACCTTGCAGAAAACTACGCGATTACTCTAGATCGCATAGTATTTAAGAAAAGCACATTTTTTCAGTTGCACACAAATTTCGATTTTTGTCACATGCCATACATAGTGGCATCATCTGTTAGAAGAAATAGTCACTAAGAAAAAGTGCGTGTGTGTGTAGGGGGGGAAATTAAAACTTTACGCCGGTTAAGTTTTTTCTTCTCACGCTGTGGTCCGTATGGAAATAAATTCATGTTAATAAATATGGCAATGCACAAAGTATTTAACCTGCTTTAAAGAGGGAAATAGATTTCAGTGATTTAATTAAACTGGAACACTTGCAGTAATACTCCTGATCACTTGCAGGGATAGATATGATAGATCTTTCACACTGATTGAATGAGTCAAAATTAGTTTTCAAAGAAACAGAAACAGAAAAAGGGGGAAAAGGCAAACAATTGCCATATAAACTAACAAAATGATTGAGCACCATTTCTCGCGATGCAGTGAGTCCAAACCAAAATACAAAATTCACCGCATTAATATCAAACTCTGCATAATGATGATGTCACATCATTTTAAATAAAATATTTTCATTACATAAATATTTTTAAGCTATTTATCGTTATTAATTCTCATATTTACTTCAGAGGATAATTTTACTTGCATTTCTGAATTCAATATCTATATCATGAATGTAGTGTGATCAAGCTAGTGTTGTAGTTAACTATCCATACATGACATCCATCACATGTCATATGTAGTGACATCATCTGTTAGGAGATTTACACAAACCTTTATCAGTGTCTTTTTTAAGTACAACTATGCATAGAAATTTAATCATGTTTTGCAAGCTTATATTGGCGCTCAATCTTCGTGTGTGATGGCATCACCAGTGGCCGAGAGGTTCTGCTCTAAAAACTGGTATATAGAAGGTGTTGGATTTGAAGCCAATCCACATTCGCCGTTCTAACCATTCGGAATTTTCCGTGGTTTTCTAAGAACCTTGCGTAAATACGGGTTAAATTCCCTTAGAAAGACCTCCGCGGAAGACACCATTTCCTTAGGGCCAATATCGCTCTTGTTGATAATTGGTCATCATAAATACAACCGACTAATCTTGGTGTTCAGTAAGCAAACACTTTTTAAATGCGTCTAACTTTTAAATCGATCTTCATTATTTATTCAAAATTTCATTATTTCAACGGAAATTTAATTCACAGATTGAAAAGAAACTGATTTTACCCATTGTTGCGAAGTTATAGAATGCCCAAATATGTAGTTGAGAACACCTTTTAGTTGAAAAAAAAAACATTTACACGTGGATTTTACAAAAATAAGAAAAAATTGAAAAACAATATAGCAACGATACCAATCCAACATTGTTATTGTTTGATGCCAAGTTCGCCGACGTACTTGATTATGAAAGTTTAGCCTAATATTCTTCCTTAATCTGCAATAAATTGATAATGAATATTATTCCAGCCCTCAGGACTAACGTTAATCGATATACTACATAATAAAAATAGAGAAATGTTTTTTAATCTTGTAAAGTTTACGAATACGTATCGTAGTTTCTTTCGAGCTTACCACGTTTTCAAGAAACGGTTTTTTATCTTGCGAAATATCATAAACGAAACGATTTCCGATATTTAAAGAAACATTTCTAAAGAAAATTTTCTATTACTGTTAGAATAATTATAATCAAAAAATTGGTAAAATCAAATTGTTTCCGATTGGCATATTTAGAATATTAATAAATTTTCTCTGTACGAAGTATAGGTTTATTGGACGATATCGGTTCTAAAAAAAAGTTTTCAGCTGCTTCATATGTGTACATTCAGCCGTAACAAAAATATATTATTTTTATTGTTAATATCCCTAATAGCATGCATGGTCACAGTGACGTCATTGTGAGTCACTTTCGTCACATCACATCTGTGACCAAAATGCCACCACTCAGTGACGTCACATTGTGACTGAGATGTGACTTTCTTAAAAATCTTTAAAAATTTATAAATACCCTTCAAAACATGTTATTTACTTTAAAAAACATGTTTCTGGCAATTTATATATCGTCGCTTTTGTGACAGTTTCATCACAATGTTAATGTCAAATTAGTCACAAATGACACATTTTTCACAAATTTGTCACATTGTGACCACTTTGTGAAACGTCACAAACGAGCTCTAAAACGGCCATAACGACTTCTCATTTTAGTCACTGTGACTTCACATCGACGTCACGTGACGTCACATCGACAATCGATGGTCACAAAGTCGCAATGTGACTTCACAACGACGTTGCAGTGACGTCACCGTGCTTTACGGGTATTAATGTTATTAATTTAGCAAGTTTGTCTGTTGAACTTAAAAATATTAACTTAAAAATAGATAGTATTTGACAAACCGATATTTGGTGCAGAAAAAACTTATTAATGCATAGATAGAACAACGTAAAAAACATTTTATTGTTATTATTATTATTATTATTATTTCACATTTGAAGTAATATGAAAAAGAAGCTTCTGTTTCTGAAATTATATTTAAATTTATTATTGAAATTATATTAAAAAATCTATTAAGTTTTAAATTTTCAAAGATAAGAGAAGTTTTTTCGGAATTGTGGATAACTCGGAAGTGGTTAAATTATATTTTCGTTAATTTTTGATACTGTCAGAGAAATTTCTCTTTTTTAATAGTGTAGTGGGAAAAGAAACAAGTTTGGCGACAGAAAAGAAAAAGAAATTATTTGAAAAATCAATTATCTAATTTACTTTATGAAAAAAGGAAACATTATTACAACGAGTGAACAAATTTTTAGTTAAACTACAATTTTTCTTATTGGTAATTTTGGTTTAATGTTTTTGTGCTGACAAGCTTCTGACGTGTGATTTGATAAGTGTCATCAACTGGTAAGGGAATCTTAGTGCTTGACCAGTGTTCAGAGATGTAGAGGTAATACATTGTAATTTAAATGTCTTCATTTCTTTATGGTGAGTTCTATTTTCTGCGAAATGTGTCAAAGGAAAACAAGACAAGCCAAAAAAAAATGATAAAAGCCCTGATTATTGCTTGACATCACAATGAGTAATTTAAAGGAAAGCATAAGAAAATGTATACAGTCTGTTACAAAATTATAAGACCACTCAGAATTTTATCTTTTTTTCAACAAAGAAATTATTCGTTTGAATTTAAACATAGTTGTAATAAAAGAAATAAATTTAGAATGTTTATTTAGCAGAGGATAAAAAAATTTGAATAATTTTTTGCTTTATGCTAAAAGATTTTACACAAATCCGCTGTTTCATAAATATAAGACCACACTCATATTATTAATAAAGCAGGCGATTTTTTTTAACTCGCAGTTTAACTGTAACCTAAATACACTATAAAATTTAAAAAGTAGAATAAAATAAAAAAAATCGGAATTGTATCTGATTCTTTGAATTTATTAGTAAATTTCCTCCTTGGAGCGAGTTGTCTAAAATCGAAGTGAGAAGAGTGTGATTCTACAAAGGAAAAGGAAAGTCTGAACTTTAAATAAATAATATTCTTAATCGTTCAAAATCAACTATTCATGATGTTTTAATTAAAACAGAATTGTATGGAACACATAAACGATCTAGTAGTAAAAAGGTATTATCAGATTGTGATAATAGGCGAATTGTGAAACTGGCAATTAAAAAATATCAGTCAACTAGTAAAATAGCACAACTCATAACTGAAAAGGTATGACATGTAATTGTGTGGCGAAGCTTGAAATATAACACTAGAGTTATTTGTCGCAAATTAAACAGTAAACCACAACCACTAAAATCTCACAAAAAGACTCGTCTTAAGGGGTTAAAGAATGCCATTCCTGGAACTCTGCATGGAGAAATATATTGTTTTCAGAGAAAAAAAATTCAATCTTGATGACTCTGGTGGCACTCTGACTTGATTAAAGGTAAAAATCTCGCGAGTTCTTCAGAAGGCAGATGAGAGGCGGCTCCGTTATGGTTTGGGGCGCATTTTCATACGCAGGAAATTGGATCTCCAAAGAGTTGAAGGGAAAATGAACTTGGACAGTTACCAACGGCTGCTGTTATGGAAGCCCAATACGCTTCAGATCACTTTTAGGAGATGCAAAATGGATGTTTCAACAAGATAATGTTCCCAGTAATTCATCGAAATCAACAAAAGAGTGGCTTTAAAAGAGAAAAGATTGATGTTTTACTTTGACCAAGTCGAAGCCCTGACCTAAACCCCATGGAAACATTGTGAGGTTATTTGTCTCGCCAGGTGTATGAAAATAAGAAAAAATATCATTCAACGTATGAATTACAAATGGACATTATGGAGAAATGGGACAATATTCTCGAATCGTTCCTTAAAAATTAATTAACTCTTTGCCAAATCGTGTGTTTCAAGTTTTTCAGAGAAATGGTGGAGCAACATCTTAATAAAAACTTCAGAAAATTACTTTTTCCCCAGATGGTCCTATAATTTTGTAACAGTTCTTTTTTACACTTTTTTTGTTACATTGATGTTTTATTTTTTTTACGAATTAATTTTATTTGCGTAAATTGCTGCATTTCACTAACAACTTGATGTACTAACGTAGAGTATTCTTTATTTTGATTGAAATATTTTTTTAATTGCCTTAATAGCAAAATATATTGTGGTCTTATAATTTTGTAACAGTCTGTATTGTATATAGCAGATCCAGAGAACTACAATACGTAAAAAGAAGGTTGGTTCGGTTCGACGATCGATATATTGCGGCATTTGTCTTAGAACATTTGTGTTGATTTTTTTTCACAATAAATTTCTACTTTATAAGCGAAAGTCTGTTTTATTTATAATACCATAATAATACATTCCATGTATACATTGTATATGCACACATGTGTGTATACGCGTGTGCATATATAAATGTACATTCTCCCCCCCCATACCAGAAGCAGTTTAAAAATCCACCAGTAAACAACAACAACAAAACAAAGCTTCATATTCTTCGCAATGTAAAGTTTAGGCGTTTAACTAATAACTTGGTCCACTCACTGTATCATCAATTCTATGTTATTTTTACTATATTTTTCAAATGAATTTTTTTCTTTTGATTCCAAATAATCAAGCTACAATAGGAATCGAGAAGGAAAAATGAAAAAAGAAATTTTATTATTATTATTATTATTCTATACAATAGATTTCCTCTTTTGTAATTCAAAATTAGTAAAGTTAACGTTCATTAAAATTAAACATCATTGTTAATGTGTAATGGAGTAAAGAAAAATAAATCAAAGAACTTCTCGAGACATTCATTTGATAAGAAAAACACCTTAAATGTCATTTTTTCGATAAATATTAATTTAAAATGAATTATTAGTTTGAAGATATTGGAGGAATATAACAGATTTATTTGGTAATTTTTAGTATTTGGCGAATTTATAAAGCGTCAGAGGAACAAAAGGGAACATAATACTTCGTTCAGCCGTTATAAAATGCATTTATATGTTATTTCTTTCACTGATTATTAAAACACAAATGAAATTTAAAATCAGAATATTTGCTAATAATTTCTCTATAAAGGCAGAAACATATATTTTTTTACACATTAAAATTGTCTCCGATAACGGGTAAATTGCAGATAGAATACCTGACCATAATCAAAATACCATTTCATTAAATGAATAAAGACATAAAATTAATTATGACATGCAATTCTTGAGGCCATTATAGTAATCGCTGAAGTGTTAAGAGCATTTCGAAAGTAAAATATAAAACAGATTTCTCAAAATATTTCACATCATTTGTTTTACATAAAAATCAAAATAGTAATGAAATTTTTTTTTACAATGTATATATATTGTATAACCCATATATAAATCAAAAGATATTAATTTGTTGCACAAATTAATTTTCAATAACAAATTTACTTTTTACATATTTTTTGAACAATATGCCTGTTCAGTAAACTTAAAATAAAATGTTGATTATACACATTAAAATATGTTGTGACACATTAAAATATGTTGTGATAACAGAAAATATACTCTCTTAAAAAGTCAGCCACAAAATAGCTCAAGTTGAGCTGAAATCCACTCATCTCAATGTTGAAAGGCAGCTTCTCAAAAAAGAGTTGAAATAACTCGAGTTTTAACCAATTTAAATGAAGTTGAGCTAATTTAAATAACCAATTTAGATCAAGAAGATTTAATCGTTTGAAAAACAACTCTTTTATGATCGAAAAAATTACAGCTCTTTCATGAGAAGCCAAATCAGCTCTTTCGTTTTAAGAGTGTACTGTTTGAAAATAATAAGAAGCAATTTTTTATTTTGGCTTGACAGAAATAAAATTTAAAATATTTTATTAGATAAATTTAAAAACCTTAAAATATTTAACAACATGTTTTACACTATTTCAAAGAACCTTTCTCTCAAAATTAAAGTGTTAGATGATTTTCAAAAAAACACGTTAGTTACACAATTTTGGAAAGTTTCAGTTATTTACCAAAAATAGACTTTTTGAAAAGTGTACCAAAGTATTAAAAAAACACATTTAGAAAAAAGGCAAAACATATAGATACACACCAACAGTGTAAAAAATATATTGTTTAAAAACTTTCCAGCACTATAATCTTTTAGGTCCATAATAATTTAGTAGCATAATCAGTTAGATATATTTTTTAGGCCGATTATTATTAGGTTGGGCAAAATGTTCTGGTATATTTTTAATCTAATAGTTACAAATTTGTATCGTATATAGGCGTTCTAGTGGTTTATCTATAGGAGTTCAGAAATTTCAGTCCAGACTTGGCTGTTTCCGATTATGGTCTCTTTCGATCAATGCAACTATTTTTCAAGGGCCATCAATTTGAATCCTCTAATGAAGTTCAACAAAAAAGCGTTTTTCGATTCCAAATAGCCATAATGGTACTTCCAGCAAATCGGGAATCTACCAGAAAGTCACGGAGTATGATGGTCTCTATTTTTTTGCTTTTGTTGTTAATTTGTGCATAACAACGCAAGTCTCACAAATTTCCTAGAACTTTTTGCTCATCCTAGTAGAAACTCAAAAGTTTGAACCATTTCATATTACATGTGCCCTTAAAGACCAGATATTTCTATGGAGGTGAAATCAAGTTTCGCGACTATAGTTTCGCGATTATAGTCGCATTTGATATATTTCAATTTTCGTATATATTGAATTCAATGTAAAGTTCAGATACATACACTGGAACAACGTAATAAAAAATTTTGCCTATAGTAAGACAACTACATGCTTTCATATGAGATTCCCTGCACAGAATCTAGTACAGAAAATTTAAATTTACAGATGCGGTTTCGAAATATACTGGAACAAAAATTGCACAGCAGACAAATTAATCTGGATTTCGTAAGTTCAATTTTTTTGACATTCTTAAAAGAAATAAGATTTCAGTTTTTCAAAAAATAAAGTAATTTGTTCCTTTGAAAACTTTTATAAGATTTTAAAGTTACTTCACTACTTAAAGCCTTTTTTGTTACATC
Source organism: Maratus speculifer (assembly GCA_964019185.1). NCBI lineage: Eukaryota > Metazoa > Arthropoda > Arachnida > Araneae > Salticidae > Maratus > Maratus speculifer. The sequence continues at coordinate 349,220,268 of OZ025294.1, forward strand.
TGCAAGAAGAGCCTGGTTCCATTTTCTCATCCAAGCACAGTATTATGACAAAATTAACGTTTCTGTTTTTTTTTATGACAAGGCTGTTCAACCTAGCACCCGCGAGATACCAGAAAATTCTTACAGAAATTAAGAGCTTACTTAATAGGAGGTATTTGGAGATTTAATAAGCCAAAAAATTCTGTGAAATTTTTCTGGTGTTCCGTGGGCGCCAGGTGGGACAGCCCTGCTTTATTATTTCACAATATTCATAATGTTCCATTATTATCTTAATTCGTGTTTTTCTGCATCGAATAACAAGAATCAAGAATAACAACACGAACTCAAATTCGCGTTAACACGCCATTGGAAAAAAAAAACTAAGGAGCAATTTTAATGTCGTACAAGCAATGTAAATCGAATTTTTAAACGCTTTTCAACTTTTTTGGAAAGTGTTAAAAAGAGGAAAAATATTTTGTTAAAAAAATAAAGGGCAAAGAAGAAACATGGAAATGGAGGAAGGGGAATTTTCTGTCTAAAAAGGGCATAGGTCATCGGAACTGAAAACAAACTAGAAAGTCAACAGCGACCTTCGGGAGCATAAAAAGAAAGAAATTAGCCTTGTCGCACTTATCGCTATGGTAAAAACTTCAAAGAGGTTGTCAAGGGATGGATGAAAACACATTCCAAGAGTTTCAATAAGGGACTTATAAACCGATATTTTTTGAAAAAAGAAAATTGGAGAGAGACTTTACATTCGGAAGGGGCTTATTTTCGAAATTTTAAAGTAAATTTATTTCTCAAATTTTTCAAAATGTCACCCCTGAATTACCGTAATTTCGGGTGTATAAGCCGCGGATCAAACAATTCTTTTTGGACTCAGAAATCTTATTTAGTAATTGAAGACAAATATTTACGGCGATCTAACTAGTTATATTTGTTTCTTAAAAAATTCTGTGTCGAAAAAGAATTGTTTGATCTGCGGCTTATGCACCCGAAATTACGGTAATATAACGGAAAAGTTTCATAATTACAGTTAAACATGAGAGAAAAAAATTGAGAAGAAAAAAATGGGAGCGCAGGATTTGTACACAAAATAGGAAAATATAACGTCATTAATCAAACGCTGTGAAAAAATGTAATATTCTAATAATGAAAAGCATGCATCTAAAACAGAATTATTAGAACATTTCCTTCCCATAGAAATGGGTTAACATTCATTTTAGTTAGAAAGGTATGCGAATCGTTTTATCAATTTTTCTCTCATTTTATACCGCAGTTCTTTTTCACGGATTTATAAATGCATTTTTACCGCTATAAAGGTGAAACTTCAGTCACTCCGATTCTGATGCTGATAATTCAGGAATAAAATTCTGTATAAAGCCACAGACTTTTCTTTCTAAAACAAGAATATTTGTAAATTAACTTTGTATATTTTATAAACACGGGTTTCATTCATAAATAAATTACTTTTGCTTTTCTTTCTTGTTATTTACACTCATTGTAAACTTTTTTAATGCATGAAATAGATAAAAGATATGGCAACGCTTCATTAAATGAAATCTCTCTTTTGTGAAAATCCAGCTTGGTTTACTTTATTTGCAAAATTTAAATTATTGACTTTGACGATGTAGAGAATGAAATTCACGAATAATTTGCAGAAAATTTCTTTGCTGCATTCAATTAGACGTGTTGTGTGAGACTTTCTGAAAGGAAAATCGAAACATGATAGGTTGGAATAGCGTTATTAATAAAATATTGTATTTCTGTAAGTAGCGAAATAAACTAAATTTAGTCAGTTACAATTATTTAAAAGATTAAAGCTATGAAAAAATAGTATTCAGCAGAAATCACTACATTTATTTTAAAAAAATTCAAATAAATTAGTTTAAAAAATTCATTTACGCATTATCAATCTTATATTATAATGCAAGCAAAAACTGTGTAGTCTTAAATTTTATCTTAAAATCGGCTTAAAAACTTTTATTTACTATGTATCCAACCGTTTTGAGGTACAGCAATAAAATTCGATCAATGGGTAATTTCGGTACACTATGGATCAGGGTGAACTTGACTACATCTTAAAAACATCGCTAACGATTAAGAGTAAATTTTACACCCAACCATTTCAAAGTACTAAAGTTCCATTCAGCTAAGAGCTGTATCACACGGAGAAAGATTTTTCGGCAAGCATTTTACAAAACATAATCGTTCATCTTGCTGCGTGTTCACTAAACTGGTTTTTCAAACTTTTCGTGGGGTTATATAATTTTTCGCTCAGCTCCTGTTGGTCAGTTGATCAGCCTTGAATGAATGGCCAACGTTTTCCGTGCAATACAGGAAACGTTCGGTAAGCTAAAATAGCAAGCAAATTCTCTCCTATATCAAGGTCACGCAACATCTTGCTGACTGTAACGTTGTGTTGGGGGAAAAGTTCTCCCAAAAAGGTACGTGTGATACCGTTATTAGTCTCATGGTTAAGGAAAAAAAGTGGGCCATTTTGGGTAACTATATTTAAATAGAAGATTTGAACTTGAAATTTTTTATATGCATAATACAAATATTTCCTAACAATGTGAGGTCAACTTTATAAACATATATCTTTTTAAAAAAAGAAAACAAAATCTAGAATAAAAACGATTTTTAAATAAGAAAAGAATTTTCTAAAGAAAACCACTTTTACAATGTTTTTTTTATCTATGTTTGTAAAAGAAGTTTATTTCATACTAATGATTAATACGTGTAAAAATTTCAGACACGATTACAAACAATAATTTCAATAAAAAATTACACGGAGTTAAATGAAACATCATTTTAAAAAATCAAGTTTAAAGTTTATATACGAAATGTTTATTTAAAATACAAACAAACTGAAGTTCTCCATTTTTTTTTTTTTTTTTTTTTTTTTTTTTTTTTTTTTTTTTTTACTTTTCGTTATCTTAAAAAGAAAAATAATGTAACATTTGAAAGAAAGAAAATGAAGGGTTTCAAAATTTTTAAATATTTTTTTTAATTAATTTGCATTTAACTGCTCTGGAAACAGAGTACCTTTCAAACTATCTCTTCAATTCTGAACAATATATCTTCAATATAATATAAATGGTAACATACTAATGGTAGCATACTTCATACTAAAATTTAAATAAAAAAAAACTTGTAGAACAGCATATTTTACTAAAAATAAAGTGGTTTTATTAAGCTATTGCATAGCTTTTATCGCGGGCTTTGAGCGAGGCGACCGAATCGAGAAATTCCCTAACGAGAAAACCTAACACTTCCGTAACGAAAAAACCTAACACTTCGGCTAACGTCGTTTCAGTTGGACAAACTTCGGGACGGTATCCTTCAGTAGACTTCGGCAGACATTGACGCGGTATTTTTCAGATATTAGGATATCAAGTCTCAAACTTATGTTTCTTGTGATCTAATTTTCATAGCGCGGCCAAATTTTTTTTGGTAATTTATTATAAGACAGTGTTAATCTTTGGTGACAGGAGACCCCCTACAGTAAGGGTCGAAAAATTTAAAATGATTATAACTCGCGATCTAACTTTTGTAGCGCGGCCAAACTTTGTTTGGTAATTTATTATGAGACATTGTTAATTTCTGGTGACAAGAGACACCCCACGGTGAGGGTCGAAAAATTTAAAATGCTCGTAACTCGCGATCTAATTTTCGTAGTGCGGCCAAAATTTTGTATGGTAATTTATTATGAGACATTGTTAATTTCTGGTGACCAGGAGACACCCCACGATGAGGGTCGAAAAATTAAAAATGCTTATAACTCGCGATCTAATTTTGGTAGCTTGGCAAAATATTGTTTGGTAATTTATTATAAGACATTGTTAATTTTTGGTGACAGGAGACCCTCCACGGTGAGAGTCGAAAAAATTAAATTGCTTATAACTCGCGATCTAATTTTCGTCGCGCGGCAAAATTTTGTTTGGTAATTTATTATGAGACATTGTTAATTTTTGGTGACAGGAGACCCCCCAAGGTGAGGGTCGAAAAATTTAAAATGCTTATAACTCGCGATCTAATTTTCGAAGCGCGGCCAGATTTTGTTTGGTAATTTATTATGAGACAGTTTTAATTTTTGGTGACAGGAGACTCCCCAAGGTGAGGGTCAAAAAATGTAAAATGCTTATAACTCGCGATCGAATTTTTGTAGCGCGGCCAAATTTTGTTTGGTAATTTATTATGAGGCAGTGTTAATTTTTGGGGACATTAGACCCTCTCCCCCAAGGTGAGGGTCGAAAAATTTAAAATGCTTATAACTTACGATCTAATTTTCGTAGCGCGGCCAAATTTTGTTTGGTAATTTATAATGAGGCAGTGTTACTTTTCGGTGACGGGAGACCCCCACGGTGAGGGTCGAAAAATTTAAAATGCTTATAACTCAGGATCTAATTTTCGTAGCGCGGTTAAATTTTGTTTGGTAATTTATTATGAGACTGTTAATTTTTAGTGACAGGAGACCCCACGGTGAGGGTTGAAAAATTTAAAATGCTAATAACTCGCGATCTAATTTTCGTAGCGCGGCCAAATTTTGTTTGGTAATTTATTATGAGACATTGTTAATTTTTGGTGACAGGAGACCCCCATGGTGAGGGTCAAAAAATTTAAAATGCTTATAATTCGCGATCTAATTTTCGCTGCGCGGCCAGATTTTGTTTGGTAATTTATTATGAGACAGTTTTAATTTTTGGTGATATGAGACCCCCCAAGGTTAGGGTCGAAAAATTTAAAATACTTATAACTCGCGATCTAATTTTCGAAGCGCGGCCAGATTTTGTTTGGTAATTTATTATGAGACAGTTTTAATTTTTGGTGACAGGAGACTCCCCAAGGTGAGGGTCGAAAAATGTAAAAGCTTATAACTCGCGATCGAATTTTTGTAGCGCGGCCAAATTTTGTTTGGTAATTTATTATGAGGCAGTGTTAATTTTTGGGGACATTAGACCCCCCCCCCACGGTGAGGGTCGAAAAATTTAAAATGCTTATAACTTACGATCTAATTTTCGTACCGCGGTTAAATTTTGTTTGGTAATTTATTATGAGACTGTTAATTTTTAATGACAGGAGACCCCACGGTGAGGGTTGAAAAATTTAAAATGCTAATAACTCGCGATCTAATTTTCGTAGCGCGGCCAAATTTTGTTTGGTAATTTATTATGAGACATTGTTAATTTTTGGTGACAGGAGACCCCCATGGTGAGGGTCGAAAAATTTAAAATGCTTATATCTCGCGATCTAATTTTAGTAGCGCGGCCAAATTTTGTTTGATAATTTATTATGAGACAGTGTTAATTTTTGGTGACAGGAGACCCCCCCACCGTGAGGGTCGAAAAATTTAAAATGCTTATAACTTGCGATCTAATTTTCGTAGCGCGACCAAATTTTGTGTGGTAATTTATTAGCTATTGCATAGCTTTTATCGCTGGCTTTGAGCGCGGCGACCGAACCTAGGAATTCCGTAAAGAGAAAAAATCCTAACACTCCGGCTAACGACGTTTCACTTTGGCAGACTTCGGCACGGTGTCCTTTGATAGACTTCGGCAGACATTGACGCGGTATTTTTGCATAAGTTGATAAAAAATGCTATGCAATAGCTTTACCGCGGCAGTCCCCGAGTGCCACACATTTTTTTATTTATTTATTTCACTTAATCATAAAAATCCCCATTACTTTTATAAATGTAAATATTTTTGCTTTGATTTTTTATACGTTCATTAGAATATACTGCATAAACCAGTGCATGAATTTCTAGATGCATGAGATTTTGCATTTAATCTGATTTTTTCTCTCTCGTGTATATTAAAAAAATGAAGAAAATTCAACAAACTCTAAATTTAAATACACTCATGTCCATAAATTAAGGATAATTCAGAATCACATGGAAATCAAACTCTAAAGTAAAATTTTCACTTGTAGAATTATCACACACATCTTCAAAACTAATATGGAAATTTCAGAAAGCCACCAGATGGCGCCGATAGTACGCCACAATGACGGAAGTGTGAGAGAAGCGTATATAAGAAACGACGACAAAGAAGTAAAACTGTTAACAAGCATATTCTAAGCCTCTCAGTGACAAAACCGAACAGTTACGACACATTTACATGATATTTTACGTAATAGAATTATCGGTCGTCTGGAATCAGGGCGTACTCAGAAGGAAGTATCCGAGGAACTTGCAACTGCGCAAAGTGTAATCTCTAGACTTTAGCAATGATTTCATGATGGAAATTTCAGTAGACGTTACAGTACAGGTCATCTCCGAGTTACAACCATGAATGAAGACAGTTATTTGGCACTAACTGCCAAAAGAAACGGACGTAACACAGCATCAGGCCAGACTCGCCTGCTATCTTCAGCCATGGATACGACTGTTTCAAGACAAACCGTCTACAGACGTTCGGAAAATATTGGTCTATATGCTCGTAGACCTGTCAGATGTGTTCCCCTTTCGGCAACTCACAGTCGCCAGCGGTTAGCCTAGCGTAGAGAACATGCATTGTGGACATCGTCACCGTGGGCTTGAGTAATGTTTTCCAACGTGTCCAGGTTTAGCTTGCAATCTAATTAACATCAGAATTTCATATGGAGAACGCCAGGCCCCCGTTACCCCCATGACAACATCATTGAACGACATTGTTATGGTGGTGATGGATTGGGGTGGAATTATACTAGGCTCCAAAACATATCTACATGTTCAAACCGGAACCGTGACAGGCCAAATTTATTGGGACATCATTCTTAAACAACATGTACGTTTATTTAGTGGTGCCATGTGCTCAGAATTTGTATTTATGGATAATAACGCCCGTCCTCACCGAGCAAACATCGTACATGAATGCCTTCAAGCTGAGGATATCTCCCATATGGATTGGCCAACATTTTCGCCTGGCTTCAATCCGAGAGAGCATGTATGGGATATGCTTGGCCGACGGGTTGAAGCCCATAAACCACCTCCTATATGTGTGCTGGAACTTCGGAGAGCATTACTTGGTGAGTGGAGTAATCTTCCCCAAGATCAGCTATAATTTGATACTCAGCATGTCTAAACAATGTGGGGACTGTATTTCATCGTCTGCGAGACATACAATTTGAATGAGTTTGAATTGACAGTGCTTTCAGGCCTATAGCTACTATGGCTGTTTCCTCGATTGATCCACAATACACAGAAACAGAGACAATACAGAACACTTTATTACAGATATCCATTACATATATTTATTACACTTTAAAGGGACAAAACACCATCCATGCCCGTACCCGGATTCAAACCGGGAACCCGCGGTGTGGCAGCAGCTGCCACTACCAACCACGCCACTGGGTCGGCGACATACAATTTATTAACAATCATACCAACCATATAATGTTAAGTTTTTTTTAAGGGTGATACTTTTTGTAATAGCTCTAGGGAGCAACAATTATAGATTTTATGAATGCTATCATACATATACCATCGTCTTTTTTTCATTTTCTTTTGTTTAATAAATGGGCTTGTCGAATAAGTCACATTTGTTTGGTTTCCGTACCTTTATTTGCTGGAAATGGTATTTCCTTAATTTATGGACATGTGTGTATTTTTTAAATTACTATAAACTTGAATGTTAAATTAGTGCGCAAAAATATTAAGTAGTTCATGAAGAACTAGTAAAAAAAAATTCAAAATTCTAAGGAAAACAGTCCTTAGTATTTATCGAAAAAGCAAGTTATAAGAATTTGAACACTGTGAAATATCAGTTTAAAGTTTCAAACTTTTAAGAAAATTACAAAATCTCGCGATATGGAAAAGGTCGTACATGTAGATATTAGATGTTAAAATATTCACAATTAAAAAAGATTTTAATTAACATTAAAAAATTTTTTTGACCAATTTCAAGATAATGCCTCCCCTTAATGCTCCCGACCATATGAGGGTGTTGCTGCATTTTCTTTAATATACTCTCAAAGCTTAGAGTAATTTAAATTATCTATTGCATTATTCTGCTATCATGTCTTTCATAAACATTTATCTTAATTATATCTTATGATTTAATTTTGTTTAGAATATTTTTATATATAGATAAAATCGTTTTCAAGAAGTTGGAAAATAAGAAACAGCCGCTTAAAGGGTTATTAGTGCAAATACTTTTTACATTTAGATGCTTTTACATTTTCTACACTTGTCTATATTTATCACAAGAACATTAGCAAAATATTTTGCACATGAAATATGTTATATTACAAAGATAAACAACATTTTAAGATTTGTATACAGATGAAGTGAAGGTACTCCCACATGAAAATTTGCCTTACTTCCTGTTTTAATATTTAACCAATATTCTGCATGATATTTTCATTAAATGAACAAATGTTTATCTCAAACATAAACCCAAACATTTCTCAAGTTTAATGTAATTATACAGGTACTCCTTAGTCCGATAAATGTGCTATATATCTCTCAACAACTTAAATCAAAACTCTAACTCAAATATTTAAAACGTCGGCAAAGTAAATGCTTAGAAATGGACATTTAAATTAATTCTGATTGACATTCGAGTAGGGTATCTTTAAAAAATACATACATACTGTCATTTTCAAAATTGAAAATATGTAACTGTTTCAAATAGATCTTTGAAATACCTTGTGACATTTGGCATTAGATTATTTTGACATTTTTACATGGATAAATTAAATTTCTAAAAATTACATGTTTCAAATGAAATTCAAATGCATTTTTGTTTCAAAGATATATTAATAAATATTTATTAACTACTTCAGTTAGGGTAATAATCTTAGATTATTTGAAAAAAAATTAATAATAAATTATATTAACAATTAAAATACATAAAATGAAAATATTTTTAATTTTGTTTTGTAATATTTGTTATTGTCTATATGTTCATTAAACAAAAAAAGTAAAAGATTAATTAGATAAAAGATTAATTAGTAGATGCCCAATTGAAATGGCCTAGGACAAACTAATTCAGACCAATGAACAGGAGGCTAAACTAATTTATCCTATAGGCAGTAGGCCGAACTAGTTTGGCATAGGATAAGATTGTTTACCTTATGGGCGTGAGGATAAACTAGTTTGGCTCAGGAAAAACTAGTTTATCCTGCTGGCGTTAGGACAAACTAAACTGTTAGGATACATTCTAAGCTCATTAGAATAAACTAATTGGGCCTAAATTCGGGTTTGACTGGTAACACACACTCACATATACATATATATATGTATATATATATACATGTATGTAATAATAAAGATAAGCCCAGAGCGAGTGTCATGAAAAAAAATTAGCCGAGCCCGTAAAAGCTGTTACATTTAATAACCAAATGACTAGCTCACAAAATTTTGTAAATATGGAGACTAAACTATTATATTAAAAAAATTATTTATTATTAATTATTTCGATACTTGCTATTAATTATTTCCGATTTCTTATAGCATCTAAATTTTTCCTGTCTTCTAATAATATCTTTATTATGTTTTAATTCCATATATTTAATCAACGCTTTCTTTCTTTCATTTTATTCTAAAAAACCTTAATCTGTTAAAGCAACACTTTCCCTAAAACCCCATTTCTTAACTTTATTCTTTCTTTTTTTTCTAATATATTTTATTTAACTCAAAAAAATTCATTGTCCATAAATCCTAGCGAAGCGACGCTACAGCCGGATTGCATTACTTATTACTCCGAGCGACTGGGAGAATTATTTTTCCCTTTCCTCTGTTTAAAATTTCGCATCGGATAAAAAAGTATTTTCTAGTAAGTTTCTTGGCAATACTAAACGTTGTTGTAAATTCCTATATTCTTACGTACTTTGCTATATAACGCGGTTTTTAGATTTTCGAAGCAGATTTCCTTATATGTTTTAATTGTTGAACAGAACGTTGCCATCTGCTAGAAAAGACTTTAACGGGTGAATTTATATTGCGACAATAACATATTTCTGATTTATTATGACGGAATCTTATGTTACGAAGTTTAAACTGAAGTATCAGCGGAATTTTTTACTATGCTGTGAAACATCAATAAATGTGTTTATATATGGATTTCGCTTATATCTGATTTGAGTGGGAAATATTCCCAGGAAGTCAGTTTTTGCCTTGCCACGTGACTGCTGACACTTCGAAGAGTGTTCTTAGTAAATGGTGTAGCAAGCATTAGCCATGACATATTGCATTCTTTGCTTGCCGTCGTGTGCAACATAACTGCTAATGCTGCGATTGAGTGTGTTTGGTAAATGGTAAAAATATCTTGGGGTAAATGATTAAAACAAAATCTTGGTAAAAATATCAAGCATTAGCTACTTCATGTTGTAAAATTTGCCTCCCCACCGTGTTCCACATGACTGCTGATACTGTGATTGAGTGTTGTTGGTTACATCAAGCATTAGTCATAACATATTGTATGGTTTAGAACAGCATTTTACATATATGTATGCATGTATAAATGCATGCAATTTATTTTTTTAATCTTTTATCTTATTTTCAGACAATTTTTTTACGACTTTCTTACATAAAATAATTTAATTTTCTATTAACAGTATATTATAATTCATTTCAGAAAAACAATAGAAACCTTTTTTTTCCTCTTGTATATATTAAATATAAATGAACAAAATCACTTTTATTATTAGAATTCACGCTAAATCAATTAACCCATTTTTCATAAGGAACAAGAAAAATAATCTTTTCAATTAACTAGATCCTTTTAATAAGCTTTCAAGCATAATGAATGATGTGATTTATTTATTGCAATAAATAAACTCGTTAAAATCTATGCCATTTGTAGTTCTTATTGAATTTATATCTAATTACTTAAAATCAATTATGCATTTACCATCCATTTAATTTGTGTTTAAAAAAAACATTCATTAATGTTGTTTCATATTTTTAGGATAAATTATTGAAAATATCTTTCAGGAGTTGAATTAGGTAGAAATATATATATATATATATAAATGTATATTAGAAAATGAAATCCCACCAAAAACATTCTGTAAAAAACTAGCCAAGTCTCGATGGAGCTGCTTGTTTATCTCTAAAAAGTAATGAAATCTAGACAAAGTCGTGCCAAGTCTAAGGTTCCTTACTGCGATTTCTTTATTATTATAGTTAATGTTGTGTGACTTGGCCGTTGAAGGGTACATGTCAATGGGTCATCGTCAATGGGTAGCGGTTCTGATGACAGATTGGTGCAATGGTGTCGTGGAGCACCTGGTTTTGTACCCTTGTGTACCCTTCGACGGCCAAGTCACACAACATTAACTATAATAATAAAGAAATCGCAGTAAGGAACCTTAGACTTGGCACGACTTTGTCTAGATTTCATTACTTTTTAGAGATAAACAAGCAGCTCCATCGAGACTTGGCTAGTTTTTTACAGAATGTTTTTGGTGGGATTTCACTTCTTTTTGTAGAAACGTGGGCATATTGATTTATTTTATTAGATTTTTTTATTTGACACATTTTTTTTTCTTTTTAGGAGTAGTTTTTTTTATTATTACAAATCTTTCTTTTCTTTTTTTCCGGTTCTGACTCTTGTGCAGTAGCAACAGTTTTTCGTATTGCCCATTCGCGTTCATTATTTATTCTTTTAGACGGTTTAATTTCTGAAAGATCGGCGCGGTTTTTACGCTTAAGCTGGTTGTATTCTGTGATCGCTGAAGCTTGAGCTTTTATACTCTTGAAGTCAACATTTATGAGGTGCACTCCATGAAGATTGGTTACTCGGGAAAGCGTCACGTAGGCTTGGCCACAAGAGAATATGGAGGTGCCAATGTCCATGAGGACATTTTTTAGACTTAGACCTTGGCTCTTGTGAATTGTTAGGGCATACGCCACACAGATTGGGAATTGCTCTCTGTACACGTATGCCCGGAGTATGATCTCAAATTTTGACTTAATAGGTAATAATTCGTGAATCAGATTGTTAGCGAATTTTACTACCAATTGTTTAGGCTTTGTTTGATCTTCCGGGTCCCACCTCACTATCTGTACAACGCCTATAGACCCATTCACTAAACCTAAACTAACATCAATGTTTATCCTAAGCATTACTTTAGCTCCCTCTTAGCATTATCTAACTGCATACACATATTTCTAGTCGGTATTAAACAAACAGTATCTTCTGGTAAGTCCCTCAAACATTGTGCTATTTCCATTAACCTTCCTTCATTGGGATGCGAAAGCAGAAGTATCAATCGGTTAGACAGTATATCTCTGTCCGATTGAGGCTCAATACGACTCAGAAAATTGATTTAGTTCAAATAACCAATTTTTACTTAACTAATCAATGTAATATGCACTTTCACAGTTTTAAGTAGAATTTTTTCCATTTTATTGAATCCCTTTATTAAATGAAATCTGGTTCAATCAAGTGGCGGAATCTGATGTACGCCAAAACGTTTAAATATTAAGTATGATTTTGATTCATATAAGCGGCAATTGTAGCGATCTTTCTTAGCTCTGGGAGGGGTTTTAACCCCAAAACCACCCCCTTGGCTGCACCACTGCTAATACAGCTAAGACCAGCTGAGGGCTCTTCATTAGATATTTCAGACCTTCAATTTTTGACATCAAATGAAGAAGCCCACCTAGTTGAATATTTTTTGTAAAGGCGGTATGTCGATCTCTAATAGTTTGGTTGGGCTCTTGTGTTTTCTAATCAGGGTCACCAGGTACTCCAGATCTTCGATTATCTTAGTTTTTATAGTTTTCCCTTTATGTGGCCATAAAACCCTAACTCTGTACCAAATTTCAGCTCTCTGAGTTTATGGGAAGTATTAGTTCTGATGATCATGAGTGAGTGAGTGAGTGAGTGTCATAAATGCGAAACTTTGCTTTCGCTTAACTTCGGAACTAAATGACCTATAGACTTGAAATTTTGGATTTTAAGTATGTGATTATAGCTTACTAGTTGACGAAAATTTCAGAGTTCTGGTCTTATCCAGAGGTTCTCAAATAAGGGCCTAAAAATGCGGCGAAATGGTTCCAGTAAAGGATGGAACGGCAGTGTTTGCTCCGCGCTCGACTTGGCGGGGGCACTGCCGTGCCCCCTGATTTCATACCTATATTTTAATTTTCTTACTTAATATTTTATTAATCATATAACCATTTCTTATCAGACATTATTACATATGGCTTATTGGTGATGAATTAAGTGCTTTATTTCCATTGTTATATCTTAAAAAATTAAAGTTTTACTGTTCATAAAAATATATGAAAAAATGTCTTATTCTATCAATATATACATAATCTCTTCTAATCTTCACACAAACTCTATGATTTAAGATTTTTTTTAAATTATATATAATTTTTTACATAAGATCTCAGTATATAGTGTGTCCACTCTCAACGGTGGCCAATGGCTAATTTCTAAACCGTTAATGATAGACATACAATTACAGTTGCAAAAATGTTTTAAAAAAGTTAAAGAAATGTTTTTTAAGTCATTTAGGTAAAAAAAAATTAAAATTGCGTAAATTAAGTTTTTATACGGTCCCCCGGTCTTATAAGAGATATTTAGTAAACCTTTTCTATTACTCTAAAAAGCAATACAAAAAAAGGTCCCATTCATATAACATTAAAATTGACCGAGTTATGAAAATTTAAATTTTATGACTTAAGCCACTTTTCGGTAACTGAAAATGGATGAGTTGGACTAAGCTTTATGGGAATGTGCACTAATGGCTTAAAGTATTATAAAGGGCGTCAACTTCTAACCTGTCCAATGGCTAATTCCTAAGCCATTTGTCACAGACATATAGTTACAATTACAAAAATGTTACAATTAAAGAAATATTTTTAAAGCGATTTTAATTGGAAGTGCTGACACGGTAAAAGTTTTACGGTAGTGTTAATTTTGATAAAATAACTTTTAGATTGGTTAAAATAATTGAAGTCGTGAGTTTCAAAATTCTCTTTATCGAAAAAAATCCAATTTTGGGAAATCGCGAAAAATCTTTTAATGCGTTCATTGGTTTTCATTATAAGTTTGGAGATTGTAGTATTACATTAGTGCAGAGTGGTATAGACTAATAGAGAAAGCAAAAGCGATAAGGTGAGTTTTAAAATTCACATCTTCAATTGTACTTTTACATGTATTTTATTTTGTAAGGAAATAAAGCTGATTCCTTTCATGATTTTATTTGAAAAACGTATGTTATTTTGATAAGTTTTTTTTTATTCATAACTTTTTTATGTATGTTTTCGTAGTTCAAATTTTATAGTGAAATGTTAACTCACTTCCAAATATCCGATCGAGGTTCAATTCGTATACCTATTTGAATCCAATGACAATGTAATATTAATACGATGTTAGGTACGTATTATTTATTTATTTTATAGGACTATACTAAATTCTGTTAGGTTAAGTAATCTATAGAATTTTAAATATATACCATTTTGTAACGAACCGTGAGTGTTGCTTTTCATAATTTAATTTTTAAACATTTCTTTAATTTTTTAGTTATATTTTTTGTACAAGTGCATATTTTGCTTTAATATGTAAACACAAACATAAATTTAAAAATATTATTGAAAAAAATTATTTTACTGTGAATGTTTAACGATAGATTTTATGTCTGGCGTTTATTTTTATTTCGTGTAAATTTGTGACTGACCCCTATTTTGCAGCAAACAAGTTACTTCAGCTTTAAACAGCTATTAATGAGTCTGTTTTAATCGCAGAGGAATGGAACTTTTTTGTCTTACTTGTTTGAGTAGCGTTAAAAACTTACTGAATTTTTATAAGACCAGGAAACCGCATAAAAATTTAATTTTCGTAATTTTTTAATACAAAATATTTTTGATCTAAATCAATTTTAAAATATTTCTTTACCTTTTTTGAAGCTTTTTTGCAATAGGAAGTATGTGTTTATGACAAACAATTTAGAAATTAGCCATTGGCCACCGTTGAGGGTGGACACCCTGTATTTAAAATAGATATATAAAAACAACCTTTTAAAAAGTGTGCAGAATTTCGTTAAAAATTGTATGCTGATTTGTTACCTTGTTTACAAAGATGTTTAAAAAGAAAAAAAAATCGGTATTTTAAAATTAAGTTTTAAAATCTTCTATTATCTTTGAAATTAGTTAATCAGTCCTCTATTTAGTTCCGTTATTATGGAGATATATATTGCAGATTTTTCCTAATGCAATATTCAAAATCTTTCACTCTGATTAGAGCATAAACAATTTTTAATTTCCAAGTGTTTACTTTTCATTGTTTATCTGATTTGAGAATGATAGTTTGCTAACAGGATGACGTTTAATCTGTAAAAATACTTCAGAACAGTATTCTACTGTTATAGTAAATAGATTTTATTAAGTACACTTTCTAAGATAAAAAAGTTAATATTTTACAAATGCTTTTATATTACAGGTTGTCCAAAATATAACTGTATATTTCATAAATTATTTAAAAATGAAATAATTGACAAACGCATGGACATACGAATTTCGAAAACATTTCGTATAAAAAAATAAATGACAGTTGATAAATTCTTCACCTTTCTAAACACAAGAAAAAAACAACAATAAAAAATAATTAAAACAAACAAAGAAATGAAGTTTCAAAAACAAAACTTGAGAGGATATAATAGGCTTGTTCTTTCAAAAGCAGATACAGCTGATTAAATGGTTCTATAAATTCAGTGTTAATCCTGATTCTCTCGTAATCAGTGCTAGGCATCATGAGGATAAAGTATCTTTTGAGTAGGGTGAAGACACTGTTGTATGACAAACACGTAGGAAAAATCATGCGTTAAGCATAGATTAGGAAACACTTTCCAACACTTCTTGAAATCTTTAACAAAACTTCCTTATCCAGAGAAATAAGGTATTATTGTCCATAGCCAAATATGTATTCCAATACTTTTGAAAAGCCCTGCATTTGATCTGTTTAATATATAGACTATATAATGGGAAAATTTAATTTAGCAAGAAAACGCCTAACTGGTGGAAATTTTCGTTTCAGCAATTTATACTAATAGGTGGAAACATATTTGAATATTTTTTTTCAGCCCTGTAAAATGCATAGTACCTTTAATACACGAAAGTATTTTGATAAAATTTAATTCAAACAAAAATACACTTTAAACTTCTTAAATCAAATTTCCAGAAATTATCATCCAAAGGCGATCATGTACCCAGTTCATTGCGTGACCATGTATATCATTTAATCTATATTCTACAAATATTTCTTAATATACTGAATGCATTTCAACGTAAAAATGCATAACTTCATGCATATACACGCATCTGATTGTGGCATAAGCCATATTTTAAAACATTCAAAGTAGCACTTAATGCAATAGCGAATAGAATAAAAAATATTGGGTTGGGGAAAAATAAATTTCGTTTTTTCTCAATCGATGGATTTAAAGTCGCATATCTTGAGTAAAATTACTCAATTAAGCCATACTATACAGCGTTTGAAAGGTAACTGAATGTAAAAAATTGTAGATATAAAGATAGCGTCATACATTTAATCAGTCAAAAGTTATTGCGTTTTAAAAATGGAGATTCCAGAAGATCATTTTCATCACATTTTGCTTTTTTACTTCCGAAAGAGGAAAAATGCGGCGCAGATTCTTCGAAAATTGTGTGATGTTTATGGTGATTAGTGCTTAAGTAAATACATCAGAATTGGTTTGCTCGTTTTCGTTCGGGAAGTTTTGATGTTAAAATTGAACCTCGTCCAAGCAAGCTAATCGTTGAAAAAGTCGGTGAAGTTTTAAAAAAAAATTGAGATAGACCGAAATATTTCTTTCCCCAACATTGCTACGGAACTAAACACCGACCATAAAACAGTTTTGAACCATTTACATGCGACTGTATGCCAGAAAAAACTGGATACCTGGGTTCCCCATGAATTTACAATTACCACTTGTTCCGCTCTCTGCAGAACTTTCTTAATAGTGTTAATCTGGCTTCACACCAGGAGAGGCTTGTGAAAATCCCCTTAATCAGTTTTTTGCCCATACGTCTCAGCAGCTCTACAATGACAGAATTATGGTTATACCAGATAAATGGCAAAAGGTAATCGAACTAAACGGCATATATATTATTGATTAGTTTTTTTAATTTATAAAAATAAATTTACTTTGAAGAATACGAAAAAAAGCGAAATTACATTTCCCCAACCCAATACAGACAGTTTTTCTATTGAAGTACCACAAAACACCTTGATATCCCAGTATTTTAGAATCTTATTATAAAAAACTAAACAAGCAGAAAAATTAATACCTAATTTATAACTTATATTAATTACCCTATTATTCTACGAAGCAAAGTAAGCTTTCTAATAAGACTTATTATTAGTAACACAACTTCCAATCATAGTGACTGATGTGTATAAGTTATTGCAATATGTTAATCTTTAAAGCCAATGACATTTATGTTCTTATAGAACTGAGATATGATTTATAGAAATCATTTATTTATTTACTTCCTCTAAACTTTACACAAATAAAAAATATTAATCAAAACTTTCTATCTCTTTTCAAACATAAACGCTTTTAAGCAATCATTTATCATATTCCAAAAAGTTAGTAGAAATTGCAGAAAATAGCTTTAAGAGAGAAATTAGTTTAAAACATAATGAGTTTTGAATCATGAAAGTAATTTTAAACAATATTTTTGCAAACTACCGTTAACTAAATCTTTACTTTTGCAATTAATGATTCAAAAATATCAATACAATCAGTTTGAAAATTTAAACGCTAGCAAAAAATGTTGATTTTCAGTGAATAATAAATAATTAGAATAAATAACATATTTTTATTTGCGGATTTCGCAATTTCATTTAAATAAATAATATCTGAAATAAAAGAAAAATAAATTACATATTTGTAAAAAATCTAATTTAAAATAGATTTAAATAAATTTATTTTAAAAATTTATGCCCTATGACAAAAACTACTGATTTCACCATTTTAACAAAACTGTTACACATAAATTATTTTTCTATTATTTTGTATTAATTCAAATAAACGAGCATTCATCAAAATAATTAGTTTTGTTAGATTTCTTGTGTAAAAGAGTACATGTTCTTGGTGTAGCTTGTTGGAGTTCTTCAAGCGAGTCATATGGCTTTCCATTGCTGAAAACCTGACACATTAAAATGCTCCAAACATTCTCAGTCGTGTTTATGTCTGGCAATAACGCAGGCCAATCAAGAATTTTAGAATTTTCCATTGAAAGCTATAGTTTTGTAGAATGTGATATATGAACTGAAGCATTAGCTTGCTTAAATATCCATTTAGAATCTCCGAAAATGCCAATTAGTGGGGGAAAAATGTCGGTTTTTTTTCGGAAGGTATTACTGTGGGTTCGTGGGGTTTCACCTTTCGACCATTGAAAACACAAAATTTCAAATCGTCTGGGGAAGGAAATTTCATCGTTATTGGCATGAATGTCTTCCCCCCGGCCCGTCCCCTGAATTCAACACTGGTCGCTTAGATAAGCAGCCTTTCCCTTCACACGCCGTAATTAGAACAAGAGTGGTTCCCCAGGTTCCCTAGAAGCAGATAAATACCATTCCTATCTGATCCTTCCTTCATCCCTGTAACTTCATAGTAAAGTGTGAGAAAGGTTATAATGTTTCGGTTCTTCAGTGTGTATATTTTTCTGTTTCATGGATGAATGTTTCTATTTATTCTTTAATGCTATTTCATACTTTAGAGCAGGCTGCAGGAAATATTATAGGGGAGACTAACATTCATGTGGTGGATGTGAACGTTGCCATTTTTTATTAGTTATTATATGTTTTTTTTTTATTTATAACAATTACTAAAGATCCTGTAGACATATTGGTAAAAATTTTTTGAAGCTCTTCGACATTTTGTTGGTCCTCAGGAGCCAAAATGCTGTTTAATGATCTCAAAAGTAAAATCTCTGTTCCAACTTGTTAAAAGAATAACTTTATTAAATTATTCATTTTTTTAAATTGTGATGATTAGCATACACTATTAATTCTTATAAATGTTTTGATAAAAAAAAAAGTTATTCTATAATTGAGAAATGTTAATTGTTTTGTCATTTTAACTGTCATCAACTGTTCCACCATTGGGGCGCATGTGAACAATTTTTTGCATTTATAAAACTGTTAAAAAAGTAAGAAAACTTTAAAGATAATTAAAAAATGCCATATATATAAAATGTTCTGTTTACTGTACTGAGTAATTTTTTTTATAGAAATTAACCAAACTATGAGGAAAAGCTATGTTTATGTGAACTGTTCACATGGGCTCCAGTCTCCGCTATAGCAAAGGCATTTGTGTTAGTAACGTTGGAGGCATTTTGACAATAGCAATGAAATGAATAAAATATTTCGCTTTATTGCTAACTTATTAACTTCTAAACATCGCACAGTTCCTTACAACACTGAAAAGTTGATGATATGTACTTACAAATGAAGTTTGTTTGACCCTCTGTTTCAAATAATATTTCTGTTTTAAATTGCTTAATAGACCAGTAGAGTGAAAATATGTCTAATTCTTGAATTGAACCAGGATCACTGATTACACCCTGATTCAATTTCAGGCTTTGGAAACTTTTTCCCTCTGCTGGCCTTTTAAGCAATTTAAAACTGAAATATTATGTGAGTTCAAGCCAGACAAATATACTACAAATAAAAAAGAATATTGCCCAGTTAAAGACTTGCATCGAGCTCTCGGGTTATTCACGCTAATTGTGTATCATAGACTTATTTTTTTCAAGGAACAATGCCAATCGAAAAACAAATTAAAGGGGATTACTTATCTCATTTCCATCCTTTATACTTAATGATGGAAACCCCAAAACTAATAAGGAATTTACCTTATCATAATGAACCTATATCTAAAATTCGATGTAAATCGGATAATTTTGCATAAAACGCACCTATTTAATTTTAGAGACGCTATCCCCATTCTCCCCCTTAGACTTAACTCACTTAACCTTTATACTTACTCAGGGATTCATCTTATCAGAAAAAAACCTATATCAAAAATTTAAAGCAAATCGGATAATTCTGCATTAAAACCTATTTATCTAATTTCGGGAGGGATTAATCGCCCGTTACCCCTTTATACGTAACAATAAAACCTCAAAACTAGTCAGAGAAACGTCTTATCAATATGAACTTATATACAAAAATTGGAGCAAATCGGTTCATTCTGCATGAAAAATCCATTTATCTAAATAAAGGGGAAATATCCCCAGATCCCCCCTTCAGACTCAACCAATGGATACTTAAAACAAATCAGGAAGCTGCTTTATCAGAATGAACCTGTATACAAAATTTGATGGTTATCAGTTAATTCTCCGTAAAAGCCTATTTACCTATATTAAGGAGGGGTTATCCCCTATTCCTCTCCCCTATTTATACTTAACCAATGAACACACAAAACTAAGCATGGACGCGTCTCATTACAATGATCCTATATCAAAAATTTGAATTAAATCTGATAATTCAGTGTGAAAAACCCATTTATCTAAATTAAGAAGAGGAGATTAGCCCCGTCTTTCCTCTTTATATTTTCCCAATGAACTCCCAAAACTAATCAGGGGAGCGCCTTATCACAATAAACCTATATCCAAAATTTGAAGAAATTGGATATATCATGAGTTATCGCGTTACATACATATATACATACAGAACACATAAGCTCTCAGGCTTGATAGCCTGTTAGCTATAAACCAAGAAATATATGCGCAGAACTACATTTCATTTTACTAATATTTTATAAGCTATAAAATAATTTTCACTAATGATTTTTTTATTTATTCGGTTTGTATAACGTGCAGTCAGTTTACGGAAAATTACCACGTCTGCACTGAAAATAATGTAAATATTTTAATATGTGTTTATGGTAAGTATTCAAGGGCACAATTAAAACTTTACCAATGTATCAGCTGTTGTTGACAAGTGTCCGAAAGGCAAGAGAGGTGCTGGAGCTTCCATTAAACTGCATGAAGGGGGTTGGAAGACCGACTTCTGCAGGAGAGGATGTTCGGTAAATTCCCAATAAATGGCAGTACAACATCGCCGCCTCCTCAATTTCGACACGTCTCTGAAGGGAAGGGATGGTTTATCCAGATGTCAGTACCCATCGTAACTGCTAAGACCGACAACGAGATTTTCAGAACGCCTTTATTTAACGAGCGCGTACACTACATATACTGGGTGGGGTTTTGATGATGTCGAGCATCGAACCTGGGCGTTTCAATCCAGAGTTCGCTGCTATGGTCACTACGCTATCAATAAACAACCTTTATGCGGGGGTTCGGATAGAATCTGTCCGAGAATACATGCTGATTTTAAGCCGGGCAGATGCTGTCCGAACCCCTACGTAAAGGCTTAACAGCTATTTAACCCGTCAGTAGTCGCGTGTCGGTCTTTTCGCCGCCCGTATAACTTATCATCACCTAACTTGTATCACATTAAAAATAGAACGTAGATATACCATGTAGCTGACTTTGAAGGTTTCTCGACCACCTTAGTGAAGTTACAGGACACCTCTGTTTTTCTTTGTGGTACATTTTTAGAAACAAAGTTGAAATTGGTGAAAAAGTCTACGTAAAAATCACTAATGTCAGTTCATTTTTACTTTTTCCAATTACTCCAGCTCTCATGAATAAAATGCATAATTTAAGAAAACTGCAAATTTATATCTTCATTGATACGTTATTTTCGTATATTAGGTGAAAAATATTCTTATTTTACATATTTGGTATGTGGTGGGCCAGCGGCGAAAAGACCGAGCGCGACTAATGACGTTGTGAAAAAAGTCGCGACTACTCGCGGGTTAACAAAATTATGCCCTCAAACACTGAAGTAACCAAGAATGCTGTTTTTTTAATGTGTTCGTACGCACATAGTTCGTAAGTTAGGGTCGTAGTTAGGAAGCGTACGAACATAGTTCGTACGCTTCCTGTAATTTCTCAACCAGGTAATTATGCAGCACGAGTATTGTTTAAAAAAATGTCTTATTAAATAAAGCGAAATTTCGGGCGTTTAATCTAGATATTTTTTCTATATAAAAAAAATAAGAAAAAAAATTAAAAAATACCGATATCCCGTTTAAGTGTACAAACTCTGTTTAAACAGTGAAATCTTTGGCAATTTTTTAGGGTAAACGCTGGTATGCAGTTAATGCGAAAATACCATTTATAACTGTTTCCAATGTAGTTACAAATTGATCGTGACTTCTAAGTTTCTACTTTCGGCCTGTCTTTGTTCTAATACTCGTTTTTATAAAATAAAATTTGCTATAAAAAATGGCGATTTATTTATAACTGTAAATGTAAGCATTTTTACAAACAATCATATTTTATTTTTCACTTTTTCATTTAATGATATAAAAAAAGATTATTTTGTGAAATATTTTTCAAAATAGAATATATAAACAAAAGAATAGGAAGAATATATCTCGTAAAAAATAAAAGTAAAATACGTTATAAATAAATTTTAAAAAATACGATCTTTCTATTCTTAAACAACAAGAAAAAGGTTATGATTTATTTATGAAATATTTCGAATTAAAATGTCATTTTTTGTATTTGTAGATTTACTTTAATTTTACATTGCTTTATTTTCATATTCTTATGAAGTTTTTTAAAGAAGAATTTGTTGTCTGCGTTATCAATAATTTATAATGAATAAGTATTGTAAATACCTTTTTTTTTTTTTTTTTTTTTTTTTTTTTTTTTTTTTTTTTGCATTTTATACAATGCGATATTTAAATTCTAATTATACAAGACTCTTTTTTACTATTCATATTCTTTCTAAGTTAATTAGCGTCTTTCTCACAAGAGAAGGAAAAAAACTAAACTTTTCAATTAAATTCATGCTTATTTTAATAAGCGTTCCAGAATAATAAATGACATTTTCTCATCTATTATAATAAATATTTTAAGACCTATGCCATTTGTCATTCCTATTGAAATTAAACATAATGAGTGAGAATTAACTATTCATTGATTTTTTTTCATTATGAAAATATAGATCAATTAAAATGTTTTATTTCTGTTTAAAAAAATGTTTTTTGGTTTTTCATTTGCTGAAGAAATTGTAGAGGTTAGTGTTATGAAGGAGAATCATGAGGAAAATAGGAAAATGTCGATGTTTGAAGTGCAAACATACTTAAAAATAAAATTTAAACAGAGGACTAAACAGATATGTGATTCTAGATAAAAACGAAAAAAAAAAAGATGATAGAGCAGTACATTTAAGATCTGGGCCTACTGTACCCATCCAATGTATTCTCGTTAAAAAAATTAAGGCTTTTATAAAAACAGTCCCAAATTTTGTCAAGTTTTTTGTTTCAAGTTCACAATTTACAAAGGCTTAATATTAAAAAAAAAAGTTTTTTTTAGAATACATGACAATCAGTATTTTACACAATACTCTGTAACCAGAATTTAAAAATAAAAATAATTGTATAAATTATGAGCAGATTTATTAAATCAATTTTCACTGCCCATGCGTAAAAGCAATCAAGATATATCTTTCATAATGTGTTGGCTAAATGTATAGAGCAACTTTTGTGAAAGTCTCAAAAACATAGCTTTGAAAATTATAAAAATTATCGTTGACAGAATAAGATCAAAATCCTTTGATCCGAAAATGAAGCAAAAAGATAAAGTGCTGTATCCAAATATAGTAGCACGTGCAATACCATTGTATGCTGTATTGACTCTAATCAAAGGCTATATGGATACAGCCCTCATCTTTTTGCTTATTTTGGGGAACAACGGATTTTGAGCTATTTACGATAATTTTTAGAATTTTTAAGTCATGTTTTTGAAACTTACTCATTACTTGGTAAACCAGCTCATTATTCATACAATTATTTTTTTATTTTGATTATAGAGTATTGTATACAATATTTTTTTCATATTTTCTGAAAAGATTTTTTTATGTTAAGAATTCTGCAATTTATAAGCAAAAAACTAACCAAAATTTGGGACTGTTTTTATGAAAATCCCAATTTCTCTATAAGTATACATGCTAGCCTCATAAAAATGAACATAATTTATTACAATAACCCGTTTAATCATAATCTACAGATTCAACGCGTTTGCTACATTAGTATTGACAGGGTTATCCAAAATATGTTCTTTCTTTTTTAATTTGATAACGGTCCCCTATTCAATTTTAGGAAAAAATGTTCTCGGAAATATATGACCTGTACTATTTTGTTTAACACACATGGAGTTTCAGGATAATATCTCCTGTATTTTCCCACATATTCAACAAAACGTCAAAATTTCTAGGTTTTCTCTTTAATATGACTGGACACACACACACACACACACATATATATATACATATAGATATGATGGTAACTTTTTTCTTTAAGAGGTAATAAAAATTATAAGTATGAAAATAAAATAAATTTTAGCATTTATATATAAGAGGTCGAACCCGTCGAATTTCGACGAAAGAAAATGTTTAGGAAGGAACTGTTTTATTGATTTATAATAAACCCACAAAATTAGCTGCAGTAAAAAATGCATCTTAAATTGGTCAGTCTAACTTTCAAACAAATATTATTTTAAGCTAAAAAAAAGAGAAAAAAAAAACAATTTTTGTAAAACTCAGGTGTCCAAATTATTAAAATTAAACTTTAATCGCATATGTAATAAGTAAAGTATAACAAAGATCAGTTATGATAAAATTATCAATTGAGGCTCTTACGTTTGGTATAAAGCGAATGAAAAAAAAATCCAAAATGACATGATCATAGAATTCCCAGGTGAAATCTAAAACCGTCATAATTTTCATCGTCTCAGAATTTGCAAACGCACTTCCCACAGTATTTTAATTTGATAATTTTAAAATCACTTCCTTTTTCTTATATGTACAAAGATGTTATTTGCATCCGCTAAAAACATTCAATTTTTACAGATCCAGTCTTAAACATCAATAAAAAAATATGCATATGACGTCATTAGAACGGAATGTAACACAAATGCAGCAAAAACAATATTCAAGACACTCGGCGAAACAAATTGGATATCTGATGATTCACAAATCTTCACTTCTTTATTTATAATAGCTCCATGTTTCATCAGAAATCATTCATTTGTATTTTTTTTTTTTGGAAAATATTATTACATATACTCGTTTAGCTCAAGGCTAACTTATCATAATATAATCATGATATTATGATAAGGGGGTCTTGGTTTAGCTTTCTGATACGAACTGAGTAAATACGGTTAAGTCACTCGAATATTATTTAAAATATATTTTTGTAAATGAACGTGTTGTATCCTTTGTAAATTAAGTTTGCAATAAACTAAAAAAACATTTAATTGGTGAATATAAACGCAATAAAATCAAAATTCATCGGGTTTTATATCAGACATTTATTTTGACTTGATATTTTTATTTCAGTTTTTATCAATTTTAAGAGAAAATGGCGTATTTCTGATGCCACAATTATAAAATTCGTATTGAAAACTATAAAAAAATTAATAACTCATAAATAAATTGAGATACAGCTTTCAAACAAATTGCATTTAAAAATACATTTCTTACTCAATACGACGGTGTAAAAATTGAAAATTTGCGATATTTAGAAGTATAAAATTTGTAGTACTTAAAATTGTAAAACCGAATTGCATGCGAAAGTGTTGTCATTCACAAAACGACGTATGCGTTACGCACAGATACGTTTGGCCTTTATAATATAGATAGATTTTAATATATAATTGCTTTTTTCTTGGCACATTTAATACATTTCTTATTGCACCCTTTCATTATATAACCCAGAAATATTACAAAAGGAAACTGTGGCATATCTAAACAACTTTTCTTTCTTTTATAAAAGTATTATTGGTTTTACTCTTCTTTTGTATTATAACTTAATGCTCTTTTCTTCTATATCCTTTGTGACGGTATACTCATGCTGGGTGTCATTTGTCACGTTATATGCAGACATACTCATTAATTTAGGTTAAAACAACACAGTTTATTAAAATGATAAGGGCTAAAGGAAAGTGGAGCCAGTCTATAATTTCACTCACTGAGAACACTATGAAAAGCTAAATCATACTCACAGGCTTCGGTCTAGCTCAGCCGGGGCACCGTCTAACACTTGACACTATTTCCTGGCTGATCTACAAAACAAATCTTAATTTCACAGCCCGTGGCTGTGGATATTTCTTTATTTGCTCAAATAATCAAAACGGAACGATTCTAAACTTTCTTACCAAGGCCGAATCTTTAATCCACTATCTGAACTCCTTTTCGCTTTACTGGAGGCCGTAGCTATTTTCTAATCGTCAGCACCTTACTAAACAATCATCAACTTCGTTGTCCAATGGCGGAATACACACAGAGGCTGCTGGCTACTACCAGAAACACACAGACGCTGGCTGCTGGCTAAGGCCAGAAACACACAGACGCTGGCTGCTGGCTAAGGCCAGAAACACACAGACGCTGGCTAAGGCCAGAAACACACAGACGCTGGCCAAGGCCAGAAACACACACACCACAAACTCACACCCAAGCTCTTATACGCGACAAACTGAGATACTTCTCATTAACATAATACTAATAACCGCGAGCTAACTGCGGAATTCGAAAGAGCACACACACTCTAGAAAGTTAAAGTAAAAGAGAGGATAGATGTCACTTTTACGCCTACAAAATGTTAAATTATTGACGTCACGATCTCAGAAACACTAGAGTGCCTTTATGACTAAAGGTCACTCCCTCACACCTTTACTATTCATTTAGCGCCTTTGTAACATGAATGATTAATGTTGCTTGTAATATCTTTTAATTCAGTGGTTCCCATGTTTTTTATTTTATGGCATCTCTATGAGATTTGGCATTTTTCTGTTGCCCACTATCACTGTCTAAAGTTCTAATTTTTTCTTTCTTCTTTCAGTTATCCAAATATTAAAAATTAGGATGTATGCATTTTTCAAAATATGAGTTATTTGATGAAACGAAAATAATTCTACATGATTTATCAGAAGGTAAATACTTAAGGCCGTGCTGACAACTTAGGATTTTCGTAAGATTTAGGTGTGCGTGAGGGGTTGGATAGGAATTTAATTTGGGGAATTATTACGGGAAAATAAAACTCTATTAATAGGTAAAAATCGAGTATAATTTGTACAATTTTTTGAATTATATAAGATTTTCTTTTAAATAAACGAAATTTTTTTTTTCTCATACAATATTTTACCTGAGAAAACAGTGTTCGGGAAATGAATTTACTTTTGTTACACAGGAGAATATAAGTAGTGCGTACAAAAACTTTATTCACTATATGTATTCATGGTGCAAACTTAAAGGATTAAGGCCGTGTACAGGGCACTGTAATAATCATTTATTGTATAGAAATGTATGGACTCAAATGAGGTGTTGAGGGACAAACACAGAAAATAAGACATGAAAGGAAAGACAAAGTGTTTATTGATACCGTCGTTGACCACTGCAACGTTTTATAATAACAGCTTAAAATTGCGCTCACTAACAGTCATGCATGCTTGACAGTATCGGGGAAGTGATTGGTATAGACATTGAAAGAGTCCATGTATTTCACGCAGCTATGGATATCCTCACTAAAAATATCTGTAGAAAATCTATAGAGAATTGGTCCAAAAATCGTAATTGGCCATTCTGCATATATTGTTGAGAATATCTGAAGAAATTCTGGAGATATTCTTAAGGTAAAGTTAAGTCAGCAAAATTTCTTCAGATTTTAGTAAAATTTTTCCAGAAAGTGAAGATTTCTTTATATAATCTTAATATTATTTTAGTGAGGATTCGAGCAATGAGATTCTTCTGAAGTTTCATAAATTTGAGTTTATGGAGTTGCAACAGAGATCCATTGGTTTCCCTAAGTAGATTCAGGTATACAATATTGCTGAAATAGGTAGAGGCAGGCATCATGTTTATCCCATCTTGTTAAAACAGCAGTGGCTTACGAATTTCTTTCAGAAAAATTTGAAGTAGTTCTAGTAAAACTTCTTACTGAAAATTAGGATAACAACTGCCTGCCTTGGTGTAGTGCTGGAGTAGCTCCTTAGCTATCCTGATTTCTCTATGTACTGACTCGCAATTACTTCTTATGAGTCTTGTTTATGCGACTCCAACTGACTCTGTTCCCGATCTCGACGACTGAATGTCAATTGATACTGACCGTGCACCGATAAAACTGTTTTGTTGAAAGAACTAAATTTTGGTTGGAATAAAAAAAAAATGTAATCAAAATATTGTTGAATTAATAAAATTATTCGGTTAGTCTATTCAAATTTGGTCATTCCAACCGAAATATTTTGTTGGGTCTATATAAATCAAAATTTAGTTGTTTCAGCAAAACAGTTTTTTTTTTCGTGGGTACAAGAAATATGCGAAATCTTCCAATTTGTAAACCAGTCCCTTCATTGACTGTACTACACATGCATACTGTTGATATACACAATTTTGAATACTAACTGTTGACATAACATTTGTCCAAGACGCTCTTAATACGACGCTCTTTATTATTTCTTTCATATCTTTTTCACATGTTTGTGCCTCAATACGTCACTAGTGCCCATGCATTCCTATAAAGTAAAAGATTGTTCATGTGCAATACCAACTCTTAAATTTTGCACTATGAATTAGAGACCATCGTGTATGTTTCAGCAGCTTATATTATTAATATAAAAAGGGCTCTATTGATCTTTTATGGGAAAAAAGTGCGGATAATTAATATAAATCTCAAGTCATTTACATTGTTTTTGAGAATGAAATTCTTTATAGTTTGACAAAACTGACATCTAATTTACACTGATTTTCTTTTCTTGATTTGTTCTTTCTACATTTAATATATTTTCTTATTTCTACTTTTACAACCATTTAGCGTTTTCATTTAAAAAATAATCAATGACGTTTCGATATCTTTTAATTCATGTGTGCCAGATTCAACCAAAATAACTTGCGATAAACTGTGTGTAACCTCATAATACTTTGAAGAACATCATATCATGCACAAAATATTTCGAAAATCATCTAATAACGTAATTTATGGAATCACTTTAACTTTATGATTAATGAGATTTATACTAATAAATTAATGTTATTCTTAGATACAGCCTTTAAAAATTTACTGAAGAAATAATTTGATAATGTCACCTTTAATTAAAATTTATGAATAAAATGAAAAGTGCAAGAAAAATATATTAAATTTATTACTATTTACATATTTTTAAAAAATCAAACTTATAATGGACATTCAATATATTCCTTTTTAAAATCATTTTAGAAGCATCATTAGTTGTAGTTTTGTTTTGTGGCGTTCTTTAAACTTTTAAACTTTAAAGTTATGTCGAACTACAGATATCGTTAGTTATCTGTTTAAAAGTGGGAGATTTATTGTGAAAATGAAAATTTTAGGTGTTTTCCCCTTAATTATAGGATCATATTTGATTGAAAAGAAAATCTTTTAAAAATATCCAATGTCAAGTTATCCCAAGGTTTTGCCAAGAAGGATTCACGCAGTTTTGTGGATGCTCGAGTTTAAATCGCACAAAAGGTTTCTTTTTTTTTCTTTAGAATCAGCTACACAATTAGATTAGGTATTAAAGGCATATAATATTTAAATAATATATATATATGGTTAAATAATTTTTTATGTAAGTTAATTGTCAACATCATCAAATGTTTTTCCTGGTGCTTAATATTAATATTTTCTATTAGCCATAAACATTTGAGCGATTCTGAGAAAAGCATTGGGACATTTCTTTTTTCAGTTTTTGACCCAGAAAGATTATTTACTAAAAAAACTATAAGATAAAAGTCTATTAATGCCTTAAGAAAATCACAAAATAATTTTACTTTCCTGGCCTGCTTTCACCACATAATGCTCTTTCCTTTTACTTCCTTAACTATCCATTTAGCGCTTTTGTTGTACAAGTGATGAATGATGTCTGCGATATCTTCTAATTCATGTATTAAGACATTTTGTCAGTTTCAGCCGAAATAGTTTTGTTATAATAAGAAATATCACAGTATATGGCATCAAAATACTTTCTGGGTGCTGTTGTTCTTTTTGTAAGATATAACAAGAAAATTGCATTAGGTAAAGCAACCTAATTTATGAAGACAATTTTGATACTTTAATTCTGAAGTTATAAATGATGTAAGGTTTATATGCTGTTCTGTCTGCTGAACTCGTTTATTTTTATAACGTATAGTATGTTTATGTAGTATGTTGTTATCAAAAGTTTAAGCACAAGAATAAAATGCTGATTTTTCATGAATAATAAAAGCATTTTTCATTGGTAGATTTTGTAACTTCATATAAATAAATTACATCAAAAGTAGCAAAATATAAATTACAGATTTGTAAGAAATATTATTTAAAATATGTTAAAAAAAAACTGTCCCAAAAGTTTCTGCACAGCGGCAAAATCAACTACATTTATCATTTTCACAAAACTATTACGAAGAAATTATTTTTACGGGATTTCGGACTTGTTCAAATAAACGCCCGTCCATCGAAATTATTAGGTTTTGTGGGGTTTCTAGTGGCAAAGTGTGCCATGATTTCTTTACAGCCTTATTGAATTTTTCAATAAAATGATATACATTTCCATTTCTGAAAGCCCGACGCGTTAAAATTCCGTAGATAGGGTTTATGCCAGGATTTAAAGTAGGTGAGTCAAAAACATTAAAATTTTTCTATGAAAGCCACAAATTATGTAAATTGTGATACGTAGATTTATTGATTACCTTGTGCAAAGATCCATTAAGGATCCCCCAAAATGTCACCGAATTGAGAGAAATGTTGTTTCAACGTCTCTTGACATTTTTGAAAATGTAGTCTTTTTTTTTTTTTTTTTTTTTTTTTTTTTTTTATAGAAAATCCAGAGAGGTGAGGCTTTTAAAGCTGAATACCCCTCCTCCTCTCCCCCCCCCAAAAAAAAAGACACTATTGGCTTACCGTCTTGCTGCCTGCTCTTTTGTTCCTTTTGTAGATCATGCGAATTTATGTTCTACACATCAGGACCCTCAAAGTTCCATTTTTTTCTCACCACTGAATAAAACAGTAAGCCACTTGCCTAACAAAGGAAATTTGTTAGCCTACATTAATATTGCTTATTTGTAATGTAATTTGAGACATGGTTTGATAGCCACTTTCTTTAATATGACGTAATCGAATTCTTTAATACGTCTATGTACAGTATCTTTAGGTACCTTTACACCGAAATTTTGTTTTATTTGCCTTATAGACTTATTAAACTAAACTCGAATCTCAGTACACGAGATTCACTCAGTTGAATCTCTTAAAACAAGCGTCATTCGTGGACGTCCACATCTGAATTTCTGGTTAAAATTATCATATCTAGGGAGTACCTCATATCGATATATCACTTTGATTAGAGATATAAATACATCGATATAGATACATTAGATCTAAATACATCGCTTACAATTCAATTTTTTGCAATTTGAGAAACAATTTTATTTATATTAAACAAATTTTATTATAATCTAAAAGCTAAAAGCAATAAAATTGCACTTTATTTCTCATATTGCCCTCCCCCTCCCTCTTTTTTAATTCTTTTTTTTTATCGTGGTAAATGAACAGTTAAATTCATCATTGAGTTTGTTTCTGTTTTATTTCAATGACTTTTTTTATTCTGTGTCTGTAAAAACAAGTGTGTACAAGTTGTTAGCAATGAAAGTGCGTAAAAAAGCTATTTGAGTGCATTAGGGGAAGTTACCCCCTCCCCCTCCTTAAATACTTTGAACTGTAGAGTCCAAAACAAATCAGACACAAACAAAAATATTCTTTTTCCCTTTTATTTCCTAAATAATGAGTTTATAAAATGTATTTAAATAGGTCAATAATTAAAAAAAAAAAAAAAAAAAAAAAAAAAAAAAAAATTAAGGCATTCAATTTGTGTGTGTGTGTGTGTGAGTGTAAAATATACCTATTTTCAGAGTTATTTGAAAAATTAAAAGCTGAGTATACTAAATAATATAAAAGGTGGGGTAAGGCTCCATAATAACCGTATTTTGTTATTAAAAATTGAAAGATATGTTTCATATTTTGAAGGGTCATATTATATTTTATTTTCATATTTTATCAATGTTAACTCGCGACTTAACACTAAATCGCGATTTTAGATTGATGATAAATGGATTTAAAAACTTCTGAAGGAAAAGATATACGGTAATTTAACTTTTTGAAATCGAGCTTGTATTGAATATCAGTTTTTTCATACAGAAAAATAACTCTATTAAAATATATGCTAAAAAATAAAAATAAATTTCTATTATTTTATTAAGTTTAAAAAAATATGTCATATTAATTACACATTGTAAAAAAAATAAAATAAAAATAATAAAAAATCTGTAATTTTACAGACGTAGCGTTACCGAAATCTGTATCTTACAAAATTTTATCTATACACTGTACAAAAACTAGTTTTTGTAAAACTTATCCTGTAGCTTTGAAAAATAATTTATTAATAGTACCGTAATCTTACTAAAATTTTATCTGTAACCGGGATTTCAGTTGCTTAAAAAGTTCTGGGCATCCTAGTTTCCTAAAAAATTCGTAGTAACCTTACAGATTTTTTTTATTTAAAGTATAAAAGTGTATCAAATTTTTGTTGCTACCGTTAGATAAAAAGTTCTCAGAATCCCAGTTTCCTTCACTGTAAAAAAAAAAAAAAAAAAAAAAAAAAAAAAATTGTATAGTTACTAAAAGTTTTTTAGGACACTGGGATTCCTGGAACATTTCATGTAATGGCAACAGCAAAAATTCATGTAACAGATACAAATTTGCACTAAAAAACGAAAAATCTCTAAGTTTTTTAAGATTTTTTTGTAAACTGTTATTCCTAAAATTTTTTATGTAACGTCAACCCAGGTTGCAAATAAAATTTTAGTATGATGACTGTAATTTTAATAGATTATTTTGTGAAGTTACCGATATCCGTAGCTTTACAAAAATTAGTTTTGTATATTTACATATTTTTTTTGTACAGTGTACAGAAAAAATGTTAGTAAGCATACACATTTTGGCAACTTTACAACTGTAGGATTACAGATTTTTATTTATTTATTTATTTATTTATTTATTTTAGCGTAGAAAAACTTTAGTATCTTTACAGATTTATTTATTATTATTATTATTTTACAGTGCACTTATAAAAGATAAGGTAAAACAAAATATTTCATACTTTTCTATAATTTTACAATTTTGTTGACTAATTTCATCATAAATATGCTATTTTTACATTATAAAGTGACAAGTACAGTAAGTTTTAAAATCCAAAATCTAGCTTGTACTAAATATCGTCTAGTTCCTCTAGAAAATATAGTCATCGTAACATTTCGAAAGGTGAAGATGTAAACTCATGTATGCGAGACGATGTACGGGCATGAATACAACTAGAATTTGTACAGATAATTCTGATATAATTTACAAGACATTTCTCGGCAACATGCGAGAACAAATATTGTGCTAATCTTCTTAGAAGGCAGACTAATAAATGTGAAGCTGAGACAGAATCGTCAGTAAAATTATACTTTTTAACATGAAGTGCAGAAATGAAGTTGAAAAGCAATAAAATATTGCTTCTAGAAGTCTTATAAAAGTATGTAAATTTGAGAATCTGACAAACTTCACATTCAGATCAAGCGGATACTATGCCTAGAAATATATTTATTATTAAGATTTTAATTTATATGTTCGTACATACTAAATGAGATGTAAAATAAAAGTGTAAATTTCAATTTTGATGTACTTGCAGGGATAAAATTGCAAACCAATTTGTTTTAAATACTATTTTAAGGATTGTTCTTGTTTTATTTTATGTTTCGTCGCTTTAATTTTTATATGTTCCGAATAGTTACGAAATCCCCAAATTTAAGTATCGAATTTTGTTGAATCCTTTAATGTATGATTTTTTTTTATTTTGTTCCGTAAACAATTTATTTGAGTTTATTTTTTTTATAATTATCAGCTAGAAAAATAGTGAAAGTGTTTATATTTTTATTGAAAATAATATCATCATGTTACTCCTGAATTACTTAACAAAAATTACCCCAAAATGATAATTATTAATTATACATTTACTTTAAAGTGTTTATACTTCACCAATAACAACTATTCAATAAAATAATATCATCATGCCTCTCCTCAGTTACATAACGAAATTTGCCCAAATCCAGCTTGTATTTATGATCGTCTATTTCCTGTAGAAAATGTAGTCATAGCAGGATTTTGAAAGGCAAAGATGCAAACTCATGTATGCAAATGAGGGGAGGATACAACGAGAATTTCTACAGGTAATTCTGATATAATTTACAAGACATTTCTCGGCAGCATGCCAGAACAAATATTGTGCTAATCTCCTTGGAAGGCAGACTAATAAATGAGAAGATGAGACAGAATTGTCAGTAAAATTATACTTTCTAACATGAAGTGCAGAAATGAAGTTGAAAAGCAATAAAATATTGCTTCTAGAAGTCATATAAAGGTATGTAAATTTGCGAATCTGACAAAATTCAAATTCAGATTAAGTTGATACCGTGCATAGAAATATATATATATATATTATTAAGATTTTAATTTATATATTCATACATACTAAATGAATTGTAAAATAAAAGTGTATATATATATATATATATATATATGTATGTATGTATGTATAGATATATTTTATCGCTTTAATTTTTTTATATGTTGTCAATAGTTACGAAATCACAACGCTTAAGTATTGAGTTTTGTATAAGTACTGTATAAGTATTGAGTTTAAGTATTGAGTTTTGTACAATCCTTTAATGCATGATTCATTTTTCTTTTTTGTACAGAAAACAATTTATTTGAGTTTATTTTTGATAATTATCAGATAGAAAAATAGTGAAAGAATATATATTTTTAATGAAAATAATATCATCATGTCACTCCTGAATTACATAACAAAAATTACCCAAAAATGATAATTTTTAATTATATATTTTCCTCAAAGTGTTTACACTTCACAATAAAAACTATTCAAAAAAAAAAATATCATCATACCTCTGCTGACTTACATAACAAAATTTGCCAAAATCCAGCTTATATTAAAAATCGTCTATTTCCTGTAGAAAATGTAGTCATCGCAGTATTTTGAAATGCTAAGTGTGACGTGTATGCACATGTATGCAAGACGATGGATGGGAGGGGGATACAACGAGAATTTCTATAGGTAATTCTGATAAAATTTAAAATAAATTTCTCGGCAGCGTGTAAGTACAAATATTGTGCTAATCTTCTTAGAAGGCAAACTAATACATGTGAAGCTGGAGACAGAATTGTCAATAAAATTATACTTTCTAACATAAAATGTAGGAATGAAACTGAAATGCAATACAATATTGCTTCTAGAAGTCGTATGATGAAATGTAAATTTGCGCATCTGACAAACTTCACATTCACATTAAGCGGACACTCTGCCTAGAAATATATATTTATTATTGAGATTTTAATTTATACGATCGTGCATATTAAATAAATCCTAAAATAAAAGAATAATTTTGAATTTTGATATACTTGCACCGATAAAATTGTAAAACTACTTTTTTCAAAATGCAGTTTCAAGGTTGATTGTGTTTATATTGGCAAATTATCAACACCATGGATATAAGCTCAAAGGGTACAGCGCCCTCCGTGGGGGTCTTTCTAAGGAAACCTAATCCAAATTTACACAAACAAAATATTTTTAAGGACTATCCTTGTTTAATTTTATATTTTGTCGCTTAAATTTTGATATGTTATCAATAGTTATATAATCAACAAAGTATTAATTTTTGTCCAATCCTTTAATGCAGGATTTATTCTTGTTTGTTTGTTCTAAAAACATTGTATTTGAGTTTATTTTTGATAATTATTAACTACAAAAATAGTCAAAAATTTTATATTTTTATTGAAAATAATGTCATTCTGTCTCTCCTGAATTACATAACAAAAATTGCCCCAAAACTGATGATTTTTATTTATATATTTTTTTACTGCACAATAAAAACTATTCAACGAATTAATGTCATCATGCCAGGCCTGAGTTACGTAACAAACCCCTCCCCCCCCCCAAAAAAAAAATAATTGTAATTACTTTAACACTTCACTTCACAATTTTTTATATTTTTATAAAAAAAACTATTTTAAATATATATATCGGTCTAATAATGGGGAAAGTAGTAATGAGGAATTTTAAAATTTCAGCTAAAATTTGATACTTTATGGTGTGTGCCCTATGTTTTTCAACATTGTATTTCTATATTTCGCAATTAAAGTTCTTAAATAAATTAATTTTATCTGCTTAGCATTCTAAAGCATTCTTTACATTAATATTTTTAAGTATTCAGTAAAAATAATGAAAGAAAATTTTGTCTTAATAGCTTGATCAAAGGGGTTTTTTTTTTGGGGGGGGGGGGGGTCTGAAGAACAAATTCTAATTTTTTTGTCAAATGCAGCCAACAATCA
This sequence comes from Maratus speculifer, assembly GCA_964019185.1. Lineage (NCBI taxonomy): Eukaryota > Metazoa > Arthropoda > Arachnida > Araneae > Salticidae > Maratus > Maratus speculifer. The sequence continues at coordinate 349,256,727 of OZ025294.1, forward strand.
TGAACAAAATAAGTGTTATTCCATTCTTTGGACTGTTCTTGATCAGTTACGGCGATCATATTGGCGAAATTCTTGGCATATAATGAGAATTATAATATTTTTAGGTATGTGCTAGATGTGGCACACCATGTAGTAAAGTATAAAACTGTTTATAATGCATAATAACTATTCAATGAAATAATATGATTTTGTCACTACTAAATTACGTAATTAAAAATGCCTCAAAAATCACAGTTTCTATTATAAACTTATTTTAAAATGTTTGTACTACACTATTACAATTATTCAATAATATAATAGTTTTTATATGCCTTTTCCAGTTTGCAAAATTACTGTTGACTACCTCATAAAGAAAGTAAAAATGTTAGTTTGAGCAATTACAAATCAGTATCAACAAAAGATATTGTTATATACCTGTGATAACAAATCAGAACAAAAACTGACATGCATGTCATCATACGTTAGTAACACATTATATACAGTGTTTCTATTCGCAATGGTGGCCAATGGTTAATTTCTATATTTGCAAAACTATACAATTTATAAAACTATAGCAAAATTTCACAGTTTTACTAAAGTGAAAAATGATGTCTCAGTGAACAACTTGGAAAGCGTATATTACTTTTCAAAACCCAATTTCTATTATTACCATTATCAGTCACGAAAATATGGGATTTTTTTGTTCAATCCTGTATATAATTAATAGATACATATGTATACTATGTAGCATTCTAAAAATTAGGTTAAACACAGCTGAAAATTTTTACTAGCAATTTAGGCGAATAAACGGATGTTGTTGAAACCTTTTGTTCAACTCTGTATGTGATCCATATACACAGCAAGTATTATTTTTAAAATAATTATGTTTAAAAAAGCATATCACTACTGAAAATGCACTTAAATTAGTTATTCTTTGTATGTTGCAATAGTTCAGTTATTGTTCCATTTCTTCTTTTGCTAAATATCTTCTGTCACAGTAAATGAGTAATAAATTCTATGTTCGGGGGGTTTTATTGTAAATATTTAGTAAGCAAATATCCTTAAAACACCGTTAAGGCATATATAACAATTTCAGTATGTTTAAAATTGTGTAATACACCGGAAACGATTTCCCCATAGACCGTAATGTAACGGAAGTATTTCGAATGTCTCTGTAAATGAATCTCAAATATTAAATTAGTAAAATATTAAATTTAGTATAAATCTTTTTATTATATCCTGCATCGATGTTTATTATAAAAGAGAATATTAAAAATAAATGTATTTAAAATATTTAATAAAATATAAATTGTTAAATATTTCTTATACATTTTCTTCTAATTTATTGACAGAGATAAAACGCGTATAAAAAAGAAAATCAATATTTTCATTACTATGCCAAATGGGTATTTTATCATTTTATTCTCTTATTTCCCTTACAGCTACTATTAAGGGATATTCCTTTAATAACTGGAATGTGATTGAGTTCATTAATTTTATCATATCCCTAAAACATTTCCAGAAAAATAATGTTATAAAAATGTCGAAAAAAAGTGTTTTTCAGGTTCCTAAGATAATTTTGTAATTACGAAAGATGAGCTTAGCTAAAGTCTATAAGAAATAAGTCTTTGTGTAAATAGGATGACGGATTGCTTAGTGATATAATAAAGAGTCTATAATAAGAAGGTTTCCATTATAAAGAAAACTTGGTTTATCATTAAAACCTCATTAATCATATTTTTGACGTTAAAAGTATGTAATAAAATATTCTTCTTTACTAATGATTATTATTATTTATTTTATTTTATTTTATTTTATTTTATTTTTAAATAATAGTTTACAGCATTCTGCATTTTTATTTTAGGACAAACTAAAAAAAAATGGTATCTATCTATCTATATTATAAAGGCCAAACTATATTATAAAGGTGTTATGCTTAACGCAAGTGTTGCGAATTTCAACACTTTGAAATTTGAAATACAATTTCAGAAAAATATATAAAAAGTTAAGTATCTGTTTCTGCTAATAGCATCGAGTCTTCAAGTTTTCAATGAAAATAATCAAATTAAAGTACCATTTTTTTTTTTAAGGTTGAATAGAGATATGAAAAGGGAATATGTAAATTTTGATATGGAGAAAAGGATGTCGGGTTTAGATTACACGGGGAAAAAATTCTATGGTTGGGTTAACGTGGCATAAAATTTGCTTTTTAGCTCGAAGGCTATCATAGCCTGAGAGCTTACGTGCCCGCCCGTTCAGTATGTATGTACGTTCGTTCTTGCGTAACGCGATAAAAATATCCTATCCACTTGAAATTTTGTATATAGGTATATCCTGATAAGGCGCTTCTCTGATTAGTTTTTGGAGTTCATTCGATATGTATAAGAGGGGGAACGGGGGACTCATTCCCTTCCCTTTAATTGATATAAATGGGTTTTTCATGCAGAATTATCAGTTTTCGTTCAAAATTTAGATATAGGATCATTTTGATAAGGCGCCTCCGTAATTGGTATTAGGTGTTCATTGGATAAGTATAAACAGGGGAAACGGGGGTTCTAATGCCCCTCCCCTTTATTTATATAAATGGGTTTTTCATGCAGAATCATCAGATATCATTCAAATCTCTGAATAGTTTGGCAATTTAATGGTTAAGTATAAAAGAGGGGGATAACTTCATTTTAAATTATATAAATGGGTTTTTATTAAGAATTATCTAACTTGCTCTGAATTTTGGATATAGATTTTTTATATGATAAAGCATGTCTTTGATAGTATAGGAGGTTCAATGATTAAGTATAAAAAAAGAGGAAAGGGGAGCGCTGTTTCCTCTTCTTAATTTTTTTTCGAACGGAATTAACCCTTGAAAATATAAGGCTGTAATGTACAATTAGTATGCGTAGCCTGTGAGCTCAATGCCATCAGTTTAACTGGGCAATATTATTTTTATTTCATTTTGGAATACTAGCATAAGAGCCTTAATTGATAACTTTATCATAATAACAGACCTTTATTATTTTTTATTGCTTACGATTAAAATATCTTAACAATTTCTACAATTGAATCTTACAGAAATAGTACTTTGTTAAGTTTCGGCTAAATATAGTTTAAATGTTATATTTACTGATATAAGGTACATTTTTTTATTGTAACTAACTTTGTATGTTTATTATAAATCAATGAAATGCTAAACATTTCATTCATAATAAACATTCTTAAACATTTTCTGCATTCGAAATTCAACGGGATCTACCTTCTTATAATAAAATCTATTTTTTATTTCACAGTTGTTGCTTTTAGAATATTGATCATGGTGGAATGAAATAAAATAAAAAAAATATTATTCTCATGGATTTGATGATGTCGTTTAAGATATCAGAATTCTGAAGTTTTAATTAAGATTTCCAATATTAATATTTTGTGAATTTTTAAAAGTTTTTTTTTTAAGATGACAACTAATTTAACTGCATTTTTATAGATAATAGCGGGGAAAAGGGAAAATAAAGCTAATTGTGATATTTTTCTTCGCGTCATTTTATTGGTAAAATTGAAAAGATTTAATATTTTCTAAGAATATATGGGTGAAAACTGCCTTGATTAATCAGTTGAGTAGCAGTGAGATGCATTATAACCTACCTACGATTAATAAAAATTTCTACCAGAAAAAAAATATCATTTTTTTAGTATATATAACTTTCATCGTAAAAAACAAGTCTACTTCTTGACATTTTTACGAGAAGCCTGTAACCTCTGCCTCTCATACTCGTCACATAACAACATTGGTGTTTTTCCTTATTTTGAAGTAAACTTTTAAAAATTTTCCGGCGTGAATTCGACATAAAATAAACACAATTACTTGCTCTTCAAAAGTTGAATAAAAATTTCATAGAAAAGTTGAAAAAATAAAACCATACTTTCTCAGATTCAAGGTTCCTAAAAATAATTCTATTGAACTAAATATCGTTTACTATTATTACGAAATAAATTTCTTTAATAGCTGTAATGTTATTAAGGTCATTAATTTTATCATATCTCAAAACAGTTTCAAAGAAAATAGTGTTATAAAAATGTCGAAAAAAGTGTTTTCCTGATTCCTAAGATAGTTCTTCAATTACAAAAAAAAAAAAAAAAAAAAAAAAAAAAAAAAAAAAAAAAAAAAAGGTAGAGTTTAAAAGAAATCGAAATTCATTAATTTCTTTAAAAGCATCATTTTTTCTGCATATTGGTTTTAAAAAATTATCACTAGATGAAGTATATGTATTTTATTTTGCTCTAGTCGCAGCAAATATACATATTTAAATATTTAATAAATAAAATATTAAACACAGCATAAAACTTTTAATTACAACTTATATAGAATTATTAAATATAAAAAAATATTAAATATTAAATAAAATATTGATAGTTAGATATTTGTTGTTAATACTTATAACATTTATTGACGAAGATAAAACGCATATAAAAAAGAAAATCAATATTTTCATTATTATACCAAAATGGGTATTATTTTAACATTTTATGTTCTTATTTCCCTTACAGCTACTATTACAGAATATATTACTTTAATACCTGCAGTGTGATTGAGTTCATTAATTTTATCATATCCCCAAAACATTTCCAGAAAAATAATGTTATAAAAATGTCGAAAGAAAGTGTTTTTCAGGTTTCTAAGATAATTCTGTAATTACAAAAGATGAGTTTAGCTAAAGTCTATAAGAAATAAGTCTTTGTGTAAATAGGGTGACGGATTGCTTAGTGATATAATAAAGAGTCTATAATAAGAAGGTTTCCATTATAATAGAACATTTGTACCATAAAAAACATATATTAAATTTTTCTTTTCAAACTTTGTTAAAAGAAAAAAAAATCGTAATTTTTTTTTCCAGTGTGAATGCGACATTATAGAACACAGTTATTTTCCCCTCAAACATTAATTTTCTTAGTAAAGTTGAAAAAATAAAATTACACTTTCACAAATTCAAGTTAACTAAAAATTATTTTATCTAACTATCCTGTCGAATTAAATGTCGTTTACTACTATTACGGAATAGGTTTCTTTAAGAACTGCATGTGATTGAGTTCATTAATTTTATCATATCGATAAAACATTTCCAGAAAAATAATGTTATAAAAATGTTGAAAAAAAGTGTTTTTCAGGTTCCTTAAGACAATTCTGTAATTAAGAAAGATAAACTAAGCTAAAGTCTATAAGAAATAAGTCTTTGTGTAAATAGGATGACGGATTGCTTAGTGATATAATAAAGAGTCTATAATAAGAAGGTTTCCATTATAAAGAAAACTTGGTTTATCATCAAAACCTCATTAATCATATTTCTGACGTTAAAAGTATGCATAGAAGCTTTTCTTTTATACTTCCGTGTAAAAAAAAAATTGTAATGAAAGCGTACAACATTCAGCTTTCTTATTTTTAAAAAAGTAAGAAAAATGGTATCTGTTATATTAAAATCTAATACATATTTTCCTCTCTTTTCGATTTTGCAGTGCAATGAAACTAACAACAGTTATTCTCACAGATTCGAAGATGTCTTTTAAGATCTTAGAATTGTAAAGTTTCAATTAGTTTTTGAGATGTTAATTTTTTGTGATTTTTAAGACAGTTTTTCTAAAGGGGTCTACGTAATTATAGCATTTTTATGGATAATAGCGGGAATAAAACAGATTGCTATCCTTTTATTGGCGTAATTTTAGTTATAAAAAAAATCGAAGGATATATATGTAAAAACAGACTTGATTAAATAAAATTTCCTTAGAAAAGTTCAAGAAATAATATCATAGTTTCACAAATTCAAACTTCTTAAAAAATATTTTGTCGAACTAAGTATCGTTTGTTGACGTTTGCATGTCGTCAAATTTCTTTTTCAGCCTTGCATCTTGTGAAGAAAAAAGATTTAAACATAGATAAACTATGGCCAACTATATCTATACGGCCCATCTATTTGCGATTAATACATGAAGTCTCCCGCCAGAGGACTCTGATACCTTGCCCAAGTGTTCCCTGACCAATTGTGCAAACCTTGAGCCAAAACATTGATTCGCCATGTGCACAGAACAGAAATCAGCTTATTCAGTGGTAATTTGGCAGGGTATGCTTCACGTGGTCCAATGAAATGATTCGGGATTTGAAGATGAATCCAGCTTCACTTTTTCGGCGGTTTTTAGCGAAATGCGCAGGCCGTTATATCTAGTTGGCAATGGATAAACATGCAAGAGAAACAAGATGAAGATTGCAGCGCCGGCAGTGACAAGACACGAGAAAATTATCATTCAAGGAATATTACATCTATTGAGCTTCATATGATCATTCTTTAAAAAATGCTTACGTTTTGAACAAATCCTTTTTTTTCCCCTCTTTTATAATGTGTGTGAAAATAATAGGAGTATAAAATTAGTAAATAAATTTAAAAAAAAGCTGAAACTCTAATCTTATATATATATATATATATATATATATATATATATATACACTATATTGCGATTGATTATAGGACACTTGCGATTTTAGACATTTTACTAAATATCTAGAAAAATACATGAGGGATGATCTCTAAACTCTTAGTGTATAAATATAATAGTATACGTCATACAACTCCGTGAAAATTTTTTACCGAAACTCCATAGGGGACCGTCAACAAACTAAAAAAGAATGAATATTTTTTGAATAACCCTGTCAAAACTAATGTAGCAAAAGCGCTCAAACTCTAAACTATGATTGAATGCCTTATTGTAATACACTGTGTTCATTTTTATGCAAATAGCATGTATACTCGCAGAGTAATTAGGGCTTTTATAAAAATGGTCCCAAATTTTTCCAAGTTTTTCACTTATAATTTTCAGAGTTCTTAATATAAAATAATATTTTTTTCAGAAAATATAACAAACAACATTGCACACACTACTCTGTAATCAGAATTAAAATATAATAAAAATTGTATGAAAAATGATTAGGTTTACTAAATAATTTTTTACTGCGCATGCGTCAAAGATATCAAAATTTCATTTGCATATTATGTTAGCTAAATGTATAGAGAAACTTTTGTAAAACCTCAAAATCATAGCTTGAAAATTCTGAAAGTAATCGTCTATAGAAAAAGGACAAAATCCGTTGTTTCCAAAATGAAGCAAAAAAATGAGGGATTTTATCCAAATGTAGTAGTACATCCCGTATTGTGTATCCTATATTGACACTAATCAATGGATATATGGATACAACCCCTCTTGTTTTTGCTTCATTTTGAGAATAACGGATTTTCAACTTATTCAATTGGCGATTATTTTCAGAATTTTCAAGTTATGATTTTGTGACTTTCACAAAAGTTGCTCTATACATTTAGCTAACATAATATGCAAATGAAATTTTGATATCGTTGACGCATGCGCAGTAAAAAATTATTTAGTAAACCAACTCATTTTGTATACAATTTTCATTATTTTTTAATTCTGATACAGAATACTGTGTGCAATGTTGTTTTTCATATTTTCGGAAAAAAATATTATTCTATATTAAGAACTCTGAAAATTATAAGGAAAAAACTTGGAAAAATTTGGGACCATTTTTGTAAAAATCTTAATTACTCTGCGAGTATGCATACTATTTGCATAAAAATGAACAAGGCGTATTACAATAAGGCATTCAATCATAATTTAGAGTTAGAGCGCTTTTGCTACATTAGTTTTGACAGGGTTATTCAAAAGATATTCATTCTTTTTTAATTTTTTGACGGTCCCCTATGGAATTTCCGGAAAAAATCTTCACGGAGATGTATGACTTATACTATTATATTTATACACTAAGAGTTTCGATATGATTCCTCATGTATTTTTCTAGATATTTAACAAAATGTCTAAAATCGCAAGTGTCCAATAATCAATGGCAATATAGTGTATATATATATATATATATATTTCTTATTACAGAAATAATAAAACTTTTACATTTAATAAAGACGTTAAAACAACATTTTAAGAAGAAAATAGCTATATCCTTATTGAGTTCAAAAATGAATTATATATTGACTTATCTTGACGTATAAATGATGTTTATGGTTATCTTTACTTCCCTCTTCTTTTTTTAAATTTTTAAAATGGACAACCTTAATTAGTTTATTTTTTAATTATTTTTTATTACTATTTATAATTATTATATTACAATTTTTTAAGTATTATATTAATATAGTTTTATATTAATCTAGTTTTATATTTAAGTATTATATTAATCTAGTCTAATGTTTAACCATTATTATAGTCTCATTTCCCAATATGAAAGAAAATTTTATTTTAAATAACAGAAGTATGTCACAATGTCTAAAAGTCTAGTACTGGTCACCTTCTGGTGCAGTATTGGACATCTCACAAGAAGTAATAGATACAATTATTTTTTGCCGATTTTAAATTAGAATTAAATGAAAGCATATACTAATGAAACAAAGTAGTCATTTTTCAAATAAATTTAATAGTTAGAGTATCAATAATTAATCAAATATTTGAAAGAATTATTCACTGTTTAAATTAATTAATTTGATTATCACAAAATCAATACTCAAAGATAGATATTGTTTTAGATACATGATTTAAAATACTAAATTTCAGGGAATTGCGGCTATCAAATTACTGAGTTAGTGAGGGGTTTAGAGGATAATAAAATATGGGAAAAAATGGAATATTACTGCATAACTTTGTGTATTTCCCACTACTTTATATTTTTAACAATTAAACTCTTCCAAAACCTTAATATATTACTTGTAGTAAAATATTCTACGTACACTGTTCCTAGTTCCCAAATAAGAAACAAATTTCGAGCGACAGTGTATTTTTTAAAAGTAAATTTTTGCTTCAAAATTTTGCATATTAAGCAAAATATATTTTTTTTTTTGCAATGTCTGTTTATATACATTGTAAGTTTGATTTCTTTCTTTAAATTTAGGATACATAAAAATAATAATACATATATTTCAATAAATATATAGTAATCTGGATATCTTTTTTTAAAATTCAAACAATCGAAACATGGCATGCAATGTCATCGGGTTAAAACAATGGATAAACATAACGCGCACAGAACGCAGTTAGTGTTGATTTGTTGTGTCAGTCAAAGGGTCATGAGAGTTATTACATTCATTATATGATGAGATTAATTATAACTAGTAAATCTGCAGATCAGGAGCCTCAATGTCAACTTTGCACATCATTTAAAAAAAAAAAAAAACACTTTGGGTAATATTCAATTTCCTGGAAACTGTAATTTAAAATTTTCAAATTACGTAATTATTTATAAAATAAGAATAAGGTTTTAAAAAGCGTTAAATCAAAAGCGTTAAATTAAAGATTTAGTTATGTTAGGATATTCTGAAATTTTCATGATCTGTTATTTTTGTTTTTTTATTATAACATAGTAGATTTCTTCAGGGGGGCGGAGCCCCCCTGAACCCCCCAGGATCTCATTAAACTTAAATTTGTAACTTTCTATCAATTTCCTAATGGTTATCGTATATCTTGTATTTCTTTATACATTTTGATTTATAAAAATAAGTAACAGTTTTAATAAGCATTTTTTATTATACTCATACTTCTACATACCTGCCCACCACAAACACTTAATCTGATGTATCGGGAACTTTTGAAAGTGTAAACTCAGTAATCTAGGGTTTTAGAATTTTGTTTCCGGAAAAAAGATGTTTTGATTGCATTTTGTGGCAGTTATCGCAGACAGACAGACAGACTGACAGGCGGAAAACATTAAATTTTGTGTCGCCAAAATAAGCCTTCACTGAAGTTTCGGCAATGACGTCATTATTCATGAGTTATTGCTATCCATGTTTCTAATATTGTTTACGACTACTATAAAATACCTGTTTTATTTCAATTATGACGTCAAATTTTATCAGGTGAAATAATTGTTAAAAATATAATTATTTTTTATTTCTTTTACTTCTAATTATGCCCCCATTTTTGTCAGAAAAATTCTTATTAATGAAACAAATTTCCGTGTTTAATATTTAACAAAGTACTATATTTTTATTTTTATTCTGACGTCATATTTATTTTTTCTTAGTTTAATTTTTCGAATGGAAATTGCTCAATTGAAACTTATTGGCGTTGAAAAATTATTCCATATTTTGATTTTTTTTTTGGCAACGATAAAGGAAATTTGTTAAATTTTATCTAAAAAATCGCTATTGATTCTGCATGAAAAAGAAGGAAATTTTGAATTATTTAGGAAAATATGTGAATAAAATTAATAAAACATAGCTTATGTTCTTTTCTGTGTTATGTTATATTTATGCGCAAAGATACAAAGACATTAATTAATTCAGCAGTTTTGACTTAAATTTTCGTACACTCATTCAAATTTATAACATTATAAAAATAAGGATTATGATGAATGGTTGCTTAGCAACCATTTAGAGAAAATAAAGAAAATTAAATAAATACATTTGAAATAAGTAAATCTCTAAAACAAATTAGTTTATATTATTAGAACACATTTATAAAAAATCTCCAAAATTTGCAGTAATAATTTAAAAAATCTGACAAATGTGTAGACAAAATTTCAAAACAATAAGAATAATTTAACTGGTAAATTTCAGTATCCATTTATCATTGAATTCCATTAATGAAATGTGACATTTTCTCTCAAGAAAAAAAAATAAAAATCATTGGATTTGCCATTCGCGTTTGTAATGACCGAAAGGTGGCGTTGTATAGACCTGATAATCGTTTGTTTACGTATAGTGCTGTTTGTTGGAGCAAGCGAATCATGCAAGCATTGTGTTGCTGTCATGTTATTTTGCCATGAGTAAGTCAAATGTACTTTTTTATATTATAGATCTAAACTTTGTGTATAAAATTTTGATTTTAGATCATTTTAATACAAAGAACCCAACGTTGCATGCGTTATAGAACTGTTTATTTATTTATTTATTATAGAACTGTTTATTTATCGGCCTTTTAAACACTGATTTCAGCGGAAGATATCAGTTCTATTTCGTTTCGGACTTTGTCCGCGAGAGGGCGTCTATTTCATTTCAAACGCGAATAGAAAAGCATTATTGCGCAAAATATAATATTCTATATTTTCGGAACGAATGAATCAAATCTTACAAAAAACTATACAGCTTAATCCCAGTGCCTCACTAACATACCCGCTTAATTTCAAGCCAATCGGATGTTTTTTGCGGTAGTTATCGCGTTACAGACAGACTGACTGACAGACAGACACAAAAAAATTTCGTGTCTCCAAAGTAAGCCTTCACTGACGTTTCGGCAATTATAAGGCATAAATACAAGTGAAATTAATGACACATTTCTTTACATTTCTTTATAACATACAAAGTTTTTGGGACTGCATAATCTTTGACACATTACAAAAATGGACTATTAATCACATACGTAAATCTCACTATAATTATTGACTTCCTTTATTCCATCATGCATCTTATAACATTTTGACAAAAATAATGTAACCTAAAAGATTACATGGAAAATATTTTTCCATGGTTCAATAGATATTTCTCTAATTATGAGATATAATCTGAGCTAGAATATATGTCCAAGAAATACTTTTATTATAGATATGATGATTTATTATACATTGATGTAACAAACAATACACTATACATTCATTGTAAAGAAAACAGACTTATGAATAAATATCTCATTACTACTGCTTAATATCTGAGATATGAATGGAATACAATTACTAAAGTTAAAATACTTTTTAAAGGAGAATTTGCTGCTTGAGTGTCGATAAAGTATGTTTTTAAGCATCTTTTCAATTTCATTATATTGTCATTTAAGATCGTAATTTTTATTTTAATTGACGTAATAATAAAAAAAAATAGGTAAACAAACTTAAAAATATACAGATTAAATCTCTAATTAAAAATCCCTGCCGGTTCGGCCTACAAGCAGAGGTAGATTTCGAAATTATGTACTAATTTCACAAAAAAAAATTAAATCAAATTTAGAATGATCTCTAAGAACCGAAACCTTTTTTTGAAAATTCTAATATACACACGTACACACACGCATATATGTGGAATAAATTTAAAAATAGCAAAAACAAATTCAGAGAACTTCAAAATGTTATAATATGCCAACATTTCTATAGTCGGAGTTTTATCAAGTTTCAATATATATTTAGAATTCACATGTCGTCACATATTCACTTGCTGACGTAAATTATATTTCCAAGTTATGTGCTACTTTCACAAATAAAAACTAAGTAAAAGTTTGAGGTAACCCAGTTTCTTTACAAAGAATGATCTCTAGGAACCGAAACCTTTTTTGAAAATTCTAATATGCACGCATATACATAAGCATATATATCGAATAAATTTAAAAATAGCAAAAACAAATTCAGAGAACTTCAAAAGTTATAATATGCCAACATTTCTATAGTCAGAGTTTTATCAAGTTTCAATATATATTTAGAATTCATATGACGTCACATATTCACTTGCTGACGTCAGTTATATTTCCAAGTTATGTACTAATTTCACAAATAAAAACTAAGTCAAAGTTTGAGATAACCCAGTTTCTTTACAAAGAATGATCTGTAGGAACCGAAATCTTTTTTGAAAATTCTAATATACACGCATATACAATACATACGCATATATATCGAATAAATTTAAAAATAGCGAAAACAAATTCAGAGAACCTCAATATGTTGAAATATGCCATCATTTCCATAGTCAGAGTTTTATCAGGTTTCAATAAGTATTTAAAATTCACATGACGTCACATATTCACAAGCTGACGTCAATCATATTTCTAATATGACGTATTATTCACTTTTTAAAAAAAATATTTCAAACTATTTATTTCATTTTCAGTTCTCACGCCGAAGTCTTCCGATAGAAAAGTTATGACAAAATTTTATAATAATAATTATTATTTTAATACATCAATCAATAAAATATTTATTTCATTTTCATTTTTCACGTGGAAATCTTGCAACATAAATTTAATTATTGTGGTAAAATGTCTTGTTTTTTTTTTTTTTTTTTTTTTTTTGTTTGTTTGTTTTTTCAATTGTTGGCAGCTGCTATAAAGAAAATGTTTATTTTTTCTATAACTGCTTCTTTTGTTAGAATCATGTTAAGGCGGCAATCAAAAATTTTAACCCTCCCCATTTCTAACATCTTCGACCAATTTTTACCATTTGCAGCCTCCGCCAAAACTGCATATATATTCAAGCGTTCCAACTCCTATGGAAGAGCTGTCCGCAAGATTAAAGGCGGGGTCAAGGCATATGCCATCTAGCGGCAGGGGTGCATAACTAGAGGATTATTAAGTAGAGAATTATGGCAGTTTCTTTTGTGTGAATGGCAACAAAACTTTTTTGTTTCTATAAAATGTTACTTCAAAATATTTTGTAGAATAAGTTTTAGGTTTGAAATATTGTAAATAAAAATAGAATAAATAAGTGTAGTACGACTAAATATTAACATAAAATATACTAAGATGAAATATCATTTAACTATGCGATAGAAATATCGCTGATTAAAATATGTTCGATTTTAATTACGCTTTTAATGTAATGAAAGATGACTCATTAAATTTTGTAAGTACTTATTATATAAATGCAGAATTTTGAAATAGTGTCACATTTTAGTAATTTTTTGATGAGCTAAATTATACAAAATGATATACACCGTAGTATTTCATATGATAATATAATATTTATCAATATTTAAAAATGTATAGAATTTAATACTAAATAAAATATTCAACTTTTTATTTACAACAAGCTGCATTTTTTATTTACCAATTTCAGACGATAAAAATCCAATATTTTCTTGGTCGTATCGACTTTTATTATTTAACTTGCAAACTTTTCATTCTTTTAATTTAAAAACCTATTTTATTATACGTATATTCGGAATAACTTTAATTTTAAATGTATGTATTAAATGTTGTTTTGTTAAACAAAGAAATATTGTTAATTTATTTGTTTAAATATTTAACGTTCTAGACAATAATTTTCCTAAAATCATTGCTTAGACTTTTTTTTTTTTTTTTTTTTTTTTTTTTTTTAAACAGACAAAGCCATTTTGAGATTTCATATTAAAAATTCATTCATAAATTTCAAGCTATTCTCTCAATCATGACAGATTAATCAAGTCTACGAGGTTTATTGCAAAATATTTTTGCTATAGTTTGTTTCGGTAAAGTCATGTACATTTAAAAAAATAGTCACAATATCATTTTAATTTTATTTTGGGAGAAAAAGTACTAATTAGTACTCATAAGTACCATATCATGCTACGAAAAATATTGACTTTTACCCTAAAATTAAAATGACAATGAGACTTTTTTAAAAAACACAATCTTTTTAATTAAAAATATGTGTATTTAAAAAAAGTCTCATTATTATTTTAATTTTAGGGTAAAAGTCAATATTTTTCGTAGCATGATATGGTACTTATGAGTACTGATTAGTACTTTTTCTCCCAAAATAAAATTAAAATGATATTGTGACTATTTTTTTAAATGTACATGACTTTATCGAAACAAACTATTACAAAAATGTTTTGCAATAAACCTCGTAGACTTGATTAATTTGTCATGACTGAGAGAAAATTCAGAAAATATGCGCAAAAGATATGGAGATAATAAACATCTGCGCATATATGACGTCAAACCCACGTCATCCTCTAGTTATGCACCCCTGCCGCTAGATGGCATATGCCTTGACCCCGCCTTTTGCTTACGACAGATTCCAGCATTAAGTTGGTACGCTCTAGCAGCTCTGGCCTCCGCTGCAAATGGATTATTGGTTGCCAAGATCTTATAATGAAAAGTTATGAAGGAAATCTTCAAAAGTCGCAGCCAGTTAACGACTGCAATAAGTAGTGTTTGCAATACATATACGTTTAACTTCTAAATTCAAAAAGTTATTAAAAGATTGAATAAAATAAACTAAGACAGACTTGAATATATTTGAAAAATTAAAATTTATTCACCAAAAATTAAATTTCGAAAAGCTATTCGCAAGTAATCATCAGTCCAATTATCAATTGCATAACAAACAGTGGAACAAATCCAGAACAGTTACAGTTAGTTAATTTAAAAGTAGTGTTTGTTATGATATACACGAGAGAAAAACAAAACTCGTATTAAATGTATAATCATATACATCTAAAAATCGATACACAGTTTTATGTAGTTTATTCAAATGAATGTTTCGGAAAACATTTTTCCAAAAAATATTTTATTGTCGAAACAACAATAATACTTGTTTTTTTTATGTTTTTATGTATGAATCCTTTCGTAAATTTTTATGCTTCTTTCTTGAATTTTGTACAACACGAAAAAAAAAAAAAATTAGCCTCAAAACAATGCTTTCTGCGCTTATGTGATTCATTTCATTTACTCTGATTTTTGACTAGTTTTGACTCCCTTCCCTTTTCTACATATCAGAAAATTAAACTTCATCGGCAGCTTTGTTCAAACTTTTCGTGCATTGATTTTCTTTCGGAGATGATTCAAGAAATTTCAATACTTGCATGCGATGGAAAAGTTTCAAGTGCTTTTAAAATCTTTCGCCGTCTTACCACTTAAGTAGGAAATTAGGATTGGAATACATCCAACAGAAATGGACTCGTTAATTATTTAGATCACATTTATTTTGTTTTCTTATAGTCTCTACATTTCTTGAATGCTTGGCCTTTTTATTAAATTGAAAGAACTGCACCAAAGCAAATCTCTACGTGGTACAGAAGTGTTTCTTAATATAATGTGTGTAATTAAATGTAACATTGTGAAAAGTATTATCTATATAATGAAGGCCTAAGTCATGTGACTATCATCAACACTTCCGGGCTTACCCACTTCACTCTTTATATGCTATGCAGTCAATTTCATGTTAGCCAGCGCAGGTGGTAAGCGGCCAAATTATTGTACAGATTACTGCTAATATTAACGCATTTGGCTGTCATCAACAGTTTTTCGTGATGACCACTTCTCTTTCATAGGCCAAGCGGGCAATTTTAACAAAATTATTTTTCCAGATAAATCTCTATGAAAGTTATACTTTTATAGAGATCGCTTGAAAAAATTAATATTTGAGTGATGAATTGCATTGAAGTACATGTATATTTTGAATGAATTTAAATTAATTTTTGATGAAATCTGTTTTCACCAAAGTAAACAAAAAAAAAAGATTCATTCTCCAATGATTGAAAAAAAAACAATTTATGGAGTAATAATTCATATAGCAAGTCCCCCAACCATCAATCTTGCAGTGCAAAAATAATTCGAGCATGTAATCCAATCAAACTTCAGTTTCATTCTGCTACGGTAAAATACTATACAACTCAACTTTCAAAACGTTTTCTTGACAAAGTGAAATGTAAATAAGCCAACTCACATAATATTTAATATACAATTAAATAATTAGCATTGCGTAAATGAACGATATTTTAGTTTAATGTAAGGGTAGACATTATTAAAGGCCTTTTATAGAAAAAGTCAATGACCAAATCTTAAGATCTGGATACCGAATTTGTTGCCAGGGCGGCTAGTTGTAAGATATTATCTCTAAGATTTAAGTCATAGATTTTTATACTTCTTTCTTAAATTTTCTGGCCTTATATTTCTAGCCTTAATACAATGCTTTCAGAGTTTATGTGATTATTTTCCATTGCTCTGACTTTTGATTACTTTTGAATCTCTTCCCTTTTCTATATATCAGAAAATAAAACTTTATCTACAGCTTTGTTCAAAATTTTCGTATAATGAAACATTTAAATCAGTGTGTATAACAATAAAATGTTTCCAAAAAATACTACATTGTGCGAAAAAACTATATGACTTGATATTTTATGTTTTTATGTATGAATCCTTTCATTGAATTTACGTTTTTTTCTTGAATTTTGTGCGGAACGAAATATATTTTTAGCCTCAAAACAATGCTTTCTTAGTTTATGTAATTCATTTCCACTGCTCTGACTTTTGATTATACCTTTACTTTTGTACATATTAGAAAATAAAATTTTATCGACAGCTTTGTTCAAACTTTTCGTGTAATGAAACATTTAAATCAGTGTGTATAACAATAAAATTTTTCCAAAAAGTGCTACATTGTGCGAAAAAACAATATGACTTGATATTTTAGGTTTTTATGTATGAATCCTCTCATTGAATTTTACGCTTTTTTCTTGAATTCTGTGCGAAACGAAATATATTTTTAGCCTCAAAGCAATGCTTTCTTAGATTATGTAATTCATTTCCACTGCTCTGACTTTTGATTATCCATTCCCTTTTCTACATATCAGAAAATAAAACCTTATCGACAGCTTTGTTCGAACTTTTCGTGCATTGATTTTCTTTCGGGGATGATTCACGAAATTTCAATAGTTGCACGCGATAGAAAAGTTTCAAGTGCTTTTAGAATCTTTCGCCGTCTCTTACCACTTAAGTTGGAAATGAGTATTGGAATACTTCCAACAGAAATGGACTCGTTAATTATTGAGATCGGATCTATTTAGTTTTCCGATGGTCTAGCATTTTTAGAAGTCTTGGCATTTTTATTAAATTGAAAAGATTGCATCATATTCAATTTCTACGTGATACAAAAGTGTTTCTCAATATAATCTGTATAATTAAATGCAATGTAGTGAAAAATATTCTAACATAATTTAATCTCTAATACTTAAATCATAGTAATTATATTCATAATACATTTTCTTTAAATAGGAGAAAATAGTCATTGGTTTTCATTGCAAAACATAATTAGGTGGATGATACAATATAACAGAATAGTAATTATTTTAGTCCTTCTTTTTTCACCTGTTTTAATTTTTGATTATTAATTTTTGATATTTTGTTTGATCCAGAGTATCAGACCAGATAAAATGATCGTTGTGGTTATTTGGGTGAAATAGTCCTCCAGTGTTCGTGTCCGAGATGACTCAGGTAGAAGAGAATTGGCGGCTTCAGCCAATACATCCCTCGTTCGAATCCTGGCCCGGACTTTTTTCACTCAAAAATTAAAAATGGAAAAATTACACCTGTTAATAGGTTTGTATTTGTTAATATATTTTATAAAGAATTATTATCGACACGTTTCAGAATATTTAATTTTTTTTTGTCTATCTGGATCAATTTCTTTATATAGTTTATACCTAATTATTTTTTTCTACTTGTTTATGCAATTAATTTTGCTTCCAATTTCTTTTACTTATTCTTGAGGAGGAAGTCCGCACTACAGATAGATCCGTCCATTCTCCTGCAAGTGAGATTTCTAAGTCAGAGTCAGTATTCATGAGTCACTACTAAAACTTAGGTAGTGGGAAAAAATGAGAATGACACAGACAACAGTCTGGGAAAAAAAATCCAAACTGTTTTGTCCATTTGCCATGTTTAACATGAATGGGATAATAGAAAGGGAACGAAAATAAAAGAATACGTTGTGTAGAAATTAATCCTAAGAAGACACTAAGAAAACTGTCGCTACAATCTCTCTCCAAAACCAAAGAATCATGAAAAATGTCGCCTCATTTGTCAAAATCAATTAAGTCAAAGTACCGAGCGCGTCATAAATTCATGCAAACTTTAAAAATCCATAATAAAAAGAGTAATGCTCGAAAAAATTTTCGGTTTGCACAAGTATAATCAGAAAAATTTTGGATTTTTTTCCGTGTATAACAAAAAATGATTCAAAAAGCAACGGATAGAGGGCGCTAACACGTCATATTGAGGCGTTTTATGCAAATCAGGCTAGCAATAAATCAACTAGCTGGAGATGGATTCGTCGTTCGATATCAGCAGCATGCTATCGTTACTAGATCGAGCGCTGGTGATTAAACTTTTCTACAAGAATGATAAATCCACAAATATTGCATCGCAAAATTTTCGCATATTCAGCATCTTTTACTACCTTATAATTAATGCATAATGTCATTTTATTGTGATTTGTTTCATTGTCTATTTGTGTTTGCCTGATTTGCATAAAACGTCCCAATATGGCGTGTGAGCGTCCTCTATCGGTTATTTTTGAAATTATTTTTTATTGTACATAGGAAAAAAATCCAAAATCCGTCTGATCATATTTGCGCAAACCGAAATTTTTTACGAGCATTGCTTCTTTTATTATGGATTTTTAAAGTTTGCACGAATTTATGACGCACCCTGTATAAAGCGAGCTAAAAAAATGATTTCCCACATAGAAATTTAATTTGCAGGTAACTTGCATTACAAACTTGCAAATATGCAGAAAGTTCAGCATGACAAGACTAAAAATTCACAACAAAACTGCAGCAAGATAATGCAAACGCCGGAGGCAGCATACTTTGAACTTGCAGCTAAGTTGTTATGCAAGCTGATCTCTTGTTGTATCAAATTTGTTGCAAATTCTTTGCAAACTAGTAGAAAATTAAGCTTTATCATCTCAAAAATACTGCAAACTTTTTGAAAAGTAATGGTCTTTTCATGCAACACTATCTGTTTACAACTGTCACACTATAAGTGTACGCTTTTCAGGTCTAGATGCGCACGCACTGCATACACACTGTATACACAACGTATACACACCGTCCGAAAGTGCATGCACCATTTATATCACCATCGCCGCTTACAAATAAAGGTGATGTTTGTGCTTTTTAAAGAGTGTCTGTTCTTTTGGTATTTGATAAATAAAGCGTTTAAAAAAAGAGGTGCCAATAGAATAAAATTTATATAAAGAATGCAATCCCGAAATTTGTCAATTCTTTTAACAGAGGGATTTTTTTATTCGTCAATTTCGTGAATAAAAGACTATCTTGCATCAATTTAAAACAAACTAAATATACAAGTGGGTGTTAATCAGCCTTCATGGATATTCGTTGCGAATTTGTCAAGTCAAATTTTTCACTGCAAGATAATATCAGAAAAATAATCAAACTTATTCCAAATGTACATGCTATCTGAAGTGTTAACATTTTCACCATATAAAAAAATGTTGAAAAAAATACGACAAAAAAGAAGCTTTTAAACTACAAAAGCAAAGAAAAAAATCAAGTTTTAAAAAATAGGCATAATTCAATTTTAAAGAACAACAAACATACAGCTTTTGTTGAAAAAAATATGTCTAACAGATAAATCGAGTGATGACTAATTTGTGATAAAAGTAAACTAGTAGCAATGATTTAGTGTTCAAATTGCCAAATGTGATTCCATGTTGTTGTGCGCTGAAATAAAAAAGAGGCAAACGAAATTCTTGTGTAAGCCTTGCATCACTTCTTATATGATATTCAAGTAACGGTCAATCAGTCCTATAATTTCTATTTGTATAATAAATTATTTATAACTTTGATTTATATTTTGATTATAATTTCATTTAAAAATTACTCTTACTTTCAGACTCTTTCATTTCATTATATTTCAATGCTGTTGTTTCGTTTGTTTGTTTTATTAATCGCAAACTTTGTTTTTAACAAAATTAAATATATTCTCTACTTTCTAAAACAGACTAATATTATTTGATTCAATTTTGAAAACTGCTTGTCCAACTTAGGCAATCAATCGCTGAATTTGGATAGTTTTTAATAAATATTTGAAACTATAATAAAACTTGTGTTTTTCAAAATGAAAATTTTCAAAAGGTTTATTTAGTTTTTATATGAAAAGATTAACTGAACATCAATATCGTTGTCAACAGGCTGAACACGAATTCTTTACTGCCATGTGATAACAGGAAAAATACAGAATGCTGAAAACCGCAAGACAAAAAATCCTACAAGGTGTTTGCCAAAAATTTCATGAGATTGAAAATGAACGTTATAAAAAAATAAGAAAATAGGGGCAGAGTGCTAATAAAGAAATAGTTTTATACTTCTTAGAAAATATGCACTAGAATGC
This sequence comes from Maratus speculifer, assembly GCA_964019185.1. Classification (NCBI taxonomy): domain Eukaryota; kingdom Metazoa; phylum Arthropoda; class Arachnida; order Araneae; family Salticidae; genus Maratus; species Maratus speculifer. The sequence goes on from OZ025294.1 coordinate 349,277,565, forward strand.
AAAAGGATAAATGAAAAATGTCTGAATAAATTTTGCATAGCAACTAAATTAGTCATGCGAATGAAATATGAAAAATGTTGCTAGGCAGGTAAAATATATCATTTCTTTTATTTTAATATATTTTGCGCTGTGGTAAGAAAATTACAGAGATAACTAAAATTGACTGCTTTATTTTATAAAAAGAAAAATGCTGTTACAAAATTAGTTAAACCCAAATGGAGACAGATAATTAAAATAAAGAATTCAGAACAATACATAATTTTAAAAGGGAAGGATAAAAATGTAAATACCATTAAAATGAATATCTGAAGGTAATCATCTTAATAATATCTCACAAAAAATCTTAAACAGAACAATATACGGTGAGTCACTGCCACAGAACAATTTAAATTTGTCATTGTAGAGACATAAGCTCTCACAAAAAATCTTCAACAAAAAAAAATATATATGACGAATAGGGCTGCGGAGTTGGGGGGGGGGATAGCCGACCCCTCCTCTGACTCTGACTGCACTAGTCCTACTATTGGTTAAAATTATGAGTAAATACAAAAAAAATATGGCGAAAACATCACTATTTTGGCATTAATTCAGTTCTTACAGCCTTCAAAGAGAAAAAAAATCTTTTATTAGTTCACAAATAATTCGAGAACTACTAGAGTTTTTTTTATTAAAAGCACTTTTCATGTACTAAGTACGCCGGGGAATCTTTAAATGAGGTAGCCCGACATAATCCAAAAATAAGAAGAATAATTCCTTTTATGAATTAAAAATTACATGCAACTCGTTTAATTTCACTTCAAACTAAATAAAAAAAAAAAAAAAAAAAAAAAAAAATCGGAGTCTGATTTTTTTTTTTTTTTTTTTTTTTTTTTTTTTTTTTGGCTACGCCGACTCCGCTCTCTCTCAACAATTGACCCGACTCCGCATTAGCACAGAGACATTAGCGCAGAACGATTGAGCTGGCTTTGTGCTACGCTGCTCCCCTTCAACATGGTAGGTCCCAGATTCGAACTCATTAAACGCTCTTTCCACGAAACCTACAACCGAATTTCGTATAATGCAAGACATTGCTACATTAAATTGGAATTTTTTCATGAACCGTGTATGAATTAAACATCTCAATAAAGTCATTTTTTTCGTTCTACAGAAACTTAAATCAATTGAAATATCTTATGCAAATGCTGTTTGGACTGTGTTATTTATTACTAAAGTTTTGAAATTCATCACAAACTGTGTGTTTAAAAACAGTGTTCTAATATAGTTCATAATCTATTTACTTAAAAAGTTTCTAAGGGATTAGTTCAGCTACTTTCTCTTTTATGAATAGTAATATGGGAAGGATTTAAGGTGTATCTATTGCCACTTATGCTTTTGTAGCCACTTTTTATTTTCATTTTTGCATTTTTAAGAAAATTTTACTTTTTTTTTTAAAATTGTAACAGTTGTTCATTTTGAAATAATTTTTTTAATTAGACGCAATTAAGAATTCTTTTTTTAAGAAAAGTAAGTTACATTTTTCAAGCAAATGTTTTTGGAAAATACAATATTTTTCCTATTCGATGGCATTATAATTTAAAATTTTCGAGATTTATAAACGAATATAACTGTGATAAAAACAAAAACGACTAATATCATGAAAAAATCAGAAATAATAGGTATTAATTTAAACCTTGTTGAAAAACCAAAGAAGTCATCTTAGGTCACATAGTTTTTGAGAAAATAGTTTTTGAGATTGCATAGGCCGTTGCTGCCATAGATATGACATCACCATTATCACACACATGTTTTTGCGATATATTATATATTAGTTTTAGCTCTGAAATTATAATATACAAATGCACAGATAGCGTGAACTCAAATGAAAGAATGGAATGCTAAATATTTCAGATATTACCACCAAATCTACAACAAACTTACTAACAAATAACAAAAATTAGAGAAGATGAAATATAAAAAAATATGAACTTTGATAATTTTTTATATGTATTTTTTTATTCACCGAGATAACATAGTATAAATATTAACAGAATAACTTATATTAAACAATCGATATAACCTAAAATCTAAAGTAATCAAGCCAGTTAAGCGTAACAAGAATTTCTCAAACATACATTTAAAATAAGCTTTTTTAAACTCTTTTTTTTAAAACAAATTCATAAATGCTATCAGTTTTTTTTATTCAGAAAGAAAATTCTTTTTACAATTTTTTAACATCTGTGACTATCTGTAAAAGTAAAGCAAAACAGGAAAATTAATGATGTTATGCCATTTTCCAGTATCTTTTTGTTGGAAGCACTGGAATTCTTTGAAAAAGAAAGAATGTGTAATCTATGTTTTAAGTTTGTTTATTTAATTTTAGCATCTGGATTTTTTTTTTTTTTTTTTTTTTTTTTTTTTTTTTTTTTTTTTTTTTTACATCTGGTAAGGCGACACTATATCAAAAATAATAAATTACTTCTTAAAAAGAACTGTCTTACATTAAAATAGAAAAATTACATATTTTACTCTAAGAAGCATGCGCTTTTTTTATTACTTTCTGGTACCTTTACAAGAAGAAAGTATTGGATTCATGAAAATTTTCAAAATCCGGTTTTTGTCGGATTCACACGTTTTAGGGGTCAGAGAACCCGAATAACATGTTTTTTGCAAAATGTCTGTCTATGAGTCTGTCAGTCTGTCTGTTTGTATGTAGAAAAAAAATGTGGGCGTTCTATCCCAAGAACTAATGCACGGAATTTCACAAATCACTAGATTCTGTTAGACCTTGATATAAACTAGATCTGATTAGTTTTTGGTGTATATCACTCAACAAGTTGTGCTGCTATGCTGCATTATTCACAGTTTCCACAATAGCTATACCTCAAGAACTATTGCATGGATTATCATAAAGGGTTATCTAAAACTTTAGATTTAGTTAGTATTTTCATAGTACATGATGCTGGTTATGTTTTGTTGCAAATTACTTAACAGTTCTATACTGAATTATTTGGGATTATCGCAATAATCGTATTTCAAAAACTAATGCACGCAATTTCACAAAACTTAAGATTCTGGGAGTCCTTGATATAAACTAAATTTGATTAGGTTTTGGTGTATATCGCTCGACAGATGGAGCTGCTAATCTGTATTATTTACAATTTCCCCAAAAACCATATCTCAAGAACTAGTACATGGATTTTCGTTAAATTTTATATTTTGTTAATACTTGATATGACATAGTGCTGATTAAGTTTTAGTACAAATCTCTCAACATGTGGCTCTGCCATATGCATTATTCGTGATTGTCGCAATAGCTCTATTACAAGAGCAAAAATGCACTAAATTTTCTAAAACTTCAGATTCAGTTAGTCCCTGATATAGATTAGGTTGTTTAATTTTTCGTGTAATTCTGCCTTCTGATGGCCCTGATATCCTGCATTTTAGACGATTTCGGAATAAAAGTATTTCAACAACTAATGCATGGATTTTCATGAAACTTCAGATTCTGTTATTACCCGATTAAAAAATCGATCCTGATTGTTTTCCCCCAACATGTGGCGCTGTTATGGAGATTTTTTTAAGATTTTGCAATACCTCTATCTCAAAAATTAATGTACGGATTTCATCAAACTTCATATTCAGTTATAAGTTCACATAAGTTGTTGATAAATATATTTTTGTTTAAATCACCTAAACGGTGATACTGGTATGCCGCATTTTTCAGGAAGTATTAACATTCATAAGATAAAAGGAAGTTTTAGGATCGCCATATCTGACTAGTTTTTTATTAGCTACATTTTTTTTTTTGTCAGAAAATAATTTAAAAAAAATGAAAATGAATTCTAGTGATTGTTTCATAATTCTTAGATAACACATTACGGAATGTGTCTAATTCCTCGAATGTTCTGTAATACGTGATCATTATCAGCCAGATAACTATTTATAATACCTGAAGAATATATCATCAGATAATTTTCCAGGTATGGTTTTAGTATAATGCATATCATTTTATCGTTTTTTGCCAAATCTAATGTAAATTTCAATTAAAGAGACTGGTCTTTGACAGCACTCTAAAAATGATATCTTCAAATCTGAGCAAAACAAAATACTCAAATCTGAGTATGCCACATAGTCAAAATGGTCCCGAATCTATACTAATAAAATCCGTGCGCCTCTGTCTGCTTGAAGCCGATTACAGTTCGCAACGCGGGCGAGTTGGAAGTCGCGAGAGGTGTCTTTCGATTGGAAAAATTCCGGGGAAGTCATTTCGGGCATTTTCGAGATTGTGGGACCAAAATTTAAAAAGTTATGAATTAAAAACCCCTTGGGAATCGGAACGGAAAATATCTCAATTCCGAAACGGTGCTCCGAAGCAGAACACTGCGCCACCTTGCGGTGAAGAACCTGAACTTTTCCCCTTTGGCTAAAAGAAGAAACAGCCGAAAACCGCTTTTTCTACCGCCGCTAATTGCGTTTTTTTTTTTTTTTTGCGCGTTTTTTCTTAAACCATCATGCAGACAGTTTTTAAAGTAGAAAAAACTGATTACATATTCAGAATCTGCGTAAAAATCTGCTTCTGATGAACTAAAAAATACAAAAAAATGTCTTATGGGCGCGTAGTGCCCACCGTGCAAAACCAAATATTTTTAACAGGACTATGGGCCCGAAGCGACCATAGCTCCGATCCACAATCTTTTTTTTTTCAAGTGCACGTGGGCCACAGTGAGAAATCACATATTTTTAACGGGACCATGGCTCTTTAATTTACTTTTTTTTGTGATTGAGGATTCGAACACCAAGACTTGCTTATTAAATGAATTTTTTTGCTTATATACTGCTTAATACCGAGGTTTGTTTGGAAAAAGTGGCCCAGCTAGCGGGCGTAGCTCGCTAGTCAAAATTACTAAAATTTGAAAGATGTATATACTCATTATTGAAAACATGGACATTCTGGAATGAGCACATGACGCTTTATATATGATGTTTATTCATTATTATACATGATGCTTGTATTTATATATTACTGATGGTTGTCGAGTTCTTAATGCCAAGTCGAACAAGTTCTAAAAATTCATCCATTCTTCAGTTTCGATGGCTGAAGAATAAAATTTAAGATTTTGCGATTATAGTACGACGTCTTTTAAGTGTTCTTCCGCGAACACAATAAAAACTTAGTTCGCCATATTTCATGTTAAAAATTAACTCTAAAAGGAGTGTGTCATTCAAAATGATAACTAACGAAACAATATTAACAAACTTGAAAGCTAAAGAAGATTTAACAGCGAAAAAAATGACATTTTTTGTACATAAAATCTGATGATACATGAGGACTCCAAAAGTATATTTTTTGACAATGTCTTAGGAATTTTTTATTTTATTTTACATTTTATAATATAAAAGCGTAAATAGTGTTAAATAAACATGTATTTAATAATTTTTATTACTAATATAATCTACAAATGATATCTTAACGCATAATAAAATTATATACTTTTTCATTTTTGTACATTTTAGTTTCACGCCATCGTTATATAACACGAAGCTCGCTAAAAAAGCGTTATAAAAAATATCTATTTTGTTTAGCTTTGCTATCTGTTCACACCAATTTATCTTTCTTTAACAGTATTTATATCCGTGAAACAAAAACTCGTAAAGATATGTATAGTATATGATTACAACAGATCTGAAGAGGTTAAAACATTGCCTTATTAAGCAAGTCTGGGTTAACTTGGTTCCAGATTAATGAGGTTTTACTCTATATTAAATTTACTGCATATTATTGCATGTTTACTGCATATATGCCGTTTCAGGTATTTATTTTTAAATCATTGTTAGTGGAATTAACATTTCCGAATTTCAAGCTATTTTACTATCTGAAATTTATATTTAAATAAAATAAAGAATTAAGTTAAGAAGATTTTACACTAATGAACCTTTAGAAATATTATATATATATATATATATTATATTAGTCTTTTAAACATTTCATTCGTCGAATTCGACGGGATTCCACTCGTTTTATTGTTAAAATGCATTTCCTTTTTCTCAGAGTCTATAAAAAAGCATTTAAACTAAAAAAAAGATCCGTTTTCGATGACTCTAGTCAGTGAAGAAGTAGCACGTCAAATTGCATCTCTTTATTATTCCGCAATTCCAATGTCTCAGAGAGAAATTGCTAATCAATTGGGTATTTCACGCCGTTCTGTTTGCTATTAAATTGATAAACACAAGAAAAATGAAGTTAGTTCATTGCATTCTAAACGGGGTCGCCCTTCTAAAAAACCGCCATCGATTTTTTTTTTCCTAATCGGAGGCGAAACTGAATTCTGCAATTGCAGAATCTACATTCAACTTGTTTTATTATTTTTTTTCAATAGAATAATACATGAAGGTGACGGAATGAAAATAAATCGAAAGAAGACGCGCAATACTTTATTCAAAGTTTACTTTCACTTTTAGTGATGCATGTTAATGTCATTTTAAACATCTTTAACTTGCAATTTATTCTGCATTCTTAAAGTACAGCACATATTTTTTTGTTTCCCTAATACAAAAAACAAACTTAACTTTACAATTCAAAATATTGTTCAACAAGTAACAATGATTTTGAGATTTCTATTAAAAATTAATGTTAAATATTTTTTAAATTAAAAAAAAGCGATGAACTTTGAACACTAATGAACCTTTAGAAATATTAGTGCAAAATCGAACAATGCATTTGCATACGGAAGAATTATTGAAGAATATTTCAAAATAATGCGATAGATTCTTCAATAGCATACATTATGAAAAGCAAATATGAAACATCCTTTAGGAAGATACATTTTTTTTCATTATACATGATTTACATAAATTATTGTCGAATTTCCTTAACTTAAACTTTTGATTTATGAGCCTGATAAAAAAAACACTGTTGTATATTAATACAATACAACTAGAAAAAAATAAAAAAAACTGTACTGGCTCTGGCGCGTCTTATATAAGAGTGTTGTTAAGAATTTCTAAACTCTCCCCAGAAAGATTGAATAGTTATTTTTGGTTATTATTACACAAACAGAATAAATTTGGGCTTTCTCAGGATGCAGAATATACGTAGGTTAAAAAATATTTTAAATTGATAACCGTAATAGATTTTTTACATTTAACACATATTTTCTTTAGAATGTTAACTAACAATACCAAAAACCATATGTATATAAAAAATTAGCTATTATGCGTTCAAATACCCTTTTAGAAATGCATTAAAAGCGATATTTTCCTATTGGTCTCTCGCAGGCAATTCACTGTCAAAAGAATCGCCAAAGACCACTAATTAAAATCAACCATAATTAATTTAAATCCATTCAGAAGTTTAGATGAATAGTTATATTATATATCCTAAATTTAAGTTTTATGTATATCTGATTGTTTTATTTATTGAATGATGAATGTTCTAATATCGTTATGGAATAAATGCTGAAAACAAATGATGAACTATTTATCTTAATTTAAATGCAAACGAATTTGTCATTCCTATTCGTCTGCGTACATTAAAAATAGATTTCGATAAAAAATTTATACTTGGAAATTATTTTAACAAGATAAAATTGAGAAAATTGCGCCGCAGTTTTCAAACAAATTGTAATCGAAAAAATATTGTATTCCCTACTCAATGATGTAAAAATTTGAAAATGCGCGATGTTAATATTAAAAACAAGTGGGTAAATGTAATCGTAGATTACACAGAGGGTTTTGTTGAGTACTTCTTAAAAAATTATCCTTTAATTAATAAATCCAAATTATTAATTTATACTTATTAAATTTTTACATAGACGGTAGCACCAATAAATTTAATTTTAAAATAATTATAAAGAGGAGTTATACATTTTTATCAAATTATTTAAATATAATCCAAACTTTAATTTTTTTAAGATCCGAAAAAAATAGTGAGTATTTATATAAAATTTTAAATTTCTAACAGCGAAAAAGAATTCTTAAAAAGTAAATTTAAAATGCAGAATATTCGCAAAAGTTTTTAAAACAGAAAGAAAATTGGATTCCAAAAAATATGTTATGAATGTCAGATGAACGAAAACCTAATAATATAAACTCTTAATTGGCCAAAAATACGAAATTTCTTCTTATTATCCATATTAATATAAGTTCTACCATCCGGGTTCGACCTAAAAACCTTCAGTTTATTTACGAAATGCTTTGCCTCCAAGATATGATGGCTATGCGAAGAACGTTCAAATTAAGATTTTCTTTTAAAATTTATGGTGCAAAAATGAACGACATTGGTAAAATTAATTTAATTAAAATAATAGACTTTTTTACAATTTTATGATTTTTCTTGTGATATTAGACATTCAGCTGTAAGTACAAAAAATTTGAAGTCTTTGACATATTCAGTTATTGTGCACGGCATAAAGACAGAGGACAAAGACGAATAGGGTTTCGTAGAATGAACGAAACCCTAATTACATTAGAATTTAAATTTAATTGTCTGGTGTTGTCGCCGTTACGACGACGTCAGCATTACTGAGTGACACGTTTACGCTTTATTATACAGAGAAATAGATTTCTAGTGAATAATAATAAAAGAAAAAAAACTAGCATTAAAAATTTTTCTAATGTGAATTCAAGATTTCTAAATAAAAAAACGTGCCAGATTATTGTTTTTAGCGAGTATAGTGTTAGTAACACAAACGGTACATTATATATGCATCAAGTAGTATTTTTAAGTACCAATTATAATCAAATAATAATTAATATTAAAATTTTGTCAAATTTATGAAAAACGTTTTGAAGAATTTTGATTAAAAATTTAGTTTCCAGCATCGCTTTTTTTTAATTTAAAAAATATTTAACATTAATTTTTAATAGAAATCTCAAAATCATTGTTACTTGTTGAACAATATTTTGAATTGTAAAGTTAAGTTTTTTTTTTTTTTTTTTTTTTTTTTTTTTTTTTTTTTTTTTTGTATTAGGGAAACAAAAAAATATGTGCTGTACTTTAAGAATGCAGAATAAATTGCAAGTTAAAGATGTTTAAAATGACATTAACATGCATCACTAAAAGTGAAAGTAAACTTTGAATAAAGTATTGCGCGTCTTCTTTCGATTTATTTTCATTCCGTCACCTTCATGTATTCTTCTATTGAAAAAAAAAATAATAATAAAACAAGTTGAATGTAGATTCTGCAATTGCAGAATTCAGTTTCGCCTCCGATTAGGAAAAAAAAATCGATGGCGGTTTTTTAGAAGGGCGACCCCGTTTAGAATGCAATGAACTAACGTCATTTTTCTTGTGTTTATCAGTTTAATAGCAAACAGAACGGCGTGAAATACCCAATTGATTAGCAATTTCTCTCTGAGACATTGGAATTGCGGAATAATAAAGAGATGCAATTTGACGTGCTACTTCTTCATTGACTAGAGTCATCAAAAACGGATCTTTTCTTTAGTTTAAATGCTTTTTTATAGACTCTGAGAAAAAGGAAATGCATTTTAACAATAAAACGAGTGGAATCCCGTCGAATTCGACGAATGAAATGTTTAAAAGACCCGATCGATTTGGTTTTAAAAAAGCAAAAGTAATTACATTATTGAATCAATATATAATAAATATATTTCCAAACTTAATGTCAAGTTTGCCAGTTACAATTTTGCATGCAAATATTCACACATCTTCAGCTAAAATCTGAGTGCCGGCGAAACCCAGAAATTTTTTTTTATATGCACTCACAGAAAAATAGTTTTATTAAAAAAAAATCATTTTTACTATGACATTATTTTCACTAACTGAAGTCATCTGAAAGTAAAATCTCAATATCAGTGTCCATAATGAAAAGAAATATTGAAATGTAATATCGTTATGAGTAAAAATGCTATGTTTTAAATAGTGACGTCATTTTCTCTTCAAATGTTTTTTAAAAGTTACTGTTCTTAGTAATATGATAAAGGCGTCCGTAATAATATTGTAAATCCCATTTATCTGGTTGCTGAATGACATCATTTTCCTCATTAGAAATTTTTCTTATTTTGCTTTAGACATTACTTTTTATCATAAATTTTTTTCTATTATTTTATTTACATTATTAATATTATTTCTTAGTAAATATATTTTTTTACCTCAATTAATGCATAATTATACGCAATCCTTTTATTGGGGTTAAATATTACGAAAACAATTAACTTTTTTCTTTTAAATGCGAGGACATGTTCACTAATGAAATAAAGCTTCTGATTGGAGGAAAGTGATAATGAAAAATAAATTTTTATTATCGAGAGGAAAGCTAAACTGAGTTGCCACCATTTTGAATAAATATCGTAAAAAAGCATTTAAAATTAAAAATAAAACATAAAAATGGAAATAAATTAAAAAATAGCTAAAGTGGACACAACTACAAATAAATAGCTTTCATTTAAAAAAATAATTATCAAAATCGGTTGAGTAGAAAATTCAGGGCTAATGACACGACATTTTTAGCTTGTCTGAAAGATATAGCATCGGAGGCTAATAAATAAGTAAATAAATAAAATGATGGCAGAAAAATTTAAACAGAAACTTTAGCACTTTCTAAGTTCGTCATGTCATTGAAACTACTTACTTTATAAACAACTATTTGTTTTGCTTATTAGTTTATTGCTTAAAAGTCATATAAAGGTTTATTTAAATGTTTCCTCCAAAATATTTGCATTCTGTTCTAATTATGAAAAAGAAAATAATTTATTTTCAATCACTATTGACTTTTGGCATTTCTTTTATTTTTTGCATCTGATTTTTTTCCTCCACTTTTTGCTGATTCGCCCTTTCTAAGAAAAAGCATTGGGGATTGCAAAATAGAAAAAAAAAAAAAAAATTGAAGTTTCGGATATGCATGCATTTTAAATCATTATTTCAGTATTATTCGATATTCCAGTTTATAAGACACTTTACTATTTGAAGATCATTTCCATAAACATAAAGAATGAACGATTTTTTAACTTTTTAAACAGCGTTTTAGTCCAGAATCGAATTAAATATACATTATTAAAAAGTGCTAAGTAAGGAATGCTTTAAATTGCATGGTGGGTTTCTCTGATAAAAATAATTATCAAAAACAAATATAAATTATTTTTTGTTCAAAATTTTTATTTGTAGTTAAAAAATAATAATACAGTTTTTATTTTTATTTGTGTCCCAGCAATGCTTTAAAATATGATAAAGTATAAAAACGAGTAATTTTTTAACAAAAATAAATAAATAAAACTGAAGCCCGTTTTAAATAAACAAACTGGCGTTATAAAGTGATAGAAATTTGATAATATAGTGTGTTTTTTGTGTCAGTCCCAACCTACTTTCCACATTCAAATTAAAACCATATTATTAGAAGGTTTCGTTTAAATTCGATGCTCGCAAATGATTACTTATTTCATTTTTTGTCATTTTTCTGACAGAAAAATACGACACAACAACAAAAAGAAATCGTTAGAACAACAAGAGACTTCACTAGCGGAAGAAAAAGACGATTCAAACTGATTGAACGTCTTTAAATTCTTGGAGACAAGCAACCGGTATGCGTGCCACACAAGATGCTCATAATCCTTTATTATTTTCACTGATAAATTTATATTGCAAATTTTGCTTTATAACCGCCTGACTGCCGGCGGATGATTTTTTCGCACACTAACCTGCAGGTTTCACTGCAGCATAAGCAATATTTAAATTAATATAATTCTACAAATAAACCCAGTTTTGAAAAATTAAGTTAGGATTCATACTCTCAAAGATTATACATAATGACATATTTTGTATCAGGTCGGAAAAAAAATCTTTTTTTAATATTTTTAATAAATTACAGAGAAAACAACATTACAATTTTACCCTTTTGGCGGGCAGTCAGGGGGTTTTATTATGAGAGTTTTATCAAATCAATTAGACAAAAATTTCTGTATTCAAAAACCAATGATAAAAGATTAAAAATTATGTAAAAGGTGCTCGTCCCGATGGGATTAAATGAGTTTATGTTATCCGTTGATATGTTATCCACAAAAGTGCATGGTATAACCCCCCCCCCCCCCCGCCCGGAGCTGTGTAATGCCCTTCACTCCCAATCTCGTCCCTATTACTAAAAAAAAGTATAAATTTAAAACTTGTGTGTTCAGTGCCTTGACACTTGTCTGCAAATTGACAGATATGCAAAAGTAAGTGTTTAAAAAAATATAGAAACTCTTAATATGGTGTTAATATCGTACTAATATCGAATGCCGTATTGATGTATGGTACTTATATGAAAGCTGTGATGGTTAATCTGTTAGAAATGCTCTAAACGCTGTAGTGCTGTTACAAACTGTTTATTAAAAAAGAAATTTCAATTGATAAATTGTTTCAATGGAAAATTCATGTGATCTAAATGAACAACAAATGTAAAAAATGAAACAAAAAATAATATTTTTTCTTAAAAATAATGTTTATAGAGGGCCTAAAAAATCATGTCCGTAGTCTGTCACAGTTCTAGTTTGTAGTTGTGATTGGATGAATAGTGTTGAATTAAAACTTGTTTTTATGATACGTCATTTATTTTCTATTAGTCCAATAAAAAGTTGATAGGCCTGATTTCGATGAGTAAGCTTGTATATTTATAGTTTTATTTGATAAATAACTACCATCACGAAAAATGGAATCAAATCGGAAAGCAGAAAAGATAATAGCTTTCAAATAGCTCGACAAATGATAGTAAAAACACTTTGGAGTAAGCTGGATCGACATTAGAACATAGAAATGGGTTGCAATTATTATTTGTATAATATATTATTAGCGTTCTAATTACTGTAAAAAAATCTTAATGATCACACACAAAATAGTAGAAATAAAAAAAAATAACATGTAATACTTACTAGAGGAAACATAATTCAGCCGCAGCGTTCAATTAACTTTTATTTAGCCACGTTACAATTTTTTTTCTTTTAAGAATATTATGGATGTGGTCATCATTTCCGTGGGTATAATAGTTACAAACATAGAATGTAGATCGAGAGGCCATTACATCATAGTATTAAAGGCTAAAATTCCAGAATTAGCTAAAATTGGATTCGCACATTAAAATGTAATTGGTTTGCCAAGGCGTATCTTAATAGAAACCTCCTTCAGACCTTATTTTACAGTTTGATCGATTCGTTTATGTTTATTTTTTTTCTTCACCCAAAGGTATGAAAACATGAGAGACTAGGAGCAGGAAAACATATTGGAAAACCTACCAGTAAATCACTGAAATCGGATTTGCGACTTGGCCTTAATGCGACTTGGCAGATCAGTTGTATTTTAAAATGTGAATCGAGTTTCAACAAATTTCAAGCATTAACTCGGGAGTCTGATAATTTTTGCTACTGCCTCCCGGTCTAGTAGACATGGGTTTATTAAAATATTTCTTCTAATGTATGAAAATATTTGCATAAATCAAAAATAATATAAAAAAAACTCTTTTTTCTCTTAATTTTTTTCTTCAGTAAATTTAGTACTGAAAATGTGTGTTTCCCTAAAACAGGTTTAATAAAACATTCAACTTGTCTCTATATATTTATCCTAGCTTTGCTTTCATAAATCTTGAAATAAAAGAAAAAAGGATCCTAGAAACTGAAATAATCTTCTTTGAGCTGAAATTGTAGTCATTTTTTCAGAGAAATAATGTTCAGGATATTTATGAAATATAAATACATAAAATATTTTTTTGGTTTTATTTAAAAGTATTTTACAACTTCAACAGAATCCAAAATTTCATTTCTGTTAATCCAAAGTTTCTTTCAAATATCATTCATTATTCCATTGTAATTAAAAAAATGTAATTTACTTCTTTTCATTCAGCATTTTCTTCATTTCATTATTGATTTATATTGAAAGGAGGAAATAACGAAAGAAAACTATAAGAACAGCAAAATGAAATAAAATATTTTTAAATTTCAGATTCACGTTTAAAATTATCATTAATATTAATAGTTTTTTTAATATTAATGCTATCAATTGCAATATTCAATTTTAGAGATATTTTTTACTACACTGTAAAAAATTTTGCGTAAGGCTCCTAAGAAAACACGTGGCAGCTATTCTGCCACAGGTTTTCCCAGGAATTTAATCCAAAAAAAGCCAGGAAACTTACATATGCCAGGAAAGTCCAGAAATCTATAATCTGGGATGTTACTCATGAAATATAAGTTAGGTTTCACCATTCTGGCAAGTCTAGAAACATTTTATGTGTAACGTTACTCATTAATTTTCTGTTAGGTTTCACCGTTCTGAAACCTACAATCTGAAACATTACTCGTGAAATCTCAGTTAAATTCCTCCATTCTGAAAAGCTCTGAAACCTATAATCTGGAATGCTACTCATAAAATCTCAGTTAGGTTCCACCTTTCTGAAAATTTCCGAAATCTTTAATATGGTATGTTATTCATAAGATCTCATTTAAGTTCCGCTATTCCGAAACCTATCATCTGGAACATTACTCATAAAAATTGATATATGTTCCTTCATTTTGAAAAACTCCGAAACCTATAGCCTGGAACTTTACGCATAAAATCTCAGTTAAGTTTCTTCATTGTGAAAAGATCTGAAACTTTTCACGGAATACGGTAAATGTTCCTGGGATATCCAGTGGCAGCAATTATGCCACAGATTTTCACAGGAACTTTATCAAAAATTTGTCTGGAAAATTGTCCAAATCTGAAAAGTAAAAAAAAACTATAATCTAGTATGTTAAGGCCCTTTTTCAATAAGTTACTTCTAATTTTCAGCATGCTATTCAAAGAGTTTTAAGATACCTTAGAGTTACAGTTAAGTTCGGTTCTTGAACATGATAAAGTTTAATGATTTAGTAATCTTTGTTGAGAATATAAACAATGATTGCACACCTGAAAGTTAAACATTGTATTGAAAATATTTCTAATTAGTTGTTTTCATTTTTCAGTTGACAACACAAATCTAAAAAAACACAGGATATCTATGAGTAAAATCTATTTTTAAATCATGGATATATTAAAATTACTTTAAAAAAATAAATTGGTTAGAATATTGATGCAAGGATAAATTATGATATATATACACTTCAGAAACAAACAAAAAAATATCTAAATGAGTGATATTGTGCTGTGATCTACAAAAAGACATGCTTAAGATTTTCCACTTTTACATCAAGCTTAGTATACCAATTTGAAGGTGTAAATTAAGAGATAATGTAACACAAAGTATACATTTTTGGCAAAATCTCGTACAAAGTAATTGTGTATTTTTAAAATAACCTTTTGATATTTTTGCCATATTATTTAATAATTTAAACAGATTATCAACTTGTCATTTGGCTAATACAACAGATTACTCATTTGGCATAAAATGGTACATTTAATCTATCAAAGCATTCTTAAAATGTTTTACAGTATCTGAATATCTGCTCTTTTTGGGGGAAGTATGTGGTTATTCGAAGTCCCTTTCCCCCCCTCCTTAACCCACTATCTTCACTTAAATTGGATCAATTACCTTTGATAATTCTATTCCTTAAATAATTAATATAATATCACAGTAATCAATAAAAAAAAAGGTTTTTGATGCATGCGCTATAGAATATATAATTCTTTTAAAAGATTATCCAAACCATTAAGGCTTAATTACACAAATTTTCAAGGCAATTTAAAATATGTACAAATTTTTAAAAGATATTTTAAAGTTATAGTCAAAAATAACTTTTTAATTGAAATTTAAGCATTAGCATATTTAAAGAGCTTTATTTATTTGGTTAAAGCACAAAATTCAGTTTCAGATGTCAAGAAAAAAAAAAGAATATTTAGCTGCCGATAGAAGATAACCTTTTTAAAAAAATAAAAATCTTAATACAGTGTACTCTTGATACTTCAAATAAAATCTATTTCTCTCTTTGATATTACAAATTCCTGTAAATGACTTATCTGAACAAATAGCTATCACATAATGCTTTTTTAGGATCCCTTCGACTTATGATATCGAGAATATTATGCAATTAAAAAATAATATAATCAAGAATAAAAATTCAAAGAACTTTCATAATATGCACAAAACGTTATTGATATTATGGTATAAAACTGCAATCTAAAATTTTTTACAGTTTGCTTAATTTTTCACATAAAGTAACCAACAATTTTAGTTCAATGAAAGTGTAAGTCCCAGTGCATTTGAGAGAATATTCTATGTTATAACAATAATATAAAGAGATTGTCGAAACTCCACTCTGTACAAATTCCACACCTTCAATTAAAATTATATTTTCTACTTGCTTTCGTTCAGCTGTCGAGGGATTGTCAGTGTATTTGCAGATTCTCAAAGCTAAATGGTTCAGTAACTCACTTTTTTCTGTCCATTGCAAGCAATCTTCATTTAAAGCTTTAGTTAGAGAAGAAGAATAATGATGTGAAGGAATCTGAAAATCCTCGCGCCATGGGTGCTTTACAAGTGATTGCTAATATTTAAAGAGGTGCTTTCAATACTGGAATTTAATTCTGCTGTTCCAAAGTCGTCATTTGTTTCTGTTAATGAACTATCATTACATTCAGATTTGATTATTATCCAAGGTGGCTATAAAGAAACAAAAAGCATATTTTATTTTTTATTTTTTATGCATAAATTATTGGATGCAATATTGTTTATTCAGTTTCTGGAAAAATCAAAATGTTTATTGGAGAAGTTATTCTCATTTGCAAAAACACTTTTTATTATGCATTAGCTGGATAATATAGAATACTTGAATGTGTCCTACAAAAGGCTTTAATAACAATACAAAAAGTACTACAACTACTTTTCTATATTCCCAGAATGTTTTCCAAACAAGAAAAAAAGTTTTAAAATATTCAATATATATCTTTTAAATAAGGGTTTTTTGCAAGTGCACCGTTGTCATGTTGCGCATGGTCAAAAACGAATGTCCATGAAATACAGAGGGTTTTGTTCCATTTTGAAAAATGTATTGCAGTATTTTGGATTTTAAGTGAAAATTTTGAATTTATTAGATAAAAATGGGTTTATATATCGTTGAATCATTTTATTCTCAATTATATATTGATTTTGTAAAATCTCCAATCAGTAGTGTAACTATAGTTTTGAGTCCTCTGCAAAGTTTTCCACAAGGCCCCCTAGAATCTATATTTCTCTTAACAAAACGTGGGCCCCGTTTCGTGACCCGTCTTCTGGGTATGATTTTTTTACGCGCAGATCAGGTTTGGAGTACGCAAAATATACATTCGTTATTCAATACAAATGACTCGTTCTTAAAATCCTAAAATGATCAACCGTTTATGACCGTTTAAAATGTTTATTTTTCACAATTACTTCCATACTCCTCCCCCCCCCCTACGTTGCAGGGTTTTGCGGATCTCAGTTTTGCCACTGTCCTCGATATTGATATACAATATAAGTTCATTTACGCTTCTTCATTTACATATATTTTTTGGCTAGCTCCGTGCATTATAGCATAAAATTAGCAATTTCCACCGTCGAGTAACACCAAAAAACGTGGATATTAATTTTACCGTCCTGAGTCTGCAAACTTGATGGGTACTACTCTCAAAACCATGATAGTTGTAAGATATATCAAGACCAGGGATGAAAGGAGAAAAATCCGTTTATAATTTTCGGAGTAAAAATTAACGATTATTTCAAACACTACGAAAGAAAGTAGATAACTCTTTTTTGTTCAAAGGTTGTTTCACGGCTGGTGGAGGGGATACTTAATTGCCAAGGGATCTTTTTTATCCGAGCTAATTACGCATGCTATTATACAGTATGAAATATTTAAAACAGGGGTCGTAATTTATCTTGAAATAAAAAAAATCCTGAAATGTCTAACTTTAATGCTTAATCCTGAAATTCCTTAAAATGTCTTTTTCCGACTTATTATACAATATGATTAATTTCATTTATGACAAAATTGAATTTGGAACAAATTGCAAGTCAATGTTATTTTTAATATACTTAGTCCAGGAATCTCACTGCTGTGCAAATTAAAGTGTATCAATTTACAAAATCTGCTAAAATATTGCTAAACCCAAAATTTGGATGAACCTGAATCATACAAGACTCATGTTCCTAAGCAAACTCGCTTAAGTTTACTAAATAAATTCCACTTATTTCGTGAAGCTGATTATTTCGGGTTTTGGTGGGTTCTAGATCAAATATAAAGTGACTGGTAAACGCTCCCTCAGCTCTTAAATAGGCTTAAACAAAAAATTTTGTTTACAATTATCCATTTTCCTTGAAGTTTGGGTATCAATTTATTAGAAAATTAGACGATAGAAATCAAATCAACAATGTTAGGTCGATTAAATGTCAACTGTAAAAGAAACCCTCCCTCTCCAACTAATTTAGCTTTACCTAGATTTTCCTTGTCGCGAACCAATTAGTTTCAAATTTTGGTCTCCTTTTATTAGAAGGATATTTACACCTTTAACACGTTGAATTCCACGTCAGTCATGGATGACTGACACTGAACTTCCCGTTTAATTAATGATATCCTTTAATAAAATAAAAGG
The DNA here is from genome assembly GCA_964019185.1 of Maratus speculifer. Classification (NCBI taxonomy): domain Eukaryota; kingdom Metazoa; phylum Arthropoda; class Arachnida; order Araneae; family Salticidae; genus Maratus; species Maratus speculifer. Next base: position 349,296,052 of record OZ025294.1, read on the forward strand.
AAAATAAAAAAATTCAGCAATTTCTTAAAGCAATATAATGTTTAGTTTTATATAATAATTTTACGCTGTCGACCACGGGCAGCTGACGCGGCTAAAACGGAAATTTCAATGTCTGTCACCGGTGAATGACATGCCACTTAACGTGTTAATGCAAGGGTTTATAGGTTAAATATTTGGGGGGGTAGAATCCACCACTTTCATTTTGTTTATTTTAAATTGCAATTTCCTTGCATAACATTATCTGAATAGCTTCAAATTTTGGGTACATATTTAACAAAAAGATGGATTAATCTCATGGATACTTAATTATATTTTTTAACTATCATAATAATTGCAGCAAACTTTAAACTTCCCCCATACTCCCCCTCACTTTAGTCCTATCAGTGGCTGAGAGGTTCTGATCTCTCAACTGGTAGGCGGCAGGTGCTGTGTTCGAACCCAATCGCGGCCGTCGGCCTAATCGTTTAGAGTTTTCGGGGTTTTCTTCGAACCTTTCGTAAATACGGGTTAGGTTCCCTCAGAAAGACCCCCACAAAGGGCATTCCCCTATCATAACTATAATAATAATTGCAACAAACTTTAAACTTCCCTATACTCCCCCTTCACTTCAAACACTAATGAAATTTGTCCCGATGTTTTATAAAAAGTAGTGTTGTGAAAATTTCAAAATGCATTTGCTAACCCTGTCAAAATAAATATGTTAAAAAATTTTCTGATTTAAGGTATACTGAATGACACTGAAATAGTTCAGCAAATCATAACAATAGATGTTATAAGATTTAAATTGAAAGCGATATTTAACGCTTTAAAATTATTTTTCACGTTTCTTCTCAATTCTTTTGGTAATAAATAATTCGGTGAGCTAGTTTACTTTTGGATATCTTTTTGGAAGCGTATTTCCAGAATTCTTGTTTCTAATATACTAGTTAATGTGTATTTAAGTTTGTTGAATTATATAACATTAAAATTGTATTATTTTAAATCAAATCAGAGAAATCCTCGGTGTTACTCCATCCCCTGTTAATGTAGTTTCGAGTACTGTTCCAATTCTTCATGCAGCTTTATGTTAACCTGATAAATTTTAATTTTGAAAATTATTTTGGAAGCAAGATTTAGAAACCTCCGTTTGCGTGGATTTTAGTTGGGCTTTGGAAGGCTTGCTAACGCGGATTTCCGAGCTCTTGTTTTTCAATATGGTCATAATGCGTATTTTAAGTTTGAGTACATAATATATTCAGATTTAGAAATTAAGTTTGAGAAATCCTCGATGTTACGCCGCCTTTTAACGCGGTTTCAGAGCAGTTTTTCTAATGTAGCTTTTATTTAATAAATTTTAATTTTGATATTATTTTCTAAGACTTTTGGATGCCTGTTTACGAAGATAGAATATAATTTGGGGTTTGTCAATTTGCCCTCTCCCCCACAATACACACCCACCTTAATGCGGATTTCCGATTTCATTTTAAATATTGTTAATTTGACTACGGTAATTTCTTACTTACATATTTTTCTGTTAGATACAATTTTAGTTTTCAGTTGAGTGTAATCCTACCGAATGGAAATTAAAAAATATTAATAAGCTACAATGTTGATGGTTAGAACTGTACGAACACTTCATATGATTTTGTATGAAGTGTTTGTAACTTTATTAATAGTCAATAATTAAAAATCTGAGCAACTGGTCAGTGGCCAATGTTAATTTTTATCTATATTTTGCACCAACATACAAATCAAAGATTGCTGTAAATAATTATGCACAGATCTGTATAATAAAGACATATACACGTAAAGTATTTCAATTATTCAGAATTTAAAAAATAATAATAACATTCAAAAGTATGCCTGACAAATGTTAAAAAATTCAGCATAATAATTGAAATATTCACTTCCTTAAAAACCTGATAAAAATCCAGAAATTCTTAATTTATGTAATATTTTTTTTCTTAAATTAAGATTGTAAATTGATACTATATTATTTAGTTTTCACTTAATCCTTCATTTAATATACAGAAAGTTTTAAGCTTATGATAATATGCATAGAATTTTTTATTTTATATAAGTCTGATTATACATATAAGTTAAATTGCTTAGATACAAATTTAAGTGCTAAGTTAAATAACATTTTTAAATGGAAAATTATACGACTTACGACAGCTTAATTAATCATGAAATTTGCTTTAATTATTTTTATACACTATATAAAGAATACCATACAAACTTACTTGGTAGTTGTTTAAATTCTAATCCACAAACTGGGCGCTTTTTTTAACAGTTAATGGGTTCTTTACGTTAGTGAGATTATTTGATCTTCAAAATTAAAAATTCGAGAGGCAATTTTGGGAAATACGCTAAATTTACGAAACATGGAGGCGCTATTAAATCAAAGAAGGCTATTTGATCGAAAATCTCTAAGAAAATGTTATCAATGCAGAAAAATGCTTACAGTTTCGTTAAAAATCGAATGCCTTATTATGTAGCATTTGAGATTCCTGTATTAAGATTTAAAGTAAAAAAACATTACCGTACTTATGAATCACATTTAGGCAGAATAACCTTGCCACAAAGTTAGTAATATTTTCTAGTAAGTAACTTAAAATTGTACCTTTTCATCCTCTATAGACATATGTAGCTTGCAGATACTAAAGAAGGGAGGGAGGAGGGGGGACAGAATTTAAACATTTCTCTACTGATATGTCTTTAATTTCATGTTATAGACTCAATATTTCGAAAAATAAAATAGTTGGCCAGAACTTCTCCCATTTCCCCTTCAAGCGTTGACTTTGTTTATAATAATTTTTATGCTAGATTTATTGTTTTAGGAAACAGTCGAACCCGCTTAAGACGTGATACCGATTAATACCTGAATGTACTCCAGCTCCAACATCACCAGAACATCACTCTTACAACAAATGTAAAAATTTTCCATTTAATATCAGATAAAGTTTTCATTCCTCGGACAAAAAAATCGCTTACGACGCGGGATATTAGGGATATACCTGGATATTAGGTTTTTGATATGAACATCAAACTATTTCCGAATAGTAATAATCGCTTTATTTAATGACAGAAAGATTACTATTCGGAAATAGTGATAGACATTGTAAAAAAATCTTCTAAACTGGCATGCTGATTAAATAAGGCGAATATTACTAATCGGAAATAGTAGGTATTTGGAGAAAAAGTTGCAGTACTAAGATAGAGAATTTCGTCAAACAATCACTGATAAAATAATTTCGTAAAACGATCATTGGTCGAATTTGGAAAAATAGGTTTCAAAATGCACAATAAGATGGGCATACGCGCTTTCATTCCAAAGTTCGTTGCTCTAGATCCTATAGTCTTTTTCTTAAACTGAGGCAACAAAATGACCTACACGCAAAAAAGTAGTTCATATGGAAATAAAGACCAAGAAGAGTCTTCAAAGTCTAAACTGGGAAAAAATATTCAAGAATTACAATTAAATGCGTTGTTAAAGCTTCGATAAAAATTTGTGACTCTAGTTTCTATACTCGTTTCATAACTAAGCGAGCAAAGTGATAAACACGCAAAAAATTATTTTTTACATGTAAAATATAGCTCATGAGCTGTACAGGGCAGAAATTTGAACAAGAGCTTTGAGATGCACTATTAGAAGGGTATACGCACCTTCGTGTTATTTTTTTTATAGCGCAAGATCCCGTAATGTTTTCACAAGTGGGATAATAAAACGACATAGACGCAAAATAACGATTTTTTTGTAATTAATATATTAACCACAAAATAAGGAATATTACACACAAAACATATATAACTTTGCACAGATTACCAATAATTTCTATTTTAGAATAAATCCGAAAAGTTACACAAAAGCTCAAAAAGTATGCGTACTAAAACTAAGAAATGATACACAGAAAATATTCGGAACGTTTCACAGTTTATCAGTAATTTCCACTTTCTCAACTATTCCGAAAAGTTACACAAGTTTGTGGAAGGTATTACACAAGATTTCTCGGTATTCTTATATGAGCGGAAATAATCCGAGAAAACCCAGGAATGTTACACAATAAATGTCAAGAACATTGCGCAGATTTTTTACAGTGTATTTAAAGCTTATTGTCTTAAGGATTAAAATTTACTATCAATTAATATTTTGCAAGGTCTCTGAGCCAAAATCAAAAGTTTGTTTTTCATAAATAAGATTTACTCATTGGAAATTATTTCTAAATAGTATGATGTATTTAGAAATATGGATATTATGGGCCCATATTATCATCTTTGATAACATGGATTATGTAAAGCAAATGTATAATTTTATTTAAACATTTAGAATACTATCATTAGTTATTTTCAATAGCATTTCTTTCTGATAAATTTTCTCAAATCAGTATTTTTATGTCAAGTAATACAATTCCAGATTTTTGAAATGCATTTTTGTGACATTACATATGGTGACTTTTTTAAATTCTACTTTTGACACATTTTTGGTATTTTTCAACATAATCGTACACAAAATAAAGAAAATTATTATATATATAATATCTAGGCAACTTTTCAAACTTTTGGTCATTTTTTAGTATTTTTTTATGAAAACGAAAGAAAAGAAAAAAGAATATGTAACACAAATCCTTTTTCAACATATGCCTATTAAAAACGCTTGTGTGTAATGAACTAAAAACTAGTCAATTATGGAAAACTAAACGAGATACAACTGATTATATACAATTACATAGAAAGTTTCAGTAATTTTTTGTGTGAAATTTTTTATAAAAACAGCTTAAATCAGGAAATAATTCGCTTAGAATTAGTTCTTTAGTTCATTATCTATTAGATATTATCGAAAAGCTACACAAAAAATTTCATGGTTATATGATTGTAAAATTTTGTGTTAGAGTAATGGTCTTTTTTCGATAAAAATCTAATTTTTCAGAAAACACATTTAAATTTTTAAACTTCGGTTTATATTAACGTCGTTTGCCTTTTTTTAAAGATCTCTAATTTCATTTTTAAAAGGCGTACAGGAAAATTATATACAACTTAGAAATGCTCATTCAATAAGAAAATCATATAAAACAAAATTGCGAATTTTCATCAAAATTGACGTTTCAAACGCAGGTAGATACCTTAACTTACTTCCACCCGATTTATCTGTCATATATTTCATAAATTCAGTCATAGAAAAAGTAGGGACGTTAGATTCAAAACTCGCCTTATACGGAAAATCAATTTTTGGGAAATCGTGAAAAATGTTTAACTGCGTCCATTAGTTCTCATTGAAAATTAAAATTTTACAATGCCAGAAATACAGAATAAAACTAGTTTTTTGCAGTTTGTATTCTTTTTTAGCGTAAGTTTTAAAAGTAAAATAGATTTAGAAAAATCATGATTTTTTAAAGTTTGGATGAGATAATTTTTGAAACTCTCGTTCTGAATAGGTATGTCTTTATAACTATAATTTGGCTTATAGTATAAAATAATTTAAAATATCGCTTCGACAATTCTGGTATTTTTTAAACATTATCGTAATTTCATTTTAATATTACTTTTTAAAGGAAAGTTTTGCTCTCAATTTAAATTTATTTTTAAATTTTTTTCCACTCATTTATCCTAAAAAGTTAGTATTAACTTCAATAAACGTTAAATTCAGAGAAAAAAATCACTTTAATAAAAAATTAAACTTTATAAAATAACATGTAATTGTACATACATTGCTTAAAAGTGCGTAAAAAATAATATAAAATCATTTACAAATACACTAAGGTTTTTTTTTAAATCAAAATTTTTTCAACCGAAAATGTACTCGGTCTTCACCAGTGAAAAACTAATAGTTGTTGTCCCTTTGCGTTTCCTAGCGCTATCCTTTTTGACACTGATAAAGACCGAATAAGTTTTAGTTGAAAAAGTGTTAATTTAAACAGGACTTAAATATAATTTTAAAATGGTTCTATATTATGTTTTATACATCTTTAAGAAATTTATGAAGAATTACTTGTATTTTTTTTTTTTTAATTTTAGTTAGTAACATCTTCAAAGCGAGAACAAAAAGTCGGAAATCGCACGATAAGAGTAAGAAATCAGGTGCTTCCGTACTATAGCGTGGTTTAAAAAATATTCAGATCTTGCCCTAATAATATGCAGTATTTCGGATACAGTTTAATAGCCAAAATCTTTTGTGTGTCCCTGTATATACAATCTACTTTCTATTATACAGAAAGTAACTTGTAGCAAACTTCAGTAACGCATACCAATTTCATAAAGGGATTAATAATTTAATACAATTAAATTGCGGCCCAACCAATGTTCCCTCTACAGCATTATGTAATAAAATACTTTTGTGTGGCCCTGTAAATGATTAACAAATACTATTTGCACTACAAATTGTGCAGAATGTATATTATAGATATACTTCATAGATGCATATCAATTTTATTATGTTCAACAGAGTGTAACACCATTAAAATGCTCTTGGAATTTTTTTCCCATTGACCGTAATGGAAAGGAATATTTTTGATTGATCTTGTAATTAAACTATGCATCCGATTTTAATAACATTTGAAATGACTCGGAAAAAATATGTAATAATTACATATTTTAAATTTCAAACGATTCATTTGGGTAGTTTTTGTGTTGTTATATTCGGACAGACGGACGGACAGAACGACTATAGGTACTATGTATTTACGAACTCATCTAAATAATAGAAAGTTTCAAATACACATTTATTAGTATAATCTTTATTTGAATTTCTGAGACATCTTATCATTTGCAGAATATTTCCATAAACATAAAGACATAAAAAGTGGAGATTTCTCCACTAACGAACCATTTGAAAAGATTTGGGTCCAAAATTGAATTATTCATTTTTGTAAATAAGGTGTATTGAATAATGTTACAAGATAGCATGATGTATTCTTTGATAATATGAATTGTCAAAAGAAATGCAAGTCATATCAATATTACATATATTTTTATTCTTTTAAAGAGAATTTATTGCTGATAATTAATATGGCATTAACAATTTCAATCACAATATAATTTGACAAAATAGGGGATATATTTTACGTATGGGTTATATTAGCATATACACTATATTGCCATTGATTATGGGACACTTGCGATTTTAGACATTTTACTAAATATCTAGAAAAATACATGAGGAATCATCTCGAAACTCTTAGTGTATAAATATAATAGTACACGTCATACATCTCCGTGAAGATTTTTTACCGAAACGCCATAGGGGACCGTCAACAAATTAAAAAAGAATGAATATCTTTTGAATAACCCTGTCAAAACTAATATAGCAAAAGCGCTCAAACTCTAGATTATGATTGAATGCCTTATTGTAATACACTGTGTTCATATTTATGCAAATAGCATGCACACTCGCAGAGTAATTAAGGTTTTTATAAAAATGGTCCCAAATTTTTCCAAGTTTTTCCTTATAATTTTCAGAGTTCTTAATATAAAATATTATTTTTTTCAGAAAATATGACAAACAACATTGCACACAATACCCTGTAATCAGAATTAAAAAATAATGAAAATTGTATAAAAAATGAGTTGGTTTACTAAATAATTTTTTACTGCGCATGCGTCAACGATATCAAAATTTCATTTGCATATTATGTTAGCTAAATGTATAGAGCAACTTTTGTGAAAGTCACAAAATCATAACTTGAAAATTCTGACAATAATCGTCAATTAAATAAGTTGAAAATCCGTTATTCTCAAAATGAAGCAAAAACAAGAGGGGTTGTATCCATATATTCATTGATTAGTGTCAATATAGTATACACAATATGGGATGTACTACTGCATTTGGATAAAATCCCTCATTTTTTTGCTTCATTTTGGAAACAACGGATTTTGTTCTTTTTCTATAGACGATTACTTTCAGAATTTTCAAGCTATGATTTTGAGACTTTTACAAAAGTTGCTCTATACATTTACCTAACATAATATGCAAATGAAATTTTGATATCTTTGACGCATGCGTAGTAAAAAATTATATAGTAAACCTACTCATTTTTCATACAATTTTTATTATTTTTTAATTCTGATTAAAGAGTACAGTGTGCAATGTTGTTTGTCATATTTTCTGAAAAAAATATTATTTTATATTAAGAACTCTGAAAATTATAATGGAAAAACTTGGAAAAATTTGGGACCATTTTTATAAAAACCTTAATTACTCTGCGAGTGTGCATGCTATTTGCATAAAAATGAACACAGTGTATTACAATAAGGCATTCAATCATAATCTAGAGTTTGAGCGCTTTTGCTATATTAGTTTTGACAGGGTTATTCAAAAGATATTCATTCTTTTTTAATTTGTTGACGGTCCCCTATGGCGTTTCGGTAAAAAATCTTCACGGAGATGTATGACGTGTACTATTATATTTATACACTAAGAGTTTCGAGATGATTCCTCATGTATTTTTCTAGATATTTAGTAAAATGTCTAAAATCGCAAGTGTCCCATAATCAATGGCAATATAGTGTATAAGGATAGTTATATTTTAAATGATTATGAGAAATAATTTGGTACTAATAAATATTTTATATAATGCAAACTTTCTAAATGCAGTATTATAGTAGTATTCTAGCATTACAGGTTTATAGTAATCTGAATAGATAAATCTTGCAAAATGTATACGACTTTGGATTTTAAAAAATAATAAATTACGAAAGAAAAATTCTATTAAAATACCTAAATTATACTCACGTTTTGATTAGCAGTGTAATTTCAATATTTTAACTTTTTTCAGTATATAATGCTTACAAAAAATGGGGAGTGGTGGGAAAATGGATGCTTTTGCCGAGAAATAAAAGGTAGTCAAGCATGAATGAGATTTAAACGCTTGAAGTGTCTGAAATTCAGACGCATAAAGTGTCTGAATAAATTAAGACATTTTAAAACGTCTGCGCTTCAGACAATAACTTTCTGAATTTCAGACATTTCAATTTGCAATGCATTTTTAAATGAGTTTACGTCATGTTCTGCGCACCTTTAAGTATAAGCAATGTATGTACAATTACTTGTTTTTTTATGAATTTTAGCTAGTATTAATTCTCTATCAGATAACAAAAATAAATAAATAAAAACTTTCAAATGCGCATAAATTAGTGTAAATCACTATTTCAGTTTCTAAGATATTTGCAGAATATTTCCATAAACAAAATGAAATAAAGAGCGAAGATTTCTTCACTAATGAACCTTTTCAAAAGATTTGAGTCCGAAATTAAATTATTCATTTTTATAGAGAAGGTTTATTGAATAATGTTATAAGATAGCATGATGTATTGTTTGATAATATGAGTTGTAAAAAGAAATGAAAATCATATCAATGACATAATCTTTTATTTCTTTTAAATAGAATTTCTTGCTGATAATTTATATGGCATTAACAATTTCAGTCACAATATAAAGCGACAAAAGAGGGGTGTTATTTTATGGATGGATTATTTTGATGCATAGGAATTGTTATATTTTAAATGATAAGGAGAAATAATTTGCTACTTATAAATATTTTTTTTAATGCAAACTTTCTAAATGTAATATAGTAGTAGTATTGTAGTATTAAAAGATTATAGTAATGTGAATAGATAAATCTTGCAAAATGTTCATGACTTTAGATTGAAAAAAATATATAAATTGGGGAAAAAAATTTCTGTTAAAATATATAAATTGTACTTACGTTTTTATTGGCAGTACAATTTCAATATTCCAATTTTTTTTCGATATATAGTACTTTCAAAAAAGGCGCGGGGTTGAAAAAATGGATGCTTTTACCGAGAAATAAAAGGTGGTCAAACATGGAATGCGATTTAAACGCTTGAAGTGTCTGAAACTTTGACTCATAAAGTGTCTCAAAAAATTAACACATTTTAAAATTTCTGAAAACAGAACACTCCGTTTCAGATAATTACGTTTCTGAATATTAGACATTTCAATTTTCAGTGTATTTTTAAATGAATTTATATTAATTTAATCGCTGTATGACGAATTACTTTTATTTTTATGAATTTTAGTTAATATTAACATCCTCAAAGAGGGAACAAAAATAGAAAATGTCAAATACGCATTTATTAGTGTAATCAGTATTGCAATTCCTAAGCCATTTTATCATTTGCAGAATATTTCCATAAACATAAAGAAATAAAAAGTGAAGATTTCCCCTCTAATGAATCTTTTGAAAAGATCTGTGTCCAAAATTGATTTATTCATTTTTATAAAGAAAGTGCTTTAAACAATGTTTCTAAGTAGCACGATGGATTCTTTGATAGTATGACCTGTCAAAATAAATGTAAATCATATCAATAATATACTTTATTTCTTAGAATTTCTTAATGATAATTTATATGGCATTAACAATTTCAATCCCAATATAATGTGACAAAACAACGGGTTATTATACTCATAGGTTACATTAATTTATAGGAATTGTTACATTTTAAATGATTATGAAAAACAATTTGCTATTTATAAATATTTTATATAATACGAACTTCCTAAATGCATTTGTTGGGGAAATCATACTAGTTTATTTGTTTTTGTAAAGAAAAGTATTTGTTCCATAAAATTAATTTTATTAACGCAATGTGTAGAATATGCAAACAAAATTATGAGAAGAATGTTTTATTGTTATTGGTATTCATTGGGATAAAGACTTTGAAAATAACTTTGATATATTTCAAAGCTAATGTTGATTTTGTACTACATATTAACTTTAATCTTTAGTTTCAAAGTAGCACTTTTTTCCTTATTTTGCAGTTATATTTCTGGAAATGTTAATTATTTTTTGAAGATGATAACTTGTTTCAGGAAAATGGTTGTATGATTACAAACAGCTACTTATCATTAAGTATATGTACGTTAAGTTGTATGTTATTAATAATCAGTATAGTATACTTCCAAGAAAATCTCATTTTTAGAAACTTTTTTATACAATTTTTAAAAATGCAGATTCGTTTCTTGATTTAGAAAAAAAAGATTCACAAAATTTTAGTCTAAACTTGGAGTTCGCAGATACTGGTAATAATTGTCTTACATTTAGAAATATTCTGTAAATAATCTATTAGAAAATTAATGTGACAAAATGTGTTCAAAATTGAAAAAACAATTTTTTCCAAGATTTATGTGCATATATTTTTACTTTAGAAATGTTGCTTTAAACGTGATAATCTTTTAGATTTTAAATAAATTTTTGTCAAATCATTTTTGAAATAAATATTTAAAGATCGTTGTAGTTTATTCATTAAGCCGATTGATTTTCATCAAAATTGGTCTTGTTCATAGAGTACAAAAAGAAAGCAGTAGATATACAAATCTTACTCCGTGGGAAGCTTTAAAGCTCAAAATAAGTTCTTTAGCCTTCTCCTGTATGTACCATATTTGAATTTGACCGATAGCAGTTCAGTCCGTGCAAGAAGCTGTAAACTATGTCGGACAGTAAAGCAATTACTAGATATTGCTGCAAGTGTGAAATCAGTGGGTGCAAGAAATTCTGCTCAGGATGACAAAATGCAACGCCAACATGAGATGATATATATCTCATCCATTGTTCAGTAATGTACCGTGAGCAAATGGCAGATCTATTTCAGATTCAATGTGCATAATTAGATCTAATCGATGAACATCTGAAGGATTCTTTAATTTAAGATAATTGCTTGAATTTCTTGATTTTGGAGTTCAAGAAAAGAGTTTCTAATTCGCAGTACTTTAATCTTAACCATTATTATTATTGTAAAGACTTTCATTATAACGATGCGCGTTCTTTGCACAAGATTTTAATAAGTCTATGTTGTTTGGCAATCACATATAGACTGTAATAAAAAATCTGTAAAGATACTAAACTTTTTCTAGGAAACTGGGATTCCAAGAACTTTTCATGTAAAGGTTACACGAAAATTTCCTGTAACCGATTCTGAAACTTAAATTTTTGCTGTTACCGTTACAGGAAATGTTTTTGGAATCGCAGTTTCCTAGAAAAAGTTTAGTAACTTTACAGATTTTTTTTTACAGTGTATAAAGACAAAAGTGGCCTTGCTTCAAACTGTTCGGCAAACTATCGTACTATGTGGATTGTCAGTTTTATTTGTAATACATTTTTTAATAACAACTGCTTGCATAACCTTTTGTTGAACTTAGCAGTATATATCAATGGTATCCATTGGCATAAGTATCGCTTCTTGTACTCCTCTTACTTCGCTTCCACCATTAGTGTATGATTATCACTAGCAGCTATCATAAGATTCATACCGGCTTCTTGAACCCGATTTAATGTATCGCACTTCTTAATCGCATTATGTCAAATGTACAGTTTAATCTGTACAATTTGACAGTGAACAGCGCAGCGTGCAAGAATTCCATTGTACAGGCTTTATCTTGTGCGAAACCTCAGGCGTCTGTAGTAGCTTTATTGGGCTCTTTAACATTAACAAAAAGTCATCTTTTTGTATGAAACCAGCTTGATTTGAGGTAGAGTGATAGCCAAATACGCATAAGATGTAATGCCGGTAAATTCCATGCTCTACTGAAAGTCACACTGGGCAAATGCTAAACCAGTTGATTTTGAAGAAAAGTTTCCGCTCCTAAAAGTTATAGGTAGTTACAAGAATTTAGAGAAAATTTTACCGAATTAATTTTTAGAATAACACCTAGTTGTGTGATAGAAGATGCTCCTATGTCATACATTTTTCTCTTTCATCTTCCTTAGTTGTTTCCATTATTTGACTGTATTTTAAAGTTATCCATTAATAACATTCGTGTAATGTACGTATTCATTCAAATAAAATTTTAGCATATTATATCATGCTACACATTATTAATTAATAAATCATACTAGTAATTTTCCAACTAAATGATAAAGTGTCGAGACCAAGATTTGAACTAGCTCTATTATAAAGGCCAATCTTATCTGTGCGTAACGCATACGTCATTTTGCGAATGGCAACACTTTGAAATTAGAAATGAAATTTCAGGTTTGCAATTTTCGCTACTGCAAATTTTTAAAATTCTAAAAATCCCAAATTTTTAATTTTTACTTCATTGTACAGGAAAAAAAAATGCACTTTTAATTGCAATTTGTTTAAAAACTGTATTTTAGTTTATTTTTGAGATAGTAATTTATTTTTTTGCAATTTTTAATACCGTTTTTGTAATCGTGGCAACAAAAGCACGTCATTTCTATTAAAAGTGATTAAAAGTAAAAGGAAAAAACCAAAGCTGATTACGGCATTTTTTTCGTTGCCTTATTCTTATAAAAAGTGAAAAAAATGGTAATTAAAATGCGTGCTACCTCAGATATATCGTTTGTTATAAATCCTGGTGAATTTTTGTTTTATCTTGTTTTCATTTATCAATTAAATGATTTTTAGTTTTTTACAAACTTATTTTATAAAGTAAGTGACTTATTTGAGTTATAGTGACAGCCGAATGCACGAGAGGCTTAATGCCAGTGAACTTCATACTCTACTAAAAGTCAAAGTGGGCAAATGCTTAACCATTTGATTTTAAAGGCAGGTCTCAGCATCTAAGAGTTATGGATAACCTCAAGAATTCAGAGAAGATTTTACCAAATTAATTTTCAGGATAACACTTGGTTGTGTGATAGAAGATGCTCCAAATGTCATACATACTTCATATTCATCTGCCTGTAGTTGTTTCCAATATTTGACTGTAATTTAAAGTTATCCATTAATAATATTCATGTAATGTACACATGTACATAAAAAAATTAGCATATTATGTTATGTTACAAATTATTAATTAATAAATCATACTAGTTGTAACTTTCCAACTATATGAAAAAGAGTCAAGACCAGGATTTGAACCATCTGTCGGTATTATATAAGCCAAACATATTTGTGCGTAACGCATGCGTCATTTTGCGAATGGATACACTGAAATTTGAAATGAAATTTCGGTTTTGCAATTTTCGCTGCTGCAAATTTTTAATCTTCTAAAAAATCTCACGTAGAAATAGTGGTATTTTGCTAACTTTAGATTAAATATCGTTTGTTTAAGAATTAGATATACCAATATAAAGTGCATTTTTTACTGTAACTAATTTTGTAGGTTTATTATAAATCAATGAAACTGTTCCTTCTTAAATAAATTCTTTTTTCGAAATTTGACGGGTTCTACCTTGTTCGGTTAAAGCTGAAAATTCTAAGTTGACTAAGCTATACTGGAGAAATTTCTCGAGCACGTTTACCTAAGACAAATTTTTGATAATGAAATCTGCTCTGATATCCAAAGCAGATCAACAGAATAAATCGCAAGAAGACGTTTTCTTTGAGTACCATTACTATCTAGTGTTTCTGTTAGTCTGTTTCAGATAATAAAGAAGATTTCATTAGTAAAATTGGTAAAATTTTAAAATTAGTAACATCATACATACCGGGTGTCCCAAAAATGTCTGATGGATTTTAAAATTCAATAGCTTGCAAACGGTGACAGCTATTTAAAAAAAAATTGCAGGAGGGTTATGTATAATGTCAGGAGATTTTTTACTGCAATTTTTTATTTTAGTTTGCATCTCAAACAATAGGTGGCGCTGACGGCGATTGAAGGCCGGTCGACACTTCACTCAGCACTGATCACCTGTCCTTCAACCGCCGTCAGCGCCACCTATTGTTTGAGATGCGAACTAAAATACAAAATTACGGTAAAAAAAAAACTTTTGACATTATGCATAATCCTCCTGCAAAAAATTTTTAAATAGCTGTCACCGTTTGCAAGTTATTGAATTTTAAAATCCATCAGTCATTTTTGGGACACCCGGTATATATTTTTATGGTCGTGAGAGGCCGGAGAAGTGAGCGACCTCTGAATAAGTAAAAACTTACAAGTTTAATTTCAATAAGACTTTAGCTTCGAATATTTGCATTATAGAAATATGGGATGTCTTAATATGTGCTGCTATTGCTCTTGGATAAGATGAAAAGGGTAAGTTCTGACATATTTATTACTTGAACATAATTTGTATTTCTCTGAAAATATTATTAAGATGGAAGCTGTATTAAAAGAAAAAATATTAAAATCTAACGTAAATAAGGCAACGAATGAAATCGCAAATAAAGATAGTTTGGATAAGTTTGAAATAGAACTTTACGAGAAAAAATCGTTTGCTTTTGAAAGAGAATTTTTAGAGATATTTAAGAAATTTTTCAACTTTGTGACAATAAAGATGTTGATAAATATATTGTTGAACAACAATCTATTCAAGAACATATAGATAAAATATATTTAATTGTAAAAAGAAAGTTAAGTGAATTAGCTCCAATTTTAACGAAAGGTGAAGTAAATACGAAAAGTGAAGTAAATGTAAGCGAATCAATCCGTTTACCTAAATTAAATCTTCCAATATTTAGTGGGCAATTGCATAAGTGGTTATCTTTTAGAGATATTTTTATTTTTAGTATTCATAATAATTCGTGTTTATCAGCTTCGCAAAAACTTTCCTATTTAAAATTATCGTTGCATGCTGATCCTTTAAGGATCATTCAGTTGATTCCAGTTACTGATGTTAATTATGAAATAGCATGGAATCTTTTAGAAGATAGATTTTCGAATAAACGAGATCAAGTATTTGCGCATTTGAAGCGTTTTATGTCTTTTCCTTCCATATAAACTGAAAATCCGTCCTCTATATTAAAATTAGTGGACAATGTAACTAAATGTATCATATCATTAGAAGTTCTCGAACAAAAAATGCAGGGATTTTCAGACACTATATTTGTATATATGGTAATACAAAAGTTAGATTCTTCGTGTAAGCTGTGGTGGTAAAGATAATCCAAAAAAGATGAAATGCCGAAAATATCAGAATTGATTTCCTTTATAAAAAATCATGTTCGAACTTTTAAAGCTTCTAAAACAACCAGTAACACATTTAGTCAAAAAAGGCAAGCTAAAGAAAAAACGACATCGTTTTATACTAGTGCGAAAAAATCTAAGTGCATTTGCTGCAAAAATGATTCATATTCATTATTTAAATGCAATGTATTTCAGAAAATGCCTGTTAATGACCGCATTGATTTTGTTAAAAGAAACAAAGTATGTTTCAATTGTTTATCAAGTTCAAACCATTCTGCGAGAAATTGTACATCTAATTATTCGTGTACGTTTTACGGCAGGCATCATTCACCTCTTCTTCATATACAAAGGGAAAAATAGATAGTTCTACGTCAGTGAAACTCAATCAACAATCATCAGGAGGGTTAGACGAGATTGCGAATTCATCTGTTGCCAACCAGGATAAGACATACAGCTTAAATCCCGAAGCTATGAGCTTTGAAAGTAAGAATAGTAATTTCGCAGGAACTTCTGTAAATAATTTATGCCAAAAGAGAAAAACCACTATTTTATCTACTGCTTTATTTTATATTGAAAATGTTTCAGGTTAATTTATACCTGCGCGTGCATTAATAGATGTCGGCTCAAATTACTCATGTATTTGTGATAATTTTGCAAAATTATTAGGATTTTGAAAGGAAAAATTTAATGTTTCCGTTTCATGTTTGAATGATTCTAGGATTATTATCAAATGGAAAATTACGGCCACTATTTCGAATAATGCTGATCATAAGAGAACAATAGATTTTTTGATTGTTCCAAAGATAACAAACTTTATACCAGGGCATTATTTAAAATTTCCATTTGCCGAGCTGCCTCAAGATATGAAATTGGCCGATCCAAATTTTAATGAACCTAATAAAATAGATGTTCTGTTAGGAACTGAGTGTTTCTACGAATTATTACAAAATAGTCAAGTCCGCTTAAGAAATTCTAATATCATTTTACAGAATACCGTATTTGGTTATGTAGTGGGAAGTTGTATCTCTAATTCGAATACTGATAATAATGACAATTATTGTGGATTAATTAGCAATGTGGAAGAATTACGCAAATTTTTCGATTTAGAATCCATTGGATTTAGGGATGATCCTTATTGTAATGATGAAGATAAGCCATTAGAAATTTTTACTGAAACTGTTTCCTACAAAGATAATCGTTACGAAGTTGACCTTCCGTGGAAAAAAGATTGGATAAATTTGACTGATAACAATAAGGTCTCTGAGAAAAGGCTTAAATGTTTGATAAATAAAATGCGAAACGATGATAATTTATTTTCTCAGTACAAAGAGATTTTGAAAGAATAACTTGAATGTGATATAATTGGAAAAGTGTTTGATTCATCTAGACCGGATATATCCATATTTTATTTACCAAATCGAGCGGTTTTTAGAAAAGATAGTGTCACCACAAAAACACGAATTGTATTTGATGCTAGTTCTCATGATGTAGGGCAACTTTCTTTAAATGATTGTTTGAGGCCTGGTATTAATTTAAATCCTAGTATTTTTCGGTTCTTCAGAAATTTTAGATTGAATAAGATTGGAATTTTAACGGATGTGGAGAAAGCATTTCTCCAAATTTCATTATCAGAAAGGGACAGAGATGTTGTCAGATTTCTTTTTTAGAAGTTACTGATAATCCTTCAAATAAAATGCCTGGTGATTTTAAAATTCAAGTGTATCGTTTCAAGCATTTACTTTTCGGATTAAATGCTAGCCCACTTCCCCAAGCTGCCACAATAAAAGAGCATATACGAAAATTTAAAGATCAATATCCAGAAACCTTTGAGGTTCTCAATACTTCTCTTTATGTTGATAACTTAGTGAGTGGTATCCATAGTATTGAAGATGCTTAGATTTCAAACGAGGCTAAGATTATTAACAAAGCAAGCTAGTTTCAATTTGAGGAAATGGCTAACAAATGACAGATCGTTACTGGAACGATGGAAAAAAGAAGGATTCGAAATTTATTCATTTGATCAAAATTATAGATTGATAAATTCATTGAAGGTATTAGCAATATCGTGGGATGTTGAACAAGATACTATTAGCATAGGCATTTTGAGCTTAATAGAATTTCTGAAGAATAAGAAAAATACTAAGCGGTTTGTTTTACAGACTTGCGGAAGAATTTATGATCCACTGGCATCCTATCTCCATTTACTGTAAGACTTAAATATCTATTCCAAGATTTATGGATCCGAAAGCTGTCTTGGGATACTGAGCTCCCCCTTGACATTTGCGAAAAATCGACACAATGATGTTCAAATGAATTAAATCAAATTAAATTAATTAATCAAATGATGAATTAAATCAAATTAAAATCTCTAGATTTGTTTTCCTATCACCTAATACAAACAATGTTGAAATTCATTGTTTTTCTCATGCAAGTCAAATGGCTTATGGTGCTGTTATTTATTTAAGAGTGCAAGATTATGACCAAGTTTCTGTCAATTTCTTAGCATCTAAAACTAGAGTTGCACCAATAAAGACAATAACTTTGCCACGTCTAGAATTGATTCGGGCTTTACTCGCAGCTCGTTTGGGATCAGAAATTAAAAAGATAATTGATCGTAAAAATGCTTCTAAAATTTTTTATTGGGCAGACTCGAAGGTAACTTTATTCTGGATAAAGGGATCCAGTAGAAAATGGAAGTCCTTTGTTGTCAATCGTGTTGATGAAATCCAAAGATTAACTCAACCAGAAGCGTGGTTTCATTGTGCTGGTAAAGACAATCCAACAGGCCTTCTTTCACGAGGAATAAGTGCCGACTCTCTTGTGAACAATTCCAAAAGGTTTACAGGTCCAAATTTTTTGATGTATCCAGAATTTTCTCCCAGTTGTTTGCAATCATTTTCTTCTGGAAATGACTTACTAACTAAAAGTGAAAGTCGGAATTATATAAGTGAAGTGAAAAATTCCGAAAAGGAAAAAAACTGTGTAACAACTTTATTTCTAGCTACTTAGTATTTTTTTGATAGTTTTTTTTTATCTTAGCAATGACTATTATAAACTTTTACAGATTTTTTCTTTAGTTCTCAGATTTTTATATAATTGTAGGAATGCAGATAAAAGAAAAGGTAAATTGATTTTAGAAGAAGTCAAGGAAGCTCAAAATATTTTGACTAGAGCATCACAAAAATGTTCAGTTAGTAAAAATGCTGTGGTAGGTAACCTTAATATTTTGAATCCCTTTATAGATGATAAGGGAATTTTAAGTGTTGGCGGAAGGCTCAACAAAGCTTCCGTACTTTATGAGCAAAAACACCCGGCTATTTTGCCAAAAAATTCTAAATTAAGTAAGATTTATTTTAGTACTATGCATAAGCGTCTTTTTCATGTTGGTCCCCAAGGACTCTTGAATTCTGTTAGATTAAAATTTTGGCCTTCAGACATTTGACAAGGAAAACGGTGCATTCTTGTGTTATTTGTTTTAAGGCAAAACTAACTCCATGCTCGCAGATAATGGACCAGTTACCTTATGAAAGAATTAATGAGTCACAAGTATTTAATTGTACTGGTTTAGATCTATCGTCACCTGAGAATAAGATGGTTCTATCTGGCCAAAAATCAATTTTGAGTTAGAAGACTTTGAAAATTAGCATGCTGTGTACGTGCAGCTATTAAAGTTTGCAAAAACCTTTTGGCATTAATAGATTTATAGGTAGGTATAGACTGTAATTCTACAAAATCAAAGCTTTTAAACAAAATTTTCATGGATTTTTTTACATTTAAAAAATTTGATAGAACCATACTATTCTCAAACTTCGTGTTATCCTTAGAATAAGATGGTTCTATCATGAAGAAAACATATTTTTCTTAACTTATGTAATTTTTATAGTTTAACAAAGTGAAATTTCGTTGATTAATACGAATAAACTTCAGTAAATAGTAAAATATTTATTACTATCTATATTGTAGCACAATAACAGCAAATCGCCGCTTCCACTTATTCATACTAATTAAACCATCTTTACAAAAGTAATGAATATACGTAAGTTAAATATATTATTTAACCGAATATAAAATAGCTTAAATATTTAATTTTATCAAATAGGAACTCAACAGTTTTCCCTTTTTTTGCGAGCTATTTCAGTGGGGGAGTATGAAAATTAATACAAAAAATTGTGATTATACTGATAAATGAAACTGAAATGAATTTTTCGTATTACAGTCAGATATACTCTTGATCAAAAGAAAAGCCTTTATATCTCTAAGGAAAAAAACTTTCTTGTTTTTTTTAAAGCAAAAAAATAAGTTTGATACTCTTTTGTTAGTCGAAATTTTGAAATGTTCCATAAATCATGCTTTATTTTATATTACAGTTAGGCTAATTTCTCTTAAACACATTTCGAAAATAGAATCTTTCATCTCTCGGAAACTACTTTATCATGTTTTGCGGGTCTTTTATTTGTTCTTTGTTAATGTAATCCTTCTTTCCCTGTGCTACTTTGGTAAAGTCCTTTGAAGAAATGATGTTGATACTCCTCGTCGTTTGGAGGGATTCCTTTGCTAATTTATAGCTCTGAAATTCTGGTCACAACAGTTGCTTGTCTTAAACTCAATATTATAAAGTAGTTGTGTGAATTATAGCTGTATCACCTTGGTCTACGGAACGAGATTAGGCAATTTTTTTGCTACACGAGTGGAAATCTAAGAACTGTTCTGATTTCATTTTCAGGGTTTTAAATGGATTACTGCGATTTACTCTCGGCAACAGACGCATAAATGAAAATTGCGAAAAATATTCTGCTACATTCATTGCTATTTCTATTTGGCTGTGAATTTTATCCACTTCTTACAGATATAAATGTACAGGTGAACAATATCTTAGAGCAATGTTTATAATATGTGGAGGAGATTGTATAAGTATTGCAATTGCATAAGATATCATTTGGTTTCTATTCTGAGGAACACAACTGTCACAATATAAAATTAAAATATTAGCATGGGGAAAGTCTGTCAGTATCTTCCGAAAAGTCGTTGATACAACTGAGCTTATGTCATTCCCATCTCTGCCTGACATTTCGTCTGTTCAGAAGAAACAATATGCTTTCTTTTCTTTTTTCCACGTTGCATGTGTTGTCATGTTATACAAGTTAATTTTCTTTATAGAAAAAAGTTGCTGACATCACTTTTGGGGCATGTTATAACTTTTCTAATAGAAAACAAATGACTGACATATCAGGGGAATTTCTATCATCATTTCTGAGATTTCTAATGGATTCAACTTCTCTTTAGTGCAGATCATATTTAAATTGCATGTCATTATTAATTTCTTCCTGGGTTTCAGCATGTTTATACTCCTCACAGTAATCCCATCTATCTTTCTTTGGTTTATTGAATTCTATGATGAATTGCGTATTAATTATGTGCCTATAACATGAAAGTTACACTGTCTCTACATTGCTTTCTCTGCATTTCTGAAAGCACAATTCATGCATTTTCTGTGAGTTATGCCCTGACTCTAAGTATGTTTTTGTAGTGCTTGCTCTGTTGTAGTGTGACTCAATCTTGGGAAAAATTTCAATATGAGCTTTTATTTTATTCTTGATATCATTTGAGAGGATTCTGCTTGAAAATTTACCTCAGGTAAAATTGTAAAATAAAATAAAAATATGTTATCTTATATGCTGTCTGCGATTACTTTGCACATAGAACTCTGTTATTCTGACTGCTTTCAACAATTTCTGATGGAACTATATTATTCTTTTTCGTAAGCGGATGTAAATTATATATATCGAAATTTTAATAAAGAAATGCATTCATTGATACTAATAGAACATTCCTATGCCAAAAAGTCAGTTAGAACCTTATTATTCTCAGGTGACGCTATGTCGTCCATTTTATGTAACCTATAAAAATGAATGCAAGGGTTCATTGAACAAAATATTTATTTATTTTTGTATGTTTTGTAACTCGAGCATTCATCTTGAGCTTTTCTCAGATTTAACCTCAGATGCTCTGATTGCCACACTTAAGCGTTTCATGGCTAGACGAGGAAAATGTTCTGAGATTTTTACAGATAATGCTAAAAATTTCGTGGGGGCAAATTCCAAACTGAAAAGGTTTTACAAAACGATAAATTTTCCAGATGAAATTTTTGAAAATTATTTAATTTCTGAAGAAATCGACTGGAAATTTATACATCCTAAATCTCCCCATTTCGGAGGACTTTGGGAAGCAGGTGTGAAATCAGTTAAAAGTAACCTTAAACAAGCAGTAGGTGTTTTAAGGTTTAATTATGAGGAGTTTGAAACTATAGTTATTCAGATAGAGGGTATTTTGTATTCCCGACCTCTTACTCCTTTATCTAACGATTTTGATAATTTTGAAGTTTTTGATTTCAGGTCATTTTTTGATCGGGAGATCCATGAATACTGTACCTGAACCAATGTGAATTGATACTAATATCAATCGATTAAACCGATGGCGAGGGTCGACGAGGTCTAGACGAGGGTCGTCCAGACAGTTTGGACAAAAAAGGTTAGCTTATTTAAATACGTTACAGCAGAGATCTAAATGGGTAGTGGAAAAAGAAAATTTAAACGTAGGAATAATGGCATTGGTAAAAGAGGATTTTTGGACTGTATGTAAATGGGCGTTAGGCCGCATTAGTGAGATTTATACAGGATCGGATGGCAAGGTTAGGGTAGCCAAGGTTTACACTAAATCTGGCGAATTAAAGCATTCAGTTACAAAAAATAGCTGTTCTCCCTATTGATAACTAAAAAAAAATATATTAAAATATTGTAAATTTTGCATTTTTTGTGTTATATTTTGTATATATTTGCTTGCTGTGTAATAAATTTGCAATTCAATCCGGGGGAGAATGTTTATTGTTGAAATTTCAGAATTTATAAGTCCCGTAAGAGGGTGTCGTGAACTCCTTTTGGTTGAAATGTGAAGTGAACTGAGTAGAGAAAAGTTTTTTGTTTAGAGTGTGTGAAAAGAATGGTGACCAGAGTGTTCGCTGCTTATAGTTTGTGAAAAAGAATGGCGACCAGTGTGTTCGCTAATTATCGGTTGTGATTAAAATTTAAAGATACAGTCCTAACGTTAATTATTTATAACTGTGTTTAGTGTGCTTTAATTAGTAATATCATACACATAGGTTCAACTTCTAGCATGGAAAATTTTTCAATAAAATGGAAAATGACATCTCGTACGTATAATGTTATATCAAGTTAAGTCGAACCTAGCTTTAATGTCAGATTTCTGAACTGTTAAAGTTAGAGAAAATGTTCTGTGTAATTTTAAGTATTTAATCTTCGGGTTTTTCATTTCATTTTTCGCTAATTACATATCAAGCTATTTTTGAGATCGTCACATTCTAAACCACAGTATTTTTCTTGTATTGAATTAGGGTTACAATAATTTGGAATTCTATACAATATCATAAAAACATAACAAAAACTAATTCAGTTCATTTGCAGTAATTAATTTCTGCTAGAATCGTAAATTGCACACGATGAAATAGTAATTATCCCATTAAGAGTCTATTTCCCTCACGCGAAACACCCGCTCATTAATATTGAACCAATGAGACGGCTCTTTTAAGATATCGCGTTTGAATTTTTATATTTTAGCATTTTGTTTTTGTTTTGGATAGCTGAGATGAATATTAACAATAAATTTGTTTACTTTTTCAATTTTGCTTTTGCATTTTTATTACTGATATTTTCACAAGAGGATGTTTTCACTTTCAGAACAGGTTTTGAATTTCAAAAAATGAGATAGATCTAAGATATCCAATTAAAAAAAAAAGTTTAAAGATATTGAAATGCAAACGCGATATTTTAAAATAAATGGTCTATGGGATTAACAACTATGATTTTCGTTTAAATGAAAAAAAAAAAAAACATTAGAAAGTGTCATTTTGTGAGTTTTTTAAAAAATTAGTTAATGTTTCTGCTTTTCAATATTTTTAATTGTAAGAAGCATTTTTACAATTTGTAGAGATTTTTATTTTATTTTATTTTATTTATTTATTTTTTTTTTTACCAAAGACTTTTTATCCACGTTCATTAAAGCTGTTTAAGAATAGTAAATAACCCAAATATAAATATTGCCTTATGCATAAAATTTGACTATTTATTCTATACTTCAGTTATTTAAAATTAATTATTATCATTTCGGTATATTTAACTATGACAGGTACTTTAACATTCTTTTTCAGTAAATGCTTTTAACAAAAATGCATTCGTCCATTTATTTATTTATTTTATCATCATGGAACTCTCCGTGTTCTTTCTGTAGGAAAAATATAAACAAGTTTTGAGAGACACTTGGCTATGCAAAAAATAAAAAGCTTTATTCAAAAATGTGTATAAAAGAATCTAAACGTAAGAAGAAGAATATTTTAACTATACTCATTTTTGGTTAGGCTTTTTAAAGTTTTAAACCAATTAGTAAGTAATAATAAAATTATTGTTGCGTAAATATAGTTTATAATGCTTTTTTTATTAAAAAATAAATTTTTGCAGAATACAGAATTTTTAAAAGCCTTTTTCCTTCAATGTAATTCAATTCATTATGACATTATTCACTTCAACATTATTTAAAGGGTAGCAAGAAAAAAAATCATCATAACATTAAGAGGCCGAAACATTGCAATTCCTCGATCGAGAAATTCCTTATTAATATATGAAACCTTTAGAATCTTGATTAATTATCTAAATGCGATTTTCTTCATCAAAACGTTCATATCAGATCCAGACGATGTTTGTTTAAATAATTCGTCTCCGTGAATTTTAAGTATTTTTAAGAAGATGTTAGAATTTAATAAAATGGAAATTTTATAGAGATTTTTAAATGCTTAAAATTAAGGGAGAAGATTTTAAAATAACACAAAAAGTCAGACTCTGATTTCTAATTTCTGGTGGCCAAAACCATATTTTAATAATTATATTAGTTAATGAGCAATTACGATTCTAATTTTTTCCATAGATTAACTGGAAATTTCGCGATCGAAGAGTTCTAGTGAAGCAGCTGGGGTAGTTCAAAGGATGTCGGCTGCTTTTTCGGGTGTCTTTTGAAATATTGTTTTTGTTTAAATAATAGACAGAGGAAAAAATTATGTTTGGCATTGAATTTATTGTATGATCGTCTAAGCGTGTTAAAATTGTCATAGCCTGTCAATGTTTAATTTTTAATAGATCTAAACTCCTCAGTAGAAAGCTAAACAGCATTTCTCCAAAACTACTCAAAAGGGTCAGTAGAACACTAAATATTTAAATAAACTAATAATTTCTTAGCAAAGCTTATTTTACAAGACACATTTAAACCTCTTCTATTGAACCTATTCTATTTATTATTTATCATTATTGATCTTGCATTTATAAGCCAATATTCCAATGCAATAACATGAGAATACAACAAATTACAGCAAGAACGTGTCTTATTTATTTAGGAGAATTACAGCAAAATCATGCGATAGTTATACTCTTAATATTCTGAACCATTTTAAGTTTATTTATCAAATTTATGAAACATTTAATGATTTCTTATTTTTATAAAAATTTTAAATTTTGCTCTGGAAAAAATCGTTTTCTGTACTTTTTCGTTTTATGTCTGCTCCCCGCCCTACTCGGAATTGAGAGGTTTTATCTCCGAAAACTGGTGAATGAAAAGTTCTGATTCCGAACTCATACCTCGTTTCTCGATCTAACCTTTCGGAATTTTTACATTGTTTTTTTTTTCTTTAAACTGCGTACGGTGGTTAGGTTTTCTTAGAAAGATTGTGAGTATTCCCCTACATCGCCAGTCTATAGCCCTCGTGCATTTATAAAGCATATTATTGTGGCTTGGAACTTTGTGGATATTGCTAGGATGTAGGGATGATTTTGAGGATTATTTTTTTTTCTAAAAAAAATTCAGATCATTATTTTAAGAAAAACTAATCAATTAATACTCATTTCAAAAAAAAAAAAAATAATTTTAATCTTCCATAATTTCATTAATATATCCTATAAATCCAGTATTTTCATTTGATACATCGCAACTTCCCTATTTGAATAATAGCAATATGTCAAAAAAAAAAAAAAATATTTTTCTAAATTATTTTATTATTATTTATTCATTCTTAAAATTATATTATTCAGTTTTAATTTTAAATATAGATCATTTTCATATAATCGCCCGGTCTTTTAATAGTATAATTCGTGATTTATGCGATCTCAAAATTTAAGATAATCTCCGTATTTTTTATGTGACAATAGCTAATTTTTCCGTTTTGAGCATCGCCATTTTCTTTCCTGATACTTCATAGATGCTGGACATGAGTCATCGGGGATTAGAATGTTCTACGACATTCCAGAACAAATTTTCCGCCGAAATATCAGCGTCCAGCCCTTGATGACGCATGTTTCTTCTAGATCTTTCCTAGCGGCGTCGAGCGATGCGTGACCCTGATTGGCTGAGCGCACGCGCACTCCCACGAGAGGGAGGAAGTTTCTCTGATTTATTTGACTTAGAGAGAGACTAGCGTGAGCGAAGGTTGTCCGAGGCCCGGCGCTGCCCTCTCGAGGGTTAGCATCGGGACAGAAGAGTCTCTTTTTTTTAAGATTATTGTTAAAACAACCGATTTGCAGAGATTCCCTTTTAGATTTTTTTTTTTTTTTTTGATGTAAGTCCGGCTTCTCTCAGGATACAATCTACTCTCATAATCAATGTATTTAATTAGCTCCATCGGTGATGTTATGGACTTCTAGGTCCCCCAGCTAGTTTAAAATTTCCAGAGATTTGATCTTGAGCTCATCGATAACATATCGTCACTGTAGCGGCCTGAGCAACGATACATTAATCTAGAATTCTGTCTGCGGCTGCAATTTAGCTCCATCGGTGATGTTGTGGACTCCTAGGTCTGCCAGCTAGTTTAAAACTTCCAGAGATTTAATCTTGAGCTCATCGACAACATATCGTCTCTGTAGCGGCCTGAGCAACGAGACACTAATCTAGAATTCTGTCTGCGGCTGACACTTAGCTCCATCGGTGATGTTGTGGACTCCAGGATCAGTTAGTTAAATTCTTCAGATTTGAACTTTTTGTGTCAAGAACTTTGAGACATACATCGAGAAAAAAAAAAAGAAAGAGAGAGTAGAGACTGAGAACCTAAATTTATGTAGTATGATCATCTCAACTGTTTTATTGTTTAATATACTTAGTTTATGATGGTGGCCACCTAATCAAGTATGTTTAATATCTTCAAAAATAAAGTTGATTTGTGTATATGTTAAAGCTTTGTGTGTTTCATCCATGGGTGAGTTCTTTTTCATTTTTATTTCTTTTTAGGAGAAGTACTTCAGGATTTATTATAACTTAAAGTAAATTTTTATGATAAGATTTTTTTATTCTTTTTCACTTTTCCCAAGTGATTGTTTGACAACGCAATGTCGCACTTACGTTCTCGTGCTGCTAGTTGTATTTGAGGAGTTGTTTACCGGTAATATTATTTTTTTGGGCCGGCTTGTTCGTTCCCACAAGTTCTGGCTGCCAAATATTGCTGGGTTAGCGATTCCCCAAATACAACACATAGCATTTTTGGTGCCGATCGACCGTTTCATGGGATCGGAGATCGGTATTTCGGTGTTAATATTTTTGAAATTTAATTCTTTATCATTAAGTTTAAATTTAATGGATTCTTAGTTAAAAAAAAATATATGAATTTTTTTTCCATCCATTGAATACCTAAAACAAACAAACAAAAAAATAAAATTGTTCAATATTTTTATTGATTTATTTTTTCAGTGATTTATTTTCTCAGATTTACTTTTTCATTGATTTATTTCTTCATTGACTTATTTTATTGATCATTTGTTTTATATTTATTTTTATGTATTGATGTTTTGTATTAGATGTGTATAGGGTTAAAAAAAAAAAAAAAATTCAGATATAATTTAGGGCTTAAAATTTTTTTTTGTATATTCATATTTCATTTATATTGTATATTTTACTTTGATTATGGCGGGTAAACGTGCACTTTTTCACACTTTAATGTCTGTTATTACGCCATTTCAAGGCGAGGAAAACGAAGACGTTAGAATTTTTTGAAAAATATAACAGAAATTTGTGAAATTCAAAATGTCAACTCGAAAAACAGGGTAACACTCCTAAGATTACTTTGCAAGGGCAAAGCATTAGATTTTTTATCAAATGATAAAACGGTTTCAGATGAATCTGATTTTGAGAAAGTGTCAAAATTACTAATCAAAAAATTTGAGAAAAAAATCAACTTTCACGAATCATCCGCACTTTTTGCTAAACTTACCCATAAACCTAATCAAAGTGTCAGAAGTTTTGCTGAAGAAATAACAAAAATAGTTAACAACATGTCACCAGACGCAAAGGGAAATGTAGAGTTAGAGCAATTCAAATCCCATTTAATGGTTTCAAAATTTGTCGAAAATATACGTTCTGACATTAAAGTAGAGTTGCTCAAATTTGGTCTAAAAAATTTTGATGAGTTAGTAGATAAAGCAGTTCACATAGAAAATGCATTGAACCAAAAAGAATTTGATTTTAACAACATATGTGCTGTACCCTCAACTAGCAATGACTCTTCTCTTTTCAATTCTATATTAGAACAGCAAAATAATCAGTCAAAGCAGATTGAAGAATTAACCCTCACCATTAAAAAACTAAAACAAGAAAAGTTAGAATGCCAAATATGTGGGAAAAACCATTCTGCCAAAGATTGTTGGCATTTTCTTGGTACTCAGAACAATTTTCCACCTCCTAACTTGTACTCCAACCCTCCCCCCAATCAGCAAGATGATGTAAATAGAGGTAGAGGTAGGGGCTTTCAGAATTTTAGAGGATCTCAAAACTCTAGGGGTTTTAACAGAGGTAGAGGCAGAAATTTTTATAGACTTTACAATCGTTCAAGGAATTTAAACTTCTAGAGGGTTCGGATATTTTTGATGTTGTATATAGCTCCCCCCCTTTTCAATCCAGAACACTTGATTTTTCTCTTTTTAATGATATTGGGGATTTTAACATTAGTCATAACGATACAGTGTCGTATAGAAACTTGATGAGTTGTACCATAAATAATGCAGAATTACCGATAGTTAAACTTAATTTTGGTAAACATTCCTTTGATGCTCTCCTTGATTCCGGTGCTAATTTATCGTTCATTCAACCTCAAACTATCAAAATATTAAAACAATATACTAAACTCAATTTTCTCTCTAGAGCTGTTAAAATCAAAACTATCAACAATTCATCCATTCCTTTTTTTCAACGGTACAACTCAAATTCAAAATTCTAAACACCTGGTTTACTAATGTTTTTTTTATCACAAATGAGAATTGGCAATCTAATTATCAAATTATCCTAGGCTATGACTTTTTGAATCGTAACAAACTGCTTTTGGATTCTGCGAATCAACAGCTAGTCATGAATAATTTAACTTTCCCCTTCAACAATAAAATTCCAGATCCTTTGCTTGCTCCAAATAAAAACTCTAATACTGATAAACTTAATTCTACTACTTCTAATTTTGATAATTCCAATGTAAATAATTTTGATAATTCTGATTTTGAATTGGTAAACATAGATAATGATAATATATGCAATGATAATACTCCTACTGATGATTTGCACGATCCTGAAGCAGATAAATTGATTAATGATAACAATTCACAACTTTTAAATGTCATTGTTTCGGTTGCAGAAGATTTTGATTCTATTTCCAATAATTTTGTAAAACCTGCTAATCAAGTCACTTTAAGACCCAATCAAGGCAAAATAATCAAACTTAAACCAGTGCATAAAATTAATAACTCACTAAATTATTTATTTTGTCCCAACAATAAAAATTCATCTTTAAAATTAGAATATAGCCTCCACAAACCAAATAAACAAAATGTAATCTTAATGTATGTTCACAATAATAGTGATAAAAATATAATTCTTAGAAAAAAAACTAAACTGGGCCTCATTAAACCTATTTCTGATGAACAAATTTCTTCCAATAACTGCAATGAAATCTACCAAGTTAATTCTCTCATATCTCAAGAAATGTTGGAACTTAGGAAAAATGAATTAAAACCGAATCGATTTCATTTAGATCACTTACCTGATACTGATAAAGAACGTCTTCTTAGCTTTTTGTTGGATAACTCTGCTGTTTTTTCTTCGTCTTATGATACTTTAGGATGTACGGATAAAGTTGTCCCTGAATTTAAACTTCTCCATGAATTTGCTTTACAAACCAAACCCTATCCGATTCCTAAAATTGCGCAAGAATTTGCTCGTAAAGAAATTAATGATCTTTTAAAAGCTGGCATTATACAAAACTCTTCATCTAATTATTGTTTTCCTGTATTATTTGTACAAAAAAAATCTCTGCCCAACGATGATCCAAAAAAATTAAAGTTTAGAATGGTTATAGATTATCGTTTGTTAAATGCAATTACAGAACCTTTCAAAATTTCTTTACCTAGAATTAATGACGTTATTCAAAATATTTCAGGCAAAAAGTTTTATACAGTTTTAGATCTAAAATCTGCCTTTTTTCAAATTCTTTTGCAAGAGAAGGATAGACATAAATTAGCATTTGCTACTGATTATGGGAATTTTGAACCAACTAGATTGGCGTTTGGTTTAGTCAATAGTACCTCATATTTTCATACCTTAATTAATAATTGTTTGGACCCATTAAGAGGCAAAAATGTGCAATATTTTCTAGACGATATAATTGTAGCTGCAAATTCAATAGATGAAATGTTAGAATGGCTTCAAAAGGTTTTTGATAGACTTAAAAGCTTCAATTTAACTTTAGATCCAGCCAAAATGCAAATTTGTCAGGAAGTTATTACCTATTTGGGTTTTAATTTACATCAAAATGGTCATTCTCCAGCTCCAGATAACATAAAAAAAATAAATAAATTTCCAGTACCTACTAATGTAAAAGAAGTTCAAAGTTTTCTAGGAATCATAAATTATTTCAGACATTTAATTTTCAATTTTGCCCATATTGTCCAGCCAATTGTTAATTTAATTAGAAAAGATGTAAAATTTGTTTGGAGTAAAGAATGTCAGGAATCATTTTTAAAAATCCAAAATATTCTTCTCCACAATCCAACGGTCAAGAATTTTGATGAAAATAAGGAAGTTTTTTTAGTTACTGATGCTTCTAAATATGCAATTTGTGGGATTCTTTTACAAAAAGACAACGATAAATTTTATCCTGTTGAGTTCTATTCAAAAAAATTAAATAAAGGTGAATCTAACTATCCATCTATTAAAAGAGAATTTTATGCTATTTACTCTTCTATTAAACATTTTCATGAATATCTTTATGGTAGACAATTTAAAATTTTAACTGATGCAAAAGCTCTCACTTACCATATGAAATTAGAAAAACAATCAGAAATAATTGTTAGATGGATTATGTACTTACAAGGCTTAAATTACAAAGTGGAACATATCCCAGGTTTGGTGAATGCAGCAGATTTCTTGTCTCGAGTTGTTGACCCCCCTGACAACCATAACTTAATTGTTAATGCATTAAATATTTTTATACCTAGTAATGATTCACTAACAACCGAGAATATCTTAAAAGAACAATTAAATGATGAAAAACTTAAAGATATCAGAGAAAAAATAACAAAAATAAAATGTCTAACTCCGCCTACTCAATTAATCCAGATAATAATTTGCTAATGATTGCTAAAAAGAAAATTAAAAGAGTCAATAGATCTAAAAAAATTTTAATACCTAAAACCCTAATCAATAGTTGCATTGCTTTAGCTCATCAATCCCATTTTGGAATCGCCAAGACTGTGGAGATGGCTTCAAAACACTATTTTTGGCATGGTATGGTCAAAGACATACAAAATTTTGTAAATTCTTGTGATCAATGTCTACCGCACAAAACTAAGCAAACTGAAACTAAAACCTCCTTTATTCCTAAATCTGATTTGGCTCCGGGGGAAATGATTGCTATCGATGTTGTGGGTAAACTTTCTAGGTCACACGATGGCAAATTTTTTATTTTAACAATTATTGATCACTACTCTAGATTTTTGGAAGCAATTCCTCTTGCTAATGTCACTTCATTTTCCATAATTAAAACTTTAAATGATTATTTTTCTCGTTATGGCATACCCAAAATACTTCTTTCTGATAATGCTGGTTATTTTAAATCAACTGAATTTAATGAATTTTTGAAATCTCTACGCATTAAGCACAGGCATTCTTCCATTTATTATCCGAAATCTAATGGGCTTGTTGAACGAGTTAATCGCTCACTAAAAGAATCTGTGGCTTCTCTGGCTGATCAAGTAATTGAGTGGTCAGATAGACTTAAATTTTTCATCCTCCATTATAATAATTCAAAGTACTCTGTCACAAATTTCACTCCGGCTAATTTGTTTCTTGGTAGGGATCTTAATTTACCTATAGATACTTTTCATGCTCCTAAAGATGCTGATGAACCTCATATTTATTTTAAAAAGTTACAAGAGCATATTTCCAAAACTAGAGAAATGGTTAAAGATAATGAGAAGAGATATTTTGCTTAAAATGAAAAATACATCAAAGGTAGGAAACCTCCCAAATTAAAAATTGGAGACATGGTATATTTAAAGAATTTCGTACCTT
Organism: Maratus speculifer; assembly: GCA_964019185.1. NCBI lineage: Eukaryota > Metazoa > Arthropoda > Arachnida > Araneae > Salticidae > Maratus > Maratus speculifer. The sequence continues at coordinate 349,328,504 of OZ025294.1, forward strand.
CCTCTACTTTTCAACCAAAAAATTCAGGGCCTTTTAAGATTTTGGAGAAACGATGGAATGATAATTATGTCATTCAGGATGTAAATGATTCTTTGGGAAAAAAAATAAAGGTCCATGTCAGCAAACTCATTAGAACAGGACAAAAATAATGTTTTGGCTTTTTATATGGTTTTATCCTTTGTTTACAAATTTTACAATTGTTAAATTTTAACCTTGTTTTTAAATTTTTATCTGTTGCTCTATTTTAAATCTTAATAATTCATCTTTATGAGATTCATTCTATTTTAAATATTGTGACAACTTATCACTTTTCATGCTTGGTTGATAAACAAATCAGGGACTTGCCAACCCGGATTTGTTCGGGATATGTTTGGTTCGCTGCCATATTATGCTAAATGATAACGAAGCATATTACATATTTATTTTAATGGTTTTAATAGTCAATAGATTTGTTAAACATTGAATGGTTTCTTTTGATTAATTTTTTTTTAAATTCAGTTGTCACTAATTAATTTTACAAATATTATTCAAAAAAAAAACTAAATGAAGGGCACAACCCTATTTCATGAAAGCCTAACTATTTTTATGCTGAACGTTATTGGAAGTGATGTTATTTTATATTAGGATCCTAATTAATTATTTAAAGTAACTTATAATTTTATAGAGACAAAAAATATAAAATAAATAAAAAAGATATATTAAAAAATATATCATAATAAATGAAATTTTAATATTTTCATAATCTCTAAAATGCGCATGCCTTTTATAGTTCTAGTAGAGATTTTATTTTTTTTTAGAAGTTAAAGCAAGAGTTTCCTCTAGGCTTTTCTTAAAAATTTTCAATTTTGGGGAAATTTTGGTTTATCACACAAAGAGGGTCAACTCGGCCTAGCTGGGGGTTTTGCATAATTCACAAATTTTGCCCTTCCGACATTCCCTCATGGTGTAATCCATGTATAATTTCTAAAATTTTGAAAATTTATGTAAATGAGTGTCTATGATTTCCTCATGTGGATATCAGTTAGATTTATTGCTTCAAATCTAGGACACATTTAGAATTTTTTTTTGGATGATTTGTCATACAAATGAAAATTTTTGATTGATCATTTACAAATTTATTAAAGCAATCTTATTTTGTCTCATCATCACATATTCCAATCGTCAGTGTTGTCCTGTGAAACTACATTGACTTGTGGTCAATTTACTTGCTGTAAATAGAAGTTTCTTTTGATTGGTAATGCCATATGAAACATTATTGTTTGGGTTTTGTATTCTAGTGCTGCATGAGAATTTTATGCATATTTTTTTTAATGTAAAGGTATTCACATGGATATACTTTTTTTTTTTTCGCCTTCACTCACCCTTGGTTGCATTGAATAATGTTTGTATATATATATTTGTATTCTAGATCAACATATTTTAACATGTTTTGTTTATCATATACCTTTTTAAATATAAATTTTTTTTTTTATTGGGCTGTGTGGTCAAAGTGTTAGTCTTACACACAGTCCAATCGTTTGATTCAAACGTGTCAAAATTTTTCTTTGCATATGTTGTATGCAATTGAGATCCCAGGATCTCATTCTTTTTTTTATTTTTTTTTTGTTGGAGGCTGGAGGTAATGCTAGGATGTAGGGATGATTTTCAGGATTATTTTTTTTTCTAAAAAAAATTCAGATCATTATTTTAAGAAAAACTAATCAATTAATACTCATTTCAAAAAAAAAAAAAAAATAATAATTTTAATCTTCCATAATTTCATTAATATATCCTATAAATCCAGTATTTTCATTTGATACATCGCAACTTCCCTATTTGAATAATAGCAATATGTCAAAAAAAAAAATTCTAAATTATTTTATTATTATTTATTCATTCTTAAAATTATATTATTCAGTTTTAATTTTAAATATAGATCATTTTCATATAATCGCCCGCTCTTTTAATATTATAATTCGTGATTTATGCGATCTCAAAATTTAAGATAATCTCCGTATTTTTTATGTGACGATAGCTAATTTTTCCGTTTTGAGCATCGCCATTTTCTTTCCTGATACTTCATAGATGCTGGACATGAGTCATTGGGGATTAGAATGTTCTACGACATTCCAGAACAAATTTCCCGCCGAAATATCAGCGTCCAGCCCTTGATGACGCATGTTTCTTCTAGATCTTTCCTAGCGGCGTCGAGCGATGCGTGACCCTGATTGGCTGAGCGCACGCGCACTCCCACGAGAGGGAGGAAGTTTCTCTGATTTATTTGATTTAGAGAGAGACCAGCGTGAGCGAAGGTTGTCCGAGGCCCGGCGCTGCCCTCTCGAGGGTTAGCATCGGGACAGAAGAGTCTCTTTTTTTTAAGATTATTGTTAAAACAACCGATTTGCAGAAATTCCCTTTTAGAATTTTTTTTTTTTTTTTTTTTTTTTTTTTTGATGTAAGTCCGGCCTCTCTCAGTATACAATCTACTCTCATAATCAATGTATTTAATTAGCTCCATCGGTGATGTTGTGGTCTCCTAGGTCCCCCAGCTAGTTTAAAATTTCCAGAGATTTGATCTTGAGCTCATCGATAACATATCGTCACTGTAGCGGCCTGAGCAACGATACATTAATCTAGAATTCTGTCTGCGGCTGCAATTTAGCTCCATCGGTGATGTTGTGGACTCCTAGGTCCCCCAGCTAGTTTAAAACTTCCAGAGATTTAATCTTGAGCTCATCGACAACATATCGTCTCTGTAGCGGCCTGAGCAACGAGACACTAATCTAGAATTCTGTCTGCGGCTGATACTTAGCTCCATCGGTGATGTTGTGGACTCCAGGATCCCCCAGCTAGTTAAATTCTTCAGATTTGAACTTTTTGTGTCAAGAACTTTGAGACATACATCGAGAAAAAAAAAAGAAAGAGAGAGTAGAGACTGAGAACCTAAATTTATGTAGTATGATCATCTCAACTGTTTTATTGTTTAATATATTTAGTTTATGATGGTGGCCACCTAATCAAGTATGTTTAATATCTTCAAAAATAAAGTTGATTTGTGTATATGTTAAAGCTTTGTGTGTTTCATCCATGGGTGAGTTCTTTTTCATTTTTATTCCTTTTTAGGAGAAGTACTTCAGGATTTATTATAACTTAAAGTAAATTTTTATGATAAGATTTTTTTATTCTTTTTCACTTTTCCCAAGTGATTGTTTGACAACGCAATGTCGCAGTTACGTTCTCGTGCTGCTAGTTGTATTTGAGGAGTTGTTTACCGGTAATATTATTTTTTTGGGCCGGCTTGTTCGTTCCCACAAGTTCTGGCTGCCAAATATTGCTGGGTTAGCGATTCCCCAAATACAACACATAGCAGATATAATTAGAGAATTAAACGATTTTTCAATCTTCACTGTGTTTTAAGTAACAAGAAAGCGAAAGGTAATCTAAAAGCATACTTGGAACTTTTGCATCGCCTAAAAGTACTGCAAATCATCTGCAAAAAAAAAAAAAAAAAAAAAAAAAAAAAAAAAATATGATAAGTTTTGACAGAGCTGTCGATAAACTTTCCTTTTTTGATGTATATTGGAAGGAATATTCCCTCATGGAGAAAACATATCTTTTATGTTTTGAAATAAAAACATGATGACTTTCATGAAACATTTTATAAAGCAATTTACTGCGGCTTGTGATACTTTTTGGATATAGTTAGGGAAATAACCAATCGTTTAATCTTTACTTTGATTCAAGTAATAAGAAAGCGAATGAATATAAAAGTAAACTTCACATCGTCTAAAACTAACTATATCCCTAACTATATCCGAAAAGTATCCCAAGCCACAATAAATTGCTTTATAAACTGTTTCATGGAAATCATCATGTTTTTATTTCAAAACATAAAAGATATGTTTCCTCCATGAGGGCACATTAATTCCAATATACATCAGAAAAGGAAAGCTTATCGACAACTTTGCGAGAAGCAGACATAAGTATACTTGGCGGGGAGCAGACATAAAATGGAAAAAGTACAGAAAATCATAAAACCGAATTTTTTTTCAATGCAAAATTAAAAAAAAATCATTAAATATTTCATAAATTTGATATATAAACTTAAAATGATTCAGCATATTAAATGTATAACTATCGCATACATTTGTTATAATTCTGCTAAATAAATAAAACATGCTCTTGCTGTAATGTTCAAAGTTGTCGATAAGCTTTCGTTTTCTGATGTATATTGGACAAAATATACCCTCATGGGGAAAAAATATCTTTTATGTTTTGTTATAAAAACATGACTTTTTATGAAATATTTTATAAAGCAAATTTTATGGCTTGGAACTTTGCAGATAAAGTTAGAAAATCAACAAAATTTTCAATTTTCACTTTTCTTTCAAGTAGTAAGAAAGTGAAAGAATCTAGAAGCACATTTCTGCATCATCTAAGACAAATTATCTTCAAAAGAAAATCAGTAAATTAAAAGTTTTGACAAAGCTGTCGTAAGCTTTCATTTTACTTTCATTTCATTTAATTAATCATTTTTTCAATCTCCACTTTGTTTTAAGTAATAAGAAAGCGGAATAATCTAAAAGCACACTTGAAACTTTTTCATCGTTAAAAACTATTGCAAATTATCTTCAAAAGAAAATCAACAAATGAAAAGTTTTGACAGAGCTGTCGATAAACTTTTATTTTCTGATATATATTGGAGGAAATATACTTTGATGAAGGAATTATATCCTTTTTGTTTTGCGATAAAAACATGATGATTTCTATGAAATATTTCATGAAAAAAATTATTGTGGCTTTGAACTTAGCGGGTATATTACTTATATGAGAGTAATTTTTTTTATATTATTATCATAAGTGGACGCCATGGTGTTAGAAAACATCATCATAACTTCTAAGAATTTGCTGTGATAAAGTACTTAAAATTTATTATATTCAGAGGAAGTAAGAAATGTAGAGCTTGCAAAGTAATGCATGCATTCAAAGTAAGGTCCTTTTATCTATTTGATTACGGAAAAAATGATGCAATTTTTATCAGTTTTGATCATTTGGTCGCATATATAAGTATATAATTTAAAATTAAACTCTGCGGCTATACGATCCATGAACTGCATGGGCCTACAGTGATCATCCCTGTTTACTTGACCCTGGGTTCCGAGGTATTGCACCGCATGTGTCCCGGCCAAGCGATCAGCTTAACGCGATATCCAAGGTGTTTATTAGGGTGGTAACAAGATATATGGAAAAATTTATTTTAATCTTATCTTCCGGCGGGACCCCCTTAAAAGGTGCCAATTAGATTAAAAAAAGGGGATTGACAAAGTTTCAACTCAATTGAATAATTTCAACCCGTGCCTCATCGAATTTGAATTCTCGAAAATTTGCGATTTTTGAAAAAAAAACCGTAGCTTTTCTTTCATTTAGTGAAAACTATTTGTCTTAGAAACTTGGTTCTTGGTTTATTTAATAGAAAATGTTATTGCCTTGATTTTCACGCTCATTCAAATTTATATTTAATAACATTTAGTAATTTTCAGGTGAGGTCATGAAACATACTATCAAAATTTGCATTTTTAAAAGTCAGTCACAAATGTCAAATGAATAACTTTTATTACTCTTCATATTTTGTTGTTGTATTTTTTACTTTAAAAGGCAAAATAAATTGAATAATTTTTGTAATTTTAAAAATATTTCATGAAACATAGTTAATTATTAGTTATCTTGTTTTGTGTCTGCAAAGAACGAACTCTTTTATTTGTATTGCAATTGAAATGTGTCTAAAACGCACAGCTGAATATTTCTATTTTTATTACAAATATGGTTTTGTTACCAGCTATAATTAATTATTTATAGAATTGACGAAAAATACCCACATTCTCCCTCGCCCCGTCCTTATTGGTATGATGGCAGAAATGCAACTATTAAGTTTTACGCTTTTGATTTTATAATAATCTCCAAGTGAAAAGGACCACGAGAAAAGCTGCTAGAATTACAGTACACTTACCAGTTAATCACATATTTTAATTTTAAGTAGAAGTTAATACCGACTTTGCAAACAACTATTTCCAAAAAACAAATATTTGAGCTGATCAAAAACAGATTTAAAAATTCCGATTTACAGCTGTTTTTCACTGGAATGGTAAACTGCTTCCTCATTTTTTGAACAAGGAAAATGTAGAGAGGATAGCTGTTTTTATTAGTCGCGGAGATGTAGAACAGTTAAAAAAAGTTGCTTAAATTGGAAATAGTATCGTAATAACTCAAGCAAAATCTATATTTTCAGCAATTGAAGACTGGCTGAAATTGGTAAAATCCAGGCAATATGTTTTGACACCACTGGAGTAGACGTTAGTCGCCTCAAAAGAACCAGACGCAGAATGAATTTTACGCAGAGTCATATTGCCTCCAATTATTTTATATATGAATCAATGAAAAATCTTTTGTATCTTTCTATAGATTTCAAAAAGCACATATCGGTCAACCGAAAGAAAAATGATACATCTCAAAAAAAAAAAATTATTTTGCGATTTATTCCGTTAATTCATGTGTCATAGGTGCCATCTTGCTACACAAAAAGTTTCATAAATGTTGTTACTCGCAAAATCTCTGTATTATGCTTTATTATGCCCATTAATGGCCACAGAGAAAAAGGTGGTCTATGTGGGGAGGTGAAACTATTAAACCTTCTAAATCCCATCACAAGTCTTTTTCATAAGGGTTTTAAGCATTTATGCATGTTTATACACTTGCATACAGATTTAAGTGCTATAATTTTATGTTACAGTAGAATCGTCCAAAATACTGTGAAATTTACTTTTGTCGAGTTGGGTCACTTTTCTTGCAGGTGAGCGATACGTAGTATTCCCTTAATCTGGTTGTAAGTATTATTTTGCAGTGATATATTAAATGGGCAACTTGGGTTGTGTATTAGCTATGCATAGTAATGCATTAATTCTAATAATGCAGCTATGAATAAAAGAATGACATATATAATGCATTGTCTAGCAATTGCGAGTGAAGTAACCGAGGTGGCTGCCACAAAATGATGGCTGTATTTATTTATATTTATTTTATTTTATTTTTTTACCCTTGGGGACACGCGCCGGGCCTAATAGACTCAGAATGCATATGATTTTAACGACAGTAATAAATAAGTTTTTAAAGTAATCTTACACTTATTTTGTGGCAGAATTTGTAAGAATTGTCTCCATCTAAATAAAGTGACAATTGTTATTAGTTTTTATTGGTGACAAAGTAAAAACCATTCATACCGTGGGTAAGAGCGCGTTCTCTCGGGCTAATTGGATCTACAGTTTCTGATTACTGCAGTTGAAAATTTTCACCAGTAAAAATGAATAGAAAATGTGATCTTATTTAAATGCTTTATTGCTGGGAAATTTCTGTTGAAATATGGTTAATTTTTGTTATTTCATTTTACTGGTGTCAGTTTAACTAGGTATGACAATCTTTTCCCTGGCACTGAAAGGATGTTGTCTTTGTTATCACAATACGGTGAAACTACTACCGCCGAAGTAAGCTTCCACCAGTAAAAACAAATATCAGTTTTTACCTTTACTTTTGATTGGAATTTTCAGTTAATGATGAGTTTTAAAAAAGAGATTTTTTTTAAAGTTTTTATTGGTGGAAGTTTGCCATGATCGCAATGAATCCTTGTGAAAGTGGTTACAGTTGAAGCTTCACTATTTTCAAAATATTTCAGTTCCTCTTAATAGTTCCATAGCCAGAATCAACGATTTGGAAAGAATCTAACCAAACGATGATCAAGTTCTCTCTTGCTATCTGCGAGTAGAGGAATTTTAAAATGAAGTTCTGTTTAGAGCGTAGGGAAGATAATTTTGCTGTCAACTTCTGGGTATTTTGTAAGACGCTAATGAGAGACATGAGTGAAATTTTAAGAAAAAGAAAATTTTCGTTCGATTGACTTAAAATGTTCTTTGAAGTTTCCTTAATCATGCTAGTTATGCTAGTTTTTTTCTGATCATTAGGAATAATTGTAAAAAATAGACTGAATACAACGTCCCGCTCATTCATATTAATTTTACGATAATATTCTATGCTTATTTTTATTTTAAAATTCTACTCGCAATGCTATATTTTTAAAATATTCTATATAATAAAGGTCATACGTATCTGTGCGTAACGTGTACGTCATTTTGAGAATAGCAACACTTTGAAATTTGAAATGAAATTTGGGTTTTGCAATTTTTGCTGCTGCAGATTTTTTAACTTCTAAACATCGCGCATTTTAAATTTTTACTCCATCGTATAGGGCAAAAAATGTACTTTTTAATGCAATTTGTTTGAAAATTGTATCTGAATTTGTTTTTGAGTTATTTTTTTTTTATTTTTTTTTTTTTAGTTTATAATTCTTTTTTTGTCATTGTGGAAACAGAAGTATTCCATGTCTGTTGAAAATAAAGGGAAAATAGTAAATTACTATATGTTTTTGTTGACAAAAAAAATACAATATCATTTCTATGATAATCAAAACATGGTATACGTAATAATAGCGTCATATATTATCTGTGTCATGGATTAAACATTAATATTCCTTTACCAATCAGAAAAAGAGCAATAGGCAGACATCACGAAGACACTTTCCGTTTCTCTTTTTGAAATACCATGCATAAGAGCCTTAGTTGGTTATAAGTTAAGTATCACCCGTTTAAGAGTTAGACTTGGCAATTTAAGGTTAATATTTTATTGTAACTAATTTTGTAAGTTTATTATAAATCAATTGACAGCTCCTTAATAAAGATGTTCTTTCGTCGAAATTCGACGGGTTCCACCTCGTATTTTTAAAATAAATTTTGTAGTTTGCAAATGTTGTCAAATTACAAGGAAATTTTTTTCTTATTATAAAAAGGGGTGCTAACCAAATAATATTCGCGTAAGAGATACTGGACCTGAAATAACGTGGAAAATGACAAAAGACTGATAAGAGTGTAAACATTACCTCATTTATTATTTAAAATCTAAGTTTTATCCAAGTGTTCATATGTACTTTAATTCACGTGTTTGATGCAATTGTGTAGGAACTTCACACAAATTAGGAGTACATACGTTTCTTGTCTTTCCTGAGAAATCGTACATTTCAGATAAAAATCCTATTACCTCATAAAATACTCGAGCGATTTTGAGAGCTACTTTTTTATGTTGTAGAGTATAAATATAAGATTATATATGACGGACAGTTTTAAAATATTTTAATTGGTTTCCGAAAACAAAATTGTGAAAAATCGACATTACTCTAAAATAAAAAAGTTTTAGTTTCAGAAAAAAAGTGTCTGCATGAATTTTAAGCAATATCCACTGAATATATGTTTCAAATTTCACCAAAATTGATCAGGTAGCTTCCGAGGAAATAGGTCTTAAAGCTGGCATATTTTCCATGAGATTGCACGTCTTGTCTTCTTTAATTTTCCTATTTCTGTAACCTTTTGATAGATGAAGTTAAAATATCACTAAAAGTACACATTTATTGCTTTTGAAGAATTTAAATGACACTATAGAAGACAAAAAGTCATTTTCTGAAATTGATATTCTAGGGTCTTCGGGGCTGGTAATTTATGTCCATAAACACGGATCTAAAATTACGAGTCCCCTTAAAATATCAATATAACTAGCAAAAACCGCAACTTTTAGAGGATTCGCGAGATTTTTTTTTTATCGAGTTACAATTTATTATAAGACAGTATTTTTAAACCTATATTTTAATATATGGATTTTTAATACGGACTACTATAAATAATAATTCATACAAAAAATAATTTTCAGACTCTTTTTTATTAAAGCATTATGTTTCTCATACGAATTTCTTCTTGTTTTCTACACTTTAAAATTTTCATGTTTTTAGAGCTGCTTATTCAATCATAGTTAAATCTTCTATTTAATGCTAATCCTTCTAATGTGTATGGTCTTGGAAACACAACGCATGTTAAGCCAATAGCAGTTTCTTTTTATCCAATGCCTACAACAGCTTTATTTAATGGCAAACCGTGCGATTTTTGAATTTCAATTGCGAAAGCTAATTGTAAAGGAAATTGTTTTCTCAAACAATTAGTATTTCCATTAAAAAATTACTTTAGATAATTTCGAAAATTTCTCCTAATCTCGACAGCAGGGTCCTGAAAGCATATTGTAAACTAATATTAAAATAACAATTATTTTATAGGAAATCAACATCAGTGCTGTCAATAATTGGTTAGGTTTTAAAGTAAAAAAAAAAAGACATTTAGCCGTGTACAATTAAAAATGTGACAAAAATTAATCAGCTTTTTTTTTTATGAAGGAAAAAAAAAAGAGGATTTCTTTTGTGTAAACAGTGAGTTTCCCGATCCAGAGCCGAGTGGCTCCATGCGGTCCACGCAGGGAGGTCACGAGACCTCCAATGAGGAGGAACCAAGTGACGTCCGGCCCCACGACAGCGCCCGCTGCCGGCCAGGAAGACAGGCGAGGACACCCGGTCCACGGAACATGGACTTAGCGTCGCGGCCTCGGCCGCTCACCATCCGCAGCCACCCGCACAACACCGCCCGAGCCCCACACACCGATTGGAGCAACCAAGCAGGCGTCGTAGCACAAGCTGCCTGAACAACCGCCGAACCAGAGACCCAGCCTTCCGGGAGGACTTACAGGAAAGCGACTCGAATTCTCGTTACGTACAAGGGAAACCCGGAAAACCTTGTATAGTCGCCTCGTCCGAATCGCGCCTACAAGAGGCCTCGGACTTCTCGAAATCGAGCGTTGCGTTCGAATGACCTGGAAGATCATCATGCGTTCGAAGACTTCGGTCGAGGAGGTCGGAAGCTCAATTGGCCCGACGACCCACCCGATCCAATGTCCTTGTCAAGAGGTCTCCAACGATGTCAACGATGCCTTTCCTGCTGTAATTGTCAAGGACTAGATCGGTCAGTGTTCGAGTGTGGAAGTTAGACGGGAAGTACTTTTCCCTGATGGACTTCCACAGGGGGCACTCATAGACACAATGTCTAATCGTGCTCACCCCGTTCCCGCAAAAGCACGCAGGGTTGCTTTTAAAGAAGCGGGCTTGATGGTCGCCAAAGGCACCATGTCCCGTTAGGACCTGGTTGAGAAAGAAGTCACCCTGTATTCTCCGAGTGGAGACCTTCGGGTAAATCGCATACGTCAACCGGCCGTCCTCAGATCGGTCCCACCATTGCTGCCAATCCAAAAGAACCTCACCAAGGAGCTTCCTCTTGACTTGACGTCCTGAGAGAGGAACAAGAATGTCGACCGACGGTCGACACGCAGCTTCCTTCGCAAGGGAATCGGCCAGCTCGTTAAAGGCGTACCCGACATGAGCCTTAATCCAGTGCATATGGACCCTGACCCCTGTGTTCTCAACCAGGTTCCTGATCTCAGCTACAGCTCTGTGCCGAGGCACTAAAGCGTAAAGAGCCTGAAGCGCCGATCTCGAATCAGAGAAGATATCGAGCTCACTGAGACCCCTCCGAAGGGCGTCCGCAATCGCTTCCTTGATCGCATGGACCTCGGCAGCGAAAACAGTCGACCCATCAGAGAGACGGAACCTTCCCTCCGCAACAACACCATCCCTAGTGGCGAGATGGTAGGCACAACCCACCCTCTCGTCCACCAGCTTGGAACCGTCCGTATAGTATGTATACGGAGACTTCCGGCTGAGATCCGGCGTCCAAGGTATTTGAGCCGGATAGCGTCGTTGGGGTCGGTACTTCCAAACCTCCACCATTTCTGGTGAGAGGTTCGGTCTATCAACGCTCTCGCCCCACCTCGTGAGGGCCTCGAAGTCGCGTTCGATACGAGCACGGAGGTCCAGGGGAATCACCCCAGACAAAACGTTCAACGCAGCGGTTGACACCGTACTGTAACACTTGGTGACACACAGCAAGAGACCTCGCTGAATACTCAGCAGTCTCTGACGAAGAGCCACTTTGCCGGAGTACCAGATAGGGGCCGCGTACAAGACTATGCGCTCGGCCACCACCGAGTACACTGCCTTTCGAACTTCGGGCCTGAGCCCCCACGTAGCTGTTGCCAATCTGGTGAGCTTGTACTGGACTCTGGTCGCCTTCTCTCGGACGAGATCCAAGTGAGGCATCCAGCTGTAGTCCCTATCTATAACCACTCCTAGGTACTTGATCTGAGGGGAAAACTTGACCCTGTGCTCACCCATCCGGATTCGCAATGAGGGTTCGTAATCCATCTTTCCCTTAGGTGGTATGATAGTGTACAAGCACTTGTCGTAACTGAACTCCAGACTGCATCCTACAGCCCACGCGAGTATCTCTGCGAGAACCCGCCGAACTATGTCAGCGAACCTGTAGACAGCCACGGAACGTGCTAGGATGAGTATATCGTCGGCGAAGACAAGTACAGTCCAAGCCTCCTCAATCCCCAGCCGTTTCAACAAGCAATTGATTAACACCAGCCACAGGACCGGCCCGAGACACGAACCCTGCGGCACCCCAACATTGAAGTAATGCTCTTCTGCGTTCGAAATGACCGATCTGTCCCAAAGGAAAGATGCAATCAAGCCCAGGAGCTCGGGAGGGACTCCGTACTCCACCAGAAGGCGAAGCAAGTCGTCCCGCCGAGCGCTGTTGAAGGCATTCTTGATGTCGAGGCTAACGAGACAGGTGAAATGGCCTGTTCTCTTACTCTGCGAGATGTACCTGACCACCTCATGGAGCGCATCAATGGTCGACCGATTTCGTCTGAAACCGTATTGTCTCCCATCGAGTACGCCGTTCGACTCGAGGAAGGCCATCAGTCGAGTTGCACAGCTTGTCCAAAATCTTCCCAACGACGGGAAGTAAACAGATAGGACGGTAGGAAGCCGGATCGCTCTTACTTCTACCTTCCTTGGGAAAGTAGATGGCGACTGCCCGCTTCCAACTTCTCGGAAACACGGACTCTCTAAGGCAGTGGTTAAACAAGCCGAGCAACCACTGAGGGTGCCAGCGAAAGACCTCTCGGATGATTCCCAGCCTGAATCCATCGTGGCCTGGCGCCTTATCGAGCGCCATCGAGTCGATAGCCAACTCTAGCTCCCCGATGTCAAACAAGTCTGGGTCATCAGGTCTTCCTATTGCCGTCTGCACTACCTCATCGACCTGTCTGAAGTGGTGTCTCGCAAGGGCTGTCTGGATGTCATCCCATGTGGATGCCACCACCCCGTCGGGAAGCTCCAGAATAGCTGGAGCTTCAGGACGCCACCTGCCTCGCACCACCGCACAGACCTGGCCAATTTTGTCGGTAGAAAGCTTGTCCGAAAGGAATTTTCGGAACGAACGACGCTTAGCTTGCAGAATCGCTCGCTTGTAGTCTGCCCGCGTACGCTTAAAGAGAGCCTCACGTCTCTCTCTCTGAGTCGGGTCAAGCGTCCGCTTGTACAACCTCCTCAGTGCACGCACTCTAGACCTCTGAGCCTCCAACTCTGGAGTCCACCAACACGTCTCCTTGCCTGCGGCAGGACGGCGCTTTCGGTGCTTCAGGCACAAGTCTACCAGGACTGAATCAAGAAGTTCAGCTCCCGAGTCTGGTGCGTTCGAGTTGTAAACGTCAAAATCTGCAGTCTGCAGATCCCGGAGGAAATCGTCCCAGGCAAGGTCCTTGGGTTTCCACCGACGGCGGACTCCCCTAGGATTTCGAGCCCTTGGCCTGCCTTGGTAGGTCCAGGTCATGACGTTGTGGTCGCTGGTTGTCACCCCATCTTGAACAGTCCAGTCAGCTATGCGATCTGCGCATTTACGGACCAGAAGTAGATCGATCCAGCTTTGACCCTGATGACCATCAAAGGTCGCGGCACTGTCTGGACTGTTGACGATTTCCAGATCGTAACCAAGGGCGAAGGAAATTACTTCCTCACCCCTGGCGTCCGTTGGCCTATCCCCCCAGATGTACGACTTCGCATTGAAGTCTCCGACAACCTGAGCGTTGTCCTGAGGGAACTCCAGTAGCAAGTCACCCATCCGAGTAAGGATCGGGACAATGTCCTCAGACGGAGAGCAATAGCACGACACTATTAACACATTCTCTCCCGAAATAGTGCATCGAATCGCCACTATGTCGTCAGTACTCAGGACCACACAGTATTTCAGTCGTGAACTTATCCAAAAGGCAGCTCGGCTGCGCTCCGAAGAAATGACTTCGGAAAAACCCTCGGGTAAACCGACGGTCTTTCCCTCCGTCACGCGTTGCTCATTCAAGGAGATAACGTCAATGCTCTGCGAGAGCACTGTCTTCTGCAGCTGGTACAAAGCCGCCGTACTGCGGTTGACATTGAGGTGAAGAAACTTTGGACTATCGGCCATTGTTTCGTTTCTCAGTCAAAGCCAGCTCTTTGCGGAAGATGCTACACTCCTGCGAATTTGCTGCGTGATTGGTAGGGAGAGCCTCACGCGCCAAGTTCAGTGAGTTGACCTTCATACAGTTTACGCACGCAGGTTCACTGGTGCAATCATTGAGAATGTGGTCCTGATTACCACACTTTCCACAGCAGCTCTTGCCATGACAATCTCTTGCCATGTGGCCGAATTTCCAGCACTTATAACATTGAAGAGGACGCCGTCTTCGTGAGAAGAACAAGGTGTCCCAGCCAACGTTCAGTTTCCTCACTCGACCAAGTCGCCGGTACGACTCCGGATCCAGAGAGACCACGCCATTGCGTCCCTTTTTACCCTCAAAGAATTTTTTGAGGGAAATGTCAGCGTCACGCAACGCTGTATTCTGATTTTTCAGGGCTGCAATGATCCCGTCTCCCGTAGAATCCTCGCCGACGCCAAAGATAACTATCTCCGGATTGCGCCTGGTCGGTTTGGAAACCGAGTGACTATTCACCAGGTCCGATTTCTCCACTTCCGCCACTAGCTTCTCGAGGTCCGCAGCGCTGTCCGCGAAGACCAGCACCCCTCCATTGGAGGTGTTCCGCATTCCTCTTAAAGCCAGCCCTGCTTTCATTGGATCTATCGTGCTGGCTACTAACTTACGAGTGTCATCGGAGGAAACAGTATCATCATTTGGAAGGATTCGAAGAACGTGTCGTTCCTGGTAGCGAGAAGGCGCAGCTGAGCCGGCCCCCTTAGCGCCAACAGCGCCACCGCTTCCAGGCCCACTACGGGCCGCAGGCTGAGTTCCTGCCGCTGCCACACGTTCCTTCCTCAACCATTTCCTCCTTGTACTCTTACTGGTGACAGTCTGCCATTCCCTTGTCACACCACCGGCGACTTCGGAATAGGACCTGTCAGGTGGTACCACCTCCTTCGGGGTGTCATCTGGCCTTGAGGCATCCTTCCGCTTTTCAGCTTTGGACGCCTTCTTGCCAGTACTAGAGCTACCCCTCTGTGAGGCTTTCCCAAAGAGAAGAACAAACCAGGCGTGCTGTCGGACAATGAAATCTTCTATCCGAGATATAGATTGCCCAAAGAAAGACTTCTTGGGGGCCGACAGACCCTTAGCCTTGTTCACCTCCTCGAGGATTCTCGCACCTAAAGAGTGCGCTTCCTCGGCGAAGAAGGCCGAGAGATCCACCATGTCCGGAAGGGACAGGTCAATCTTTCCCAGCCGACTTCCTGTTTGACAACCTATATCCGTCAACTGAGGGCCGACGGTTGCCCGCTTGGAAGAGTCCAAGCCTCGGGCAGAACCTGGGCTACTCGTCGTGGAGGAGTATGCGGGAATCCCACCACTCCGCGACGGTACCTCATCCTCCACTTCACTAGTCAGAGACATCGTGAATTACGAGAATACACAGGTAGAAAAAGAAAACGGTAACACTCGTTGCCGTAACTCAAAGGGCGCAATGGAAATCACAAGACTCACAGTCTATATCACACTATTCACGTTCTTACTGGATTCTGTCAGACACTCCCAACGACTAAAATACACTCTGGGCAATTGTCTTAGTCAGTAAGAATAATAGCAAAAATTTCCATCACTTAGGTACCGCCCCATTTTTTCTTTTGTGTAAATCAAATTTGAAGAAGATAAATAAAGGAGCATCTTGACACTCGAAGAGTAAATTTATTTATTTCTTTTGAGGAGAACTATGCTTTACAGTACAGAGAGAATTGTTTTAGAGTCGTTGAAACATAAATTAAGGACTTACAGGATTGCTGGATTTAATTCTGATTACATATAAAGTGAAACTGCTTTTTTCAGTGCTGGAGCTGGTCTTCGTTTTTAAAGTGTTTAAATAAATTATAAGCGTTCAGTAATACTAAACTGCTGTTAGGCTCCCATGTCAAGTGAAAAGCATTAGAAGGATTGTGGCAACCTATTGCTAATAAGTTGTCCAAAAGGAAGCTTAAATTGAAAAATAAAATACTTTTAATTCAAATAACAAGACAAATTTCATAAAAATACTTTATTAAAAGTCCAAAACTTTGTATTGTTTATGAAATGTCGTCTGAAAATAAATAAATTATACCAATTTAAAACTGGTTTATTACTATACACGTTGGAGCAATAGATGGTATCTTCATTGTCAGCTACTGACATTATAAAAAAATTTTACTCAAAGTTCAACAGATAAAGTACAGCTCTTTAGACGTACATCGTGCTTGAAAATACTCTCTTTTTTTCCTAGAATATTTATAACAATAGTTCAACCATCATGAAATTTTAATATTTTGTAGAAGTAAACAATAATATGTCTCTTATATAAGTACAAAGGGAGTCTACAGAGAGACATTTTATAGAGTAAAATCACAAATAATCAATGCAGCAGCAACAACACATACAAAAAAGATCTTAAAATATCTTGCTCCAGATGATATAAAATGGCCCCGCTGTTCATTTGCATATTTTGAAATAAAAAACTCGAAATATTTTTAAAAGTAACTTCGCTGAACTCTTAACAGTCGAAATATATTATAAGCATCGCTCATAAATTTTCGTTTAGGGTTCCGTCTTATTACCCCAAACTAAATTAAATCTATTATTTAAAAGTTGGTAGCTAATCAAGATATTATTTCGGCATCTTTTTCATGCAAACATTGTTGAAAAAAATCAAAATAGACCGTTCAACATATCATTAAAATACATACTGAGCGGAAAAGTCTTCACCCATTTTAACATTCAATTAAACATCAAGTAAATAATTGCAAGAATTTTTTTTTCTTTTTTTTTTGAGCCAAAAATAATTCTCGTGATCATAATTTTTTTAAACAAAATGTTAATTTAAATTATTTGCCATAGATGTCACTATGCGTTCAAAGATTCGAAAAATAATCAAAAACAATTACAGACCAAACTCTACATTCTCATTAAAATATTGAATAAACGTGCATTGAAAAATATCAAAAAGCCAAAAACTTTTCATAACACAAAAAATAAATAAATAAATAAAAAATACAATAGACCTTTTGGATAGAACATTGTTTTTCTTCTTCAGGTGCAAATGTCTTGTTCCTATCTCAAGTAGTAGCAATTCCTTCTTTGATATGAACAGCGACATTGACAAATTTTTACCATTAACAATTGTCTCCTTCCGTACTAAAAAGTTTTTTCAATTTTTCATCAGTTGGTTTTAATAGGATTACAAATTTACTGAACAACTCAAAACCATCAGTTATCTTCAAAATGCTTTCGCATGCTTTTTGTACTTAATATACTATAAATAAAATGCACACCTTCTTCATTTGACTCTTTCCTCCTTGAAAGTCTAAATTAAATTACTAAAACATGAAACGTCTTTCTTTTTTCCCCCTTGCATTGAACAATCCAAGACTTGATTCCTTTTCTAAATCGTGAACCTGGTAAAATAATAGGCACACACAGACGCATACATACAGCTCATATTCAAAATATTAGAATAATTACCTTTTTTTAGAAATTGAAAATATCGTTTGGTAATTTAATGTCTTTTAATGAAAATATGCAAACGATATTTTTATTAAGAACTTATTGTTGATTAAACTTACTTGTTATCTTAAATTTAATATCATTTTTGAAAAGATTAATTGCAAAAAAAAATATTTTGAAAAGTCAAAATATTAGAATATTTATTCAAGTGGTTCAAAATATTAGAATATTTCACATTAATTCTCCTTTAATTATTACCAATTCTTAACTGGTGGTATCATTGATTAAATTCAGACTATTTTATTTAAAATCAGTATTCTTTTTTGCAGTTTGTTTCTTTTTCGTCTTAAAATGGGCCGTGTGAGTGATATTCCTGAATCTACTAAACTTCGTATGGTTGATTTGTATCGGCACGGTAAAAATCAATGTTTTATAGCGAATTATTTACATTGTTCGCAATCGAGCGTTAGTAAAATACTAACACAATATTCAAAAATTGGAAAATTTCAAAATAATCGCCGAAATGGTGGCCGAAAACCAAAAACATCTGCTAGAGATGACAGGAAACTGAAGCGTATAGTTAAGAAAAACCGTTTTAAAAGTGTGCGATTCTTGCACCGAAAATGGAAAGAAGAAGGAGTTGAAGTTTCTACATCGACGACATTAAGACGTCTCCATAAATTTAAATTTGAATCTCGTGTACCGAAAACAAAACCTCTCATGACTGCAAGACAAAAGAGTATAAGATTGAATTGGTGTAAATCAAGACGTTTATGGAGCAATGAAGATTGGAAAAATATATTATTTAGTGATGAAAGTATGTTTTGTGTTTCATATGGTAATCAAGGTATTCGAGTTTGGAGAATGAAGCAAGAAGCATTTGATAAAGAATGCCTTAAACGTTCCGTAAAATTTGCTGCTAGTGTCATGGTTTGGGGTTGTATGAGTTCAGAAGGACCTGGAAAGTTATGCATCGTCTACGAAAAGGTTAACTCTCTGATATATCAAGAAGTTTTAGAATATTACATGATTCCATCATCAGAAGATTTATTTGAAGATGATTTCATCTTTCAACAAGATTTAGCGTCCCCGTATACCTCGGTGTCAACTAAGAATTGGTTCCTCCAACGCAACATTAAGGTACTTCCTTGGCCACCAAATTCACCAGATCTTAATCCCATCGAAAACTTATGGTGTATAATGAAGAAAAAACTTCAAGAAAATCCTCCTTCAAGTAAAACTGAGTTAGTGGCACGTATAAAGTCTATTTGGGCTAATATTGATAGAAATGTTTGTAAACACCTTGTATATAGTATGCAAGATCGATTGTACGCTGTTATGAAAGCTAAAGGGCATGCTACAAAATATTAACTACCATTTACTTCATATTCATAAGGTAATATTGTTGCGTAAAATAAAATATTCTAATATTTTGAACCAATCTAAATTTTATTCTAATATTCTGGTGTGTTTAAGGAAGCTGTCTACTTAATTTATTGTGCTGTATTTTATATTTTATAAGTGTTAAAATCTTATCTAAACATTCCAGATTTAATTTATAAGAAATTTAATTGCATTTACTTAGTATAAAAAATAAATAAATGACAAATAATTTCTTCTTAATACTTTTTCTCAATTATTCTAATATTTTGAATATGAGCTGTACACACACACATATATATAGTCATAAAACAGTGACGAAACTAAACTTTTCAATTATTTAACAATAAATTCCTAATAATATACTATCGAGCATCTTAAGTGACATGCCTTATCTATTAAGAGAAATCTGTAATTTTAATGGTTCTTCAAATAATTAAACGTGTTAATGAAAATACATTATTCTCTTATAATTATCTCAATTGCAATGAGCAAACTGTGTTAATTAAGCCCATTATTTATAATTAGGATATATATATTCTTAATTATTCACTCAAAAATTTTGCTTTAGTACTTTTTACAAAAGCTCTTTAATTATCAAATAATTTTTAACTCCGTGCTTACATATATATACATATATATATATATATATATATGTATATATATATATATATATATATATATATATATTGGAATTATTTAAAAAACAACGCATACAGCGAAAAACATTGAGTTTTATTTTCATATTTGCTAGACAAATAACGTATCTGTACCAAGAAGGGCCAGATAAAAGTTTCAGATTACAATAAAAGCTTTTGTATCATAATTGATATTTTAAATGTTGTTAGGTGTAACATTTATACATAATTTTGCGATTTTAAATTATGCGTACTTTTGTCGTTGTTTAACTTCTCTTTGCTCTCAGCTTCATGTGTGACAATTTAGATTTTTATAATTATGATTACTGATAAATAATAAAACGAACAAAAAATTATCAATTAGATAATCCGTCATCTATAATACATTACTTGTTCATTATAGAATCCCTCTACAAGCAAAAGTTATATGGTTTGGATATTTCATTTTTTATATATAAAAAATAATTCTTTATAAGAAATTTAAGTCCAAATATGTGGTCATTAAACATTAACAGTAACAAAACAATAACATAAACTGTAACATTAGAACATTATTAATTTAATTGTGAAGTTTAATGTGTTTATGAATATGTTCACAAAATTTATAAAAACAAAGAAAAGTTGAATTATTTACACACTTTTAAGTACCGACTGGTTAATCTTTCGTATTTCGGTTGCATGGTGATTTTTGCGATAAATTTATAAAATAACTGTTAATAGGCTATTTTGTTTAATTCAATAAAATAATAAGTAAATTGAGAAGCAGACTGGTAAAGAAATTGCATTTAAAAATTTTTTTGTCGAAATGATGAAGTGAAATTTGAATAATACGATCTCACTAAGAAATTGTTTGCGTGAGTCGTTGTATTATTGATATGACGTCAGTGCTATTCACGCGTATGTTTTTGCTTTTAACCTAGCTTTAAAGCATTTCTACATCTTTCCAATATTGATCTTTATTGTTACATTTTAAAGAATTTCATATTTAATTTATTTGTAATTTCCACACTCTTTCTTTGATAAGGAAACAGAAATTTTATAACAAATGTATTTTTCAGCAAGCCAAAAAAGAAAAAAAAACAATAAATAAATAAATAAATAAATAAATAAAAAACTAGTATTATAATATGACTAAAATTCCATTTATAAGTTGTTATTTTAAAATTCGACATAATGTTTTTGATATGCAAAGATATTTTTAAAATTACTTCATGCCATTTCAAGAAATTTAATTTTATTAACATGTGACATGATAATTAAATATATTTACTGACATATATAAAAGCATTAGGCAAAAGTACAGTTGCGTATACTTAAGTTAAAATTAGAAAAAGAAAAATATCGTACTCCGAAATATGTATTTAAATGTCTGCACGTAAAAAGTTTTTAAGTATACAAAGCACTTAAACAAACTGCTTTCACCAAATCCTTTTATCGGAAATACAGTCGCTTAGTTGTTTTTCTAATTTTCGTGAAACATTTTTCTAAGTTGTTTTCATAGTTAAAATATGAACAAGTTTCAAGAGATGCTAGACTCTACAAAAAGGTCCTTTGAAAATTCTGCATAAAAGAATCAAATTCTTGGGAAATTTAAGAATGTTTTAAGAGTGTACAATTTTAGTTTGAGGTGTAAAAGTTTTATACTAATTAGCAGAAATTAATAGCCTTGTTATAATATAAGTTTAAAAGAAGTTAGAATTTTGCAAATAAAAGAATTTCTTTAAAATTACCATACATTGTTTTGAACTAAATATTTTGTTATTCATAACAAAAACAAATGAATGTTAGTTTAAAGAATTTTCTATCTCAAATAAAGAAAATTCAGATGTCCTTATAATAGAGAAGCTATTTCACAATTTGGATTTAAGTCAGATCTTTTTTTTTAAATATGCTTAGAACATGGGAGAAATAGAATTTCTAAAGTCTTATTTCATAATATTAATGGGCAGTACTTCTTACATACATACTATAAAGACACAAATGCAACGCATTTTGACAGAATAAATCTTTCTTATTTCAAAAATAGACAAAATAACACAAACATAAACAAAATAGGCAAACAACGGACAAAAAAAAAAAATAAAAAAATAAAAATAATAAAAAAACTGCAATGGACAGATATCCTATGGAAAAACGAGTCGAAATTCATGCCTATACAAAATGTCCAATTAGGCGCATTAACACTTTAGAAGTCATTGCTTTGGGAACTATTATACTAAAATAGACCGGGAGGCAGACCTTTACATCATTGGGTTCACTGTTGAAATTCTAAAATCGTTAAAACATGATTCGTATATTACCACGTAATCGGTCTGTCAAGTCATACCTCGGAGGAAAACATTTAAAAAACCGACTTTAGTGGTTGAGCCGTAGTTTTAGTAGTTGTAGTAGTGTTGTGATTGTGTTTTCCAGCATCTAAATGTATGAAAACATGGAGAACTGAAAGCAAATAAAAACAATATTAAGCCTACAAGTCAACCTCTAAAATGTGAGTTTTTAGGAGTTTTCCATTAAGATATGACCTGTCAGACTGATTGCGTTTTAATGTCATATCAAGTTTTAATTAATTTTGGAAATTTAGCTACAAACTTGAAGAGGTTATTTTATTTGCTGTCGGCTCCTGGTCTAAAAGACTATAAATAACTGAAACGATTTATATCGCATATTTGAGGGCTCAAGTCTACTTTGAAATGATTGATTTTAAGCTAAATTGGTGTCAATTTAAAATTTTAATGAGGTCGAGAGTGGTCAACATAACAAATATAGTTTTAAGTATAATTAGAAAATATGTAGTATACATAAATATTGTTGGAAAGAAAAACCCCTGAAAACCGCAAAATGTCATCTAAAATCTCTAAATTCAGTTGTTTGTGTCAAAAATTTCATTTTTACCATTTTCTACTACTTGTAAATGCTTTTTTATATCTTTACATAAAAAAGTTTACATATTATTTATTTTTACTCAAATATATTTTTCTCATTTTGAGTATAAATCATGTTTTATAATTCGATGTATAATATTTTACTTGCAATAAATAAACATACTTACGATTGTATTTGAAAATAAATAATAACATGGCAGTTACAATTATTTAGACCATTGACTCTCAAAAGTTTATACCTCGTTGACCCTGTGAAGAATTAGTCCTATTGGACATATCTTCTTTTTTAAAGGAAAAAATCATGAGAAAAGTTTTTATATTCTATTAAATTAAACACTTAAAAATATCTGAAAATTACTTTCAATATATAAGTTATGCTTACTATAAGTATACACATTTTCCCAAATAAGCAGATTTATTACTGTCACAGATGCTCTTATTTATCCTTGCATAATAATGGATAGTTTTAGGTTATTTAACTATCAAAAGCAATTGCCATATAGAAAAAAACGATCGAGTCATACAATGATTAATCCCAAATTTTAGAATTGAGATTTTTTACAATCGATTGCCTCACCAAGAATCTAAGGACCATAATTGCAAAATTTAGCGATTTCCAATAGGAAATGATATCGAGTGACGGATGATTGCAGAATTACTTTATGATCGAAACATGCATCATTCTTTTAGAAGAAGTTTATTTTATAATAACATTGGTAAGGCAATGTTGACATTTTTCGCAGAAAATGATTCAGGTTATCCCTGGTCCCAGGGATAACCTGAATCATACTTTAGTAAAGCGCTTTAATGAAAAAAACCTTTTGGTAAGTAATTTCAATAAAATATTTAATGTTTTACTGTGTTTTTACGAAAACGTTTTGCCTGGAGCTCATAATGGTTTCAAAACCTCGCAGCTCCGTCGATTGGTTTTATCATTAGATACACATGCTCTATCAAGCACTATTTACTTTTTGCAATTGTTACTCCTGAATACAACTACTTCTGATTTTACTTTATCAAGCTACAATTGAAAAGTGTTGTCAGATTCAGTTTCTCCAGTGGCAGCATTTAGAATTACAGCAATATCAGTTTTGCTCATGTTTCCTTATAGACATTTTTTAGCTTTATCCCTTTAAGGCACAGCTCATAAATTTGATAGAGATTCCGTATTCAATTTCGAAAGGAGAGACTTCAGAGGAACTGTGATAATGGTATCATTTTTTCTCATAGACTTAGTAGGTTATGTATTTCAGACCGTGTTAGCAGCCAATACAGGATCAATGACACAGTGGAGTAGAAACATCTGGTTTACAGTTTTGGAACTTGTGTCAGTGTTTAAATGTCTTCAATTTTATTTTTGAGATTTTGTGTGTCATTTATTAAACTGCCCTTTCATTCCTTCCTCCCATACCTATTCTTTTCCTTTTTTCTTTCTAACCTTCCTCCCTCCTTTTTCCTTTTTTCTTTTTTCGACTTATTTTAACTTAATTTCCAGGTCCATAACCACCTATTCCTTGTATCATTTCATTTCAATAGTCACCTTTTTTTACCTATAATGAGGATATTGGTTCATCATTTTCCTTTGGTTTCAGCCACTTTTAAACCAAAATATTCTTTCAATTGGAATCATATTTTATGAGACACTGAGGAGCATTTATATTTATTTCAATTTCTATTGTTTAATTCCCTTTTATTTTGTGCTGATTACTTACCCACTGACTCACTTTCATACATGTTTCCTAATTTTAAGGATAATAAACAAAAACCATGTATTTGATCTAATTTTTCTTCAATGAAATATTCGTTATACACTATGTCGGTTGGTATTATACCACAAAAAAGAGCTAACCTTTTCCTCTACATATGATTTTTTGTGAATATGTCAGTTTATCATTCAGAGTCATTTTCCTCAATAAAGAGCGGCGTGTTTGATCTCTTTCCTAACAGTTGTTTGTCTTTCTTATTGGTACTAGTCAGAAATTTATCTGTTAGTGTGTGAAATTTTTAAAAGATGTCCATTATAAGGTTTTAAGTGTCATTCGTTACTTTTTATGATACGTAAAGTCATGATATTTACTGTGTCATAGATGAATTTTTGATTGATTGTAGCGAAAATCAATTTCTTGCTGATTAAAACTTTTTCTAATGCTGAAGGAAATTCTGTTGCTTATCGTGCATGATATAAATATTATCTTTTATTTTATTTCTTTGTATTAAACACCTGGATGGTGTGTTTTTAATTCCTGAGATATTTTTCATACTCATCTTCTGTTTCCAATTTTTAACCCCCCCCCCCCCACCATATTGCACATTTTGACATAACAAAGTTTCTCTTAATCATTTATAATTTCCTTGGGCTGTCGTCCTTACCTTTACTTTTCTATATGTTATCTGACTTTTCTTCAACAAGAGAAACTTTAAAAAAATTTAGTTTGGTATTATACTTTGATTGAATCTTTTATAGATTAATAAGTTTTAATAATTTGCTGATAAAATATAATGAGGTTCAGAAGGTTGGCTTGCTAGTATATTTTGATTGAATCATTTACTAATTAATAAGATTAGATATTTACTGATAGAATATGATAAAACGAAGGCTGGCTTGAAGTACATTTTGACTGGATCATTTACTGATTAATCAGCTTAGATGTTTGGACACTCTACTGAGAAAATATCAGCAAACAGTATAGTATATTAAAATGTCGATTTCTATTCGAAACATGATTCAGGTTCATCTACATAAAAATTTGATTATACAATAGAAAATACTTGTATAACCTCAACTCTAATTTAAAAAAACTTTCAAGAAGAGTAGATTCAAATAAAAAAAACAAAGAATTTAACTCTATGCCACCATAATCCCGAAACAACTCTAAAAAATTAAAACTACTAGTCTCTTCCGTACTCTGAGTACTCTCAGTATGTTCTCAGCATCCACAATGTCTGCCAAACGTTTACAAAAAATTTAAAGAAATCCGCTATTGGAAGGCTATAAGTTTCTGAAATTTAATTCAAAAACAGCAGAAGAATTGTAGACCATTTCAATTAATAGGTCAACAGATGATACAATATCAATACATCATGCTATGAATACATCACGTTTTCGCATTCTTTTCCGTAATAAAACAAGTGATTTCTTACACAACAAAGACGACATAATTTTCATTTTGTTTTTTAATGTCTCGCATATAAAAAAAATTAAATGTAGTATATTTTATACAACTAGTTGCTTACTGTATTTCTCTATTCTAAAGGAAAATAACTAAGCTCATTACATAAATGAATGTTTTGTGCTAGAGGCCCTTTCTCGACATACATTGAAATAATTTATTGCATATAGAAAATAGGCATTGGGGGCCACCGTAATTTTACCCATCCTAGACATGCATAATGTAAAATATAAATTTAAACATGTGTAAACTATGTATTATATGCATTTCAATTCTAACATAAAATTTAAACGTATCTATTCAAATGTTTTTAATGCATAGTAATGCTCCGTTACTCAATTGCGGATACTACTTGATTATCCAATTGATCCATTTTGACAAATTATACAGGGTGTTTCGCTACCAGACCGACAAACTTTCAGGGGTGATAGTAGACATAAAGACAAACATTATTAAATAGGAAACCATGGGGCGCAAACGTCTTCTGTAGGAGCTAGGGGCCATTAAAGTTTAAGGTCCAAAATTTCAAACGGTGATAAAAAACAGAAAAAACTGTCGATTCGTTTGCGGTTTTCGCTAAAATCATTCTTTATATCACAATTTGTTTGTAAAAAAATTTTAAAGGTTACGTTCAAAAATTGTCGATAGAGGGCGCTTTAGACTTTAGAGCAACGAACAACGACTTTTTACCGCTATTTTGTGGTTATGGTTGAAATTATTTTAAAGTTTAGACATTAACTTGAATTTTAATCCCAAAATCAGAAACATTGGGATCGGGTAACTAGCGAAAATTGAACTGTGAACAAAGGGAGGGATTTTAAACGCTCACAAACATTGGACAAACTAATCGATTTTATTGCGGTTTGCGTGTAGGTCATTCTCTTTATAATTATGTTATTCAAAATGGCATGTAGGTTTGGTGTCCTCATTTTTTGATAGAGGTCGCTTCCGTCACATCTCCGACATTTCTATGGCATTATTCCTGGGTGTTTTACTACCAGACCAACATACTTCCTGGAAGTGTTAGGGATGCAAAGACGACTCGGAATGATAGAGAAATGTAACGTTGGAAATGCCTTTTTTGCGAGTTATGGTTAAAGGAAGCAGAGAAAAAAGCAAGAGGAACAGCAGAGAAAGAGCAACACGTTAATGTGAAAGAAAACAGTTTATTATAATGTTTAACTAGAAAAGGTGTTCGAAATTACGACCAGAAGTAGTCCGGCATGCTTGATAGCGGCTCGTATGGAATTCCTTACATTTTGAAAGATTCCTAGCATCTCAGAAAGCTTTCTGGAAGCTACAGAAATATCAGCTGTGAGGTCTTCAACTGATGGTACGGAAGTCACATACACCCAACTTTTCACTTGACCCCAGCAGAAAAAGTCCATACATGATCGGTCCGGCAATCTGGCAGATCAATGAACCAGGCCACCACGACCTATCCACCGCTGTCCATGTGTTACTTTGAAGTGCCA
Organism: Maratus speculifer; assembly: GCA_964019185.1. Lineage (NCBI taxonomy): Eukaryota > Metazoa > Arthropoda > Arachnida > Araneae > Salticidae > Maratus > Maratus speculifer. Next base: position 349,355,857 of record OZ025294.1, read on the forward strand.
GCAAACGTCATTGGTAAAATGTCGAGGAGTCCCATCATGCTGTTCGTCGTTCAAATACTTCCTTCTGATACCTTTGGAACCGGTTCGCGAATGATAGCTTCAAAATGATCGCTGTTCAAGCACATCGCGCATTACCGTTTAGCGCCATCTACCATCACTGTCAAACTTGCCGAAATATTTCTGGTCGTAATTTTGAACACCTTTTCTAGTAAAACCTTTAAATTTACTGTTTTCTTTCACATTAATGTGTTGCTTGTTCTCTGCTGTTTCTGTTGCTTTTTTCTTTGTAACTCCCAAAACTCCCCCTTCGTAACTCCCAAAATAGGCATTTCCAAAGTTACATTCCTATGTGATTCCGAGTCGTCTTTGCATCCATATCACACCCTGGAAGTATGTTGTTCTGGTACTAAAGCACCCAGGAGTACTGCCACTGAAATATCGGAGATGTGTCGGAAGCGCCCTCTATGAAAAAATGAGGACACCAAAGCTGTACATCATTTTGAATAAAATAATTACCAAGGGAATGACTTACACGCAAACCGAAACAAAATCGATTAGTTTGTCCAAAGTTTATCAGCGTTTAAAATTCTCCCCTTTGTTCACTGTTCAATTTTCACTAGTTACCCGATCCCAATGTTTCCGAATTTGGGCTTAAAATTTAAGTTAAAGTCTAAACTTTAGTATAACTTAAATCCCATGCAAAAAATAATGGTAAAAAGCAGTTGTTCGTTACTCTAAAGTCTAAAGCGCCCTCTATCGACAATTTTTGAATGTAACCTTGAAAATTTTTTTCTAAAAATTCATGATATAAAGAATAATTTTAGTGAAAACCGCAAACGAATCGACCCTTTTCTTCATTTTTTATCATCGTTTGAAGTTTTGGGCCTCAAACTTTAATGGCCCCTAGCTCCTACAGAAGACGTTTGCGCCCCATGGTTCCCCATTTAAAAATGTTTGTCTTCATGTCTACTATCACCCCTCAAAGTTTGTCGGTCTGGTAGCGAAACACCCTGTATAAATCGCCAAACTACGTGCAAAATTATACAAATAGGCATAATTTTTATTTTAAATAACGAAAGAACAAATAATTTAGTGAAAGATTAATAAAATACACATACAAATTGTCGAATTAAAAATCACTTGATGACGTAACAAACATGTGTAATGTCAAATGAATGTGACATTTCGATAAGCCATGTTTGGCATTTAATCTTATATTTTGACTATAATTTTTTGTTCGTCTAGTTAAACAAGGAGTACCGAACTTCGTAAAAGAAATATCCTTATAACACCAAAAAAATGTTAATCATATTCATTAACAATTTATAGCTTTGGACTAAGTGTCTCATTTACAATTAAAATATATTTTTGACTTGAAATTTGAATGAAAACTGGATCATGAAAAATCGAAGAATGTGGAAAATAGGATTATAAATATATCATCATCTAATTATCTGAATGACTTCATTCTTTTTTGCAAAATTTGTATATTTTATATTCATTCCTTTTCATAAAACATTTCGAAATTTGTATGTCTAAGGAATATTTCGAAAATAAAAAAAAAAATATTTCTGGATAATCGAGGTTACTGATAGTCAACAGGCTTCTTTTCATTATTGCATGCTAAGTATACGCCAAGTTTTCAGTCTCTATCTCAATTTTTTCGTGAGATTGAGCGTACACGGGCACACAGTCGGATGGCGAATAATAATAGATCTAGACACAGTAAAACATTTGTGTCACGTTACTCCACAAAATTGGTAACAACTTTGATGTCTCCAATTTAATGGAGTAATTAAACCAATATAACCGGTGTAACACTGCAATGTTAGACCATAATATATGTTTAAATTACTCCATTATATAGGTGGAAAAAATGGAGGCAGAAGCTCCCATCAATTTTACTGAGTAACTTTATACAAATGTCTCACAGTGGATGATGTTAGACAAATTTATCATACATCAAGCAGCTATGTATTATGTATGACATTGTCAAATTTAATTTAAATCTTTTGCCATTTATTTTTGATTTTACTCAGAATTTTATGAGTTAAATATTTAAGAAAAGTGTAGCTCTATATATTTTTTAAATAACGCTATTAATTTAATTGGCATTATATGCTTAATGTATCAATTTTCTATCATAACAATATCTATATATCTTATTATAATGCATGCTACATATACTATTATTCTGTTATTTGTCTCACATATATGCTTGCAAATAAATAATTGCAATCGAGGCTATTTTAAGTAACTCAAGTCTGTAAATGTTCAAAAGGGCATCTAGGAAAACAATAAAACAATGGCGTTATATAGAGTTGATCCTTTTAAATGCTACCCCACCCATAATAATAAAATATAGCAGTAACAGGTATTTGATCTTACTGTCGCGTCGCCTAACAATATAACGTAAATACTTTTTTTTAACATACGTTTTTTAACATGTGTCTGAACATTTTTTTTTTTGTTTGAACACTGAAGTTTACGTCTAGACAGAGTTATCATGATACTCTTATATAAGCAATGAATAACATAAGAAACTTAGGCTATTATCTATTAATGTATCTTGAGGACATTCAACTGCAAATGGGTAAATATTTTTGACATTTCAAAATATGAAATGTTTCTGATTTTAAGTAACTCTTGGAATCTTTCAATTTTTGTTAATACATTTAAAAGTTTGGTATAATAATGATACTTGAAAAAAATATCAAATCATTATTTTTTTTAGATTGGAAATTTTCTAAAACTGTTTCTAAAAAATTTGCAATAAAGAAAAAAAGGAATATGTTGAATATTTATCGATAAATATATCATTGAATATTACGCATTGCATGGATTTTAAATTATTACGACTTAAGAACGAGTACATAAAATATATTATGATTCATATGAACAATCAGAAGAAAAAACTAAATTCCAAAATATAAAAATAACAATTCAATATCACAAATAATATGTTCTGCCTTTGATTTTCATTGAATGGAAAGGCAATGTAAAGTCCATTGTATTTGTTTTTTAAATAAAATGACAGCAGATTTTGTAAGAGGGAACAATCTTAAATTAGATATAAAATATTATTGATGTAATTTCTTACCATTCTAAAAAAAAACATTGTTTGAAACATTGCAATTGCCTTTTCTTAATGCTTTCAGATATACTCGTATTTCTTGTGTGCCAATCATTAAATTTTTACGACTGGAGTTTATTTCTAAAACCGTTTCTAAAAAATTTGCAACTAAAGAAAAAAAGTCATATGTTGAATATTTATCGATAAATATATCATTGTATATAAAACAATGCATGAATTTAAAATTATTACTACTTAAGAACGAATGTTTGAAATATAATGAAAAAAAATCACTTTGGTTGAGTTTACTGAACTTCAACTCGATATTAAATACAACACGCCAGTGGTTTATGTGAATGTTCTGTCTGTGTTTCCGTTGAAATGGGGAAATCGGCTGATCTGGTAAAATAATAAACTTGCTCGACGTGTATTAGATGCTTTATGTCCTAAAGCATAATTTTTTCTCATACTTCTATTCCCGATCGCACAGTCTAAAATATGATGGCTGCAATTGAAAAAAAAATTGTTGATGGGAATACCATCTGTACAGATTGCTCAGGGGATATAAAACTGATGAGGAATTAGCAAAAATCACAGGTCGGAAAAATCTTTGGAATGAAAAAAAAAGAACAAAAAAGAAATGGGTCTTTTAACAACATTCGAATTCACAATAAATAACAGAAAATGGTAAAAAATGATGGGGAAATTAGGAATAAACTAAAAGCTTTATACTTAAGTAACTGAGTAAAATAATAATTAATTTAAGGATCATTTAATAGAATTAATGATGCATATTATTAAAGAACAGGAATTTAGTGAATATGCTAGTAATTTAGAATAATAAAAAGAAAATAAAACAAAATATCGCGAAGGAAAATTAATAATATAACGCATATATATAAATATATATATGGGTGATTCTCAAAATAGGGCACAATTTCAAAAGTGAAATCTTAAAAAAATTACTGTTAGCAAAATTTCTGAAAAAAATAGGTGTTGTTAATATAGTATTAGGTATACTTTACATGTAGTCAGCAGAGCTAAATATTTAAAAATTAACTTTAAAAAAATAATTAGTATTATTTGAGCCATGCTAATGACAAAACAAATAGCATGGAATAAATATATTTAGAAATTTTTATTTTCTTCCTGTTTAAATAATTTTTTCTATATTTATTAGCCTTCCTTCTCAGCAAATGGTTTCCATTTTTACATATATATATATAAGGAGAATAAAAACATTACCAAAGAGCAAACTTCGTTTACATGAGTAACATTCTGACAGTAACAATGTAAGAAGCTGTCTTAGTGATTTTCTGACAGATTTATTGCATATTTTAGGGATAATAAATGTAATACCTAAATTTATATGTAAAATTAAACTTTATAAAGGATACAATATAAGCACTGGTTACATTTATGCACATAGGAGTCTTTAGCATGGACAGAAAGACCATGCTAATGACACTGATATTTGTCCATGCTAATGACAAATTTTAATTAGGATGAGCGAAGTGAATCCTCTACTAGGCCACTCAAATTACAATTTGTCGTACACTTTACAAAAAAAACTATTCAATATTTTGACTTCAAATTAAACACAAAAATAAAATATGATCTGTAGATTTGCAGAATATATTTTTTTTTACAGTAAAACGTTAAAAAAATATTATTTTAATTAATTTATTTTACATGCATTTTCAATACGGACGCATTTCAGCAAATAAATAAAAAATGAAACGCGTATATTTTCAGAAAAAAAATATAAATCATTGAGTAAGTAATTATAGATAGAATCATGATTAATTTAATAAATAAAATATGTTTTCATTATTCAGAAAAATCGTTTGCACAGATGACACTTAAACATTTAAAAAAAATTGTATTATAGATCTTTTTTTTTTTTTGTAAAGTGGCAACAAAAGAATTGTAAACAAATAAAATTAATTGTTAAATTTGTTATATAAATGAAAAGTTAAAAGAATTGCGTGAACTTGTTGCCTCGATTCAAGCTCTTTATAAATGTACTAAAGGAAAAGTTAGCCGATTCCGAAATGACAAATGGACTTCAACTATTTCTTACTTTATCATTTGTATCGAAAGTAATGTTTTGTTCTTATTTGTGGACCGAAAAGGTTTTAGTGAACGGGACTTTAGACTTTGTTGCACGTATTAAAGAAAATCACAAGCCACCAGACCAGATATCGCGAATAATCGTGGATAAATTTGAATACTACAGTAATTTAACTTATAAGAATTGGTGCGTACCAATTCCCCCAATAATTGAATTCTGGAAAAATGGAAGCATAAATTGCTTAAGGAAAGAGTTTCTTCTGCAGTTAGCTTTTGCTGCTACAATTCATAAATCCCAAGGTTTAACATTAGATGAAGCAGTTGTAGATATTGAGGATATATAGGCACCAGTTGGCTTAAAAACGTAAGTAACGTTGTCAAGAGTGAAAATCCTTCAAAATTAAGCATTCAATAGAAATTTTCTACAATATCAAAAATTCTCATGCACTAACATGTATAAAAACGAAGAAATTAGAATAAAAAGTTTTACAGTTAAAAATTCATAGTATCGATGAGAGCAGATTTCAAATGTTTTTCCAGAAAATAGGATTTGAAGAAGTAACTTTCTTCAAGCTCTCTTCAAATATATTATTCTAAAATAGCTATCAAAGATTATTTGATGTTAATTACAAAGATTGTAAACATGCATATTTCAAACAAATTTAAAAAACACCAGTGGCTACTAGAAATTGTAAAAAAATCTTTAAAAGAATTTTTAGTTGAAAATTTAAAAAATATTTTGTAAAAGTTTGCTTCGAAAATATTTTTTAATGCCAGTCTTACATCATAAATATAAAAAATTCTAGGAAATTGATAGTTATTTGGCTGAACTTACATTTGTAGAATTAAAATGTGCCAAAACGTAAAATAACGTTTTTGTTAAATAAAGATGCAAAAATAATATTAAAAAAATATTGTTACTTTCAAATATATGCTTTATAAAATAATGCTTCGCGAATCCAAACAAAGCACGGCTTTTGCTAGTTTAAATAAGATTTTGAGCCATAATATAATCACAATGAAATAGTCCTTTCTGGGGCTTTTTAAAACACAAAAGTGCTATGCAAGTAAGTAAAATAAAAATTTTAACTAAAAAATAAACATGAAAATTATTATCCATTCTAATGACATACAATTGATGTACGCTCCTAATATTCAACTTATATTCTTAAAATACAATACATGCTTCTATTTTCAGGCTGGGATAAAATGGCTACTTGTTGCCGTGGAGAAACTTTATATTTCCAAACTATTGTCATATCTGAAAATGAAATTTTGATTAATAACCAGCTGTTATAGTATAATCTTGTTTTGAAAATAGTATATGAAGAACAAACTTTAATTCTTTTTTTATATACTATAATTTTATTTTTAAAAAGAAATTTATTGGATAAATCCTTTCCTTGATTAATTTAAAGAAAGAATAACATTTGTTTTATTTTATAAACATGATATTAACTCTTGAAAAATGCTAGTATACACAAGGCACAGCTGCTGTGGACATCCATGCTAATGACATTTTGAACATTTATTCTGTTATTTTAATGTGTTTTTAACTAAAAAATGAGTAATTCTTGAGTGCAAATAAGGAATAATATTAAGACAAACATATCTAAATATAAAAACATGACAGAAAACCTCTCAATTTTTTTTTTTTTTTTTTTTTTTTTTTTTTTGTAAGCCGAAAGACATAAATTGTCCCCTATTTTGAGAATCACCCATATATATATATATATATATATATAGGTTCCTTTAAGGGAAAACCCTTCTTTAAAATACCATATGTTCTTAATAACAAACTTGAAAATGTGAAAATATATTCATATAAATTTAAACATAAGGGATAAATTGTTTAAGGGGTCAGGTACCCTTTGAATTAACAAAATACGCTAAAAAGTTACCTCTGTAAGAATTGCAGTCATTCTATATCTAATTGACTTTTATCTATAAAATTGAAAACACATATTAATAAGGATTTATTTTATTAGTTAAAGTTGTTAAAAAAAAGTATATACATATTCAATGATTTAATTTTTTTTTTTTAAGATAATACAATTTTTACGAAAAAATAATTCTTGCATGCTTTGCGCGCACGATTTTTCAAATTTGAATAGCTAAAACAAGCCAAAAATTTTTTTTATAATTAGAGACATAATGTATTTTCAAAATGACCTACGATGATAAAAATAAAACTTATAGATCCAGAGAAAAAAAATATTTTTTTAAAGAAATTTGAAGTATTGAGATTTTTTTTACACAAAAATAGTCGTGAATTCTAAACTTCTAATTTGAGGAACATAATAATAGGTCATTTTGTGCCTGTATATGTTTAAAAAATTCAGCGAAAATTTGATGAAATTCTACGCAACCATTTTTCAGAAATCGTGTGCGCAATGATCAAAATCGCTGTTTTGAGAAAATATGCGTTAAACTTTAAATCACTCATTGATCGTACAGGAAAACCGCTAAGATTTTTAGTCATAACTCTTATTCTAATGTGAATTTTTGAATTCGGTTTGTTTCTAAATATTCCTAAAGACTTATATTTAGTTATAAGCTATTTTTTAATATATTGATTTTTGGGTTCTTTAAAGGGTACTTGACCCTTTAAAGCAAGTATTTACACTGTATAATGCTAACTTTTGTTTAATGAGAGTTTTTAAAATTGGAAATTTTCTTATAAAGTTTATCAATATTTCCTATCACAATAAATATAGTTTATTAAATAGTTCAAGATATATTTTTAAAAAGCTTTCGCTTGCCATAACATGGTACTTTTCATAAAACGAATGAAAATATTTCCAAATATTTTATCAAAAAATGGTTGATCCTTTCAAAGTATACGGCTTGCACTCACTAAGCTACTTTTGAATTTCGAAGCTTTTGAAGTTACGCCCAAATAACTCTATAGATGCGAACAAAATTAATTTTCCTTCCCTCGGATATGAATTACGTTATATATACTGATAAAAAATAAAACGCAAGTGAAAAAATAGAAAAAAGTATCTTATTGAAGTTTGATATAGAGATTTATTATTTGTTCGGATAAAATCTGAATGAAAATTATTGCTTTAATAATTCATTGGTATTCATTATAGTTTAGGTAAGTATAGTTAATTTTTTATTGAAGAAAGATTTTGATTTCTTACACGAAACTTTATTTTTGTAGTTATTATTATTATTATTATTATTTTGAGAGTGTAGATTTTTATTCTATTACGGCCATTTAATACTTTGTTTATAATCATTGATGCAATCAAAACAAATAAGACTATCTGAAAAACTTTGTTAATTGTACTAAATATGAGTATTACAAAGGATAATTTTTTATTTTTTTTTCTAATATCTAAATGAAATGAATACTGCAGAAAATATAGTGCTTGGTATTTAATTTTTAAATTTGCAATTTTTTGAACTGAATCAAATAAAACTATTCATGTACCGGGTTGTTATAAAATATGCATCTCTATTTGGACTTGAAATTAGCTTGAAAGACTAATCAGAATGAAATAAAAAAAGTTCCAATAAGGAAAGGGCAGGGGACGTCACTGTGGACGAATTACTGGGAGAAAAACCTGTCCGTTCTTTAACGACTGACACTGTACGGATGAGCTCCGGGAATTTGATTGGTCTAAGTTTCCCAATGCATAAGTAAGTATGATATGATTGGGCTACGCCGTCAAGATGATTCCTACAATGATCGCTATGACAAAAAATGTAGCGGTTGGTTGACAGAAGTGTTTGTTTGTAAACATGCCCTTTCCTTATAACCTCCAATAAATGGCACTACGGATGCTATCAATTCAAATAATCTGTTGTAATCGTCAGAAAAATCAAGATTTCAAAGAGAAATTAAGTCTATTTTTATATGAATGAGACAGACAATGCTCAGAACCGCAGAATGCCGGGATCAGAGCCACAAAATACTATTCACGAACTAAGTATTCCTAAACTTTCATAAAATCACTGTGTTGTGAGGCTTTACAAATTTTATTCTTAATCCTTATTTTTATTTTATTTATTTATTTATTTATTTATTGACCAACTATCCCTGTAACGTGTTGTGTTACTCCACAAAGATATCTGCTGTTGTTGCAAACATTTGTAGTTTCTCAACTTTAGCAAAGGCAATGACTTTCGTAAACACATTTCATGCAGGATGGCGCCCTTCCAATGTTGAGCGAGTGGTACAGCTGTTCTTGCGTTAGTTTTTCACAGATAACCAGGTATTTTTAACCGACTTCAAAGAGGAGGTTATGATTTCGACCTGTATGTATTTGTTGTTCACGCATAACTTTTGCAAATATGAACCGATTTTGATAATTCTTTTTTTGTTTGAAAGCGTATGAGGCCCATGTGGTCCCATTCAAATTTCATAAAAATCTGATAATTAGAACTTTTTAAAAAATTAAAACTTTAAATTTCAAATTCATTTTGAAGCAATCGACCAATTAGAAGTGTTCATTCTGCATGCTTTTATGTTACACTTACATAGACACACGATCTTTTCACTGATAAAAGTTTGAAGTTATTGCTCTATCGTCACTCCACCGCTTTTATGGAATATCTCTATTTTGACCAATGAGAATTCACCATAATACAATGAAGTAATCATTTTCTATAAAAGCGATGGATTGACGATAAAGTAAAAGTTTCAAATTTTTAACAGTGTTCAAAGTGCAAAATCCTAACTGGACAAGAACCAGGATTCACATAAATTTTGCGCTGTTTGCGAAACGAGATTTATTAACAAGAAAATTTATTTAAAACATTGAAAAATTTGCTAAAATTCAGGCTTCTGATTCGTTAATCTGGTTTCGCTAACAGCGCAAATTCTACCTGGATTCCGAACAAGTTCTCTTATGCAAGAAACCGGAAATATAGCATCTAGGGGATATAGTGTGGAAATCGGCTATCTCAGGGCGTGTTCAGAGCAACTTACAAAAGTAACCAATATTACCGACCGATTGTAGGGCAGTACGAAAGCAAATTGTGGCATCAATGAAAACTATTCTGTTGAATTGTAGCTGACGTCACACTTCGCTTTGATTTTCATTTCGTACTTGTCTACAATCGGTAAGTGGTCGGTAAGTAACCGGCAAGTTGAGCTGAACACGCTCTCTGTAACACTTAAAAAAGCGCTAAAATGTTCTATTCTTTAAATGTGCAACAATGCTAATGAAATTAAAGATAGAAGCGACATCTGCATAACATTTTCTAAAAATGCAAGAATTATTGCTAGTCTAGATAATGTAAGACGAAATTGCCGCAGATGTCACTGTGATCGACACTTTGGAATTCAGTAGCATCGTTCCACATTTAAAGGATACAAATTTTTAGCACTGCTTGCCTTGTAAAAAATTGAACCCTTTTGCTGCATCGTCACTCCATCGCTTTTATAGGAAACGATTACTTCGCTCTATTATGGAGCATTCTCATTGGTCAAAACAAAGAAATTCTATAAAAGCGATGGAGTAACTATGCAGATTTGGTTACCGGATTAGACACCAGAATGATTTCAGATTTTGTTCATGTAGGATTCCTCAATGTGAATATGACGACACATGGATCACAGATTGATTGAAAAGATTCTGGACAAAAATGAGTCATCAAGGGGGTCCTTGTGGCCGAGTGATTAAGACACCACGCTGCTAATCTCTTGAAAGCATAGGATATTGTGGGTTCGAATCCCACTGGCTCCGTTGCACACACTCTTTATGTGTAGCTCCCGGTTGTACTTTTCTTGTGTCATAATATTTCCTCGTGCGATCTTGTCCTTGTATGTCCACGAATTTGTAAAATAATATGGATTATGTATTTATGTCTGTGTAGAAATAAAGGATCATTCGGCGTACAATCGAATTCTACCAGGAAAACATAATCAATTTTTTATAATAGAAAATGCCTACCATTGCGATACATTGTTAAAAATTTAACTTTTGCTGCATCGTCACTCCATCCCTTTTATGGAATATCTCATACATACACTGTAAAAAAATTTATCCTTTTGCTGCATCGTCACTCCCCCGCTTTTATAAAATATTTGTCTTTTGACAAATGAGAATGCTCCATGATAGGCTGAAATAATCGTTTTCCATAAAAGCGGTGGAGTGAGTTTCAAATTTGTAACAGTTTAGTTGGGACAAAAGCATCCGTGAAAAAAGTATTTGGGCATAGAATGCTGTCACTCTCTTATAGATGCAGCCAAGTACAGGTATGATTTTCGGATTCCTCGTTGAATCATCACCGCTCATTTCCGATGCCTTTACTGCATTTATAGGAATTAGATTGTTGTTGTTTATCTATTGAATCACTTAGCGATTTTTGTTAAAATCTTTCTTTTTGCTTTGTCTGACTGAAGGCGGAGTACTTTTGAATACACTAGAAAAGCATTTTACTATTCATTGATACATGGAGTCATTTTGCTGTTTACTCATACATGGAAGCGCTTTGCCGCGCGCTTATAAGTAAGGACACTTTACTTGAGGCATTGTCACCTTTCGATAACCACTTCCGATGTCCGTACGATTAGATGTTGACTTTAAGATTTCATGAATGCGGTAGCTTTTCATCGTGCCAGATCTGAAGAAGTTACCACATCCAGAAAACCCAAAGATTCACAACGATACTAATCGATATTGTAAGTGTCTTTTGAAAAGTTGACAATCAAATAGTGACAAATAAAGCGAATACATCAGAACTCAGCAAAGTGCGTTCATTAGTAATGCGTTGCAAAGAGCCATCATATGACCGTACACATAATTATGTATTACGGTATAAATAACTAAAAAGTAGGAAATAAATTTAACTTTTTCAAAAAAATGTATAACCGACTCCAAAAAAGCGCTAAAAAGAATTAAATAATTCTATAAAATTCTCTAATGACAAATCGTTATCCAATAACCACACATTGACTATCATGTACCGGTGTAAAACGTTTAAATTTAATATATAGAATTTAATATCCACCAAACATAGATTTTCCAGAGAATATTTTTTACAAGAGATTAATTTACATATTTTTGATTTAATTTTTGAATATATACATATAAAAAGTAAGGAATTACTTTTTGAAGTTGGTGCCAAACTATTTCAAGTATAGTAAGAATTGTGGATATATTATGTCTAGTACCATAAATAAAATGGGGAAATTATTATCGATTATGATTGTTTGGCACCAAATTCAAAAAGTAATTCATTACTTTTTATATGTATATATTCAAAAATTAAATCAAAAATATGTAAATTAATCTCTTGTAAAAAATATTCTCTGGAAAATCTATGTTTGGTGGATATTAAATTCTATATATTAAATTTAAACGTTTTACACCGGTACATGATAGTCAATGTGTGGTTATTGGATAACGATTTGTCATTAGAGAATTTTATAGAATTATTTAATTCTTTTTAGCGCTTTTTTGGAGTCGGTTATACATTTTTTTGAAAAAGTTAAATTTTCGTAAGATGTGGTCTCCTCGACACCTTGATCTAACTCTATATGATTTTTTTTTTCTCCGGGGTTAAAAGTTGCAAATAATATTAAGTATATAACTAATAAAATATAAGTATCAGTTATAAAATCTAAGCGGTTTGACATTTTGTGAATTGATAAATTTGTGAATTTTCTTCTCCATCAACCCCCTCCTCTCATTTTCTTTTTTTTAAAGAGATGTTCCAATCAAAAACTTGTCTGCATAAAAGTTGTGATAATATCAAACAGATTTATAATAAATTTACGTGGATTTGATATCTTGTGAACTGACGGAGTGTCGAGATTTTTCTCTACTTTTTTCGTTCCTTGAGGTAATTTTAAATTAGATCAAAAATGTTCCATGCATAACTTTTTGGCCGTTTTCTAGAATAATTTCGAACTGATTCGATGTGTGTCACAATTAAGAAATTACGAGTTTTTTTTATTTCTGTTTTCACATAAATCTTTTCCATTTCCACCACATTTGATCAATTTTGCCGTTTAACGAACTTGACCTAGATTTTTTGCACCGCTATTTTATGTATCTATTTTGAAGAAATTTGAGCAGAACAATAGATGTTACCGTTGTCATAAAAAGGTGATTCTTATAAACATTTATATATATATAGAGAGATAGGTAAAGTTTTCCACTGGAAGTGATTTTGAATTTTACAGGTCATGATCGGCATAGATGTGCATTTTTTTTATTTTCTTTTCAGAAATTCCGAAGTAGAGAAGACTGTAATAGATAGTATTCCTTACAAAATCTACATAAAAAGCAAGTCGAAAAATTATGATAGACTAATTCATATAGTGAATTCTGAATATAGTCTTATTGTTTAGTCACGATTGGAGAAATGTCGAGCACTATAGTGCAGATATAAACATATATCTGTTAATGATTTTCTTGACAGACTACTTGAGCTCAAGAAAATCATGTCTAATGTATATTTTAGTTCTTTCATTGAAACTAAAGATAACATGGAATATAATTAAATATTTGTATGCTTAAACTGATCAGTTTAAAATTTTAATTGTCCTTTTATATAACAGCATACTGTTATACAAAGTGAACGTAGATAATTAACTGAATTTAGAAATAGTCTTATGATCCTCAAAAATATCATTATAAAGGAAAACAAAAACCAAGAAAAATCTTGTTTATCTTGAGACTTACTTCCAGTACATAATTCTCTTACATCAATTCCTTAATTATTTTGCAATAAGGAAAAGAAAAATTTATCTGGACTTGTCTTTCTTTTTTCTTTTAAAAAAAATAAATGAAAATATTGCTAGAAAAAAAAGCCACAGTGAAGATATATTTTTTCACGATATTTGCATAACGAAATTTCTCCAATTATTTTTTTGTAATTTAATATCGTTCAGTGTTTGAATAAAGTAATTACTTGCAGTGCAGATATTTTTATACATTATTCTAAAAAGAAAAAAAACTGATTAATGTTAGTAAATTTTGTGTTTTTTTTTTCTACATTTGTCAATGTATAATGTATAATTTATTATACTAACAGCGTTTTAAAAATAAGATTTTGTATCTATAGATTGAGAATTTATTTCACAAGATAATTAATTGAAGAAATAATACAAATTAAACTTCAGAAAAAAATGTAATATTTTCCTCATTAAAATGATTCTATTTATTATTAACCCTTTCCGGCACACTGTGCCCGGTCTGGGATACTTAATTTTAATTCCAAACTTACAAATGACACCAATATTATTTTAGCAAAATTTTGCTTTTACATTAAACGCTGTAATTAGGCGTTTTAAAATATTTAAAAAATTCGTTTGTGAATTCCGGTGTTAGTCGATAATTTCTCGTTTTACTAACATATTCTGCCCGTGCCGGAAAGGGTTAACAATAAAATATACTCAGTCAAACAGGAAAAAAAAGTATGTGGATGCTTATAGCCGTGAAGTCATTTTTATTGCTTGTGACAATTTGCACTATTAGACAAAATAAATTTAACTTTTTCAAAAAAATGTATAACCGACTCCAGAAAAAGCGCTAAAAAGAATTAAATAATTCTATAAAATTCTCTAATAACAAATCCTTATCCAATAACCACACATTTACTATCATGTACCGGTATAAAACGGTTAAATTTAATATATAGAATTTAATATACACCAAACATAGATTTTCCAGAGAATATTTTTTACAAGAGATTAATTTACATATTTTTGATTTAATTTTTGAATATATACACATAAAAAGTAATGAATTACTTTTTGAAGTTGGTGCCAAACAATCATAATTCATAATGATTTCTCCATTTTATTTATGGTACTAGACATAATATATCCACAATTCTTACTATACTTAAGATAGTTTGGCACCAAATTCAAAAAGTAATTCCTTACTTTTTGTATGTATATATTCAAAAATTAAATCAAAAATATGTAAACTAATATCTTGTAAAAAATATTCTCTGGAAAATCTATGTTTGGTGTATATTAAATTCTATATATTAAATTTAACCGTTTTATACCGGTACATGATAGTAAATGTGTGGTTATTGGATAACGATTTGTTATTAGAGAATTTTATAGAATTATTTAATTCTTTTTAGCGCTTTTTTTGGAGTCGGTTATACATTTTTTGGAAAAAGTTAAATTTATTTCCTACTTTTTAGTTATTTATACCGTAAAACATAATTATGTGTACTGACATATGATGGCTCTTCGCAACGCATTACTAATGAACGCACTTTGCTGAGTTCTAATGTATTCGCTCTACTTGTCACTGTTCGATTGTCAACTTTTCTAAAGACACTTACAATATCGGTTAGTATTATTGTGAATCTTTAGGTTTTCTGGATGTGGTAACTTCTTCAGATCTGGCACGACGAAAAGCTAACGCATTAATGAAATCTTAAGGTCAACATCGGACATCGGAAGTGGTTATCGAAAGGTGACAATGCCTCAAGTAAAGTGTCCTTATACATAAGCGCGCGGCAAAGCGCTTCCATATATGAGTAAACAGCAAAATGACTCCATGTATCAATGAATAGTAAAATGCTTTTCTAGTGTAGTCAAAAGTACTCCCCCTTCAGTCAGAAAAAGCAAAAAGAAAGATTTTAACAAAAATCGCTCTATGATTCAATAGATAAACAACAACAATCTAATTCCTATAAATGCAGTAAAGGCATTGGAAATGAGCGGTGATGATTCGACGAGGAATCCGAAAATCATAACCTGTACTTGGCTGCATCTATAAGAGAGTGACAGCATTCGATGCCCAAATACTTTTTTCCCGGACGCTTTTGTCCCAACTAAACTGTTAAAAATTCGAAACTCACGCCGCCGCTTTTATGGAAAACGATTATTTCAGCCTATCATGGAGCATTCTCATTCAGAATCTTTTCAATCAATCGTATACTGTGCTCCATGTGTCGTCATATTCACATCGAAGAATCCTACATTAACAAAATCTGAAATCATTCTGTTGTCTAATCCGGTAACCAAATGTGAATCTAAAGATAATTTTGTTACACATATCTATGCACTTTATTTTGCATTGATATGTAGAGATAATGTTTTCCTCCGGAACAAAATATATACTAAAGGATTTTCATCTTTTCAACAACTTAAAGATGTCCATTGCTATCTCTGTCTATTTCCGCTCTAATGGATGCGAGAGCTTTTCCATTTAAGCTTTAACATTTCGGAAATTTACCGCATCCAGCAAACTTTAAGGCTGCACACTAGGCACAGAAAAAGACCCGGATGATAATGTGAAGTCTATGGGGGCGTTCTTTTCAAATATCTCGCTCAAATTTTAAAATTTTTACGTGATTTTTTTTTTTTTTTTTTTTTTTTTTTTTTTTTTTGCATAGGATAGCTGAGGATATTCCACAACCGGTTTAGTTTTTACGTTCTCAATTTTGGTTTCAGATTTTTAAAAAAAAGTTATTTTAAATTTCAAAATTGGTTTAAACGGTTCTGAAATTGAAACTATCATTATAAAAAACATACATAAGCAAAATCGAAGAAGTAAAAACTAGGCCGGTTGTAGATCATCCTCGGCTATCCTATGCAACAAAAAATCATGTAAATATATTAAAATTTGAGCGAGATATTTGAAAAGAACACACCCATAGTCTTTACACTAACATCCGGTCTTTTTCTGAGACTAGTGTAGTGCCTTAAGGTCCACATTGAAATCTACAGACTTCGTAAATGGGCATTGAAAAGCTGACAATCCATCAGTACACGTTAAAATTATTGTGAAAAATTACCTTTGTTTTTAAAGCTATCTATTTTCTGACTAATGGCAGCGATCTAAAAACGTCTATGGAGCGTTTTCATTGGTCAGAAAATAGATAGTCTTTAAAAACAGAGGTAATTTTTCAAGATATTTTAAACAGGGTACACTGTTAAAAATTTGACCCTTTTGCTGCATTGTCCCTCCACCGATAATATAAAAAACGATTACTTCAGCCTATTATGGAGCATTCTCATGGATCAAAAGTGAGATATTCTATAAAAGAAGGGTAGTGACGATGGAGCAAAAGGGTCAGATTTTTTACAGTTTAAAGTACGCGTACACAATCAGAGCTCGTCAAGTTGCTTCTATGATTCAATGCATAGCAAAGTAATTCTAAATGTTCGTATGTATTAAAATACCCTTTTCAGTGATAAAAACTAAAATGGAAGATATTATCAAAGTCACACCATGATTAAACATGCGTCTATATGAAAGTAGCAATATTTGAAGTTAAAAATGTTCTTTGATAAACGCGGTTTTCCAAAGTACAGAAAATTTAAGAATTTTTATTTCAGAACTTGGCGGTAGTCGCTTGAATGAGTTTGTTTTATGGGTGAAAGAAGTTAACTAACTTAATTTTAATGGTAAGCTTATCAAAATTTTTCGTCATTTATATTTGTCCAAATGTAAATCTAGCACATAGCAATGTACTTTAATCACTTTGTGAATCCGGCATAACAAGCACCCTGATACACAGACACTCTTGCTTTAACGTGTAAGGCTCTTTAGAGATGAATTTTCAGCTTTTCGATATCGAATTCTCATGTCTGGATCGATGTGGATCTTTCGCTTTGGTGGATACGAGAATTGTTCAAGCTAAGATTTCGTACTTTGGAAAAAAAACTAGCATCTGTGCAACAGTGGTTAGGATCCAGAAGGATAATTCGCTGTTAAGCAAAACAAGATTGACCATTCATAAGCCTTCATTTTTGAGACCTTTTCATTGTTCGAAGGAGAGAGTCTGGAATTCATGGAGTGAAAATCTGCTATCGACACTGTAAAAAATTTGACCCTTTTACTGCATCGTTACTCCATCGCTTTTATAGAATTTCTTTGTTTTGACCAATGAGAATGCTCCATAATAGAGCGAAGTAATCGTTTCCTATAAAAGCGATGGAGTAACGATGCAGCAAAAGGGTTCAATTTTGTACAATGCAAGCAGTGCTAAAAATTTTTATCCTTTAAATGTGCAACGATGCTACTGAATTCCAAAGTGTCGATCACAGCGACATCTGCGACATTTTCGTGTTACATTATCTAGACTAGCACACAGATTAAGTATTTACACACAGATACGACAGAGAAGTGAAAAACCGTCCCGGCGCGATTCCAGCGCCACTACTGGGAACAGGCGGGAACTTCAACATAAACTGCAAGTTAAACTGTAACTGTCTCTATCGTATGGTCTAACACGTTTACCATCGCGTTTATCTGTTAGAAATTTTGACATTGTATTTGATTTTTTTTTTGCACACTTTATGTTTAATATGTTATGTTATTACGTTAACTTATAATACTTTATGTTAATTTGTGTTACGTTAAAGCACATTTTATGTTTTAAACAAAAACAAACGTAAACAAATACTTCCGTTAGCGACACATAAAAAAGATAGATACTATACAAAGAAGACAAGTAACAACTGCCTGTTGCGATGTTCCCAAAACGCTTGCACCTGTTGTCACTAGTGGCTCTGGAGTTCGGATTTGGCTACCATTGAGCCTATGGAACTGTCCTATCTGTGTTTAAATACTTAATCTGTGGACTAGTAATAATTCTTGCATTTTTAGACAATGTCCTGCAGATGTCGCTTCTATCTTTAAATTTCATTAGCATTGTTGCACATTTAAAGAATAGAACATTTTAGCGCTTTTTTAAATGTTACAGAGGGCGTGTTCAGCACAACTTACCGGTTACTTACCGACCACTTACCGATTGTAGACAAGTACGAAATGAAAATCAAGGCGAAGTATGACGTCAGCTACAATTCAACAGAATAGTTTTCATTGATGCCACAATTTGTTTTCCTACTGCCCTACAATCGGTCGGTATCATTGGTTACTTTTGTAAGTTGCTCTGAACACGCCCTGAGATAGCCGATTTTCCCACTATATCCCCTAGATGCTATATTTCCGGTTTCTTGCATAAGAGAACTTGTCCGGAGTCCAGGTAGAATTTGCGCTGTTAGCGAAACCAGATTAACGAATCAGAAGCATGAATTTTAGCAATTTTTCAAAATGTTTTAAATAAATTTTCTTGTTAATAAATCTCGTTTCGCAAACAGCGCAAAATTTATGTGAATCCTGGCCCTCGTCCAGTTAGGATTTTGCACTTTGAACACTGTTAAAAATTTGAAACTTTTACTTTATTGTCAATCCATCGCTTTTATAAAAAATGTATTATGGTGTATTATGGATCATTGTATTATGGTGAATTCTCATTGGTCAAAATAGAGATATTCCATAAAAGCGGTGGAGTGACGATGCAGCAAAAACTTCAAACTTTTAACAGCGAAAAGATTGTGTGTCTATGTAAGTGTAACATAAAAGCATGCAAAATGAACACTTCTAATTGGTCGATTGCTTCAAAATGAATTTGAAATTTAAAGTTTTTATTTTTAAAAAAGTTCTAATTATCAGATTTTTATGAAATTCAAATGGGACCACATGGGATTCATGCGCTTTCAAACAAAAAAAGAATTATCAAAATCGGTTCATATTTGCAAAAGTTATGCGTGAACAACAAATACATACAGGTCAAAATCATAACCTCCTCTTTGAAGTCGGTTAATAAATAAATAAATATTAAATGTCGAAAAATTCATGTTTTCATTCACATTGAGTTTTAATTTATTAAAATGAATTATAGGGGAAGGTGGTGTACCTCGGACCTATTTTGACTTTTGAACGTCTAATTTTTTATAAAAAATTACCAAAACTAAAAAAAGAAAAGATTTTATAAAACTTTATGATTTTATACTCTACATATATTTTTCTGAAACTTTTATATAGATAAACTCCATAAAAGTTTTGAATTAAAAATTAAATGAAAATAGGACCGAAGTACACCATTACTGGTGTACCTCGGTCCCATTACTATGAATGGAAAAAGCTTGTTTCTAGCAAATAAGATCAACATTTATGAATCAAGAAGCTACATATATAACATTTTTGATACATTTCATTGTTTATTAGGTTTTAAGAATAAGAAAATCTAAATAGACATAAAACTTCAGAACAATTATACTTATTATGATCAGAAAAGACATTAAAACTTATTTATATTAGTAATTATATTTATTTTTAGCCAAGATTGTAATTAGATAAGTCAATTCCAAATGTTAGTTTCTTGAGCCGACTTTTAGATCCATTAGACAATACGTAGTGTACCTTGGACCCACTCCAAGGCGCACCAGTTTTATTAGGTTCAAAGTACAACACTTGACACTTAAAACAAAACAACCAATCATGATGTTAAGATTAGGCCTAACTTTATTTAAAGCACATGGTGCAGTAGCTAAAGCATTGCTTTATTATGCATAATCGTCATTAAAAAAAATAGATATTTTTTAACATAAAAATAACATAGAAATTTCTAAGATAAATTTACTTTTGAAAGGTGAATTTTCTTTTTTAAAAAATTGTACGATTAGTTCAGCTTCTAAACAAATGCCAAGAACTTAAATGAGACCTCTGATGGCAAATATTTAATATACAAATGTTCTTGTTTAATGATCTAAACAATTGAAGCTAGAATCAGCATAGGTCCGAGGTACACATATGTCCAAAGTGCACCACTCTCCCCTAAATTTTACAATTTTATAAAATCGACAATAGGCTTTGGTATCTCTCAAAGCTAATATTTATTAATTACTATACTATTTTAATATTTATTACTTACTATTTTAATATTTATTAATTTATTTATTAATTAGTTTTCGACAAAGAAAATAAAAAAACTGTCAAGGCTCAAGGTTAAAAAATATAGGCTCTGCGGGCAGTCTATCACCATTAAATTTTATTAGTTTTCTTTGCTTGAATATTAGTAGCGTTCGTAGAAAAAAAATTAGAAGTAATATTAGACGAAAAATAAAGAATAAAATTTAGTGGTAAGAGATGTCTGCCGGTTTCTAGATTTTTACACTCTTGGTCATTGACATAATAATGCAAATGGACACGCACACAAGTATTTTGGAATTTTTTAGCGTTGTTCTATTCATATTTTAGGTACCATATAATAAAATAGCTCTTAAAAATTATTTTTTTTTACATTTTGATCCATTTTTATTGCAACATTTAATCATAATTATGAAAATGACACTTGACATGACATATAAAATGTACCATAAGTAAAGGACCCTATTTTAAGTTTGTTTGTGGACAATCAATTTACAATTTTGCGATATCTTGTGGAGGACTTTTTTCTTTTCTTTCTAAACGGTGACCAGGCCCCTAACTGCCGAGTTATCTCAGGTTAACAGGATAGATACCTGGCACCGGTGCAGGAGACCATCTAATTGCCCCATAGCGGCAATAAACCTGATTTCTATGCTTCGCATGCCATCATTTTTGCAGTACTTGCTTCTCCAGGGCTCGCATCGTTACTAAAATTTTCACACGTTGCTACCAGTATTTTAAATGAAAAATCTTTATTGAAGGTCCGTTTAACATCTACAATAGAATTATACAATTAATATTACCTTTTAGAAATAGTGGTACGAAAGTACGAAAATTTTAGGAACAGTGCGAACCCTGCTTCTCGTTTGAGCATTTTTTGTTCCTCCTATTACTTAACGTTACATCCTGTTGTTTGAACTGCAAATGGCTACTCAAGTTGGTCTCGTATTTTAGAACCTTTATTAGATGACGAGACCTTCACCTGGTGAGGCACCTTCAGAGGTGTAATTCACAGGTAACTTGGAGGACTTCACACCAACGATGGACTATACTTGCACCAGGCGCCATTAGCGTACATGACGGAATTTTAGCCGACAAAGTGGCGAACCAATAGGACAAGTACCCGGGTCGGCTGTTTAGATTAAGTGTTTTGTTGGTAATCTTCGTGGTTTATTGCATATTGGGTTAAAACTGTGTGATTTGTTGCCGCACACCTACTACTCACCATACCAGAAGAAATCGGGCTGGATATTTTTGTGCCTAAACGATGGTAATGAACTTAACTGAAAGTGGGGGCAATTTTGAAATTTGAAAAGGTTATAGAACGGCCGAAAAGCTAGTTCGTACCGCAGAGGGGAAAATTTTGTGCCGAAAAGCAAGGCAGACGAGAACGTTGCAGAGGGAGACTAGATCCTGCATTTCTACGGTACCCAACCGAAAAAAACTGGCTCATTTGGCTGTCCCATTAGATCGGGTGCGGTAGCTCGTGCAGACAGGTTCCTACTGCACTTAATAAAGATTCGAGATGTCAAAAATAAATAAATAAATAAATAAATAATAAATGATAAATAATAATAATAAAAACCCTACCCATTCCCCCTTCACTGCCGGCCTCAGTCGACTGCAAAAAGGGGTGGGAGGGCAGACTGAAAGGGAACAGCATTAATTACAGGGTTTATACAACATATATCACTATTTGGAGATAATACTACTATTGTTAACTGTTATGCTAATTACTTAAGGATATATTAGGGTGCTATCTGATATTACTAGATGTATTGCAGACATTTTAATTACCATGAGATCCTAATTTACAATAATTATAACTAGTTACTTAATAGCATTACTCGTATGAACGTGGCTATGATATTCTTACTAAACTTAACTACTTACTTATTCTTACTTACTTAACTTTACGTTAGGTAGTTAACACTGCAGATTAGTTAATTAGTAAATAATTGCATAGTAACATTTAAGTTGCTTACAATAATACCTATGGATATTCTATAGGGAAAGTTGAAAGTTTATTTCTAGTGGGACTTGCGGAGGACTTAATAAAATTATGGGAATTTATCTGAACGAAAACAAATTAGCTCGAAATCTTTTCGCGAGAGGGCATTTTTTAATGTTTTAAACATATACAAAAGGTTCTACATCATGATCATTATTTTCAGTCATCATCTGAAAGTTATGAATAGAGAAAATGAGAAAATAAAAAACTTAAAACATCAGAAAATAAGAAGCTTTTCTAACAGAAAATAAAAAGACTTAGACTATTATCTATTACTGTATCTTGAAATCATATCATTGAACTGCAAACGGATAGATATTTCTTGAAATTCAAAATATATAATATTTCGCTTTTAATAGACGCTTAGAATCTTTAAAGTTTATTCACATCACTTATGTTATAATAATTATATTTGGAAAAAATCAAATCCACTATTTTTCTATGATTGTAATTCCTTTCCAAATAATCTTAATTTTCATAGAATTTCAAAACAAAGAAAAGGTGCAATAAACTGAACAATTATCTTTCGATTTTTTTAAATTCATATATATATATACTTAATTGTCAATCAATACATAAATTTTGAAATTTGTAAGACTTAAGAAAAGTAGTATAAAACTATATTTTGATAATTATAAACAATAAGAAAAATAAAATATATTTTAGAAAGTCAGAAACAATAATTCAGTAGGTACTAAAGTTGTATCATTTTCTTTTACTTTTCAGTAGCTGAAAGGTAAATCCACCAGCCCCTTTCAAGCAATAATGATAATAATAAAAGGACAGTCAGCAGATTTTGTAAGGAGAGATATTCTTATATTAAAAGCAAAATCTTTACGATATAGTTTATGGTCATGCCGAGATAACATGAGAAAGAAAAAAACAAAATTAACATTGTCTGAAGTGTTGTAATTGCGATTACTTTTTATAGTACTTTGAAATTTATATTTTTCTGGTGCCAGGAGCTGGCTTCGATTGAGTTTGTAAACTGGGAATTAACCACGGAACGAGAGTGAAATGGAGCAGCTGTTTAAGTTAAGAGATGTTTCATTGCTTTGTGTTCCTGTCCAAATGTATCGGAGGACATAACAAAATTCCAGAAGCAGATAAAAATCAATTCACAAGAAGACGCAGAAGACACAGAAGATAAAACACCAGAAGATACAGAACGTGCTCTGAATCTCAATGCTTATTAAGTGGTTTTTGTCCTAAAACGCAGCTACATCTATAACCGATCTCTCGTTCAATTAACTCTTGAGAAAATTTTTACTGTTATCTTCCCAGATTGCTGAAGAAGATAATAAAAGAAAAACCTTGATCATTTTTGTTAAGCAGTTATTACCGCTTATGTTTATTCCACGTAATAGAAATTTACATATTAAAAATTATTTTAAAAATCCACCACAAGACGATGATTTTCTAATTTTATGGCAAATCTTAAAGAAAAAATTTAAAATCCGAATAAATCAAGTCGACTTAATAAATTAGAGACAATATGAGTGAGTTACGAGATGGCGGCTACGCTCTTTACACTTTAAATAACAAATATAAATTTGGCAACTCCGACAATTATGTAATACTGTAAGTGTCTGTTGAGAGGTTATAAATCATCTCCAAATGATGTAATAAAAAACATTGTCGCATTGTTCATCACAATTTGGGATCGTATCTCATAGAGTTCATGTGGCGTCTTCATTCCAAATATAAAATGTTTACTTCAGTGCTAAGAGACATTTACAATTTCATGCCTTTATTTTAATAGGAGCATTATTTTTCTACTTTATTGAAATACTAAAGTTTTCTTTATTTTAAACATATGTTTGTATTAATTTAATAAAATAGTTTGTAAACAGTCTGTAATTTTCAAATGACATCTTTTTCTCGTGCTCACTTTCATATCTTCACTGTTATTATTATTTTTTTTTAAATGCTCCGTTAGACGTGAAATTCATTTTGCGTTAATTACCACTTTTCGCAAGAATGGTATTGTTATAAAAGAAAAGCACCAAAATTATACTTGCACGTTACATTAATGATTGGAGAGTTCATTTTTATGAAACGTATTGTTCACGAATTCAGCGTACAGTAAATTTAGGAATGTGGGTGTAAAATTCAAGCCATTTTGTGCATTTGTTAAATAAAATAGTTAACTAATGAAATAGTATTTTTTTAAAACAGAAAATAGTAGCAATTAAAATTAATTATGTTTTAAATGTTAGATTACAAATATTTTCTATAATTTATTAAGTCGATTTGATTTATTCGGATTTTAAAGTTTTTCACTAAGATTTGTCATAAAATAAGAAAATAATAGTCTTGTGGTGGATTTTTTTAAATATTTGTTAATACATAAACTTCTATTACATAGAATAAACATCAGCGGTAATAACAGCTCCACAAAAATGATCAAGGTTTCTCTTTTGACACATTTTCATACTTGGCTGTTGTCACTTGTCTGAACATTGCTGGCTGTTAGATATACATTGCTCGTTACACACCTTTACAAGCAATAATAGTTTTTAGCAATGAAAAATTACTTTTTAAATGCTATTTGTAGTCCTAGATTAAAGTTGTATAGCTCTCAATTTGCCGCAACTTTCATGACTCGTATAAGATGATCATTACAAAAATAAAAACATATTTCCTGATACACAGTTCATCATGAAACACAAAAACATATCTAAGAAAAAAAATCAATTGTCTGCGTAACAATGCAGATAATTGATTTTCAAAATATTCAACGTTAGATGATATGAATTGAAACAAAGTATAGTGATTTACTGTACTCAATAAAAATGAAATAAATTTTAAGAAGATTGATATTCTATTGTGTTATGTTTTGCATTAAAAAGGCAAATAGCTTTCTTTTCCAGGTTTCGGGTAGCATTTTTTTAAAATTCGCCTTTTTGTGTTATGTAAATGGCCTATGAGTGAAATATTTTCTTGTGCAAAGTATCCTATATATTTGAGAACATTTAAACGTAAAAAGGAAGTAAACTTGTAAAATCATATATATATATATATATAAATACTTTTATAAATACATCCAAAGTTATTCAGACAATACCAATAAAAGAACCAATGAAACCAGTATTTTTACATTCATATTATTAAAAACAGTTGAAGTTTGAATATATATAGATATCATCATCATCATCAACCGTTTTCGATCCACTGCTGGATGTAGGTCTCCCCCAGATTTTTCCAATGTTTTCTGTCTAGTGCTTTCGTCATCCAATTTACACAAGCCACTTTTCTAATTTCGTCACTCCATCTTACTTGTGATCGTCTTCTTAGTCGTTTTACATCTCTGGGATACCACTGTAGTATATTTGTGCTCCATCTATTGTCTTGTCTTCTTGCAATGTGCCCAGCCCATTTCCATTTTAGCTGCTTGATTCTTTCAAGGATGTCAAAAACTTTTGTTTGATTTCTTATCCAGGTTATCCTCTTTCTGTCTCTTCTAGTTATGCCTAGCATACATCTTTCCATGCTTCTCTGTGTTGTTTGTAATCTTTGTATCATCCGTTTTGTTAGTGTCCATGTTTCTGCTCCGTAGGTTAATGCAGGTAAAATACATTGATTAAAAACTTTTCTTTTCAAACAAAGAGGCATATTACCCTTCAGAATAATACTGTTCTTCACGAAAGCACTCCACCCATTTCTTATTCTTCTATTGATTTCATTCAAGATACTATTATCCGATGATATTTCCTGTCCTAGGTACACATAACTTTGCACTTCTTTAATCTCAATTTTCTTGTAGACAATTTTCTTTTTTGATGAAAATGAATTAAACATCACCTTAGTCTTTTCTAAATTTATTTTTAATCCCACACTGATGCTAGCTTCTGCAAGACCTTTTAGCATAATTTCCAATTCTTCAGGACTGTTACTGGAAATTACAATGTCCTCAGCGAACCGGAGATGACTTAAAAATTCTCCATTTATTCTAATCCCTTTATTTTCCCAATCCAGATTCTTGAAGATATTTTCTAAGACAGCATTAAAAAGCTTGGGTGAAATGGTGTCTCCTTGTCTTACTCCTCTTCCGAGCTTGATCTTCGCTTTTCCTTTATCTAAACGGATGGTTGCTGTTGCTTTCTTGTAAATCTTCTTTATGATATTGATATAAGGTTTGTCTATACCAATGTCCTCCAGAGAATCTACCACTGCTGATGTGTAGACGGAATCAAAAGCTTTTTCATAATCAATAAAGGCAAGGCACAGAGGTAAATTATATTCTTTATGCTTTTCTATGAGTTCCCTTATTGTTTGGATGTGATCCATTGTGCTGAATCCACTTCGGAATCCTGCCTGTTCTCTAGGTTGAGCTGAGTCCAGAGTTGATTCAAGTCTTGTCGTTAAAACTTTGGTGAAAATTTTATAAATCACGGACAGTAAGCTGATCGGACAGTAATTTTTAATGTTTTCCTTCTCTCCTTTCTTGTAAAGTAGTACCATCACAGCATTATTCCAATCTTCTGGTACATCTGACCTTTTGAGACATTTGGAAAACAGTAAGGATAGCCTTTTTGCAAATTCTTCTCCTGCTTCTTTGATAAGGTCAATTGTAATTCCATCTTCTCCAGGGCATTTACCTTTTTTCATAAATCTAATAGCTTGTAAAACTTCATCTGTCATCACTGGGATTATCTTTTCAGTTTCTGTTAAGATTTCTCGTTGATCGTGTACGTTGATTTCCCTCTGATCTTCACATTTATATAGATCATTATGAACTTTTCAACAATGTGTACTATTTCGTTGCTGATTTTGGTGATTGTTCCATCTGCTCTCTTCAGTCCAAAAATACCTTTTCTTCCAACACATAACTTGCGCTTAGCTGATTTTAAACTTTTTTTATCTTCCAGAACTTTTTTAACAAGATCACAGTTAAATTTTCTGATATCTTCTGTAACGCATTTTCTTACTGTTTTACATAATTCAGCATATTCAACTCTTGATTTAGGATCATTTTCCTTCATTTTAAATTCTCTGCGTTTTTTCATCAATCTTCTTGTTTCTTTTGTTATTTTCTTTGTCTGTTTTACTTGTGCATCACCGGCTATCTTCTTGGCAATTTCTTGTAGAGCAGGCCTGTCCAACCTTTCAGTAAGCAGGGGCGCATCTTAGCTCTTGACACTCAATGAAGGGCGCCATTATTGACACGACTTAAAACATGTGGCATGCATCGTACAGTATTAGTATACAGGCACGCCTTTACATAAAGCAAAATGATCCTTATATTGCCGTAATAATATAGCTGGAGTTACATGCATTAAATTTCAAATTACACATTTTTCTATGATAGATCTATCTTTCTAGGTTCCCAACAAAAATGTTTTTAGGATAAGGTGCTAAAAACTGTTATTGCACCTATAATAACAACAAAAACATGTATATCAGAGACATTGTACTTTTTTTTAAGATGTGAAAATACGCTGTGACTAATTATTTGAAGGCGTAAACTTAGTTTTATAAAGAGTACAAAAAGAAAGACAAGCAGAATAGTGACTAATATACATATGATTGGTTGCAGTGTGATAATCTGAAAGTGCTTTCATAGATGGAAACATTTAGCACTGTTTTATTAATTTTTCTAAGTAAAAGAAAAAAAAAATCCAAACTCGAGAAGGTAAATACATGTCCCTTCATTCCTCGTTTAAAACAGCTACTGGGCTGGTGTGACAACAGAAGAAAGAAAAAAGCTGAACTTCATGCTCTTGTGTCTTCATAGGGGCGAAGAAGGAGAAAATATTTTTCTGTTACTTATTAACATTAAAAAGAGCTATTTCAGCATAATTACACTTTATAAATAATTATAAATCATGAAAATATGCATGTTTAATTTTTCAATGTATGTTTCTTTCTTTTTAAAGTATTTTCACGAGAATGGAAAATAAATGAAGCAAATATTAATGCTTTTAAAGAAAGTATTCTTTATAATGGAATTTTACTTCTAAAAAGTCTAATAAAAGGAAACTTTCAAAAGGGCGCCAAGAATACCTTCAAAGGGCGCCAAGAATACCTTCAAAGGGCGCCATGGCGCCCGCGGGCGCCGCGTTGGACAGCCCTGTTGTAGAGTATTGGTTATCTTCTTGTTCACTATTGTAACATCTTGCTCTTCTTCTAAAGTTGATTGAAGTACTTGGAAACGGTTTTGAAGTTCCAAATGAAATTCTTCTTTATGTATATATATATATATATATATATATATATATATATACACTATATTGCCATTGATTATTGGACACTTGCGATTTTAGACATCTTACTAAATATCTAGAAAAATACATAAGGAATCATCTCGAAACTCTTAGTGTATAAATATAATAGTATACGCCATACATCGCCGTGAATATTTTTTACCGAAACTTCATAGGGGACCGTCAACAAATTAAAAAAGAATGAATATCTTTTGAATAACCCTGTCAAAACTAATGTAGTGAAAGCGCTCAAACTCTAGATTATGATTGAATGCCTTATTGTAATACGCCTTGTTCATTTGTATGCAAATAGCATGCATACTCGCAGAGTAATTAAGGTTTTTATAAAAATGGTCCCAAATTTTTCCAAGTTTTTTCCTTATAATTTTCAGAGTTCTTAATATAAAATAATATTTTTTTCAGAAAATATGACAAACAACATTGCACACAGTACCTTGTAATCAGAATTAAAAAATAATGAAAATTTTGTACAAAATGAGTAGGTTTACTAAATAATTTTTAACTACGCATGCGTCAACGATATCAAAATTTCATTTGCATATTATGTTAGTTAAATGTATAGAGCAACTTTTGTGAAAGACACAAAATCATAACTTGAAAATTCTGAAAATAATCGTCAATTGAATTGAAGTTATTCTCAAAATGAAGCAAAAACAAGAGGGGTTATATCCATATATTCATTGATTAGTGTCAATATAGAATACACAATACGGGATGTACTACTACATTTGGATAAAATCCCTCATTTTTTTGCTTCATTTTGGAACCAACGGATTTTGTCCTTTTTCTATAGACGATTACTTTCAGAATTTTCAAGCTATGATTTTGAGACTTTTACAAAAGTTGCTCTATACATTTAGCTAACATAATATGCAAATGAAATTTTGATATCTTTGACGCATGCGCGGTAAAAAATTATTTAGTAAACCTACTCATTTTTCATACAATTTTTATTATTTTTTAATTCTGATTACAGGGTACTGTCTGCAATGTTGTTTGTCCTATTTTCTGAAAAAAATATTATTTTATATTAAGAACTCTGAAAATTATAAGGAAAAAACTTTGAAAAATTTGGGACCATTTTTATAAAAACCTTAATTACTCTGCGAGTATGCATGCTGTAAAAATGAACACAGTGTATTATAATAAGGCATTCAATCATAATCTAGAGTTTGAGCACTTTTGCTACATTAGTTTTGACAAGGTTATTCAAAAGATATTCATTATTTTTTAATTTGTTGACGGTCCCCTATGGAGTTCCGGTAAAAAATCTTCACGGCGATGTATGGCGTATACAATTATATTTATACACTAAGAGTTTCGAGATGATTCCTTATGTATTTTTCTAGATATTTATTAAAATGTCTAAAATCGCAAGTGTCCAATAATCAATGGCAATATAGTGTATATCTATACTAATAAAAGAACAAAACGCTCTGTATGTCTGCGTGTGTGTGTGTGTGTGTCTTCGATGGCTAGCAAAATCTACAGCACGTACGAAGCTCAAAATTTTTTTGAGAGTAGCCCAATACCTCTCCTGATGCACCTGAGGCTCAGAATTTTAATTTTTTGATTAGTTTCATAGATATTAATTATGAAGCGGAACTCACTCTCATCAAAAAGTCATTTTTTAAATGTTCTGGGAAAGAAAACGTTTGCACATGCGCAGAAACTCAATTACGCATTTAATCGAAGGAAGAACCTTTTTCCCCCGTTTATTTCTGTTTTTGGATCATTTTGTTTAAATCCAAATCAACCAAACTGCTCGACATAGTTAAACTTAAGAGACATCTTTCGAAAGATCATATTTTTAGGTCTCAAATGCAATAATCAATTCGGAAAAATGTTGCAGTTAACACTTTGAAAACAAATATTCAAAAATGATCGTTTTTTCCAAAACTATTTTTCTCTCTTTTGTCAATGCCCCTCCAGGGCGTAATTTTTAAGATATAAACAAACCAAAAAAAAAAAAAAAAAAACCTTAAAGTTTAAACATTCTTCTGACTGATGGTGTAATTGGTTTTAAAATATTTGGATTTTAACCCTTTCAAATACACTGGCAAAGAAGGTCATTTTGCGACTCGCAGAGAGGGTATTTTTTCCATGCTAAAATTATCTTAACGTGCATATTTCAACTCAATCTTTTAAAATCTTCTCAATAGACCAAATTTATACACCCTACAAAAAATTCGACATGTTCGGACTGATAGAAATATTTTTTACAAAATAAAATGTGCGAAAATTTTGATGAAATCAATAAAAAACAGATCGTTTTCATTGCGGTTTTGACTTAGCAAAACGCAATCCTATAGGTACCGGTAAACAAAAAACATATTCTTTAAGCTTAAAAACATTTTTATAATCTATGATGCAATCGGTTTTTAAAATATAAGATTTAACCTTTCAAATACACTGGCAAAAGGAGGCACTTTGCGACTCACAAATAGAATATTTTTTCTATGCTAAAAGTATCTAAGCGTACATATTTCAGCCCAAACTTTTAAAAGCATCTAAATAGATCAAATTTACACCTTCTTAAAAATTTTTAAAACGTTCGGACGAGTAGAAATAATTTTTACAAAATAAAAAGTACGAAAAATTTGAGGAAATCAATAAAAACCAGATCGTTTCATTGCGGTTTCGCCTTTGCAGGGCGCAATTCTATATACGTCCTGACAAACCGAAAATATTTTCTTAAAGCTAAAACATTCTCATAATTTATGCTGCAATTTGTTTTAAAAAATGTATGAGATTTAACCCGTTCAAATACACCGACAAACACGAATTACATCCCGGCTAAAAGTAACTAGATGCCCATACTTTAGCACAATCTTTTTAGAGCCTTTCAGTAAACCAGATTTACATTACTTTCAAAAATTTTGGAACTTTTGTATGGATAGAATTCTTTTTTTACAAAATAAAATGTGTGAAAATTTTTACGAATCAGTAAAAACCTGAATGTTCCGTCGCGGTTTCGTTCGCTTTCGGTTCGCATAGTTTCCAAAAAATCAAATTACATAGAAAACAAAAAACCAAACAGCATGTGCTTTCAATTCAATATCGTTTCGCGATTTTTCAGTTTTAAAAATATAAATTTTGACAAAATGGACTTAAAGATATAAAATCATAGAAATTTGAGTTTAATTTAAGGGTCATTTAGAAAGCAAATAACACATTTGAAAACTGAATAACATCACGAGCCCGGGCAACGCCGGGCAGGACAGCTAGTATATGTATATTACATTGCCAGTGTATTTCTGTTTTAAATAAAGGAGGTAAATCTGATGTTTCATTTTTTCACTTGCATCTTAATTCCGAAAAAAATTATGCATAGATTTAAATGATCAGATTGATTACAAGTTAAAGATGAAAACTTATTATATCTAAACATTAGCTTCTATTTCTATCGTTTTTACATCGAAAAGTGCCGAACTAAAGTTAAGGCAAATAATATTAACGTGAAGTTTTCATCTGATTACTATTTTCCTGAACTTTATAGAGTTTTCAATTTCTTTTTTATTCTGTTCTATTGATTAGACACTCCAACACTATGCGGTAAATGGCATCACGATTTATTCAAGGAAAGTCTTTTCTGAAAAACTTCCAAGAAATTTCATTTTTTTATTTTGTATTTTTTAAACCATTAAAACCTAAAATATGCCCTCAAAACGTTTTTTTTCGCCCTATATGTAAGTCATGATAGCTAATTTAACGAACTGATCATAAACTGATAATCGAGCTAATCAAAAACTGTATAAAAATTTTGAAACAAATTGCATTAATGTAGGTTCTTAATATTTAATAGCTATCCTCATTTTATTTTTTTAAATAAAGCAGTTTTCAATAAGAGAAGAAAACTTTTAAAAAAAAATCTTGTTGTGCTCGTTATTATATAAATATATAGCACCCGTGACTGTGGTTCAGTCCATCCGTTCGTCTGTCCGTCCACATATAACAGAGCAAAAACTATCAAACCGAATCGTTTGAATTTAAAATATATAATTGTTGCATAATTTTGTCGAGTAATTTCAAATTTTACGAAAATCGGATGTATAGTTTAATTACAAGGACAGATCAAATGTATTCCGTTACATTACATCCACTGGAAAAAAATAGTCTAAATTGCATTTTAGTGACGTTATACTCTTTCGAATATAATAAAATGGATATGTATCTATGAAGTATATACTAAAATATGCATTCTGTACTATCTGTGGTGCAAAGAATATTTGTTATTCATTTGCAGCAAGGCACAAAATTATTCCATCACATAATGGTAGGGAGAATATTGTTTGTGGCGTGTTTTAATTGTATTAAACTATTTAACATTTTATGAAATAGATATACGTTGTTCAAGTTTACTATAAGATATTTCCTGGATAATAGAAAACAGATAATATTTTCAGGGACACACACGAGATTTCGGCTACTATACTGTAATCCGAAGTACTGTATATTACAACAAAATCTGAATACTTTAAAAACTTCATTATAGTACGAACGCACCTCATTTCCTACACTTGAAGTGTAATTTCTGACTTGTTTTAAATAGATTCAAAAATAAATAAGAACTAATGCCAAATGTTGATCTAAAAATTCAAACAGCTGACAATTTGTAAAACTTTTATTTACTGCACATATTTTATGTACGGTTTTCAAATGATTTATTATATTTACGAATTCTAGCACAGTTTATATTTTAGATGATTAAAACGTGCACAATCATCCACACCGATACACAGTGCATAAAAAAATTTGGAGGAGTATAATGGAATAAAAATATAAATACATTTTTATATGTAAATATTCAAAGGCTTATGAAAAAGAACGATAATAGCAATTTCAAAATGCCCGTTTTATGTATTTATTTAAACAAAAACTAAATCATAAAATTCCTCAAAAACGTAAATCATCCAAAGAAAACTTCACCATTAATAGAGTGAACGTTTTTAGTAATCAGCTTGAAAACTGAGGGTACATTCACATGATCTTGAATATAAGGAATGAACTACTTAAATACATAAATTAACACCTGAATGCATTTATTAAAAATGCACACATATTCAGCAGATATGTTAGTAGTAAAAAGAACAGCATGGTATGCTGCGATTCCATGTTCGTTTCCTAGTCTCGGATAACTTTTTATTCCTGAAACGCAAAAATATAATAAAAATCCCCTAAAGCTGCTATCAAGTTCACCAACATTTTGTAAGACTGTTGAGCACTTGATTTTCTCTAACTTTTCGCGAAATGTCGTCCGAAAACCCAGTCTGATAGCAAACAGAAATGTTCCCCCAACATTTTTTCACTGTTCCAAAAATGGCTCTCCTATTCAAGAGTTTTCATCCTACATGGAAACAACATCCTACATGGAAACATACAGAGATAAGCGATTGATACGAGTAGGCGATAAATATCAACGCCTGGTAGTAGTAGAAACTGGTTTTTCGGCTTTTTCTCCAACTTTTTCAAAGACAATTGTAACCTTTTTCTCTCTTTGAATGGGAAAATGTTGGGGTTAAAATCGGGTGAAAAGTTTGTCTTGCCTAAAGTCCGTGAATCTGATACCACAAATCATACAGGGAAAACAGCACCTTTAATGGACCACCTGTTTTAAATAATGAATTTGAAAACTGAGGACACATTGATATAAAATTGAATAAAAGGAATGATCTATTAAAATACATAAATTAATACTTCAATTCATTTATTAAAAGTACTATACGCATCCATTTTAGCAGTAACCATGGTACCATACATATATACTTCCTGAAACAATGTTTACCCATCTAGATCCCAAACCACCCGAGATATTTTGAAACATTTTAATTCGTAATCCTAATTCTTAACAGAAAATTAAAATAGCAACATTTCTTTTACTTAATGACAGACATTCATTAATTAAATAAACCGAAATTAGAAATTCAATTTTTCTGGTGTAAAGTCGAATTTTCTGAACTGCATAATTTCTAGAAAACGTGTTCTATCATGGGAATTAAAGGGTTAAAACACTTGTTTTTGATATCACTAAAAAAGTAAAGTTAAATTTCCCCTATTTAATTAACAATGGAACAATGGAACAATGTGATCTTGTTAATAGACTATCTAGTTTCGTGGCAACTTAATATCCAGTCTATTATAGGTTAGTCGTGTTGCATGTGCGTTAAAAAGCGAAAAAAAATAAAAGAAATGAATTTAAATGTGGCTGATAGTCACAGAGATAAAAACAAAATATCTATGAAAAAAGAAGATTAAAAAAAATGTAGTTAAGGAATAAAAAACATATTTTGTACATGCAGTATAACAAAATAATTTAACTTTCTTGACTGATAAGCAAATTTACTTATTTCACAAACTGTGATGTCAACCGAAAAAAATAATGGAAAAGATGCTGGATCCGAACAGGTTAAGGAATAAATTGTATAAATTTGTATTTACACTGTGAAGTACTGGTTTTTGTTTATTGAAAATTTTTTTAATTTAATTTTTTTCTATAAAATATTGTGTAAAACACTGTATAAAACATTGCATAAATATAATAAATATACTTTCATAAATCCTTTCTTACAGTATTTTTCTAGAATTTTTTTCTTGCTATAGCATGTTATTTTCCATAAAGAAGAATGAAATATTTCTAAATATTTCATCAAAAATGTTGATCTTTTCAAAATATACGGCTAGCGCTCACCAATCTATTTTGAAGTTCGAAGTCTTTGAAGTTATGCGCAAATAATTCTATAGATACGAACTCAATGAATTTTTCTTCACTCGGATATGAATTACGTAATATATACTTCTAAAAAGTAAAACATAATTGAAAAATTCAATATATAGTAACCTATCGAAGCTTGATAGAGTGATTTACTATTTATTGATGAAAATTTTGAAAAATAATTTTTACTTCAATAAATCAGTTGTATTCGTGATAGCGTAGATAAGTTTAATTACTTTTTTCAATTAAATAAATATTTTAATGTATTCCATTAAACTTTATTCTTGTTGCTGTTATTATTATTATTAATATTATTAATTTGAGCGAGAGTTGATTTAATTTCGAACCATGTACCGTTAACTCTTTGTTTATAATCATTGATGCTCTCAAAATGTTAAAAACACCATATAAAACTCTTAATTCTACAAAATATGATTATTGAAAAGTATTTCTTTTTGCTTTTTAAAAAGATTTCAATGAAATGCATAATGTACAAAATATTATGTTTAGTATTTCATGATAAAATTTGAAATCTTTTGAATTAAACGAAATAAAATTATCCTCATATTAAATGGGATTATCCTGTGAGTATATATTAATGTACACTCACCGCACAAATGATAATTGTGTGGTTTATATTAGATAGTTTAGTTTTTAATTAACCAAATTTCTGTTATAAATTATCTTTTCTACCTCTTATTTTTTTGCCTGGAACGAGAATATAATATTCCCATCTTATTTCATTTACCTATACACAATAAAACTGTCCAAACATTAATAGGGAATATACTTGG
Source organism: Maratus speculifer (assembly GCA_964019185.1). Taxonomy (NCBI): domain Eukaryota; kingdom Metazoa; phylum Arthropoda; class Arachnida; order Araneae; family Salticidae; genus Maratus; species Maratus speculifer. The sequence goes on from OZ025294.1 coordinate 349,392,400, forward strand.
AATATTGTGCTGTTTAGATTAGGTAGTTTAGCTTTTAACTAACCAAATTTCAGTTTTTTAATCATTCTGCTTACCTTTTTTTTACCTGGAAGCGGAAAGAAGTATCCCCATTTTATTACATTTCTTTCCCTTTTCATACCTTTATAATTCAAAGAATGACATCCACATATTCTATTCATGCTAATAAAAATAATCAATGAAAGATTATTGAAATATGTTATTTGTTAAAAACATTGGCTACATGACTTTAAATTATTAATAGAAAATAACCCTTGTCAGGTCGAAGTTAATTACTAATTACACCAACAAAAAACTTAATCAAGATTAGAGATTAATTTAGATAGTTTTTGGTTCTTCTCCGAGAAGTAATAACATCTTGAAACAGATTCGATATGTTTTATAAATAAGAAACGATTGCGGTTTTAACCTCTTCAATTCCAAAACCAAAATAATAATACAAATACTTATTCATTTTTTTTTTCAAATAAAATGACAATGTAAATGACAGAAAAAATATTTTTCTAAAATTGATCCTTTAGGTGCTTAGTAATTTAAGTTAAAAAATATGGATCTGAAACTACAAGCCCCCTTAAAACATCCATTTAAAAACCATTAACCTAAATTAGTGCAATCACAAATTTAAGAGCTTTAAACAAATAAATAATCTAAAATTCTTCAAAAAAATATTTAAAAAGATTTAAGTTAAATATTTCTGAAAATTAATCATTTTTGGTCACACTGTTTTTTGGACATTTTTAGGCATTTTGCAAACGTAGATGAAAAGGACATTTATTTTATAATGGATTCAGCTTGGTTGCAAGTATTTGTTTGCTTTCAACGTAAAAAAAAATCAGCTATTAAAAAGAGATGTAAAAATGTAAATCAAATTAGACATTTTAGTCTTTATAAGTAAAAGAACAGATGTCCCCAACGGAGACACACGAACCAGGGGTTAATGTTTTTTATACATCCCACAAGCCATACTTTTTTTTTTTTTTTTTTTTTTTTTTGTAAAAATTTTTGCTGTAAAAAAAAATTTGATAGAAAAGTTATTGATAATATTAAGAATATTTATATAATAAATTTAAACTGTATGGTGATTGTTTCATTAAATTAATTATGCATTACATTAAAAATTTCGACGTTCTGTTTACAATGACACCTGAGCGTTTAATATTGCAACCAAATATAAACCTCTCTATGGGTTATCAAAAATTTTCATCACGCTAATTATACCTTTTTAACCACCTTAGTGTCGGATTAATAGAAAAGTTATTTTTTTCTTCTACAATTCCTATTTTGTTTATTTATTTATTGCTGATATCGAAAATTTGCCATAATAGATTTTGTGACCTTTTTCCTAGAAGTAATAATAACTTTAAACCTATTCGATATGCATCATAAATAAGAAATTATGCTTCTTTACAGTTTTCACATAAACCATTTTCACTTCAGCCCCCTTGGCCCAATTTTGCTCATTAAAGAACCTGACCAAAATTTACCTTAATTTTATGTATAATTTTGGAAGAGATTTGCATTTGAATTATTAACGGTATCGTGTACATTAAAAAGTGATTTATATCACTTTTTAATGTACCCTGGGGTAATAACGCCACGTTAAGTTTCTACCAATTTTTACGGCTCAGTTTTAGATTGTATTTTTCAAACAAATATAGGATTTGATACAGAAACTCATTGACTATCTATATAAAAAAATAATTTAACAGATATGTATTCATAAAATGTAATGGCGTGATTTCTTGACCAATGCTATTTGGCGTTATTACCCACCTATATGGGTAATAATGCCATGCAAACAAAACTATGAAATAAGATGGAATAATTGCATGTAGATTGCCCAATTCTAAAAATACAAACTCTACAAACTTAGAAATTGACAAATTACATTCTAAGCTATTGAAAATGTTCAATTTTTTGTGAAAGTGTAAGAAAAATAAAGGTGTGGTGTGGGGGGGGGGGGGGAGGATGAGGCAAAAGAATATCAGACCGTGAGCTTCTTTTTGCTTAAAAAGGGCCGCCTAAATAGAATTATTAGAAACATTGCACAGTTTTAACTGTGTTTATTTGAATCAGTATTTAGGATGTAGCTCGGCGGTTATAGGGAATCAGCCGAGGTGTTAATGCCAAGGATTGGCGTTATTACCCCGTTATATTTATTGCGCTGTACATTTTAAATAACAAATTATCTCGAGAAGATATCCAAAATCTTCAACAACATTTTGAAAGTCCATGAAATGTACTACAAATTTATGTAATTAACAAAGTATTTCCGGATTAAAAAAAATAGTCTTCACATCACAAAACATATCTCGCAAATTTTAGATCAAGCGTTAATTTTAGTTGCTTGTAAAAACAATAAGACCTAAAAATGAAACAAATTAGCTTGAAGCTGTTTTTTGCGATTTATATGACTCAAAACCCTTCTGCGCAGAGCACATGGGTGTTATTTACCAGATTATTTCATAATTATGCATAATATTAGCACTTGGCGTTATTACTCCGCATGGCGTTATTACACCAGACCACCTTAGATAGATAAAGTTTTGAGTTTTATATAGTGCATGTTCCGCTTACACCTGCAATTTTTTTTTAGAAATTCTTACATAAAAAAGAATGCAATACATAGTATTTTTGTCTAAATCTATAAAAAAAATCAAGTCAAAAAGTGATAACAGGCTAATTTCTGTAATGAATTCTGTTAATAGCATTATAATTTAGGTCACGATTGAGACATGCCAAGCACTATCGTGTAAATATGAAGATTGATATGTTTATGCTTATTGTGATTATACTTAAACTGGGAGGAAATCATGTCAAAAGCATATTTTACAACCTTCATTAAAAACCAAATATGATATCAAATATAATTAATCATTTGTGTGCTTAAAGTTATTAGTTTTAAATTTTAACAAACACTTAAAAAATGACATATGATGTAAGATGTAAATGAGAATAATTAATTGCATTTAGAACTAACTGTATGATCCTCAAAAACATCAATATAAAGGAAAACAAAAATCAAGAACAATCTTGTTTATCTTGAGACTTACTTTCAGTATCCAGATTCTCTTACATAAATTCTTTAATTATTTTGCGATAAGGACAAGAAAAATTGATCTTGATTTTACTTTTTATTTCTAGGAATAAAGTGAAATATAGTTAATGTTATTAAAAAAACACATAACGAAGATATTTAGAGAATATATTTTTTCTCGAAATTTGCATAATGAAATGTCTCCAATTATTTTTTTGTAATTTACTATCGTTCAGTGTTTGGATAAAGTAATTAGTTGCAGTTCAGGCATTTTTATACATTATTCTAAAAAGAAAAAAATAGCTGATTAGTGTTAGTTATTTTTAGTGCTTCTTTTTTTTTTACATTTGTCACAGTATAATGTGTCAGTTTTTATATTAATAGGGTTTTAAAAGCACTGTACCACCCGTAATGCAATTTTTTTGTTGTAACAGTTCATCCTGTCGAAAAATTGTTAATACAAAAGTTATCGATGATATTGAGAAGATTTATATGTTACATTTAAACCGTATAATGATTGTTTCATTAAATGAATTACATATTACGTTAAAAAATCTAACATTCTGTTCATAGTGGTACCTGCGCTTTTAATAATGCAACCAAATATAAAACTCTTTGAGGATTATCAAAAATTTTCATTACGCCAGGGATGCCTTTTATACCACCTTAGTGTCAGATTAAGCGATGTTATTTTTTCTTCTGCAACCCTTATGTTATTTATGTATTTATTTATTGCTGTAACACTTGGTCCTATCAAAAACTTTATGAAAATAGAAGTTCTTGGTGATATTCAGATGATTTATAATACATTTAAGCGGTTTCGATATCTTAAGAAGTGACGAAGTTAAGAATTTTTCGCTTATCAAATCCATATTTGCTTCACTCCTTGAGATCATTTTAATGATATCAAAAATTTTCCATAATAGACTTTGTGACATTTTCCCTAAAGTGATAATAACTTTCAACTGATTCGATATGCATTATAATTAAGAAATCATGGCTTTTTCATTTTTCACATAAAACCTTTTCATTTCCACCCCCTTGGCCCGATTTTGCCCATTAACGAACCTGGCCGAAATTTACCTTGATTTTATGTATCATTTTGAAAGAAGTATTTATAGAATTATTGAGAGTGCATTAAAAATCAGTGCAGTATCGTGTGCATTAAAAATAGATATAGATAAACAGATAGATAATGTTTTGAGAGTGTTTTGGGGGTTCTACAGTTCATGTTCAACGTGCATCTGTAAACTTTTTTTTTTTTTTTTTAAGAAATTACAACACAAAAAAGAATGTAATACATAGCATTTCTTACGAAATCAATTTAAAAATCAGGTCAAAAAGTAAGAACAGGCTAATTTCTGTAATGAATTCTAATACTAGCATTAGAATTTAGCATTAGAACAAACGATTGAGACATGCCGAGTACTATAGTGCAAATATGAAGACTGATCTGTTTATGCTTATTGTGATTATATTTAAACTGAGAAAACATCATGTCAAAAGCATATTTTACAACCTTCATTAAAAACCAAAGATAATATCTAATATAATTAGTCATTTGTGTGCTTAAAGTTATTAGTTTTAAATTTTAACAAACTCTTAAAAAATGACATATGATGTAAGATGTAAACGAGAATAATTAATTGCATTTAGAACTAATCGTATGATCCCACAAAAACATCATTATAAAGGAAAACAAAAATCAAGAACAATCTTGTTTATCTTGAGACTTACTTTCAGTATCCACATTCTCTTACATAAATTCTTTAATTATTTTGCAATGAGGACAAGAAAAATTGATCTCGATTTTACTTTTTATTTCTAGGAATAAATAAAAATATAGCTAATGTTATTAAAAATTAAAAAAAAAACATAATGAAGATATTTAGAGAACATATTTTTTCTCGAAATTTGCATAATGAAATGTCTCCGATTATTTTTTTGTAATTTACTATCGTTCAGTGTTTGGATAAACTAATTACTTGCAGTGCAGACATTTTTGTACATTATTCTAAAAAGAAAAATAGCTGATTAATGTTAGTTATTTTTAGTGGTGCTTTTTGTTTGCATTTTTCATAGTATAATGTGTCCATTTTTATATTAATAGTGCTTTAAAAGTAAGATATACCTATAGATTGTTAGTTTATTTCAAAAGATAATTAATTGAAGAAACAACACAAATTAAAATCGGAAAAAATGTAATATCTTCTTTATTAAAATTATTCTATTTAACATTAACAGTAAAATAAACTCAGTCAAACAAAAAATGAATGTAATTGTAATGCATGCTGTATACCAGTAAAGTCATTTATGTTTTTTCTGACAGTTTTCATTACAAGAAAAAAATCCCCTCTTTTTTATTCAAATTGAAGTTTTAATTTATCAAAATTAAATATAAATTTTACAGCATTATAATAGCGAGAATGAGTTTTGACATCTCTCCAGAAATAAAACGTTAATCACTTCAAAACAAAGAAAAAAAGTATATTTAGTTTTTAGAAAAGAAATTGATCAAAACTGTTGGTCTATAATAATGCAAATATAAACGTGTGTTTTTTAGTGTTTTTAATGTTTTGGAGATTTTAATATTTTTCTATTCATAATTTAGACAACATATAATTAACAGTAGTTCTTAATAAGTGAAATGTTTTGATCCATTTTTATTGCAACATTCAATCATAATCACGTAAATGATGCTCCACATGGTATATACAGGGTGTCCAAAACTAATGGTCCTTATTTTAAAATTGTCTACAGACGATCAATTCAGAGTGTTGTGAAATTTTTTGAAGGACATAAAAACCGTGTAAAATTTTGTTTGAGTAAAAAAAAAAAAAAAAAAAAAAAAAAAAAAAAAAAATCAAATTGCGTCGCGAGAGAATGCTATTTAGCTTTTACATATTTAGCATACATTTACGATTATTTACAAATTTTATTACAGGCAAGTAGTTTCCACATAATGGTCATCATTTTCAGATACCGTTTGGAAGACAGCTTGTTCCATAGTTGACCCCATATGTTCTTGGAAATACTAAGATTATGTTTTGAAATACTGTCTTTTAGAACAGGTAAAGTTAATTAATAAAATTTCTAAGCTACCGTAAGGAATGCTAAATGTGCCAGTCAAAAAAAAAAAAAAAAAAAAATCGCATTTCTTATGTTTTTGACATATATATATCAATTTCACTTGTTTGTGCACAATAATTTGTCTGTGGGCAATTTTAAAGTGGAGTCGCTTAGTTATGGACACTCCGTACATAGCAACGCCCAAATATTCTCCCGTTAAAAAATAATTTAACCTGTCCCGGTTTTAATATGCTTCTAGTCAGATAATTAATTTGATATATCTTTGATGTACTAATTTTATATTTTTACACGAAATTTATATGGTTATGTTTTAAAATAAAGTTTCTGATTCAAAAATTTTCTAACTTAGATTGAATTAACCTGCATTTTACGGAAGAATACTGGAAGATTAGCTAGTACGCATTATATGGGGGCAATTCTAATAAAAAAATAAAATAAAGTAAAAGCGTAAAAAAAATAATTATTGTATTTTTTTTTTCAATAGAATCATTATGTTTTCATGTACACGTATTTTATTTTATTTTTTCATTTGTTTGTTATATATTTGCTATATCACAATCAAACTGATTATAAAAGTTATCATACGAATTGAATACTTCCAACTGGGTGAAAAAAATGTCCAAGCTTAAATGTTTAGTTTACAGGATTCTACCGTTTACTCTGTCTTTTAAGATATCTGGGCGAACAACCGGTAAACATATTTCACTCATATTACTTTATTGGTAATAACTTCTGGTCTGTCATTTGTGCATAAAAACAGAATAAACCACAGGAAAAGGAATCCCATGTGAACAATTGGCATGTAGATAAACTGTTATCTCAACACAATATGATTGGTAAAGTTATTATGCGAATTAAATACTTGCAAATTTTTTATAAAATTATCTGAGAGAATTGTACTCACCAACGTCAATCAAGGTTGCGTAAAAGGTAGAGCATTGGTTCTGTAAGCCAAAAACTTGTGTTTGATTCAGTGTTTCGGCATTTCTTTGCCCAGATGGAGATATACAATTCGTATGATAAATATCTCAATCCGTTTGATTGTATTAAAAAGTTTAATACTAATAAGTTTAGAAATACTAATAGTTAATCTACTTTACTTCGTTTATAGGGATTTCCTTTACATGCGGTTTATTCTGTTAAGCTGTTTATATGACAGACCAGATGTTATTAACAAAAAGGTTATCTGAACGAAATATGTTCGTCGGTTGTCACCCGAGGTAGCTTAAATGTAAAGCTTTGGCTCTGTAAGCGAAGGATCTGGGTTCGATTCCCGGCTTGGGCCTTTTTTTTCTTAGTTGGAAATATTCAATTTGTTTTATACATTCATTAATATTTTATTATGGTTCGCACTGAAAATTATTTTAATTTTATTTAAGAATGTTAAAGAAATTTTATAATTAAAATGTTTCTCTTGCAATAGAACAATAATTCATAAGTCTTTTAGTCGAATCTTGTTATTGCAAAAAACATAGTTAATACAACTGTAGTGTATATACAAAAGCCTCTTACTTTGGATAAAGACATCAGATGCTTTGTTGTGACAAAGAAAAAGTAGAAGAGCTTACATGTTTCGATTTTATTTGCCCGTGAAATCATTAACCAGTTAAATATGAAATCATTAACCAGTTAACAATAAATTAACAATATGGAATAAACACTACTTTTTTTTTCAACTAAAATATTCGTAATATTAAATCTAACATTATAGCTTTTTAAATAATATGAAGTTGCATTAAAAAAAATTAGTGGTGTCAAAAAGCTTTAAGAAATGCATCAAGCTTACTCTTCTTTCCCGTACGATGTAAGGACGAATCAGTTAAGCCATTAATCATATTATTTACTAAATGGACGTCTTGGCAACCAGTTTGGTCTCCTTTAAATGTATGCTAAGCAAAGTATCATATTAATTTTATTCAAATTCAAGTTACTTTCTCAATTTTTCGCAAACCCAAAGATTCTTTTTGAAATATCGGGAGCTCTTGTGGAGCGTAGTTGACTTATCGTCATAAATTTAGTTATCTGGGATATTCGCTTTTCCGGGATTTCCCAACCATCCGGATAATCGAGTGTTACTGTAAATAAACACACAGGATCTTGCTTAAAATATAATGTTTCAAAACTTTGCAGCACCACAATCTTTTAGGTCCATAATCATTTAGCTCTATAATTTTCTAGCTCTTTTTCTAGACCAATAATTAATAACTGAAAAAAATTGAACAATATTATTGTCCATGCCCCCTAAAGAAGATCCCACACAAATCCCTCTATGACGTAATGTGCAGTTGGAGTTTTTAAGCCATTTATAACGACTGAGATAGAAGAACTTCACTTTCTCTGTCACATTTCCAATAGCTGAAATACAACGGTTGGTGCAACTAATCGGACAGGGCATTTAATTTAGATTTACCGATTAGAAAATAAAATTCTCATCTTTATTTGTATTTTTTTTAATTGGTCAAAAAACTGTGTAAATATGCATTTTAAATAAATCGACGCTCTATTTAACGACCGTTTCCTAATATTGACCGATGTAAAATGGTCCAAAATATATCCCCTTTATACTATGTTATAGTTACGAGGAATGTAGCGATTGGTCAGCAGCTTATTTTTCAATACAGCAGCTGTGCCCCACCAGTGGCTGAGTTTATGCTCTTGGACCTGGTAAACGGGAGGTGCTGGGTTCGAGCCCAATTCTGCCCATCGGTCTAACCGTTCGGGGTTTTCTTCAAACCTTGGGAAATCTTGTGTATATACGGTCTAAGTTGCCTTAGAAAGACTCCCACGGAGGGCCTTCCCTCTAGGGCCTATATCCCTCGTGCTGTAATAAATAACACCAACATCAATACATTAGCCGAACTGACCTTTCTTCCGGATTTTTTTCCAAGAAAAAGTTTTCAATTTCTTCCAGCAAGGAGTATTTTCCAAATTCATAATTAAGATCTAAAGGTAGCATGAAGAATAGATTTTCTACACGGCTAAAATTTAGTAATGATTTGCTTGAACCTCATTCTCGTTGAGTATAAGTTTATGCGAGCATGAAATACGCTTCTCCAGTTTCTTAGATGTGTGCATTTCTCCAAGCTGAACGTTGCAAAAAACGAAATGTAATTTCAATGTATGCAAAATTAAAAGTTTTGACAGCGGTTAGTTAAAAATTTATGCTTTAATCTAAAATTGTCAAAACATTTATCATGCCAAAAAGCACTTTATTTACGATTATTCAAAAGTTTATTATAATATTGTATTATAGAATTCTCTTTGAAACATTGATTTCCTACACCTGATTAGAGTACATTAATTTTTTTCTTTCACTTTCATTAGAGCAACCTCCCATTATACCGACTTTTTCTCTTTTGCATGCGAAAAATTGTTATAACGACCGTCGACTGTCATATTGACAGTAAAACATTTAACTTTTATTAAGTTTACAAAATTCAGAATTCAGTCAGTCCTTATGATTTTCAGTTTATATTTTTACAGTCTTTAAAAACAAATATAGTTGAAGTTCAGAAATTCTAGATATATAATCTATATATATATTGCGACTTAAAGCTCTGTTGAAATGCGCAATCTCTTATAACTTTTTTGTTATTTTATTAAACGGTAGTCTAGTTATTTCACTAAAAGTGATTTTTTTCTTTTCTTCTATGACTAAATATCAATGATTTTTTCCTCGTGAAATATGGGTTTTAAATTTAAAAAAAAGCATTTCTTGTGAATATTTGAAATAGTTTTATGAAATGATATTTTGTTTCTAGATGTGTTTTCAGTCAAATAATCCATGAATTTTTCTAACAATGAAAATGTGTAATTAATGCCGACACTTTTTGCATTCTTCAAAGAAGAGAAAAACGTCGCTTTTTCGCCTCGCAGATTGCAATTCTTTTGCGCAATAAATTACATAAGACATTTTGTTGTTTTACTTGAGTGGGTTAATTTGAATGCGGAGTTTTCAAATGAAAGAAATTTACTTTTTATGAGAAAAGTTAATCGCATTTCGAAAGTTTTTATTTTAGTTTCACAAATAGTCTTTCATAAACGAATTAAATTTTTTTCTTCTTAATTTAAGCTATCATATTTATTAATACCAGCAGAAATTTAAAGAGTTGAATGATATAGAATTAAACTTAGACCTTTCTTTTATTTAACATGAAAAAAGCACTTCATTCGAAAATTTGTAACAATATATTATAGAATTCTCTTTGATAAATTAACTTTCCCGTACCTGAATAGATTATATTTTTTTTTTTAGTTCATTTTCGTTAGAGCAAACTTCTATCATACTGTCCTTTCCTTTTGCACGCGAAAAATCGTTATAACGAGCTTTCATTTCAATATTGCCCCCTCCCCCCCCCCAAAAAAAAACTTGTGTTATGTTTAACCCTTAGCGCTCTGCACGTTTTTGTACATTATGAAGGATGGCTACTTAGCGGAGCCAACGGAGTGCTAAGAGTTAAAATATTCAGAATTCGGTCAGTTCTTATAAATTTGTGATTATATTATTTACAGCTTATAAAATTAACTCCGAATTTTAAAAATAACGTTTGAATTCAGTAATTCTAGATACAGTAATCTTTTTTTACCCGCACTTGGTACTTAATGCTCATTTAGAATGCATATTCTCGTAAAATATTTTCACTCTTTTGTTAAACTGTAATCTAGTTATTCCATTGAAAGTGATTTTTTTTTCTTTCATTTTGTTACTAAATATCAATGATTTTTTCCTCGTGAAATGTGTGTTTTAAATAGAAAAAGCATTTGTTGTGAATGTTTGAAATAGTTTTATGATATAATATTTTCTTTCTAGATGTATTTTTAGTCAAATAATCCAAGATTTTTTTCTGACAATGAAAATGTGTAATCAAGGCCAACACTTTTTGCATTCTTTAAAATAAAAGAAAAAAATCCCTTTTCTGCTTCACAGATTGCAACTCTTTTGCGCAATAAATTAGGTAAATCATTTTGCTGTTTCACTTCGGTAAGTTGATTTGAATGCGGATTTTTTAAATGAATGAATTTTACTTTTTATGGGAAAACGTTAACCAGATTTCGAAAGTTTTTATTTCAGATTCACATATAGTTCAGCATAAACGAATTAATTTTTTTCTTTTTAGTTTAAGCTATTATATTTATTTATACCAGCAAAAATTTAAAGAGTTGAATGATACAGAAATAAACTTAGATCTTTATTTTAATCTCATTTATCATGCCAAAATGCACTTTATTTACGATTATTTGAAAATTTTAATAATATTATAGTATAGAATTCTCTTTGAAAAAATAATTTTCCTGGACCTCATTAGAGTACATTTTTTTAAGTTCAGTTTCGTTAGAGCGATCTATCATTTTACCGCCTTTTTCGTTTGCACGCGAAAAGTCGTTATAACCAGCGTTGACTTCAGCATTGACAATAAAAATTCAAACTTGCATTGTGTTTACAAAAATTCAGAACTCGGTCAGTCCCTATAATTTTAAGTTTATATTATTACGAGCTTTTAAAACTAAATCGGCATTTTGAAAAAAAAATGGAATTTACAAATTCTAGATACAATAGTTTTTTTTTTTTTTTTTTTTTTTTTTTTTTTTTTTTTTTAACGTGCACTTTTGACTTAAGGCTCAGTTAAAATGCACATTCTCTTAAAACTTTTCTATTCTTTTGTTAAACAGTAATCTAGTTATTCTATTAAAAGTGATTTTTCCCCCTTTCCTTCTGTTACTAAATATCAATAATTTTTTCCTCGTGAAATGTGGATTTTAAATAAAAATGCATTTTTGACAATATTCGAAATAGTGTTGTGAAATAATATTTTGTATCTAGATTTATTTTCAGTCAAATAATCCAAGAATTTTTCAAACAATGAAAATGTGTAATAAAGGCCGATACTTTTTGAAATCTTCAAAGAAAAGAAAAACATCTCTTTTCCACCTGGCAAGATTGGAATTCTTTTGCGCAATAAATTAGATAAATTACTTTGCTGTTTCACTTATTGGATTAATTTGAATGCAGACTTTTTAAATGAACGAATTTTACTTTTTATAGGAAAAAGTTAATCGCATTTCGAAAGTTTTTATTTCAGTTTCACAAATAGTCTTCCACAAATGAATTATTTTTTTCTACTTAGTTTAAGCTATCATAAAAAAAATCTTAACAACTAAAATCTTTTATTTTGTATTTATAAGTTATTGTGTTTTGTTTTCTTTCTTTACTTATTTATTTCAGGCCATATACATAAAACGTTAAGTATATATGGATTAATTCTGCCATTCATAAGGGGGGGGGGGGGGGTAAAAAATCCACGGAATTTCGTTGTATTTTAATTACCATAAAATATGTACAAATTTACTTAATAGCCATCAAAGATTGCTCCGTCAGAAAACACATACTTGCTCCACCATTACTGCTATTGCTGGAAATAACGGGGAAAATCTTGTTTTTGGATCTCCCCAAATTCAGCAGTCGTTTTAAATTTGGGGTCTTCTACGGTAATGGTGTTTGAAAACTATTCGTAAACGTTCTATTTTCTTTAAAGAATAAACTGTTTTTAAAAATGGCAAAAGCTTTTACTAAATGTCAATTATCACATTTTTCCCTTATCAGAAAATGAAACATTTCACTTTTCTTTCGGAAGGGAAAAGAAAAAAGGATATTCCAGTTTCTCACGGAGAAAAATATAGTAAGAGGAAAGAGAAATAAGATTTTACATATTCCGACAGGTAAGTAGTGTGATCATCGACATTGTTTATTTGAATTTTTTTTTTCATTTTATTTTCAAAAAAATATCAAGAAACCTCACTTCTTTTTCTTTTCCATGTTCTTGTACATATGTTCAACTTCGTGATATATTTTGTTTTATTCAACTGTGACGCTTTTTTAAATAACACTAATTTAAATATTGCAGATTTTTAAAATATGGAATATTTAACAGATTATACCTTCTAACAGCAACAATATCTCGTTGCAGTACCATATTATTTAACCTGTCTTAGTTGTATTCTTTCATATTCTATAAGAAAAAGTTTGAGGTACTATTGCTTAAATAAGATATTAAGTGCGGAAAATTGACAAAAAGGTCAATTTGATTGTATTTTGTGGCAACGTAACAATGTAAAGTAACAATGGCTCGTGGAAACCAATAAATTTTAATAAACAGGTAGTGTAATACTGATAGTTTATGCCAAAAGAATTTCGGGATGTTATTGCTTGCGAAAGATACAGTACTAGCATTTCGTTTTTTATGAAACATACATAGCATTTCACTTTTCATGAAAAATGACGACCTTGAACTTTATTTCTAAATGTAAAAGGAAATTTTTTCATGGCTTCAAAATTGCACATTGTTCATTAAATATGATTTTCTTCAACATAAAAAAATATCAATACAATTAAAAAATACAACTATCAAAATATAAATTTTAAGTCTGAATTTCAAAATAATGGCTCTTAACCGACACTATATGGTATTACCAGAAAACGTAAATTAAATGAAAATGAAAATATTATACCTTTTATTTATTTATTTTATTTTTGATTAATAAAAATGGATTTTAAAGCATTTTTTGTCTTTTTGTAGAAAATGTTTGATATCTGAAAGTAGAAATTAAATAAAAATGGAAAGAGTATATCTATTATTTTTTCATTATTCAAAATAGATTTTAAAGTATTTTTAAAATTTAAATTTATCATATACTCATTGTAGTATCTGAAAACATAAATTAAATAAAGATGACAACATGGTATTTTTTATTTTTTAAATACTAAAAACGTATTTTAAAGCACTTTTTAAAATTTGTTTTTAGCAGACACAGTATGGTATTATATGAAAACTTAAATAAATATAAAACTTAAATAAATATGAAATTAAATAAAAATGCAATCATTATATCTTTAATTTTATTACTAAAAATAGATTTTAAAGCATTTTTGTACTTGGTTTTAGCAAATACTGTATAATAGCATCTGAAATCATAAATTAATTAAATTAAAAATAGATTTTAAAGTATTTTTTAAAATTTGTTTATAGCAGAAAATGTATGGTAGAATTTGAAAACATAAGTTGAATAAGAATGAAAACAGTTTTCATGCGAGAAATTTGTGCCAAATTTCTCGCTTGAAAATATATACAAACAGAAATAATTAGAAACAAAAATTAAAAAACAACTCATATAAATTATTTTGTGTTTTGAATTTCGATAAAATTTCATAAATATACTATATTCAGATGTCATCGAGTACTTGGAAAATCACTAATTAGATGCCATCTGAATACAGCTTTTTCTCAATTAAACAGGAATAAATAAATACCCAATTAATTAATTAATTAATTAATTAATTAACCAAAACTTCTCATTTCCGATATTTATGAAGATTTCTTTTTTATTATCGATATTTGAAATCCACTAACTAAAGACTGATTCTTTTTCAAATATTTATCACATCTAAAAGCCTTTACGAGATTTTTCCGTTTTATCAAAACAAATTACATTGGATTTGGACAGAAATATTTTTAACGGAATTTTATTTTAAGAAATATTTGAGATAAAAATGTAAGAAAGTTATTTGGCACTAAACTGCAAATGGAAATATTTTGTGAGTTTTCTAAGAATTTTCAAGAAAATACAGAAAAAAACATCTATGCTTACAGATTTCAGATAGATAACTAACTAAAATTAGTGTTATGAAAATTTAGATGTCGGTAACAACAAATCAAACGTGTCGAAAAAAAATCATCTACAAAAATAAAATTAAATATTATTATTTTTGACAAATTACAAATTACATTGGATTTGGACAAAATAATTTTAATGGAATTTGTTTTTAATAAATATTTAAGATAAAAATTTAAGCGAGATATTTTTGCATTGAACTGCGAATGGAAATTTTTATGAGTTTTCTAAAAATTTTCAGGAAAATAGAGGAAACACATCTATACTCACAGATTTCATAAAGAAAACTAACTATAATCAATGTTATACAAATACAGATGTTAGTAACAACCAACCAAAGGTATTAAAAAAATAAAACATCATCATCAACAACAATAATAAATATTTTTATTTGTGACATTTAAAATGATGTCAAACAAACCGAGTTTTTTAAACCATGTGTTACACATCCAAAACAACAAAGAAAAGGAAGGAAGGGAAGAAAAATATGTTGAAGTTACTAGTAAAAATGTCTTGAATTAATTGTAAGATTTTCTTACTTGTAATGTAATTTCTTTCGATTTAGTAAGTAAATAAGTCACATTATTCTTAAGTTCAAGAAGTACCTTTTCATGAATAATTGATATTTTCTTTTCACTGAAAAACAGTGTTCTCGCTAACATTTGACCAACATTAGTAATTTGACTAATTAAAAATAAAAAATTCGTCAAATGAAAAATGTATTAGCAAAATAGATTTGCCGTGTAGCATTAAAAAAATAATCTTTAACCCTTTAATGTACCCTCCTTCTTTCAATATATTCTGAAATAATATATGTTTTTATAACTGCGACAACGATTGTTATTAATCTAACTTCAACTATCTGCTACAAATATGTTAAAAAAATGTTTATATGAATATGTATGAAAACGAAAAAGAAAAGAAAGAAAGGCAAAAATTATGCACTAGCAATTTGGCTAATCAATTCGCTTGTTTACTCACCAAATGCAGAATTTAGTCGCAATTTGGCGCAATGGCGAGCGACAGCGAGAGCTCTGCTGAAAAAAAAAATTTAAACGCTCATTTTACTTGTATCATTAAATCGAAAACACGACTACGACACCGACGTTCACTCACATAGGTTTTACTGTAACATTTTATATTCATTTATTATGTGTAACAAAATTTTTACCATGTGTTTATGTATACTTTATTTCATGTCTTGGACAAAACTGTGCAATAACTTCACACAAGTTAGAAGTGGCTAAGCTTTTTAGCACTCCAAAAAATTGTACTTTTCAGCTAAAAGCTCATTCATTCTTAAAGTACTCGAGCGATTTTGATACCTTTTTTACCTGATTTTTTTTTTTTTTTTTTTTTTTTTTTTTTTTTTTTTTTTTTGGTGTAGGGTATAAATATAAGATCATATATAACCGATAGTTGTAAAATATTTTAATTGGTTTCAGAAAAAGAACTAAATAAGGGAAAATATTTGAAAAAAAAAGCCATTGATCCAAAATAAAAAAGTTTTAGTTGCGTAAAAAGAACCGTTTCCTATAAATCTTTAACATAATTGCATGAATATGATTCTCAAATTTCATCAAAATCAGTTGGATAATTTCCGAGGAAACAGGTCTGAATGCTCGCATACATTCCATAGGATTGCCCTCAGTCTTGTCTTCCCTTAAGGCTTCTGTTCCTGCAAGCGAAGACACTCGCGAGCTGATGCTATTCGCATAATAAGGGTATTTTCTAATAAATCCTTTGCGGGTAAACTGAGTTTTAAACCACTCCTTGGCGGAGTTTTTTCTGCTGCGCGATAATTACGCCATGCCTTGTTTCCTTTACTTTTAGCTATCGCTCTTCTCGGCAACCCTCGGAGCGAAGAAGTTTTCTTTTCTTCTCCGTTAGCGAGAGCTTGCGCATGCTCTGTTCGTTCTTTCTTTTCTAGCTTTCTTATTGGATGAGAGAGGAGAAACTTAAGAATTTTAATTCTGGCGCTTTGAAATTTTTTAAATTTCTGGTGTCGCATTTGACTGTTGGATTACGAAAAGAGTTCATCGGCACTTCTTTAGTCATGTAGATGTTTTGAATCTTAATGTTATGTAATTACATATAAATATAAATGAAAATGACCATTTGCATTCAAACCTTAATATATTTTTTTAGAAAATCTATTATTGATTTCTTTCTTTATTTAAAAAAATGTCTGGTTTTGTTTTTAAAAGAAGATATGTGTACAATTTCTTTGTTTCTTGAACGGAATTGTTTTGAATGTTTAAATATTATATATGTTTTCATGAAAAATATCTCCAGGAGTCAAACTCCGGGAGACAAAACGCAAAATCGCGCCAATGTGGCGATATTTTGAAAACGCGCCAAGAAGGGGGTTAAAACTGAGTCGCGCCATCGTTTGCATTTTGACATTTTTTTTTTAATCGGATATTTGAGCATTTCAATAAACAATTTTATTTTTCAATAGAGGTCCTTCTGTACATCGCTCCTTTTTCCCTTTTCGATTTTGATTGCAAATATATTTTATAAATTTATATTCACTTTCAAAATCGTTTCCGGAAATTATCTAAATCATGTTAATCTAAAAAATATCTACAACCAAAATCGTAAAAGTAAAAGGGAATGATGCAGAGAGAAACCTCAGCTATCCAATACAAATTAAAGAAAAGATAGATAAAATCTGAAAATGCAAACGAGTTTTTAGAAAATAACCTCCCCATTGGTATAGCATTAGTTCGCGAATGTCTTCGCTTGCACGGACAGGATCCTTAAGACTTATGTCTCTGCGGGCGAAGACACTTGCGAGCTAATGCTTAACCACTGAGGAGACTTTTTTTTTTAATATCTCGTTCGCATTTTGACAATTTTAATTTAAGTTTTAATTTTAATTTATTTATTTTATTTTGTAGATGTTACCGTTTATGAGCGAAAATATATAGAATTGCATACATCTAAATGAAATTTCCGCTAATATACTTGTTTGAATTTGCAAATAATGGCTTAAAATGAAATTTCCAAATAATTTTATATGAATAACATTCTCTGTTGTTGATTAAGTAAGTATCCATCAAGAATTTTTTTTTTCACCACAAAATAAAATTTATATGCAGTTTAATTGTATTCTTGTATAAATATGTAACTAAGAAAACAAAGGATTACTATCTGAAATTTTATAATATATTAATTAAAAATTATTAAAGCATTTGCAAAATAATAATAATAACTATATTAATAATAATTTAAAAGTAATTCTATAAATTCTGTTCAATTTATATTTACAGTATCATCATGTATTTAAAGAATATTGAATTTCATAATATTTTTGAATAAACTTTCACCTTATAGAAAATTTAGAAGATGCTTTTATAAAAATTTAAGAAGAACTAAAACTAGTGCCCCTTTTTAAATTTAAAGCTTTAAAAATATTCGACGTATCTCTTCAAAAATATAGTAAAGTTTATACTCCAAAATATAACATAACTAATAAAATCTAATTCCCTTTGTGCTGAAAGAAAGGAAATTCTTACAAATATTTCATCACATATGCATAATAGAATTTATTATATAAAAGCGCCGAAGACACATAGAGTTTTAAAATTGTTTGCAACAGTTTTCGATAAAATGCATTATATTTCTTTCATGTAAATAAAGATTACTTTAAAGGTATATTTTTTGTTTTTTAAAATATAATGGCCTTATAAGTATTGTTTTATTCTGAAATTCGTTAAAAAAAACTGCTTTAATAATTTCATAAAAAAGTTAAAAATAGTTATCATTTTTTTTTATCGATTTACATAATTTATTATGCATTAATAGTGAAAAAAGAAATTTTAATGTTATTATAGATATATATTGCTAAAAATAGTGTAGCCAGAACGTTACACGCCTTTTTAACAATTAAAGTACTTTTAAAATTATTTCGTAAATAACGCCACGAAGTTAAATTTATCCAGTCTTAAAGTTAATTTCTTCCTGTATGTAAAAACGTTTAATGCAATATAAGATTAATTACTAGTAAATAAAAATACGAATTGTAAGTTTCATGGTAGAAGATACTCTTTCGCAAATGTAAAATCTACTTTTATTTTGTACTATTTAGCATTTTCTCTTGAATTGATTTTATTCGTTTTGTACCTGCAAATTAAAAATATCTGACTTTTTAATTTTGCATTATATATATGTTTATGAAAAAACAACTATTTAAAAGTAATAAATACTCATATTATTTGTTTTTTTCCTTTACATCTCGAAAATGCTTTCAGAAGTATTCAGACCCAAATTACTTGCCGAACCGTGTCCTAGACCTATAATTCTAATTGGAAAGTTTCATGAAAGAAGGTGAAAAATTTGACGACGTAAGTTGTTACTGCATCAGGGACCGACTTGTATAAATAGAAAAACAAAATTTTTATACGTCATCTGTGGGGTAAAATTTCCTGTATTTAAAAAAAAAAATTCCTTACCCATTTTTGGATGAAACACCAAATAAACCATCTTTATATTTTTAAAATTCAGAGATATTAAAATTTAAAATACATGACTTACAAGGCATGACTCACAAATCTGACCGACGTGTTTTTTGTATGGAGGATAGAATCATGCAAGATGATGAAAGTATACAGAATTTTGATAAGTAAAACCTATCAAAGGAGAACTATCAATTATGCACGGAAAAATATGCAGCATTTTGGTCATGCTGTTTGAAGAATGTGGTAACTATGTCTAATATATTTATTGTGATATTTGTGCACGTTTTTACCAAAGCTGGTAAAAAACATGAAAAACAAACCGGAAAAAACCGTCTTGACAAAAATGCACATTTGCCACTTTTCGTCAACGTGGCAAAAATACTTATATTTTATTAACAGAGATGTAATAAATATATTTAAAAATATAATAATTTTGACTTTAATAGTACATAACTTTACTTCTTATTTGCTTTAGAATATTGAATGCATCATTATAACAGTAATCTAAGTAATTGTATTTTTGAGTAACTTTTTAAATACTTAGTACTTGAAGTTTTACTTTTTAGTAAAAAACTCACCTGCTTTGGTTTAAATTGCCATAATTATTAAACAATCAATTCTTATCCTTCAGTTAATTTTGTAGTAAAGTCTGAGAGAGAAATAACCCTTAACAATTTTTCGATGCTATGAAAACAGCAGTTATTTGAAATTTTAAAGTAAAAACAGTAAAAACAAAACATTTTGCAAAATAATTCATTCTTATTTCTTATGATCAAATTAATATTGAATTCTGTAGCCTGTACAATAATGATGGAAAAAAGATAAGAAAAATCTTCTAAAATATTAATTGGCCTATATTTTCAAGTAAAACAATCAATTAAGACTATTCTATTAAAACATCCTACTCTCCCTTCTGTCTCATATTAATTTCATCTGGCTCATGTGTTTTTATGCATCCCTTACCGTATTAGGAAATGTTGTAAGAATTTAAAAAAATTATTTCTATAAACTATTTGTGTAAGTTATACCCAGAGCTTCTAATATACATACTATTAAGATTGATTTGACAAATGTTTATGCATTAATTGTCATTAAATATTTATTTGTTTTTAAATATAGGTTTCCTGAATGTAGAAACTGTTGATTTAAAAGCTTTTAATATGTATACATATTATTTTTAAAGACAACATTATTTCATCAAGTTAAGGAAAAAAAGAACAAAAAACTCTCATTGTTTTTACTTTACGTTTCTACCATATAAAGTTGTTTACAAAATTGATTATGTTGTATTTTTTTAATTGTTATTATCAATGAAAATTATTTTAACTAATCAAATTAATATTAGTGAAATATACATAAGTATTCTGATTTAAGACTCAATTATTATATATACTAAGTTATATTATTTTGTTATATTTATTAAATCAAACATTTCTTGCCAGTTTTTGCACATTTTTGCCGTTTTTACTACTATCCTTGCAAAAATACCATTTTGCCAGCAAACTGTCCAACCCTAATTCTGATTGACTCGCATTTCACATAATGTAAGCAGTCTATGTTAAATTTCATTTATGTAGCTTCATTATTGTTTTGAGAGTGAAACATTTTTGTTTTTGTTTTCTTGGAACAAATGTATCGTGACCTTACATTTCTTTTCAAAAATTTTGTTGCTATGTGTAACTATTACCACTTAAGTACTTTCATATCTTCATTGAAACATTCTGCGTACGTACATAAATGTTTTTATCTCTGTTTTGATATATTTTCTGAAAACACTTTATTGAACTTTAAAGGTATTGGCCTATGTCACGAAATTTTAATCAAATTTCTTTAAATTTTCGAGATTGTCGTC
The DNA here is from genome assembly GCA_964019185.1 of Maratus speculifer. Taxonomy (NCBI): domain Eukaryota; kingdom Metazoa; phylum Arthropoda; class Arachnida; order Araneae; family Salticidae; genus Maratus; species Maratus speculifer. The sequence goes on from OZ025294.1 coordinate 349,413,527, forward strand.
ATATCGTATATAGTTCTTTACAGGGGCATGTCAAAAATGTGTACGGACTCACATGCTACTGCACGTCAAAATAAACCATACTGAGACAATTATATTTAAAATGAATTTCGATCAGAGTTCTGCATCAGATCAAATAATCTAATTTTTATTCCATTCGCACTTTTATTCTACATTTTTATTTCAATTCCGGTCTTTTATGAGCGTTTTTTATATAAAAAATAAAACTGATGATCGGGATACAATTAATGAGCATTGTTTTTCCTAATTACAGAAATGTTTTTAAAAATTTATTCAACCCTGAATACACTGTTAAAAATAAAGGTGACAAACCGGTTGCATTTGGCGCCCAGGGGTGAAAAGGTGTTACTATTTGACACCCGCGGGCTTGAAAATGTATTTGGGGTGCCATTGAGTGTTTCTCGCTAATTAGGATGCCGCGCAATGCATACTGTTGGACAATTTTCACCCCTTAGTCATTTGCGCATGCTCTGTTACATGTATCCTTGCCCTTCAACTCGCTATCACTGGTGGATCAACACAGCAATTTTTTCCTATGATGATTATCACCGCTATACGCTATCCCAATTTCGTTTAGAACTTCGCTCGGCTAACTTTTGGCGAGCTTTATTATATAAAGCAACTTTTGAATTTCTGGACATTTGAACATTTCAGCGAGGCTTTGATGGTGAGCTTGATGGCCGAGTGGTTAGAGTGCTGAGCTTGTAATCAGACGTTCTGGGTTCGAATCCAACGAGGGCCAAAAGTCGGTTTGTATATTTTTTATTTTTTATTATTGAGCACTCTGGATTAACGGTGCCATCTTTTCACCCCAATTAAAGGTGCCATTTTGGCTCCTTTAGGGGTGTCACCAGTGAGACAAGCCTTTCACCCTTAAAAGGTGCAATGTGTCACCATTAGTTTTAACAGTGTAGCTTTATTCCTGGATACGGTTCAGTTTCGAGATCAAATCGAGTTCGTCGGGTTCAAGTCGGTTTTCAGATGCATTTCAAATAGAAGTCGATGTATTTCTTCTGATAGTTTCGATTTGGCATAACCTATCCAGTATAGGATTCAAATTTGAAAGGTGTCCACGTGTTTGAAATAATAACAGTGAAAAAAGAGAGTAACACAGCCTTTAAGTTGGTTTTAATTGTTTTGAAAATTATTTTTTATTAATATATAAAAAATAACAAAGTTAAAAACCATGAAAAAAATCCGATTTGAAAAACAAGTATTATCAGATTCATGTTATTTAAATAATTTAAACGATTATACAAAAACTATATCAGTACTAAAATACAAAAATAGTCTATAAAGGTAGAATACGTACCTTACAGGAAACCAAATGTATGATTCTTAAAAATTTTAGACTATAATTTCAGAAAATTTTGAAGGAAAAAATATCAGTAATTCAAGAAATATAAAGTGAAGAAGTACGAAATACAATAAAAGAGACATTTATCAAAGCTTAAATACTTCAAATTCGGATATTTTACGAACGAAATATTAGCTGAAAGTTTTGAAAAAGTATTGAACATATTCCCAGATGTTGTACTCTAAAATAGCTTGTAAGAAAAAATATTACAGCAGAAAAACTTGAAGGTATTTTTCATTGGCTGAAGAATGGATCTATAAAAGATTTTGAGGACAGAGATTTTCAGATATGTTCTACAATTTTTTTGAACTTTGCTACTTTCTGAAAGAGATTTCATCTGGAAAATACAGATTTTTAGGAAATGATGCGATAGTATTTTAAAAAGGATTGAAAAACAATTGTAGATTTTTTCTAATGTTTTTTTTTTTTTTTTTTTTTTTTTTTTTTTTTGGTAATTCTTGTTTAATTTTATGCATATTAAAGAAGAAATTGCATTTATTTCATTTTTTAGTTTGGAGTTACAATTTTTTGAATATGAAATTACCGTCGTTGTTTGATAAAAATCCATTCCAGCGCCATTTGTCTTACTATGTTTGAACGAACCCTTACACTTTGCTTGTATGTTATGTGTATACGTTGTGGCAAATTGTATTGCATATATAAATAAATTCTTAATTATGAAAATGATTTCAAAATTTATGAAACTCTTTGAGGCAGCGTTTATATTTAATCAAAATAAACAACTTAAAATTACGCATAAAGGGACTTCAAATACATGAGGAAATCTGAGGACATGATAATTGCGATATTTGGAATGTCTGGGATTCTGAGCAATCTGCCAGAAAAACGACTACGCCGCGACAAGATCAAAAGAAGATAGAGGGATTTCCAAGGAATGCCGAAAAAAAAATCTAACCACCTAACTGAAAAATTTGTTTAGAAGTTTGCTGAAAAGTTTTTTTTTAGTTTGGACGGATCAAGTATCGTGGTGCAAGAAGATAATGGCACTAATCATTGCAGTAGATCAATAAAGTGACCATTGCTGCTTCATAAGAAATCGATTCAGTACGGTTTCTCTTAATATGTTTGAATTACAAATTAGTACTATTATACGCAGTGTTTATTTTGTTATTTAAATAATGCAATCGATTATGCAAAAACTATATCAATAGTAAAATATAAAAATATAAATTAGTCTGTAAAAGTAGAATATATACTTTACAGTAATCTAAATATATATTTCTTAAAATTTTTAGACTATAATTTTAGAAAATGTTTCAGAAAAAATATCAACAATTCAAGAAATATAGAATGAAGAGGTACGAAATGGAATAAAAGACACATTTATCAAAGCTTAAACACTTCAGATTCGGATCTTTTATGGCCGTAATATTAGTTGAAAGTTTTGAAAAAGTATTGAACATATTCTCGGATGTTGTACTCTAAAGTAGCTTGTAAGAAAAAATATTACAGAAGAAAAGCGCATTTTCAAAGAATGGAGCTATAAAAGATTTTGAGGACAGAGATCTTCAGATATGTTCTACAATCTTTTTTTAACTTTGCTAATTTCTGAAAGGGATTTCGTCTGGAAAATACAGATTTTCAGTAAAGGATCAGATAATGTTTTAAAAAGGATTGTGAAGCGACTGTAGGTTTTTTCTATTTCTTTAGTGGTACTTATTTAATTTAGTACATATTAAAGAAAGAATAGCATTTCTTTCATTTCTCAATTTAAATTTATATTTTGTTGCAGATGAAAGTAACATCGTTGTTTGATAGGAAAAAAAACCTTAGCGTCATTTGTTTTAATATGTTTTATCCTTATTCCGTGATTTTATGCTCTTTTTTTACGTTGTGGCAAATTGTATTGCATAAATAATTTAATTCATAATTATGACAATGATTTCAAAATTTATGAAATGGTTCCAGGCAATATTTATACTTAATCACGCCAAAGAACTTAACATTACCTATGAGGTGACTGAAAATATATTCGAAAGTCTGGAGAGCTCATTAAGATATAATAATATCGATATTTGAAATCTAGGAATTTGGACAATGTGTTGAAGAAACGACTACATCGATCAAAATAAGATACAGTTATCTCCGAGAAACGCCGAGAAAATGCAAACCATCTAGCCGAAAAATTTGCTTAAATCTGATGAAAAGATTTTTTTTAGTTCTGACAGTTCAAGCGTAGTGCTGCAAAAGATAATGGCACTAATCATTTCAATAGAACGCATAAGGAACCAATTTAACACTGTTTCTCTTAATATGTTTTAATTATTAATCCGTTCTATTATACACAGAGTTTACATTGTCTCAAATTTTATTGTAGATATCAGTAAATTAAATAATGTAATCCATATTATTTTAGTAATACAATCGATTATGCAAAAACTATATCGGTACTAAAATGCAAAAATATAAAATAGTCTATAAAAGCAGAATAAATAGGTTACAAGAATCTAAATGTATAATCATACAAAATATGTAATATAGTTTTTAATGTATAATCATTAAAAATTTTAAACTATAATTTCAGAAAAATTTTTCTTACGAAATGTTAATAATTTAAAGAATATAAAATGGAGAATACGAAATGCAATAAAAGACCATTTATCAAAGCTTAAACATTTCAGATTCGGATCTTTGACGAACGTAATATTAGCTGAAAGTTTTGAAAAAAGTATTGAACATATTCCCAGATATTGTATTCTAAAGTAGCTTGTAAGAAAAAATATTACCGAAGAAAAACTTGAAGGCATTTCCAAAGAATAGAACTATAAAAGATTTGAGGACAAAGATTTTCAGATGCGTTCTACAATCTTTTGAACTTTGCTACTTTCTGAAAGAGATTTGATCTGGAAAATACAAACTTTTAAGATATGATAGAATTATGTTTTAAAAAGATTCGAAAAGCGACTGTAAATTTTTTCCATTTCTTTAGTGATTTTTAGTTAATTTAGTAGATATTAAAGAAGGAATTGCATTTATTTCATTTCTCAATTTGAATTTTCATTTTGTTGAGGATGAAATAAACGTCGTTGTTTGATTAAAAAAAAAAACACCTTAGCGCCATCTGTTTTAATATGTTTTAATCCTTATTCCGTGATTTTATACTCTGTGTTTACGCTGTGGCAAATTGTATCGCATTAGTAAATTAATTCATAATTATGCCAATGATTTCAAAATTTATAAATGATTCCAGGCAGCGTTTACAGTTAATCACGCCGGAGTACTTTAAATTAAGTATGAGGTGATTCCGAATATATTTGGAAGTCTGGGGAGCTTATTAAAATATGATAATAGCGATATTTGAAATTTGGGAATGTGGGAAATCTGCCGGAGAAATAACTACACCGTGACAAGATAAAAAGAAGATATAGCGATTGCCAAAGAATGTCATGAAAATGCAAACCACCTAATTGAAAAATCTTCTTAAACCTACTAAATTTTTTTCTATTTTTTTTTTAGTTTTGACAGATTAAGCGTGATGCTTCAAAAAGATAATGACACTTATTCATTGCAGTAGAACAATAAAGAGACCATTGTTACTTCAAAAATAGCTATTCAGCATTGCTTCTCTTAATACGCTTTAATTACTAATCTGTACTATTTATTCTACACAATGTTTACTTTATCTGCAAATCGTATTTTAGATATCAAGTAACTATAAAATTTTATTTGTAATATAGATATCAATTGATTAAATAATGTAATTGATTATGCAAAAATTATAAGTTCTAAAATACGTACTAAAATACAAAAATATAAAACAGTCTATAAAAGTAGAATACATACGTTACAGAATATATTCCATATGTATACCTTACAGCAGCGGTTCCCAAACTTTCAGTCTCGCGGAGCCTTTTTTGGGAAGAATTTCTAAGGCGGAGCCCCTGAATCCAACTATACTCTGTGGTTTACAAAGTAATGTATTTTATGCCTATGGAGTCGAGAAAAATCTGCTGCATAAAAATCCGAACCTGTAATTTCTAACATTGGACCAAGCAGTGTTGAATTCAGACACTTTACTTCGGAGGAGGGGGGGGGGGGATTACAGAGTTCCGAAAAGGGAAATCGCACTTTTTAACCATTGAAAACCCAAAATCTCAAATTTTCCGGGGGGACATTTCATTGCTCCGGGGGGGCATCCCCCGGCCCATTCCCCTGGATTCAACACTGGAACCAAGTTTCTCAGCCCTTTCCTGATACGGAATCCATACTAGAAATTAAAAAAAAATCTATTACATAACCCTTTAACAGTTTGATTTAATATTACTATTATTGGACATAATAAAATAAAAATAAGGATTAAAATCTTCTCTTTTGTATTGAAATATCTACCTTGTACAATTGAGATATTTCCTTCAAATACAACAAAAATTATAGTTAAAAATTTGTGATTTCTGAATGCACGTAACGAGGAAAACAAACTCTTTTTTTACTGGATTGATGTTCAAACAATATTGTTAACCCTTTTAGGGGCAAAGCACTTCTATACATAAAATACTAAAATTATTGAATGACACCAGAAATTAAAAACAAGTTTATTTCAAAATAGATAAACGCTTTTCTTTATAATAGGTAAACGCTTACATGATACAAAATTCTGGTGTCAATGTGGCATTTCACAATTAAGTGGGATATATTTTATCCCACAGCCCTTCAAGGGGTTAAGGGGTTAATGACATCCATTTTTAAAATAAAAAGTATCCTTTTAAAATTTTCACTGTGAATTCGGTATTAAAAATCAAAATGTGTTTGGATTATGCATTTCATTGGGGCTTACATAAAACTACTATTTATGGCGAAAACTACACACACACATAGAACAAAAGAAAAGTTGTATAGTTTTCGTTTGCAGACAGATACTTCTGTACAACTCCAATAGGCTACTCGCGAAAAATAAAGAAAATGCATAGTTCCAGTCACCCATGAGTAATTATGTAACACGTTTTCACTAGTCCCGCCTAACTTTAACAGAATCATGCGATGATGGAATATTTTTTTCAGTTTTCTTTAAGTTTTTAGTACTTCTTAACATTCATCTAAAATAAATTGCCCCCCCCCCCAACTTATTTTTTTGAACCATTTTAAAAAAATATATATTTAGAAGCAGGTCATCGTTTTAGTGTTTAAATGGGCGTGGCAAAATCTATAAGCTGTATTTTTAGGTGCAGCATTGTTCACTTTTTAAATATTTTATTTAAAGTATTTGGTTATTAATTATAGTTTTGAAAGAAACTTTCTATCGTCATTGTTTTTGCCTCAAAGCAGATATGCAGTTAAAAACTATACCTGTTAAACGAACTGCAACAAATAGAAAAACTTAACTAACAAAGGGGGATTACATTTATATCAGGGCGAGTACTCATTGACAAAAATTTTAAGCAAGGGGTAGAGCTGAGCAAAATTTTAAATTCTTAGTGAAACAAATTTAGTGATGACAAATGTAAAAAACCAGTATATATTTTTAAATTTCTAAAGACTTATATCTGATTGGAAAATGTGGCAAAGTCTAATTAAAAGAAAATCTTAAACAAGGGTTGTAAAGTGATACAAGGTGCTAAAAAAATGCGTTTTCATCAATACACATTGCTTATGAGATTGAGTACAATTATGCAAAACAGCACAGAAAATTGAAATAACTAAAAAAAGGTTAAAACACTTAAAGTTACGAAAAGAGAAAAAAAACTATAAGCATATATAAATATTAAATGTATCTAATGAGGGGTTTATTAAATGATACAAGATATTACAAAAAAGGCGATTTAATCGACAAATATTGTTGTACAATGGAAAACAGCGTAGAAAATTTAAATATACAAATAATATAAACAGATTAAAGAATTTAAATTTATACACAATATACACAAATGTAATACGAATCTAATGAGGTGCTTTAAATGATTGAAGATGCAATAAAAAATATGCTTCCAGCGACAAATGTTATTTTACTATGAAATCGGTATAAAAAAATAAGCAACTAAAAATTAGCACAAATAACATAAACAGATATAAAAAATCAAAGATATAAAAATAAAAATAAATATATACACACATTAAACACAAATTAATCTAGTGAGGGATTTTAAATGATACAAGATCTTAAAAAAAAAAGATGTTTTAAGCGACAGACATTGTTTTAAAAATAAAATACAATTTTGAAAGCTAGGATAGAAGATTTAAATAAGTAAAATTTAATAAAAATAAAATAAACAGTTTAATTTAATTAAAATTACAAAAAAAATACAATATGCAATATATACAAATATTTAATGCCGATATTTTTTTTTCTGCATACAGTTTGATGAACAATAATATATAAATATTAAGTGTGAAAATGTGCTTGAATTCTTTTGCACAGTTTTTTTTAAATATCTGGTGCAATTTTCGACAATTGTAAGAGAATACCTGGTCTATATTAACCAGTTTCTGCATTTTATTTTGATACTTGTGTAAGTGGAGAATCCAGCTTAACAGATATGTCGTTGAAAATGGGAATAAAATTAAATTTGCTCTGTCTGACAAGATTTTATATTAATCTGTCAAATGACACCAAAATTCAGTGATACGCTTTCTTTGAAAAGCGATTACGAGATTACTTTGAGATTTTAAATCAATGAGAGTTTCGTATTCTTCAGAGCTTAAGCTGTGTGGTTTTGTTTTTACAATGAATTTATTTAGTACCCATTTAAAATCGTCCATCATCTTATTTTAAGCAGCTGGAAAGTAATGCTCAAACGAATCTACCAGAACTTCGAATTGATCTTGAACATTTTTCTGATTTTTTTTTCAAACTTGATGTTATGGTCATTTAAGAACATTTAATAAGAGGAAAGCAACTTTATATCAGCCTTTTCTACACATTCGGGCCAGAAGGTAAGTTTTCTCTTAAATGTCGACAGTTTGGAGTCACTTTCTCCTTGCAATGATAAATTCGTTTCATTGCTTTTTCTAAAAAACTACCAAACATGCCAATTTACATAAACAATCTTCATCTTTAAAATTGTTGTTAATTGTGGGTTGTGATCTGTCAAAAAGGTTTCAATTTCTGCAAATGTATCAACACTTTTCCTCGGGATAACAATCTTATTTCAATATGCATCAGCAGGGACTGATGTAGGCTTCCCATAATTTCGCAAATTAGTTGAAAAGTCCACTTTTAAGTAGTCTTCTTTTATAAGGTTTATTTTTTTATTTTTATGGCATCATTTAGAACTGTCATAAATTCAAATGCTATTAAAAGCTGAGGTAGCAAAAAAGAATTAAGTACATATATATGAATAGGCGGAGCTCCAAAGAAAAAAAAACTGTTCTCCCTCTTATCCAGCAAGCTGAGTTAATAGCACTGGCGAGTGTTTTCTGTTTCGATTCACATTGTGCATTCTATTCAGAATGGTATTTCTTGTAGCTTATTTTAAATCGGATTTTTAAAACACATTTATGCTGAAACATAAAATAAAGCAGTAAATGCAGAATCATTATACAATTAAAAGCAAAAAATGCAGAAACATTATATTAACCCTTTGAGCTCTGGGGGTGTACATTTCTTCAAAATACCAAATGTCACATTGGAACCAGTATTTTGCAAAGAAAAAAAAACGGTTAATGATAAACACGGGGGGAAAAAAAATGCATTAAACATTTTTGAAGTAAATTTGGTCAAATTTTCTGGTGTCATTGTGACATTTTCGAATTAAAATTATTTGGTAGAAAATTCGACCAGCAGAGCTCAAGGGGTTAAATGTTGAAACATAAAATAAAGCAATTCAAACCAAAAATATTATACAGAAAATAGATAAATCCATAATGCAAATGCTAAAACGGTTTTGAAGCACACTTTGGGAACCTCTGCCTTACAGAAATCTAAATGTATAATTCTTAAAATCTTTAGACTATACTTTGTAAAAATGCTTCAGAAAAAATATCAATAATTATAGAAATATAAAATAGAGTACGAAATGTAAAAAAAAGAAAAAAGAAAGAAAAAAGAAAAAGGACACATTTATTAAAGATCAGATTCTTTCACTTCAGATTCGGATCTTTTACGAACGTAATATTAGCTGAAAGTTTTGAAAAAGTATTGAACATATTCCCAAATGTTGTGCTCGTAAATAGCTTGTAAGAAAGAATATTACAGAAGAAAAATTTGAAGGTATTTCCTAAGAATGGAACTATAAAAGATTTGAGGACAGAGATTTTGAGATATGTTCCACAATCTTTTTGAACTTTGCTACTTTCTGAAAGAGATTTCATCTAGAACATACAGATTTTTAGGAAATGATGCGATAATGTTTTAAAAAGTATTGAAAAACGACTATAGATCTTTTTTTCCAATATTTCATTAGTAATTCTTGTTTAATTTGACATATTAAAGAAAGAATTGCATTTATTTCATTTCTCAGCTTGTTAAAGGTGAAATTACCGTCGTCGTTTGATTAAAAAAAACCACCTCAGTATCTTAATGTGTTTTAATATTTAATCTGTTCTTTAATGCTCTGTTTTTATGTTGTGGAAAATTGTGTTGCATAAGTAAATTAATTCATAGTTATGACAATGATTTCAAAATTTATGAAATGATTCAAGGCAGCGTTTATAGTTAATCACGCCAAAGAACTTAAAATTACGCATGAGGTGACTCCATATATATTCAAAATTCTGATTTTTTTTTTCAGTTCTGACAGATGAAGCATGGTGCTGTAAGATGACGATGACACTAAACAATTCAGTAAAATAATAAAGCGACCATCGTTACTTGATAAGGAACTGATGCAGCGCTGTTTCTTTTACTTGTTTTATTCACTAATCCGTGTTCTTATGAACGACGTTTACTTTGACTGCAAATTGTTTGTAGATGTCGATTAATCCATAATTATTATAATGAGTTCAAAATTCCTGAAGCCGCCCGAAGCAGTGTATTTAGTTAAAGAAGAAAAAAAAGGATTGAAAAACGATTGCAGATTTTTTTCGAAATGTTTCTTTAATAATTCTTATTTAACGTGATAAATATTAAAGAAGGAATTGCATTTATTTCATTTCTCAATGTGAATTTACAGTTTGCTGAAAGTAAAATTATCGTCGTTGTTTGATTAAAAAAAATTAGTACTTTTTGTCTTAATGTAGTTTAATATTTATTCTGTTCTTTAATACTCTGTGTTTACATTCTGGCAAATTGTATTGCACAAGTAAATTAATTCATAATTTTATCAATGATTTCAAAATTTATGAAATTATTCGTGGCATCGTTAATAGTCAATCATGCTAAAGAACTTAAAATTACATATAAGTTGACTCCAAATACATTCAAAACTCAAATTTTTTTTTCAGTTCTGATAAATTGAAGCATGGTGCTGTAAGATGACAATGATACTAAACAATTCAGTAAAACAATAAAGTGACCATCGTCACTCGATACGTAATTAATGCTGTGCTGTTTCTCTTACATGTTTTAATCGCTAATCCATGTTCTTACGAACAACATTAACTTTGCCTTCAAATTGTTAGTAGATGTCAATTAATCCATAATTATTACAACGAGTTCAAAATTCCTCAAGCCGCCCGAGGCAGTGTATTTAGTTAATACGGCAAAAAAAGGATTGAAAAACGACTGTAGATTTTCTTTTCGAAACTTTTTGTTAAGTAATTCTTATTTAATTTGATGCATATTAAAGAAGGAATTGCATTTATTTATTTTCTCAGTTTGTTGAAGGTAAAATTACCGTCGTCTTTTGATTAAAAAAATTAAAAAATAAATAAATAAATAAACTTTCTACTTCTTGTCTTAATGTGTTTTAATATGTATTATATTCTTTAATGCTCTGTGTTTACGTTGTGGTGTTACGTTGTGTAAATTAATTCTTTATTATGATTTTAAAATTTATGAAATTATTCGAGGCAGCGTTTATAGTTAATGACGCTAAAGAACTACAATGCTATATAAACTACAAAACTACATAAAAGAATGCTGCAAAATATATGCGGAAATCTGATGCGCTCATTATGATGTGATCGCATCGATACTTGGAGGTTGGGAATAGGGATATTCTATCGGAGAGACATCGGCGAGAAGAACAAAAATAAGTACATCAATTGCCAAGGAACTCTTAGAAAACTCAAACATCTATCAGAAATATTTTCTGGAGTCTACTGATTTTTTTTTTTTTTTTTTTTTTTTTTTTGTTGGTTATCGTAAAACAAATGTGGTGATACAAGAAGACAATAATCTAAAATTTTCGGCAAACTACAAAAATAACGTGACTACAATATAACTAGATTAATTTATAACACGATTTTTTAATCGGTAAATCAATTATAACAGATGTAAATTTTCCATGTGGGTGAAAAAAATCCGAGCCAGGATTCGAACGAAGGATGTATTGGCTGAAGCCGCCAATGCTCTTCCAACCGAGCTATCCTGGACATGAACACTGGAGGACTATTTCACCCAAATAACCTTAATGATCGTATTATCTGGTCTGATACTATGGATCAGCTCAACAGAATAAATCGAAGATCAATGGAAGGCGACATCCTCCAGTGTTCATGTCCGGGATGCTCAGTTGGAAGAGCTTTGACGGCTTCAGCCAATACATCCCTGGTTGAAATCCTGGCCCGGTTTTTTTTTCACCCACATGGAACACTTACATCTGTTACAATATAATTTCTGTAAATCTTTCCAGATACAAATCAAATCAAAAATGTCTGATCATGCATCAAAGTAAAACTCAGAGTACACGGTGAAGGAGCTGAACATTTAAATCTTGAATATGGAGGCATCTTCATCAAATTAGTGCGAAGAAATCCTCATCAAAATTATAGAGAAATGATGTCAAATTATAAATCAAATAGATGAAACATTAGTTAATTCAGCAACAGTTAATATATTTTATTTTAACGAAAAAATAATCTCAATATTCTATTTTTTTCACATTATGTCAGTCATTATCATTGCCTAGACATCGAATGACATCGAGTATATTAATTCATGTTGAATTATTAAAGTTTGAAATAATAAGTATTATTTATAACTAAATAATTTTAACAATCTAATCTCCCTCTTAAGAAGAGCCATAGAAAAATGTATTATAGCTTTTTAAGTTTAAAGATAAACTCAATTAAAATATTTATGAACTATGGCCTGTCTTTCACATGCACTTCTTAAGAAGACAGTTGTTTTTCGTAATTTACAAAAATTTCCAAAATCAGGAAAGAAAAAATACATTAATAATTTCCGAGTCACCTAAGATTTCTTAAAAGTGTCCCTATTCTTTAGAAACCTCACAGAGAATTTGTCTTTCAAATTTAAAGAAGAATTTATAAAAAATATTTTTTTATCAGTTATCCGTAGTTTTTGAAAACGTTTCAGAGTAAATTTTGCCAGTGCATTAATTGATTCTCTCTATCTAGAAAAGTGGCTTTTTGGATACATAAGATCTCAAGTAAGAATTTTCATGATCAGCAAACATGTTTAATTGAAAAACATATAGAATTAACAGTTTTAACGTTAAGAGCCCACACTATTGACGGAAAAAGAACAAAATGATAATGTTAAGTCTATTGGGGCGTTCTTTTCAAATATTTCGCTCAAATTTTAATATTTTGATTATTATATTTAGATGCAAAGGGATAGCTAAGGACGATCTACAAACGGGCTAGTTTTTACTTTTGCAATTTTGATTTCAAATAAAAAAAAACCCTAATTTTTGAAACCGGTTAGAACCTATTCTGAAATTGAAACTATCATAATATAAACAAGTTGGAAATTGCACGTGAAGCATAGCAAAAGAGGTGCGTTCGTACGATAACGTTATTATACCTCATCAACGATATCTTATTCATAAAATGTGAAGTAGTTTATTATAATTGAAACACGCCACAAACAATGTTTCCCCGTATAGCATTATGTAGTGGAATACTTTTGTGTGGCCCTGTAATTTAATAATGAATATTCTTTGCATCACAAATTGTACAGAATGTATATTTTAGTATATACTTCATAGATTCATATCAATTCTATTATGTTTGAATGAGTGTAACAACATTAAAATGCATTTGAAACTTTTTCCCCCATTAACCGTAATGTAACGGGATACTTTTGATTGTCCCTGTAACTGATCTATGCATCCGATTTTCATAAAATTTAAAAAGACTCGACAAAATTTTGTAATAATTATATGTTTTAAAGGTCAAACGATTAAAATGCATTTAAAACTTTTTCCCCCATTGACCGTAATGTAACGGAATCCTTTTGATTGTCCCTGTAATTGATCTATCCATCCGATTTTCATAAAAATTGAAATGACTCGATAAAATTATGTAATAATTATATATTTCAAGTTTCAAACGATTCGGTTGGGTAGTTTTTTTCGATGTTATATGCGGACAGACAGACGGACGGACTGAGCGACAACTATAGGTGCTACGTATTTTTATAATTACGACCGCACCTAAAAACATATAACAAAAACTGAAAAAGTAAAAACTAGCCCGGTTGTAGATCGTCCTCAGCTATTCTATGCGAAACAATCAAGTAAAAATATTAAAATTTTAGAGAGATATTTAATAAGAACGCCCCAATAGACTTAACATTGTCATCCGGGTCTTTTCATTCAGTTGTGTGGGCTCTTAACATTAAAATTAACAGTTTTTTGTTGTCGTATGCACAATTTCAGTTATGCATTTGAAAATGTTTAGTTGAGGTCTGATAGTAACCAACCGGTTTTCCTGGTAGGGAGAACTGATTATTAAAATTAATCTTAAACGTTTTCCAAAATCACGGGCAGCTAATAAAAATTTATTTTTGTAAATTCTTTTTTTAATTTCGAAAATAAATTGCTTTCTAAATATAAAGTAAAAGCTTTTGGAATATCGGGTTACTTGTAGCAGGTTATCGGATTTTTTTTCGTTCATGATTATAAAAATTTTCGCTGTTTAAGCCTTTATCTACCGCATTATGAATTCATGGAAATTTTTCATTCTAAAGCATTTTACGCAAATTTTTTAAACTAAATAAAGAGATTTACAGAATCATAAAAAGAATTAATAAATTTTTGAAGGATTTCAGAAGGATTAATTAAATTTGAATTTACAGGGATTTTTTGCAATTTTTATAACCTCACTCAATTTTTTTTATTTTAAATTATTTTCTTAGTTTTTTGTCGAGTTATAAAATGCATGAATATGATGTTCTTACAATATAAATATAGAGATATCTCCGCATTGAAAAATCCCTATCCCTCTCTCTCAACGCCAAGAAAGATGAAAAAATGCAAAGGCAAAATAAATCGTCCTTTTAAAAATGTTTTTGTTTTGTGTAACCAATAATGCTTTTAGAACACGATAAAGTAATGTATCTGTAAATCATTCTAAACTGTATTACAACTATTTGACGTATTAAAAGAATTATTTTAAAATTATTATATTTTAATGGTGTAGTAAGTATTAAATTATTTTAATGGTGCTTAAAAGTACCGTCGGTAGATAAAGGGTTAAACAACATCTATCCTTTTTAAAGCATTGGGTTTCACTAGGAGCATAATTTATCACTTTACTATCTCGCATATGAAATTATTCGTAAATAATTAAAACAAATTTTGAACTAAACAAAAATATTTTCTTTACTGAATTAAAATAAGTATTAAATTCGCATTGATCAGAACTTCCAATATAAAAAAAAAACAAGAAGGTGATATCAAAACCGCAACATGAATATACTTTAAAGCTCGCCATATTTTAAAATCCAGACGCATAAATAAAACAAATGATATGTCTGAGACGTTAGACAATTTAACTTTATTTTTCTTTTAAATTGAAATAAATATTCTTCTATATTAGTAAGAATAATTCAATTCTGATATTTTAAAGAAAAAAAAAAAACCTCATTGAAAAATCACAAAACGGAAATATTCTAAAGCTCGCTATGTTTTAAAAACCCATACTCGTAAATAAAACAAAAGATTAGTCTCCAGACTTAGACAATTTTATTTTATTTTATTCTTGAACTTGAATCTAGTCTCTTTATCACATTATGTGGATAAACAGATTAATCTCAATAAAACAATTCCAAATAATTTTGTTTTGGGAGACATTCTTGTGTTTTTCTCAATTAAATTAGCTTCATAAGATTTATTTTCGTTGAACACGCTGTTTGTTGTTGTTAGAATAATTTCGTTTACATAACAATGAAAAAATTACATTTCATAACGTACTTTAAATTAAATAAAAGCTACATGGGGGTTATACAGAATAAATTCTTGAAAAATCTGATGGAAATATATATATAGAGTGAAATTTCTATTTAACGAAGTCTCATCGATACACTTAAAAACTTCGTTATGAAGAAAATTCGTTAAATAGAAATCAATTTGAATTCTTGAAGTTCGTATAATAAAATTCAGATATATAAAATGAAAAATATGCCTAAAATCGAAATAGTGGAAAAACGAATTTTAATTCTGACAGTAACTTTTTATATTATGTTGACATGTGAGGGAATATTAATTGCAATGATATCTAAATAAACACATAATCTAGAAAGGTAAACAAAAACTAAAACGTAGCGTACTTTCTCTTTCTTTTTTAACTGATATTATAAATCTTTAACCTAAAATAACTCTGTAATATTACTTTGTGTAGGACTTTTATAAATAAAAAAAAAATCACAAAAATTCTTGCATATTGTAAGTATCCGAATAGAACATCTAATATTTTTGTGAAACTGGAACCCTCTTCTGTATCGGAATATACACAGGGTGCCCCAGAAATATTGGTACCAATTTTAAGGTGAGGTAAGGAACATCACAAGGATTCAGATTTACATAGCAACCCATGATCGGAAACACTTTCCTGGCGCAGTAGTAATGACACAAAGCACATGAAAGAAAGGACACGAACAGGGAGAAAAAATATGTTTATTATTCTTAGTCCTGCAAAAAATACCGGGATAACACTGGAAAGTTTTGAGGAACTTGCTGCGCGCTTCATTCGAGCTGCTGGGGAACTTCGGGACATTCCTGATGTTTTCCAGAGAACATTAGATCTTCCATGCACCGGAGATGCCCCTACATGCATCAAGACCCGGGGTAGTATTTTTAAAAACCTACTTTGATGACGGTCTTGTTTCTTTTTTTTTTTTTTTTTTTTTTTTTTTTACTTTTTTACTGTACTAAGGATAATAAAGCTATTTTCTCTTCTTAGTCTTGTCCTGTCCTTCTTGCGTTTTGTGTCATCACTACCGCGCCAAGAAAACGTTTCCGACCACGAGTTGCTGTAAAAATCTGAACCCTTGTAATGTCCCCTACCTCTTCTTAAAGTTTGTCCCAACATTTCGGGGACACCCTGTATACTGTATCGTAAACTTTTAGCATTTCGTCTTTTGAATACAAATGGCTAAATAAATAATTTCGTTTTCATACAATCCAATGAAATCAATTAATACATCTATCGCAACACCAATCTCTCCATTTGAAAGTGATACACGCACGAATGTGAAATAAACTTCGTTATATAGATTACATTTTTCGTGACATTGAGATTAATTTACATGATAATAGTGTTCAAAGTCAAGATTCAGCAGGAAGTTTCGCTTATAATAGAAAACTTCCATAATAGGGACTTCTTTAAATAGACGTTTCACTGTATATATATTTGATTTTGCAGCAGAGAAAATACAATGAAACTAAAGTCTCATTGTTACATTTAAACACATAGTTATCAAGAAAATTCGTTAAATAAGAACCAACTCTAATTCATGAAATTTATATAAAATACATATGCAAATAATGAAAAATATGCATAAAAAGGAAATATTTGAAAATGCATTTTTACTCGGCTTGTAACTTTTTTTAATGGGATGTAGAAATATGGGAAAATTTTCATTAGAGTAATGTTTTCAAGAAAAGACTCGTAATAAAAAGAGGTAAACAAAAATTGCGACTTACAAGAAAGGTCTCCATACAGGGCATACTCAGAATTTTATGGAAAAAATACTAGTTAAAGTACTTGTGTATGTAATAAAGGATCAGTCAAAATTATCGGCCGAATTACAGTAAAAAACCTGTAAAAAAATAAAATATTTTCGAATATTTGGTGTGAAAAGACGGAAGCGTCACTCAATTTGGCGAGCAGCTTTTTCATCGCCTAAAGCAATTTATTCTAATGCAACTTAAAACTGTTGGATATTAGAATACGTGTGAATGGTATTTAATGAATTTAAACATAAACAATCAGAGACCTTAATATATTATATACATATATATATTACTTGTTGAAGTAGCTATTTAATTAATCATTGGAAAAAATATTTTCATAGATAAAAAAGAAATCATATTGAGAAAAATTATCTTCAAACATTTAAACGTATTCAAAAATAACAAGTTGGAAATTGCACGTGAAGCGTAGAAAATGAGGTGCGTCGTACGATAACGAAGTTTTAAAAATATTCAGATCTTGCTGATATAGTAGAGCATACTTCGGATACAGTATAGTAGTCGAAATCTATGTGTTTCTGTAAATATGCAGGGAGTAATTTTTATTACACCTCAGCAACGTACTTCAACAACGTTATTCATAAAATGTGAAATAGTTGAATATAATTAAAACACGCCCCAAATAATGTTTCCCCGTATAGCATTATATAGTGGAATACTTTTGTGTGGCCCTGTAATTTAATAATAAAAATTCTTTGCATCACAGATTGTACAGAATGCATATTTTAGTATATACTTCATAGATTCATGCCAATTCTATTATGTTCGAATGACTGTAACATCATTAAAATTCACTTGAAACTTTTTTCCGCATTGACCATAATGTAACGGAATCCTTTTGATTGTCCCTGTAATTTATCTATCCATAGGACTTTCATAAAATTTGAAATGACTCGACAAAATTATGTTATAATTATGTATTTTAAATTTCAACTGATTCGGTTGGGAAGTTTTTGCGTTGTTATATGCGGACAGACAGACGGACAGGCAGACGGACGGACTGAGCGACAACAATAGGTGATACGTATTTGCATAATTACGAACGCACCTAAAAACCAGATGTTTCCATAGCAACAAAATCTAATCGACAATTCTCAATTGGACATTGAGCTTGAGACAAATTTAATTAATTTAAATTATGAATTTCTTTTTAAATCTCATATTTTGATGATTAACCCCTTAACCTACGATTTACGTTCGAGAATTTTGGGCCGGAAACTTAAACAAATTCGCGTAGCTTCAAGCCATTCGCACGAATTGTGTAATACGCTGATCTAACGTAACCCGATCATGGTACTATGGGCTATGCCCGTAATATTTACGTTTGGCCCAATCATCGTACTGAGGGCTATGCCCGTAATATTTATGTTTGGCCCGATCATCGTACACGGGCTATGCCTTTTAGGTTAGGGGTTACATTTGAATATAAATATATATAAAAATCGATATAATAAAATTACACTTAAAACAAACTAAAACTTACAAAACAGAAGTTATTTAAATTAAATTTATCATAGCTAGTTCAACATGAAACTTTTTTTTCTTGAAGTGTATTTGACATAAAGTATTTTTTGAAATTTCATTCCTTCGCCAACCGATGATAAATCGCCAAATAACAAAATTTTCATTATTTTTTTAAGGATAATGAATGGAGGTTCCGCCAGAAATTTTTTTATAAACGTGTATATCCGCACAAGAAGAACATTCTGTATTTTTTTCAGATTTTTCGGGGTATGCCCGTATGGAGACACTCCTTGTTAGTGAAACAGTTATTCATCCTCAGTATTCCAAATTCTTCACTCTCAAAAAGACTTTAAATATTACTTTGTACGGATTTCTTATTAAAAAACATACTGTTCATAAAAAATTTCGTTTTTTTTTTTTTAAGTACCCAAAATATTTATCAGCAACATTTTAGTGAAAATGCACTGTAAAAAAAAAATCTGCAATCCTACAGATGTAAAGTTACCGAAATCTGTATGCTTACTAACATTTTATCTGCACACTGTGCAAGTAAAAGTGTAAAACTTCAAAATTAATTTTTGTAAAGCTACAAATATTTGTAACTTTACAAACAAATCTATTAAAATTATAGTTATCTAGCTAAAATTTTATCTGTAACCTGGTTTGCAGTTGCATAAAAAAATCTTGAAATCTTAGTTCTGTTCCTACAAAATTATTAGTAACTTTACAGATTTTTTTTATTTTCAGTTCAAATCTGCATTTGTTACATGAACTTTTGCTGTTGCCGTTACATAAAAAGTTCTAGGAACCCTAGTTTTGTAACGTTACATGCATGCTGAGTGTCATTTGTAACGTTTGGTTGGTCGAGGTGGGAGTTAAATGCAGACATACTCAGTACTTAAGATAAAACAACAAAGTTTATTTAAAATGATGAGGGCTGAAGGGAAGTGGAGCAAGTCTTAATTTTACACAACTGAGAATACTATGAAAAGGCTAAACACATACTCACAAGCTTCGGCCTAGCTCAATCGTGGCACCTTCTAATACTTCTCCCTATCTCTTGGCTGAGCTGCTAGATAAAGCTTAATTAGACAGCCCGTGGCTGTATGTATTTCTTTATTCACAAATAATCAAAATGAAACTACTATAAAGTTTCTTACCCCGGCCAACTCTCAAGTCAACTATCAAAACTCCTTTACACTTCACTGGAGGCTCGCTGCTACTTTTTCAATTTGCTAGCACTTCGCTGAACAATAATTCACTTCGATATCTAATGCCAGAGATCCTCGCTCGCTGGCTACCGCCACAGATGCTCTCTCGCTGGCTAATGCCAGGGACACTCCCCATTCACTCAAACCCAAGCTTTTATATGCTGCAAACTGAGATACTTCACATTAACATATTACTAATAACCGCGAGCTAACTGCAGAACCCGAAAGAGCACACACACTCTAGAAAGTTAAAGTAAAAGAGAGGATAGATGTCGCTTTTACGCTTACACTTGTTAAATTATTGACGTCACGATCTCAGAAATACTAGAGTGCCTTTATGCAAAGGTCACTCCCTCACAACCCCCCCTCGGATTCCGCAGAGAAAAAGGACTGGGCCAAATGCATGCCCAGGACTTTTTCTTGTTATAAATTTCGAACCGTAAAAAAAAACACAGTGATGGGTGAAATTTAGAACCAAACATAACTTTCAAATTATTAACTTTAACCCATCACAACCAAAAAACCTCAGTTTGCCTCAAAAATTCACATATTCAATCCAATCATTCTTCTATCTTACAAATAGCCTCCGTAAAACTTCCAAAAACTCGTAAAACTTTCAAAACTAATTACTTCTTCTTTCAAAACAGCCCACTCCACTGGGAGTGCTAAAATTTCTCAAAACACTAAACTTCCGAAATTTTCCTCAATATTGCAATACAACTATAATTTTACCAAAAAATCTCTCCATAACTTTCCTAATACTAAAATTCGCACCAAGTCCAAAAAACCCAATGCGCAAAAATTTTCCTCATCCAAATTCCGAACTCATCTAAAATTAAATTTACTTCATACTAAAATAACCCTGCTACTACGTAATACCTACATACCCATTGGCCAATGAACTAACTCCCAAAATTCTTCAGAACTTAACTCCACTTTAACAATAATCGGGGCACATACGTACAGCGTCACATCGCTGAGCTTATGCAACAATCAAAAATTTACAAAATGACGTCATCATGCTCTTCATCTGTATTAACTAAAAGAAAAATAGCAGAATCAATACATAACACAGGTATACTTCCCTGCAAGAAAATCACATTAACATTCAATTTTAATACAATACAATTTCAAATTCAAATGCAGCTTAAAAATTCGCAACTTGCGGAAACCATTCCCAACTAAAGTACAAACGCAACACATAAAACACGAACGATAAGGAGAAAGTTAATTCATTAAATGTTAGTATAAGAGATAGAAACGCGTGTCAAGGACTTCTTGACCGCAAAACACATGCGCGCCTGAACCGCGGCGCGTGTACAAAATAACCCAAATTACTATCTGTACTTTCCGAAAATTTAAACATACATTAACATACATTTTATAACACATGAACAATATAACAATATAGTAAAATTTTTAACAAATTTAACAATAGATCCAGAATTTTTAAAAGCAGTTAAGACCAAAATCTCAAACATACATAAAACTAACAATTTTGCAAACAAATTTTGAACACAATTAAGCACTAATCGTGAGTCCGTCAAAAAATTCCAAAAATGGCCAAAAGTACCAAACAGTCTATCTGCTTTCTATTCTTTCACATTGCTACCACATATATGCACTCTAATAGAAATTTAATAAAGAACATTATCACCCAATCATAGAGATGATTCGCTGCTGGCAGGCTTCATACTACAGGATGGCTTTCTCCTCTTGTCCCAGAAACCTTGTACGAAGGATCTTTCGTCATCGGAACTGTACGGTGACGCCACAGTTGACTGTCGTGCCTGCAGCCTGGTTCTGAATGGATGCCGTGGGATATTTGTAGGTTCCGCTCGACGACTCTGCTCTGGCCGGTTCGCTGGGGTCACTCCATGGCGAGATTCACACTGTTGATGCCGGTAATCTGAGCGTTGTCTCCTCTTTCTAGATGCACCCGAAGTTACTGAAGATCCTAGACCACGTTTCTTTCCGGGCCTATGCTGTTTCTCACTGGGCAAAAATTCCGACTTTAAAGTCCTTTTAACAGTTTGGCGAGTGTCCATCTGAAATCTTTTCCGGGGATTAAGTACCGAAGATGGTGAACTATTAGATAATTTGTGTTTCTGAGGTTGCTGTCTAATAAGTGGAGGAACGGGACAGTTTATAATCTTTTTCCTTTTATGGCACACAGAATCTGATGTATTTGACACAGCTCTCTTATTTTTATTATCATACTGTGCTCTCAGATTGATAGGCTTTCTACTTTCAACAACAGTTTTTGGAGCTGTTTGACCAAATTTTCTTCTTGAATATTGATGAAAAGAATTAGATGAAGAAGTGCTGGACTCGGGACACTCATTGGATCGGGAATTTCGCGAAACACCACTCGACACATGAGAACCTTCACTACCATTTTCTCTAAACTTATAAACTCTAACCTGATCCAAATTAACCGTCATTCTTTCACCATTGACATCAACAACCAAATTATTATTTCGAACTTCTAAAACCTCGAACGGACCTACAAACTTCGGACCAAACTTAGCTACTCTCTTTTGACGACTTGAACTTAACCAATGCTTTTCTACTAACACAAAATCTCCAACTTTCACTTCTAACTCCCTCCTACGCATATTATAATACTGAGCCTGCTTTTCTTGCGCTTTTCCCATCTGAACTTGAGCTTCCTTAACCAACCTCTCAATATCCTGACATATGTACTGACTTTCCGCATCTGACACCATAACTAGCCTTTGGAATGGAGTAATGACTTTTCTACCCAAAAACAATTCAGCTGGCGTTTTCCCCGTCGACTCGTGAACTGCTGTACGAAGTGCATACGCAAAATGCTGAAGAAACTGGTCCCAATTTGCGTGATGAGTACCAACATACGAAGAAATCATTTGAATTAATGTACGATTTACACGTTCAGCCATATTAGACTGAGGACGATACGGAACAGTAAAAGAATGATCGATCTCCAGCTTCTCACACAGGGCCTTAAATATATCAGAAATAAAACAAGGGCCATGATCGCTCACTACCCTAATTGGTGCACCATATTTAGAAATATAATTATCGAAAAATGCATCGGCAACTGCAGGTGCAGAAGCCTTCCTGAGGGGGACTAACTCTACCCATTTACTAAAATAATCAACTATAACTAGTACAAATCTATATCTTTTAGGATTAGACAATGGATAAGGACCGATTAAATCTACACCTACACATTCATTAGGAAAATTTACTTTAATAGGAATTAATTTGCCAGCTGGACTTACATTTTTATAATTATAACGTTGGCATGTGCTACAGCTGGAGACATAAGCGCGCACTGCTTCCCGCATTTTAGGGAAGTAGCAGGATTCACAAATTCGAGCATAAGTTTTCCTGATTCCTAAGTGACCTGCTAATGGATTATTATGAAATTCTTTCAAGATGGCCTTACGAAGACTAGCCGGAATAAAAACTCTTAATTCTCCACGTGAATTTACAATTTTAGAATAAAAAAGAAGACCATCGATAAGCTTAAAAGATTGGGACCATTTCTCAAACATAGGCACATCTGCGCTCGGGACATCATCAGGATTTTCCAAATAACGATACAAACTACCTAACTCCTCATCTTGTTTCTGTTCCCTTATTAACTGCTCTCGTGACCTTAACACCAACGATGACAATGCACAACACTTAACTTCCTCCGTAACCTCTAAACCACCATGCGGGTTTCGTGACAAAGCGTCCGCTACCGCATTCTCCTTGCCAGCCCTATGTTCTATAACCACATTATACTCTGCTAACTTCAAACACCATCTGACCATACGAGACGACAAACCCTTTCCATTAGTTAACTTTGTCAAAGCTAAATGATCCGTAATGACTTTAACCGGTATATTAGTGAAAAAACAACGAAATTTATTGAAAGCCCAAATTACTGCAAGACACTCCCTTTCCGTAATCGAATAGTTCCTTTCCGCTGCATTTAAAATTCTTGACGCAAACGCTATAGGTCGACCTTTCTGTGCTAACATCGCTCCAACCCCCACTGCACTCGCATCGCAATACACTTCAAACTGAGACGAATAATCGGGGTGAGCCAAAACAGGAGGGGAAACTACTGCCTCTTTTAATAATTCAAACGATCTCTGAGCCGCTGATGACCATACAAACTTCACCCTTTTCCTTTTTAAATTATACAACGGTTCACATAACTCCGAAAAACGTGGAATGAACTTGGCAAACCAAGCCACCATCCCTAAAAATGTCGCCACTTCCTTACTATTTTTGGGGGGACTCATTGACGTAATTGCCTCAATTTTCTCATTATCTATATTAATACCATCTCGCGTAGGGGAAGATGGGGATACTTGAGCCATTTTTTGAATTTTATTTTTTTTTAAATTTTTTATAATTTCTTATAATAAAATAAAATATTGAAAATGAAAATTTGATATTTTTTCTTCAACTGAAGACCACTTTCAATTAATTTTGAACTATTTTTCTATGTATAAAAAATGTTTATTTTTTGTTTTGCATGGTGGCTCAAGTATCCCCTGGGAGGGATATTTGAGCCATGGTGAAGGGATACTTGAGCCACTACGGAAAAATACCTACAAAAGTAATTTTTTTCGCTTTATTTTTGCACAAACATTTTACAGAATGATAAATTATGAAACATAAAGTCCTTCCAAACCAATTGAGAAAACAAAGTTAGTAATACGATCATTTTGTGTCGCTAGAACTGGTTGTCAAATGATAATTTCAACTTGAGTTATAACGACGGTAGAAACACCCTCAGTTCAGAGCCATTTAAATTTGGAATCTGCAATTCATCGGGCAAATTTCATTTTCAAAATATTAAGCACTTATCCAACAAATATTTTTACAGTTTTCTTTCTGGAATATTTTATTAGTAACCAACCATCAATAGAAGGTTTTCTTTTCACATCATCACCATCATTGGCAGAATTTTCCTCTAATGATAATGTCGAACTCATGCTTTTAATTTAGTAGCTGTCGGAATTTAAGCCAGATGTATCATTCTACTATTTCAAACACTTTTTTGATTTCACAGGAAAAGATTTTGTCTTATTCTTTGGCTCCATGCAGGTAAGTTTGAACTGGGATTTTTGTTGCTTTTCTTGTTTTTTGTGCGCTCTTTTTACTAATTTTTCTTCAATTTTCTTAATTAAAAAAATTACAGCAACAGAGGTTACGATTTCAATATAAGATATTAATCTTAATATGTTATATTAAAAAATAAATATTTTAATATGTTGGACCTAACTAATTAAAGTATTAGAGATTACAGCCTGTAAAACAGTTTTAAAAAGTTATTTTAATTTAATAAAAGTTAAATTGAAAACTATGTTTACATTTATCTAGACAGGCTATTTTGCTAGTCAAAATGAAAATTAAAATGGATATTTTCATTTAAAAAATATACATTTTTAAACATTTTTAAGTCGTTATTTTTTTAAGAAAAATAAAATAAAATGAAAAATTATTCTCTCTTTTATCCAGAAAAAAATCTATTAGTGAATAGTTATAAGGAATTTTATTTTTTGTTTGTTTCTCCTATGTTTAATTTCTAGTGGGGAGGGTTGAGACATGGCTCAAGTATCCCCACTCTCACTGGCTCAAGTATCCCCACTACCACTAGTTTTGTTTCCCAGAGTTTTACTAAATAAAGCATGCAGCTATTAGAACTATTTTAGATTCAAAATACAATTGAAATTATGCTTATTAAATTTATGTATATAGTTGCAACTTTAAACAAAACTTTGATTACAAAAAAACAAAAAAACCATGTACCCAAAAATTTACTTCAGATAGGGAAAAGACAACTATTGATCACTATACCAGAGTTTTACTAAATAAAGCATGCAGCTATTAGAACTATTTTAGATTCAAAATACAATTGAAATTATGCTTATTAAATTTATGTATATAGTTGCAACTTTAAACAAAACTTTGATTACAAAAAAACAAAAAAACCATGTACCCAAAAATTTACTTCAGATAGGGAAAAGACAACTATTGATCACTATACTTTCAAAATGGTACCAAGATGTCTGATTTCTTTTTTACATGTTCAGAACTATAAATGTGTTAACATACTGGCAGTTTTAGAAAGAAAAATTAACCAACTGTAGAGATAATAGGGGTGGCTCAAGTATCCCCTATGCTCAAGTATCCCCACTCTCCCCTAATTTTAACTCCTAAATACTTTATCTCTTTTCTCAAAAATTTACATTTTTCTAACTTAACTGTTAACCCAGCATCTCTTAACAACGTAAATACTTCCCTCAATAATCTTAAATGCTCTTCAAAAGTAGCTGCCATTATAATTATGTCGTCCAGGTAGACCAAGACACCCTTACCAAGCAAAGGTTTAAGGATATTATTCATGGCCTTCTAGAACGTTGCTGGCGCTCCCGATAAACCAAAACTCATTCTCTTAAAAGCAAAACAACCGTCCCGAGTAATAAACGCAGTCTTAGGTATGTCCTCCGGCTTCATTGCAATCTGAAAATAACCTGACGTAAGATCTAACGTTGACATATAATTCGTACTCGTTATATTAGCCAAAATGTCATCAATAACTGGAATAGGATACTGAGGGTATTGCGTTATCGCATTTAACTTTCTATAATCTACTGCAAACCTATATGCCTCTGGATTATCTAAACTTTTCCCATTATTTTTACGACATAACACTACTGGCGACGCAAAAGGAGACTCAATCGGCATTATAATATCGTCCGCTAGCATTTTTTGAATATGATAATCAATTATACCTTGTTTAACTTTATCATAACGATATGGTTTACTAGCAACAGGTGCTTTCAAACCAGTATCAATCTCATGCCACGCAACATGCGTTAAACCCGGTTTATCAGAAAAAACCTCTCCAAATTCATTCAAAAACTTCTTAAATTCCTCCTTCTCGATTTCACTTAACCCCGACTCCTCCAAATTAACTGACACTGAAACATGCTCTTTCTTACTCACATTCTCATCATTATTCACGATTAACGACTTTTTAAAGAAATCCAAACTAATTCCTCTATCCTTCATATAATCTACACCAACTATACAATGCACTGTTAATCCATCTAACACACAAAACTCCCAACATGTCTTAACCGAACGAATTTCAACTTCCAATTCTACTGAACCTTTATTATCGCAAGCTACTCCCTGTGCCGACTGAACCACCAGACTTAACCTCTTCAACTTCTTATACGAAAAATATTTCCGATAACAATCAAAAGAAATGAACGACTTATCTGCCCCTGTATCGAAGACACTTTTAACGACAATACCATCTAACACAATTAACACTTCAGGTAACTCAACCGGATTAATAGTAATTTTATTCAAATTCACAGAAGACTTTTCCGACCTTTGAACACATCTCTTTTGCATTGACCTATTTTCCAAATTCTCATCCGAAGTTAATCTCCTTACTTGCGAAGAAACATTCCTGTCCCGTACTCCCCCTCTCCGATCATAACCACTATTCTGTCTATTTCCATACATATTTCTCTCACCACTTCTAAAACTATTAGCACCACCACAATTCCTATTACCATTATTCGTATTCGACATATTACGACCAAATCCATCATTTCTATTACGCAAATTATTATTCGGAAATCGCTGTCCCCCTCTCACAAAATTACGTTCCCCCTCATTTCTTAAATTACTATCCGCGACAGGTCTCTGACAAGGGCTAAGCAAATCCCGTTGATCCGAGCTATGCCGAGTCTCATACTTCGATAATATCTGATGCATTTCTGCAAAATTCTTCGGTGCTCTAACTTCAATAAAGTCCTGTATATTTGGATTAAAAAGAGGAAAAACAATGTCCAACAATTCCTCAAATGTGATATCTAAATCTAATTTATTTTTTAGTTCCAGCTTACGAAGATAAAATTTTGACGCCGACTCATAAATATTCTGCCTGTTGCAATAGAACTCTTTTCTCAACATACTCTTATCTTTAACGGGAGGAAATGCCTTCTTTAACTCAATCACAGTTTGTTCAAATCTTTTCGCTTCATCAGTAATCAAAAACTTTCCTATATTTTCCAACCACAAAAGTGCTTCGCCCTTCAATGAGCATTTAAGCACTACGTATCTACTTTTCTCAGGTATATTATTGAACAAAATATAATCATCTAATTTAACTAAAAATTCACTAATATCACTCTCACCGGTGAAATACACACGTGGCACAATCTCACAATGTCCGATATTTCGTTGGGCGCCATTTGTAACGTTACATGCATGCTGAGTGTCATTTGTAACGTTTGGTTGGTCGAGGTGGGAGTTAAATGCAGACATACTCAGTACTTAAGATAAAACAACAAAGTTTATTTAAAATGATGAGGGCTGAAGGGAAGTGGAGCAAGTCTTAATTTTACACAACTGAGAATACTATGAAAAGGCTAAACACATACTCACAAGCTTCGGCCTAGCATAATCGTGGCACCTTCTAATACTTCTCCCTATCTCTTGGCTGAGCTGCTAGATAAAGCTTAATTAGACAGCCCGTGGCTGTATGTATTTCTTTATTCACAAATAATCAAAATGAAACTACTATAAAGTTTCTTACCCCGGCCAACTCTCAAGTCAACTATCAAAACTCCTTTACACTTCACTGGAGGCTCGCTGCTACTTTTTCAATTTGCTAGCACTTCGCTGAACAATAATTCACTTCGATATCTAATGCCAGAGATCCTCGCTCGCTGGCTACCGCCACAGATGCTCTCTCGCTGGCTAATGCCAGAGACACTCCCCATTCACTCAAACCCAAGCTTTTATATGCTGCAAACTGAGATACTTCACATTAACATATTACTAATAACCGCGAGCTAACTGCAGAACCCGAAAGAGCACACACACTCTAGAAAGTTAAAGTAAAAGAGAAGATAGATGTCGCTTTTACGCTTACACTTGTTAAATTATTGACGTCACGATCTCAGAATTACTAGAGTGCCTTTATGCAAAGGTCACTCCCTCACAGTTTCACAGAAAACTTTTAGTAACTTTACAGATTTTTTTTATTTTCAGTTCAAATCTGTATTTGTTACATGAACTTTTGCTGTTGCCGTTACATAAAAAGTTCTAGGAACCCTAGTTTCACAGAAAACTTTTAGTAACTTTACAGATTTTTTTTTCAGTTCAAATCTGTATTTGTTACATGAACTTTTGCTGTTGCCGTTATATAAAAAGTTCTAGGAACCCTAGTTTCACAAAAAACTTTTAGTAACTTTACAGTTTTTTTTTATTTTCAGTTCAAATCTGTATTTGTTACATGAACTTCTGCTGTTGCCGTTACATAAAAAGTACTAGGAACCCTAGTTTCACAGAAAACTTTTAGTAACTTTACAGATTTTTTTTATTTTCAGTTCAAATCTGTATTTGTTACATGAACTTTTGCTGTTGCCGTTACATAAAAAGTTCTAGGAACCCTAGTTTCACAGAAAACTTTTAGTAACTTTACAGATTTTTTTTATTTTCAGTTCAAATCTGTATTTGTTACATGAACTTTTGCTGTTGCCGTTACATAAAAAGTTCTAGGAACCCTAGTTTCACAGAAAACTTTTAGTAACTTTACAGATTTTTTTTATTTTCAGTTCAAATCTGTATTTGTTACATGAACTTTTGCTGTTGCCGTTACATAAAAAGTACTAGGAACCCTAGTTTCACAGAAAACTTTTAGTAATTTTACAGATTTTTTTTTCAGTTCAAATCTGTATTTGTTACATGAACTTTTGCTGTTGCCATTATATAAAAAGTTCTAGGAACCCTAGTTTCACAAAAAACTTTTAGTAACTTTACAGTTTTTTTTTTATTTTCAGTTCAAATCTGTATTTGTTACATGAACTTTTGCTGTTGCCGTTACATAAAAAGTACTAGGAACCCTAGTTTCACAGAAAACTTTTAGTAACTTTACAGATTTTTTTTATTTTCAGTTCAAATCTGTATTTGTTACATGAACTTTTGCTGTTGCCGTTACATAAAAAGTTCTAGGAACCCTAGTTTTACAGAAAACTTTTAGTAACTTTACAGATTTTTTTTTATTTTCAGTTCAAATCTGTATTTGTTACATGAACTTTTGCTGTTGCCGTTACATAAAAAGTTCTAGGAACTCTAGTTTCACAGAAAACTTTTAGTAACTTTACAGATTTTTTTTATTTTCAGTTCAAATCTGTATTTGTTACATGAACTTTTGCTGTTGCCGTTACATAAAAAGTTCTAGGAACCCTAGTTTCACAGAAAACTTTTAGTAACTTTACAGATTTTTTTTTTTATTTTCAGTTCAAATCTGTATTTGTTATATGAACTTTTGCTGTTGCCGTTACATAAAAAGTTCTAGGAACCCTAGTTTTACAGAAAACTTTTAGTAACTTTACAGATTTTTTTTTTATTTTCAGTTCAAATCTGTATTTGTTATATGAACTTTTGCTGTTGCCGTTACATAAAAAGTTCTAGGAACCCTAGTTTCACAGAAAACTTTTAGTAACTTTACAGATTTTTTTTTATTTTCAGTTCAAATCTGTATTTGTTATATGAACTTTTGCTGTTGCCGTTACATAAAAAGTTCTAGGAACCCTAGTTTTACAGAAAACTTTTAGTAACTTTACAGATTTTTTTTTATTTTCAGTTCAAATCTGTATTTGTTATATGAACTTTTGCTGTTGCCGTTACATAAAATGTTCTAGGAACCCTAGTTTCACAGAAAACTTTTAGTAACTTTACAGATTTTTTTTTATTTTCAGTTCAAATCTGTATTTGTTATATGAACTTTTGCTGTTGCCGTTACATAAAAAGTTCTAGGAACCCTAGTTTCACAGAAAACTTTTAGTAACTTTACAGATTTTTTTTTATTTTCAGTTCAAATCTGTATTTGTTATATGAACTTTTGCTGTTGCCGTTACATAAAAAGTTCTAGGAACCCTAGTTTCACAGAAAACTTTTAGTAACTTTACAGATTTTTTTTTTTATTTTCAGTTCAAATCTGTATTTGTTATATGAACTTTTGCTGTTGCCGTTACATAAAAAGTTCTAGGAACCCTAGTTTCACAGAAAACTTTTAGTAACTTTACAGATGTTTTTTTATTTTCAGTTCAAATCTGTATTTGTTATATGAACTTTTGCTGTTGCCGTTACATAAAAAGTTCTAGGAACCCTAGTTTCACAGAAAACTTTTAGTAACTTTACAGATTTTTTTTTATTTTCAGTTCAAATCTGTATTTGTTATATGAACTTTTGCTGTTGCCGTTACATAAAAAGTTCTAGGAACCCTAGTTTTACAGAAAACTTTTAGTAACTTTACAGATTTTTTTTTATTTTCAGTTCAAATCTGTATTTGTTACATGAACTTTTGCTGTTGCCATTACATAAAAAGTTCTAGGAACCTAGTTTCACAGAAAACTTTTAGTAACTTTGCAGATTTTTTTTACAGTCTATACGCAAGAAATTGGAATAATCTTCGTAACATAGAATATTTTTTCATAATATGGATATCAATTTACTTGTTAATGTTTAAAAAAAACTGTAATCCTACATATATAAAGCTATCGAAATCAGTATGTTTACTAACATTTTATCAGTACATTGTACAAGAAAAATCTACATGTACAAAACTAATTTTTTCAAAGCTACAGAAATCTGTTGCTTTACAAACAAATCTACTAAAACTACAGTTCTCTTACTAAAACTTTATCTTCTATCTGGATTCCAATTACATATCGTATTCTAGGCATCCCCAGCTTCCTAAAAAAATCTTAGAATCTTTACATATTATTTTCTTAACTGTGCAAATCTGTATCAGTAGCATAAATTTTTGCTGTTGCCGTTACATAAAACGTTTTAGGAATCAAAGTTTCCTAAAAAACTTTTCAAACTTTACAGTGCTATTAACACTCCGTCGGGCGCGCCTCAAAAGTTGCACCATCGAGCGCGTTGTATCTGACAGATACATTTTGTATTTCAGCATCATATATTGTTTAAAAATGAGTTTTAAATGAGTTTCATCGTCACTTTCTTCAAACTGTTCAGAATCTTCATTCTCATCGAAAATCTGAAATCGAAACAATACAGGACAGAGTTAATCACCTAGAAACTTTTAAAAAGCATTTAAACGTTAGGAGCCCATCTTTGTTTAAAACTAAATTCACTTTTCTGGATCAAATGTTTTTATTTCAGTATTTCTCATTTTTAGACTGACATAAGTCAATAACCGTCGTTTACGGTAACAGTCCCGCGAGTACAATAATTTTTCAACATCTCAAAAAAAAAAAAAAAAAAAAAAAAAAAAAAAAAATCAACGTGCCGAAAGAAGTTTTCAGATCAGAAAATTTACTTCTAAAAATATGATTTGTTTACAAAAAATTGCATCTTTTTTTATATTGCTATTTTAAATACTTTTATTTTTTACAAAAAATATTATTTAAAATGCTGAATTAAAATTGAAAAATAGACATTTTTATTTAATCAAAAGAAAAAAATTCAACGCGACAAATAATATTTTGAGTTATAATAATTTTTATTTACTCTAATTTTTTTTAAATAAAAATTATTAAGAAGTCTTATGATGTGATAATGCTTACAAATTATATGGTTGACCATCACAAAACATTCAAAATTCTAACTTTATAAATAAATAAATAAAATAAATGTTTCCTGTACCTATTACAGCAACATTGTTTCCTCAATCACACGCATTTCAATTTGTGTCTGATCCCTTGAAACCTCACGATTTATTAAAATTGTCATAACTCTCTGAGTTTTGAAGATATCAATATGAATTTTTTTTTGTTCAATTCAGGAATGGATAAAGAAAAATTTTCTAATTGGAAGTTTTATCCTCTGGGGACCATATAAAAATTTAATTTTCGTATTTTTAAAATAGACCCCCCTATGGAGTTGCAACTTATCTTATCAAAAAATTCCCCTTTTTTTCATGAAACTTTGCAATTGGAAGTATCCGTCTAGGGGCAATATTTAAGGAGTTAGCCTATTGTTTCGATATTTATGACTCACCCTGTATGTTCCAATGACTAATTTTTAAGTGCATTCGTAATTATATAAATGCGTAGCTCCTACATTGTAAGGAAAATTTTAAATTTACGGTACTTTATAATGAATTATCTAGTAAATTTACGGAATATTTCACCTTTTCCATATAAACGGTCAACTCCCGTAATTTTTGTGTTTTACGGGCAAAAACTGTTAATGAAATGGCAAAATCCTTTGATATAGAAATAAAGTCCGTTTTTTACGGACATTGTCTGGAATCTCTGCTGCAGCTGTTTTACAGTGTAATGTCGTTGTCTGATCCGTCCGTCTGTCCGTTCGCCCGCATATAACAGCGCAAAAATTGAGCAACCGAATGGTTTGAAATTTAGAATAGATAATTATTGCATAATTTAGTGGAGTCATTTAAAATTTCATAAAAATGGTATTTGTATTACGACAATTTCAATCAAAGAATTTTATTACTTTTAGAATTCATTTAAAAAATTAAACTTGTTCAAATCCTGAATTTTAGTAAAATTTCGATATATTTATTTTACACAGAAATTTTTATCTATTTGAATTAAAAAATATTATCTTTATTATTGTCTTATGTCTGGATGAAATAGAAATATCACTCGGTTGGGATTTTCTATAATTTCAAAGTGGCTTTCGATTGTCACTGGCGGTTATTTATTTTTAACAATTACGTCAGATTCACAAACAGTTTTATATAATAGTTTTGTACTTTTGTAGTAATCTTGTTTATTTTGACGGGAAAACCACATTTTTCTAGAAAAAAGAAAGTAAATAATCTTCTAAAAGCAACAGTAATTCTCTAAGAGTTATCTTTAAAATTGATACTTTCTGATGTGTCTGCAGAAAAAAAGGAATATGGTGGGTTATTGAATAACGAAATATAACCTTTTATTTATTTTAAAAAAAACATTTACTTTTCCTGTACTCTGAAATACAATAGCGACGTCTTAGTTTAATAAGCGTGTTTTTAATTTCTAATGGTCACGAACAGGCAAGTAAGTTAAGTAATATGTAAACCACAATGATCCTAAAATGCATTATTTGTAGACATATGTAATACAGATTAGTATATTAAACAAGATTTTCAACTTCCACTATAATTTATAAATACAGTCATTACTTATACGTCATAAACTAAAACTTCGATAACTAAAACCGTCTGTAATGGAAATTCTTCTTCTTATTATTATTATTTGCGTAGATAAAATCATAATACCTGATTCTAATAGCTATTTATTTGTATTTTCTTTCTAATAGCTATGTATTTTACAAGGAAATTTAATTTATAGGTTTGAATCAAACTCTCGATAATTTGCGTTTCCACAGTTAGATTTTACAAAATTTACTATTACAATTTCATTATAAATATAAGCTAAAACTTTTAAAATGCTTTATGCTATTATATTGCTTTCATATTCATCGGGTGTTCCTGAAATGTTGCAAATCCTTGATACTGCATCACATTCAATAATTTATGTTATTAGACATCGAATATATTAAAAGAAGATGCATGCTAAATTCTCGATAATTCAACACAATATAAATGCGTGGTTTTATTTAAACAAGTATAATAAATCATTATAGTAATGCACTAAAACCTCATTAACTTGTCATTCTCATATATCTGTGCTTTTATGCATCATAATGGGATTGATTTACTTTAGATCTAGAATAAAATCTGGGTAATTTGTTATTCTTTTGAACAATTTTCATATACCGAACACTGCATTAATTCATCATCCTAGTATATTTGCATTTTTATTAAATTGTATATAAATTAAATATGTCTTTTTACAATGGACAAATAACACTTAATCCTCATACAGCTGTTTTTTTTTAATCACCAAAATTTGAAATAGGTGGCGTCTATGTAGAACGGTTCCTTAGTTCGCGTGTTGTTTACATTTATCCTGTACATATTCGCTGCTTTCCGGTGGAAAATATAATCAAATTAACCAATAATTTTATTAACAACTAATTTTATTAACTTCTAGTTGATATGAAAGATTTTTTTTTCTTAATTCTGATATCCTTACCTGAATTCTGATATCCTTGACCTGTTGCCATTTTGTTATTTAGTTCCAAAATCATGACTCAGTATTAACACATTGCGTGAGAAGTCCTTCTCTGTATCTGTGGTCATGCCCAGCATTTAACATGGACTCGAGTGTTTACCCGTGTCGGTGAATACGGGTTCCAGAGAAGCATTCAAAAACGTTTTTTCAGAATAGCCTCAGAACTATTGAACCAACTCGATTCTAAATAGGACATTAGGGTATTGATCCTGAAAGTATCTTGAATGAGTTTGTTATTCAAAATGCAACTTAGTTCTAAACTATACAGCATTTAGTTTGTTTTGCAAAGATATGCAAAAATTTCCGGTGGCATTCATTGATCGACTTGAGTTCGAACATCGTTTAAACACCGAAAAAAAATTATCCCTATGGCTAATTTTTAAATAAGGATTTCATTTTTTTTTTAATTTTATATAAATGGAATATATTTTTTCAATTGGTTCTGATAGGCTAAGTAAAAAATTCTTGCACGATATCTATATAAAAAAATGGAGAATTCAAAAGGAGCTACTCCAAATCGTTTAATTTGATAAAAATCATATGTATGTACCGTAAAATAAAAGTAAGCATGAAATCAATGTACCCTTTAACAGAGCCAGAAGACCATTATCGCTTTAATGCATAGTGTAAATAAACAGTTAAATGTTTTTTTTAAACCATTTTTTTAACCATTTTCGCTTTTTGTTGGTATTTTAAGGAACTAGTATGCGTTATTTACGAGTCCATTTCATAGCAAAAGCGTGCAATAGTCATTTATATAGTGCAATAGTCAAAAATCATAATAATTTAAGGTCATTGAGACTAGTTTTATTCTAATTTGTTATCACGGGAACTTATAACATCTTTTGTTAATACACTGTTAAAAATATCCCTGTAAAATTACGGGCAGAGACCGGCAGCAGAGATTCCAGCCATACACCGTAAAAAAAAATTCCATGCCCATCATTTTATGCAGCCCGTAATTTTACGGGGCTAAGTAATACGGCATTAACTGTATAATTACGGTCCTTAAATGTTATTTTATGGTTTGCCTTTTTACGGTCAAGGCGTAAAAAATACTGTAAATTAACAGTGCGTGATCGTATATGTTTAACCATAATCTTACGGTCCATGAATGTAATTTTATGGTCTGTGCTATTACGGTTAGGCCGTAAAAAAGACCAATTTAACAGTGAGTGATCGTACATGTTTAACCATAATCTTACGGTCTTGGCACATAATTTGATGATATGTTAGCATGCATTTAATGGACTGGCCATATATTTACAAAAAAAATATTCTTGGTAAAAGCAGCATGACTTTACAGCAGGAAATTTCACATGAAAATGAGCTTAAATAATAAGAGTTCAACCAAATATTTTAAAATATTGGAGGAATGTTATAATAGAAGTTCATTTACACTTTATAAAAGCCTTCGAGCATTTTTTTTCTTTTTTAAACCATATATAATTGGGCAGTTTAACAGTAAAATATAAAAGTCATTCATTGTGAATTTATAGATTTAATTTTTATTTAATTTTAAATTTAAAGCAATGTAATTTGATAAACTTGTCAGACATGGTTATTATGAAAAAGAAGCAAGGGATAACTTACATTTCTGTAACAACTTAAAGGTGCATAATTTTAAAATACTGCACACTACTGTTCAAAATATACTGTGTTCTCAACACAAGTGAACATTTATTCATGGATGTTTTGTATTTCAGGCATTCAGCTAAAATGTTCGTATCAAAAGTTCATAAGAAGCACACACTTCTAATAATCCAAGAGCTGACAGTTCAAAAACATATATTATCGAGCACAAGAAAAAAATCCTTTATTTTATCGAAGAGAAGTACTGTTGAAAATATGACCCTTTTAATGCATCGTCACTCCACCACTTTTATAGAAAACTATTACTTAACCATATTATGGCGCATTCTCATGGATCAAAATATATTCTATAAAAGTGGGGGAGTGACGATGCAGCA
This sequence comes from Maratus speculifer, assembly GCA_964019185.1. NCBI lineage: Eukaryota > Metazoa > Arthropoda > Arachnida > Araneae > Salticidae > Maratus > Maratus speculifer. The sequence continues at coordinate 349,450,673 of OZ025294.1, forward strand.
AAAAAGGTCAAATTTTTAGCAGTTTAATAGGGGAATGGAATGATCCATGTCTGCCAGAATTGAAAAGGTACATAAGCCAAAAATTAATATTAGAGGTTTACTCAAAGGTTTAACATTGGGTTTGCCATATGAAAACATGGAAAACTGGGAGCAATAAAACACAATAATAAATCTACGAATGAGCCACTAGTGGCATTAATTTTTGGCTTATGCACCTCCTATTTCCAGCAGGCATGGATCATTTCATTCCCCTATTACCATTCTTCCATAAAATAAAGGTTTTTTTTCTTGTGCTCGATAACATAGGTTTTACTGCTGTCGGCTCTTGGACTATAAAATACACAAGAGTTGTTGAAAACATTTTCCGGTTATTAAGCAAAGAGTCATTCAATTAACCCAATATAACAATAATAAATAGAAAATAAGCATATCAAAATCAGAAATGATTCACTTAGTGTTTTCAAAATGAGTTATTTTCCATAATCAACAGACATGTAGTCAAATGTTACTTTGTATTTTATTTTGAACATAATAAAAATCTAAAAAACAGCCCTTTCAATACATTAGTGTTGTGGAAAAAGCTTCATTGCAAAAACTTAATTTTACACATTGATTAGAATATTTTCATTAATACTGTGAATATTGATTCTGAGAAAAGTATGCCTAATTTTTAGAATCAAAACAATTTCAAATGTATTTCAAGCTATTTAGAAAACTTAAAAAGAAATTTGAAATAATAAAACAAATCTTCATAATAGTTTGCAGTTCTATATAGCATAAATCTGAGATATTTCTAAAATATAAATTTATTCTTGTTTTATGGGTGTTTTAGGGATTTTGTAATTACTGTTAATTCAACAGTAAATAATACTGTTTGTTGTGAGTCAATTTTAAATTTCAAAATTGACCAAGCTCACTTGAAAATAAATAATGTAGCATTCAATTTAAATTCAGATTTTTTTAACCAAATGTTAGCAAATTTCCTGAAATTTCATTAAAAAAAATTAAGCATCTACATACTTCTAACATGATTAAAATAAAATGCAATGTGCTACATTTTATAATAATACAAATGATATTAAATATTTCTTTTGTTCAATTGTAACCTTAATGTGATGCTGGCTATACTATGCAAGTAAGATATTGCAAAGTATTTTAAACAATTCATTAAAAAAAGTACAATAGTTTTTTTAAGGGACAAAAAATGTTCACCATCAATAAAAGTGACAAATTATTATACTATTATCAAAATCATTAGACATAAATGCTTCAATTAAAATATACTTTAATACAGTCAGTTATTTGCAATAAGTTATCAATGCGTGCTTATAATATATATATATATTGGTGTCTATGTGTCATTTAGTAAAATTAGACAACAATTACCAATTCATATTTGGGAAGCTAATACTGCAGTTAAAAATCCCCATTTCTTTTCCTAAATGAATTCCCTTACCTTGCATCACATCATTTTGTTAATATTATACTATCATAATGCATTTTTTGAGTAGATTAACTGGCCATTTGACCAGTAAAAATTAGACAGTTGCATTTTCTCTGACATTTTCCTACCTTATTATAAATTCTATAACTTTTAGTACCTTTCATATTAATTGCCCATTTTTTTAAATTCATGCTGAATTCTCTGACTTTAGGAACTGAAATTGGAACTTAAGATTAAATGAATAATCTGCTTACAATAACTACAAAAATTTATCAATAAACATAAATTTTATTTTTATGAATTTACAATTAACAACTGAATACATATAGAATATAAAAACAAGTCACTTAAAAATCATCACACATATAACATTTTCATGAGATCTGGCTTTTCGATCCATTTTCTGGATTGATTCCAAAGAAAGCCCTATTAAAAATACAAAATATACATATTAAAAATAATTATGCAAGTACAAAAAAGTAATTTTGTTCTAACACATAATTAAATCAGTAAGATTTAAACATTTTCTATTAATATGACATCTTGAATTAGATTTCTTCCCTGTTTAATGTTTCAATATATTTTATTATATATTAGAATGGCTTAAGGCCCCACATTAGGCACAGAAAAAGACCCGGATGATAATGTTAAGTCTATGGGAGCGTTCTTTTCAAATATCTTGCTCAAATTTTAATATTTATACATGATTTTTTTGCATGAGATAGCTGAGTACGATCCAAAACTGCCCTAGTTTTAACTTTTTCGATTTTGCTTTTATATTTTTTATATTACGATAGTTTCAATTTCAGAACCAGTTTCGAAAGTTAAAGTAATTTAAAAAAAAAAATCAAACTAAAACTGAAAAAGTAAAAACTAGGTCAGTTGTGGATTGCCCTCAGCTATCTTGTGCAAAAAAATCATGTAAAAATATAAAAAAAAAAAAAAACACCCCCATAGACTTTACATTATCATCCGGGTCTTTTTCTGTGCCTAATGTCGAGCCTTAATATTGTGAAATGTTTCACATGAACATTTCTCATTATTAATCCATTCTTAATGTGTATTTGAAAAATATTTTTTCATAGTCTGACTTAATCATCCCTTTATAAATTTTTAAATAATTAAAGAAATGATGAACGGTAGTACCTTGCATTTTCATCAACATCTGTTAATTTTTTTCACTATTAATAACCACGTGTTCAAAAATTAATACTTTACTGTTTTCACTAGCTTCTTTCTTTATTGATAATGGAAACTCATTTATATATTTTCAAGAACACAAAAAACTTATAAATAAAATTTTATTCTTTAACTTTTTGTGAAACTATAAATTTTTTATGGGGAAAAACATATGTATAATTCAAAAAATATTAAAAAAATTTAGTGTTCTGGGAATTTCAAATATGCATAAATTTAAAAAATTCCACTTTGTAAATATTTTCTGATGTTTACAAATAAAAGGTACCAAAAATTAAAAAAAAAAATCTGTACCTTCTCTTTGTAAAACATCAAACAATATTTACAATTTTTTTTTAAAATCACAGATTTGAAAAGGCCAAAACAATTAAAATACAAAAAAATTAAAATCCAGTGTATATAATCAAATGTAGTCTCATGCATCTTAAAAAAGCATGTTCAAAGTTTCTTCACAAGCTTCCTTTTATAAATTAAGACTATTCTTATAGAAGCTCTAGTTCACACATTTTTAAATTTATTCAATGTAAATATGTGTAAAATCTACTTTCTCTCTAAATGGAACAGCTAATTATTCCAAAATAAAATATATGAATAAGCTGTATATATACATATTTTCATGCCAAATTCAAATAATTTTCTATCATGCACTTGGTCATAATTGCAAAATAAAATTTTATTTTTTTATAGAGCTTAAAAAGATAAATAGCTTGATAAAAAATTATGACATAAAAATATATTTAATTCTAAAAAATAAAAAAATAAAAAAAAAAAAAAAAAAAAAAAAAAAAAAAAGGGTCCAGTTGGATGCATATTACAGTAGTCTTTAAATTCGACACTTCAAAAATTCAGTATCTTAGGAAATCTGTGTGCATTTCAAAATGTAAACAATGAAATCGACAATTAAAAAGTATTCTTCCAAAAAGTAGTTATTGAAAATAAGATCATTTTTAACACAAACTGATAGGAAAACAGAGCAAAACTTCATTATTTAGACAAATAATTTACTGCCCATAACCAAATATGAATTCCAATATTTTTGAACAGCCCTGTATTTGATCTCTGTTGATATGCATACTATATAATGAGGAAATTTAATTTAGCAAGAAATTGTCTAACAGGTTAAAATTTCTCTTTCAGCAATTTATGCTAATAGATGGAAAAGATACTTTAATACTTTTGTTCAACCATGTAGTTTACTTAGTACCTTTATTACACACCATATTTAGCTAAAATTTAATCCAAACTAAAACACTCCTAAAAGTACTAAAATAACCCTTTTCAGAAATTATTATCCACTAGTACACCGAACCCGGGGCTCCCAGGTCACAAAGTAAAGGTGAAAAACTTTTTTAAAATTTTAAATTGGAAAGTCTAATAATTTTTTTCTGCGTAATAGGCTTTTTAAACTGCCAACTAATTCCAAATAGCAATTTTACATGAAACATATTATTTATGTAATCATATGCAGCTTTAAAAATTATCGGTACTTCCATATTAGCGGAGCTGTAGCTAAGGGGACGCTAGGGGCGGCTCAGCCCCCCCCCCCCTAAAATATTCTGAGCCCCCCCACCTGGAAAAGTTTCCAAGGTCACTCAATGAATTTCTGTTCCGAAAATTCAAATGAAATATTGTTTAAAAATCTGTTTTGAAACCTTTTTACAGTTTTGCAGAATTACTAAATTGTATCTAAAATAAGTGTTTCAACACTCCCTCATCCTATTTGTACATATGAAGCTAACATGATGGGCTATTTTGCACCAGTTATGCACTCAAAACTTCATCATCATATACTTTTCTAAGCATAAAATGAAGTTATTTTAACAGTTTAATAAGAAACAGAGTACCTACAATATGAATATGCACTAATTTATCTTTCTGCGTCAGATAGAGAGAGAAAAAAAACTATGAGCCCCCCTACATTCTCTTGAGTCCTCCCTATTGTTCACTACGGCCCTGCGTATTAGACGCAAGATAGCAGTTATTAGCCAAAGATTTCGCCAAAGAATAAAATTGCATTCTCAGTTTTTAAAAACAACTAAGAAAATATGACACCTAGATATTCTTTAAAATACATTTTTGTAAAGGTTAATTGGTGTATATTTTGTAAAGTAAGTTTACAACGAACTAAAAGTCACTAAATTCATAGATAAAAACGAAATAAAACCAACAACATTCTCCGGGTTTTATAGCCGACGATATATTGACATAACAGGTTTTTAATTACTATTTTTTTCAGTTGCTATGAAAAAATGACAACTAAAATATACAGTGATCTGTTATTTTCCATGGAGAAAAGAGATGGATGGAGGTGAAGTATGCGATTAAAACGGTTTGATGGGCGTTATTCTTCCAATATAAGTCTCTCATTCGGCCCAAACAAAACAATCACATGGAACAGAGACCGAATTTTTTAACATAATTTTTTCTCTAAATGAAAAAGATCTGAATATATTTTAGCATTATAAAATAGCATTTGATTGTATTATGAATTAAAATTGCATCGCTAAAAGTTTTTCTTTTTTGTGAAAGCACGCCGTTGTGTTTGATGCAATGCAGCGAATTTTAGAGTTACATTTTTGGCGTCACCTCCAACCACTAAACTGCATCTCTATTTTTTTTTTCTTTTTTTCCTCTATGACTATTTTTTCTCTTTTTCCCACATAAATGGATACTCAAGTTGCCACCATTAGAGAAATTGAACCAAAAACTACAAAAAAATTAATATCTCAAAAACAAATTGAGATACAGTTTTCTAACAAACGGCCTTTAAAAGTGCATTTTTTTCTCTAAACGATGGTATAAAGATTGAAAACGTGCAATGTCTAGAAGTTTAAAAATTTACAATAGCGAAAATTGCAAAACCGAAATTTCATCAGAAAGTGTTGCCATTCAAAACATGACGTATGCGTTACGCACAGATACGTTTGGCCTTTATTATATAGATAGGCAACCATGTATCAAATTATTTGCATGACCTTGTATATATTTACCTATTTTCTAGAAAAAATTTCTTGGTAAACTGATTATTTTTAATGTAAAAATGCATAACTTATTTTAAAAACACCTTTAAATAATTCACGCTCACATTCAGTAAGCTTTATGAGCTATTTTGTATAGCCCTGTATATCAAATATAGCATTTATACACCATATAATATGGATAAATTTAGTTTAACTTAAAAGTGCATATCATAAAAGATAAATGCATTTCATCCATCCATCAGCCATTTAAATAAGATACAGAATACTTCAGATAGAATATTCTATTTTAAAATGTTATGTATGTCTTTCTAAATGCCATGCACTTTGTATTATGCATGAAATAACTTATATTAAGCCTCAGACAATTCCTCTCCCTTTTACCCATTATGTAATGGAATTGTTTTGGGCGGCCCTGTAAATGAATAACTATTTTCACCACACATTTAACATAATGCATATTTTAGTGCACTTCGTAAATGATAAATTTTAATGTTTGACAGGGTGTAACATACTTAAAATTTATTTGAAACATTTTTTCCCCATCAGACATAATGTAGAGGAAAACTTTTCACTGTGGATGTAAATAAACAAATCATGCTAGAAACTTCATTTAAAAATAGTAGGGGTGCACAACCTTCTCAAGAGACGGGCCACTTACAAATATGAAAGGTCATCGAGGGCCACAGCAATAACGGAGATATTTTGATGAGGTTATCTGTGGCCTATAATCTGATAAATATGGTTTCAGAGGAAAGTGGGGAAGTTATTCCTTTAAGTTCATTACCCCAATCAAAAAATCCAATTCAATCTGTAAGGATGTATCAGCAGTTTTTATGTTTGTATATATAACACATACAGCAAGGATTATTTTCTAGATGTAATGGTATTCCTCGGTTTTATTCAGGAGAGTAAATTTTGTTTTATTAAAATTGCTAAAAAAAACAAAAGTGGTTGGTGCCGAAAAAAATGCGAATTTTATCAATGAAGGAGAAGGAAGTAGATGATCAACGAAGTTCCGATTTTTCTGCACCTGATCAACGAAATTTGCAATTTATTGACGCTTGATTGACCAAATTTGCACTTTTTACGAAATCAATCAATCTAACTTTTACGAAACTCATTGACGATATTCACAAATTTTACAAAGCCGATCGATGAAAATCTCGATTTTTACAAACCTGATCGATGAAATTGTTTGCAAATTTTCCTCACATGCTCAATAAAATTTGCAATCTTCTCACTCTTGATCGACGTAATTTGAGATTTTTTTCCTTGCCTGATCAACAAAATTCTCGATTTTTACAAAGCCAATCAATGAAATTCACGAAGTTTAGAAATCTGATTGACAAAATTCATGATTTCTAATTGCATGATCGACGAAATGCACGCTTTTTTCGAGCTTGTCAACAAAATTGACGATTTTCTGAGTCTGGTCGAAAAAACTCGCGATTTTTTTTACTCTGATGGACGAAACTCGCGATTTTTCCGACATTGATGGACGTAATTCACCATTTTCTGAATCCAATCAAAAAGAATTTTAGATTTTTATGAAGTTAATAGAGAAAAATCATGATTTTTATGAAAAACATTGAGAAAATTTACGATTTTTCTGCCCCCGATCAACAAAATTTGCGATTTTTACTGAGCCGATCGCTGAAATTTGTGATTTTTGTATAACTGATCGACGAAATTCACGATTCTTCCTCGCAAGACCGATAAAATTCACATTCCTTCAGGACCAGATTGATGAAATGCATGATTTTTCTGTACCTTATCAACAAAATTCGCTATTTTTATGAGCCTTATAGACTAAATTTATGATTATTATAAATCCGATTGACAAAATTTGAGAATTTTACGAAAGTCATCGATGAAATTCTCAGTTTCTACAAAGTCGATTGGGGAAATTCGCGATTTTATTTGAGCCTGATTGACAAAATTTTCGATATTCCTCTGTCTGACCAACGAAATTTGCAATTTTTCGTGACCCCGTTGACTAAAAATAGTGATTTTTCCATGTCTGATCGTCGACATTTACGTTTTTTCGGTGATAATTGACGAAATAAGTATTTTTCCGCGCCCAAGCAACTAAATTCGCAACCTTGAACTAATTTTGATGAATTCTGCCCTTTTTTATGCAACAAGATGGAAGTCATGAATTTTTTCTCTTGATAAATCGAAACTCACGATTGTTTCGGAGCCGATGGAGAAATTTTTAATTTTTCTTTACATCATCGCATTGCATTTTCCCCATGCCTTATCAACTAAATTTGCAATGTTTTTGTTCCCGATCGACAAAATTCATGACTTTTTTTGAGCCAGTTCAACGAAATTTGTGTATTTTTCACGCGATAATCCGAGAAAAGAAAACATGAGATTTTTCCGCAGCCAATAAATTTAATGCAGGTTATTACCTATGCTGACGATTTTTTCTTACTCGATCAATTGAATGTGCGACTTTTCGCATTCAATCCGCGATCGGCAAAATTCGCGTTTTTTCAGTGCCTGATCGACAAAACTTGCAATTTTTTTTCGTGCCTGACGACGAAATATGCTATTTTTTCCGAGCCTTATGGACAAAATCAGCAATTTTTACGAGCCTCACCAACGAAATTCGCTATTTTTCTGCAATTGATCAATGAAATTGATGATTTTTCTGTGCTCAATCACCAAAACTTGAGATTCTTGAGTGACTGACGAAATTTTGTATTTTACCGCGGCAATTTAACGAAATTTAGGATTTTTTTCTGCGACCTATGCACAAAAATTGCAATTTTTTCCAGTTGTAAATTGATGAAGTTCGCGGGTCACACGTTAACCCAACGAGGGCCAATTTTGGCCTGCAGGCCACATGTTGTGCATCCCTAAAAATAGGGTTAGTCTTAGTGCTAGGGTAAACATTAATAAATTTTTAAAAATTTTAGGATAATATGAACATATTTATGAGAGTTAGAGCGAGGAAAATTGGACAGACAAACCAAAATTGCAAACAATTTTCAATTTTGTTCGAAAGTGTTAAAAAGAAGAAGTTGGAAAAAAAAAACAATCAAAATTTACAAAACTCTAAAACTTGCAAAATTCTAAAATCTGCACAACCTTTGGCCCCAAGCTATGCACATTTTTGATACTCCATTTAATTTTGTTCTTTAGAGAATGGAAATTAACAAAAAATGCTAATCGGATATTTTAAGCGTGTAGCCTATAAATAAAAATGTATACTATGTATTAGGAATGGTGCTGTGGCTCTTGAACTTTGTTAAAAATCTTTGAAAAATCTCAAATTTTGTTGATCAGCTCCTCCTACCCTTTCTATTCATAAAAGTTAACTTTTTTTTTTTTTTTTTTACACTAGCCACTTTCATGCTTATTTTGTTTTAGTAAACAAAGTCACAATATTATCATTCCTTCTAAATAAATCTTGCTGTATCACTGTTATATGTACAAGTGTAAACTGTTGATATATCTTTGCCAACTGAATTGAATTTGTTGATTGGATAGGAGAACCAAGGGCACCCCCCCCCACACACACACACACACCAATCTGAAAGCACATTTAAAAAAATATAATTATAGGTTAAAGATTACCTCCCAGAGATAGAATTTTCAGGTTGTTACTGATGTGGCCTTCGAACACCCAGAAATTTTTGAAAGAGGCCTTTCTCTTAAAAAGGTTGTGCAATCCTACAATGTATGTTTATGTATGTATACACATGCATACACATGATACATAATACAATTTTAAAATAATGGACTTTATAAATAAAATTTAAACATAAGTTACCTTTGCGTAAATTCTAATGTGGCAGGACAACCACTTGAGTACTCCAATCCAAATACAAAAAGTGTTGACTCTTTTCACATTCGTAAATTCTGGTATAGCAACACTATTTTATACAATTTCTTTTATTTTGATAAGGGTCACCTGAAACAAAAAAATTAAATTTTAAACATGAATTATGTGTGAGGCAAAGTTGTTAAACAAGTAAAATATACTGATTTTGCACCGAGTCGTACTACTTTGGTCAAGTACGGATACCAAATACTTGTGTGTAAGAAAGAATAACAAATTTGCACATGAAGTTAGCTTAGGTTAACTGCCACATGTGTGTATATACACCAGGGCTGGCAAGTTTCTGCCGGGATGGTTTAAACCAGCGGTTATAACCGGTAAAAACTGGCATGGCAGAAACTAAGAACTTTAACCTGCAGTGATTCATAATTCACACATGTATTTAATGTATAAAGAATTTAGTTAAAATAAAGATTATGAATGTTATTTAAAGTGGCAAAAAGTTTCAAAAGGATCATATAAGTACATAACATCATAAAATATATATAATTCTGAGAAAGGAGCTTATTTTTCTAAGGGGTTATTGTATACAGCACAAAATTTAGATGAATATCAAAAAGCAATTTTCTTTCTCTTTCTTTATGCTCAAATGTCAATTTTGATCCCATATACTTAAGATGAATTGAATAAGCTAATTAAATGAGATTTGAATCTTGCATTTGTGGTTTCCATAATATTTCCATCATTGAGTAAATTTTATGAGCAGCTGCAACAGAACACTCATGTTTTTTAGTTTTATTTAAAGCAACAACAATAGATTTTAACAGTTGCAACAAGTATTTAACTCTTTATAAATCATGATATTTATTTATAATTTTAACAACTGCTATATCCTTAATATCATTTTCATGATTTTCAATTATCTGCAAATAACATGGATCATTCTTCTTGAAAGATTCAGAACTATTAAATTCTAATACTAATTAATATATTTTTAAAATTAAAACTTTTCCCAAAAATTTATTTATTATTTATCCCGAATAAATTATATATTAGCATTTTAATATCACTAAAAAAATCTCAGATTATGTCATAAAATGAGTTTATGCCAGTTGTTGCCAGTTTCTGCCGGTTACAACCACTTTTTGCCACTGGCATGGCAGAAACCATTTTCTGCCGGCTAAAAGCCATCCCTGATATACACATACATAATTTACATCTGGTTAATAAGGTGAGATGTGGGAAAGTGGGCCTATGGGGTAAAGTGATGTTACATTGAAAAACACATTTTTTCTTTTTAAATTAAGATATTTTGTCAATTTCTTTTTAGTGACATATGTACAGATTGTCGTAAACATTTTTACTGTATTTTTAGAAACTAGCAACAAGTTTCATGTTTACAATTTACCTTGTTTATTCTCTGTGTTAACTTGATAAATGACAGATGTTCTATACTTTATAATAAATGACAATGACATAATGAAATAACTACAGAGTCAAAATGATGAGGTTTTAATCATTGAAACTGTTGAAAGAAATGAACATAAAAAAAAAATCATTCAAGCAAATATAAAAAAGAATGTAAAAAATGCAGAATAATCTGATGTTGCTAATTGTAGCATTTTCAAATACATGAAGAATGACAAGACCTTACAGGGTTGGCACGGTTTAAACCAATTGGTTTTAACCATGGTTTAAACCACGGTTTGGTTTTTTTTCAAAAAAATCTAATGATATTTTCTCGTTTTTCTTTGCAATTTAAGACTTACAAATTATTGGATATAAATATTTTCTGCGTTTAACACTTTATTTCAATAAAAAGTATTAAATATAGTGATTCTAGGTTATTTTTTATGTATAGGATGAAATTCAGTATGCATTGGTGAACATATTCCATTGCTCTAAAGAAAAATCTTAGAATATGTGAACTGATCAAAGATAAAATGGATTAAAAATATTCCATATTTAGTATAAAATATTTTCATTAAAAATGCAGATTATTTAAAGCAATCTATCATAACATGCACAATGCTTTTGAGTATGGAGCTACATAACTGGATAATCTTTAAGATTTTGGTGAAAGTATAAAAGAATTTTTTTTTTCTATCGGGCAGATTATCTTTAAGAATTAAAATTAAAATATGAAGTTGAATGAGTATTCAAAAATTGGGGGCTAGTTATAGTATTTTAATAATATCAAATTATTTTTTCCCCTCAGTTATCAGCTAAATCCAATGACCATAAATGCTGATTTCAAATTGTCTCTCAAAACACAAAACCCCCAAGAACAATCTCAAATTTATTATTATTTTTTAATTATAGAAAAGAATTATATTCATCAAACTACATCAAATGTTTATTATAAGTAATAAAAAGATTATATATAAACATTTTCAAAACATCAATGTTTCACTATGTAAAGTAGCTTATTGTTTGAACTTTACTAATATCTATTTAAATTAAAATATGATTTTTTAAAATTTTCTACATAATTAACTATAATTATTTAATTTAAATTATTTTTAAATGATTTTATACTACTTATAATTCAACAATGTCTATTTTTATCAATAAATATGCATGTATTTGTAATAAAAAAGGATGCTTTAAAAAAACCCGGTTTAAACCAAAAAAATGGTTTTTTTGGGGTTTTTAAAAAAAAAAAAAAAACCTGTTTTTTTTCCAACCCTGCTTTTATACCAAGGTTTAACAATATAAAATGCTAAATGTAAGTTCCCAACATGATGCAAATATGTATTTTTGCCAGAGTTGATTAAAAAAGAAAAAAAAAAGGGGGGGGGGCCCTTTTTCCAAAATACACAAATAAAACATTTATTTTTCTTTCTTTAAACCAGGTTTTTTTTTTCTTTTTTTCCTTAATTATCATATTCTATTACATATTTACTATGCATGTTTGTGTATAAAAATAAACGTTATTGGATATCATATTTGTATTCTAACTTCATCATTTCAAAATATTCAAATTAAATAATTACAATTGGTTATGTAGATAATTGAAATCATTTGCTAAATATTTTTAGTAACAGTAGTAGTATAGTGTTCAAAGAATAAAATATTCTATACAGTGATTCATAGCTATCTTGAAAATGTTATCCAGCATCCTTTGATTAGTAAAAGATTTGTTTAAAAAAATGTGTTCTTAGTGGGGAATATAGATAAAAAACAATTTATTAAAGTTACTTTTAAATATGGGATTCATGGTTTACATAAAATGATCTCAGAAGTAAAAATACAGATTTTTGCATTGATTCATTGACATAAATGTCAATGAAAATTACTTGCATCTTAAATTAATTAATAAAAGTATAAGATTTTTGTATTTAATACATGCTTTCTAGAAATAAAGAATTTCCGCTGTCTTCATGACTTAAAAAACAAAGCAAAAAACACCCAAAATATCTAACCACTTTTGATTACAATATTTTCCTCTATCAAAGAAAGTAAAAATAGCGATTACATATGACTATAAAAAAATTATGTAAGCAACGTAATATTCAAATTTAAACATTAGGTAACAGAAATGAAACCCCACACTCACCAAAAGAAGCAATACATGGCGATAAAGGTATATTTTCATCTCCCAGAACTTCTTCCAAACTTACTTCCTCCTGTAAAAATGAAATTGCAAAAACATGAGGTTTAAAAAGCAGAAAATTGTAAAATAGTATAAAACAAAATTTTTTGTAATAAAATATTAAAAAAAGAAAGATTGCTTGCATCTGATGATGATGCTCAATGCTCATACTTTGAATACAAAATGCTCTCTGAGTATTTAAATGAATTATAATATGAAATGAATATAATTAAATGTTTTTTAAATCAATAATTTAAAAGAAGATAGTTTGTTAAATTCAATATTCATTCATATATATCTTCATATTATTATGTTGGTTTTAGTTTTATTATTAAGAAAAATTTGTTTACGTTAAATTTTATTTTTGTAAATTATAAAATAGTCTTTTTTTCCCCTTATTTAAGCATGCTATTTCAAGTTTTTAGCTGTAAGTTTAGCTTAATCATTTTATGTGATAAAATCTTAGAATGAGACTAACATTTAAAAATTATAAATATATGTATATCATTCATATGTAATTTTACACATTAAATTATACAAGTATTTTCAACATGAACTTTCATTTTTAAAAATTAAAATATTTCATTTGATTTTTTAAAAATATTTTTAATATAAAGATACTTTTAATTATTGTTTATTCCATATTTACAGCTTACCATATCTATATTTAAAAATAGAAAATATAGAATAAATATAAAGTAACGTGTTGAACAAAAATATGTTTTGAGTTCAATCGGGATTAATGGTTTATAAGGTCTAAAATTGGCAAAAAAATTATGCAAGTTTTTAAAAATAAAAATTTTTAACAGTTTTGACTCAATTTTAGGTTTTCGACATGACTGTTAAAATTGGATAAAACCGTCACACTGTCATAAAAATGCCAACCCTGATGATTTTACTTACATTATTTACTTTATAAAATGGATAAGTTTATAAATATTTTATTGTAAAAAGAAGCTTGTTTAATTTTTAACATTCCTGTATTCATTAATAAATTAACATAGTAACTCAATTTATACGTGAAAAAGAAAAATATAATCAAATAACCTATAATCAACACATTTTCTTGTCGAAATTGTGAATATTAGGAGTTGATTAATACATAAAATATAAAAACTAATTATGCAAATTTAGAAAAAAGTTAATACATTTTACTTTGAATGGGACCGTTCAAGTATTACGTAAGCATATTTTTCGTCATTTCGTACCCCCTCCCCCCCCTTGTAAGAAAATATAAGCAAATGCTAGACACCCCCCCCCCTTTGCTTACGTAAGATTTTATGACAGTTTATACATCAATACTTCTTGACTTATAAAAAGTTACCAATCAATTACATTATTAATCCTACAAATTTATATAGGCATATAGGGATTATGATATCAAAATATATAAAATCATTTTAATATATTGTTGCTAATTGCATTAAACAAACCACAGAATACAAAATGGTTTAAATATATTGTTATTTATCACTTTGAACAATAAAACAAGATATACAAGAAGTCTTAACTTACTTAGGCATCATAACTAAAATTTTTGCCATAAATCATACAAATGTTGGAGTTCAATTTGGTGTTCATATTTTAATCTGATGTCCAGAATCCTTGAACCCATGTTTCAACATTGTCTGTTATAAGGTTTTCACTGGAACAGTGGCCTGGGGTATTGCAGGTTTCCGGTCCTTGTTTGCTTGTTGAATTTGAACTGCAGTTGCTTCGTTGTTTAATGCTTACGTAAGAATTGTCGTGACTCCCCCCCTCCCCCTTGTCAGAAAAAATAAGCAGACTCTGGACTCCCCCCTCCCCCTTTAGTGCTTACGTAATATTTGAACGGTCCCGATAGTCTCAAACAATCCTCCATGCTTTTAGAGAAATAAAACAAAGCTACAGCAACCTTCTCAGGTAAATCTGACAGGTCTTTTTTGAGCCCTTTCTTATTAAAGAAAAGTCATTATTCAGACTTGCTACAGGCTCAGCAAGAAAAAAACTGAACTTTTACGGCCTCACGGACTTTTGATTAAATTTGTATCTTCTTGCAGCATTTTGACAAAATTCACGTTTTTCTGCAATTTTTTAAAGAAATTAACATTTTCCCTCGATCATTTGACAAAAAGTGCACTTTTTCCAGTCTTTTCATTGAAATTTGCATTTATCCATGATCTATTAGCGAAATTAATTATTTTTCTCAATCTTTTTCGACAAAATTCACCTGTCGGCCAAATATTCAGCCAAAATCACTAGTCAATGCATCCTTAATTATGATATAAGGTGGGGGCCACCAATTACCCTGAAAAAACGCTGATCAGGAAATACACACATTCTCCATATATTAAAGTTAGGGTACTACTCTGTTATCCCGTCGACCAGTTTCACCAAATTATACAAATCACCAAACTAATAGCCAAACGATACAAATTGACATAATTTTTATTTTGAAAAACGAAAAAACAAATAATTAGTAGAATATTAATAAAAATACAAATAAAAGTCGAAATAAAAATCACTTAATGACATTTTAAACACGTGAATCGTTTTTAATGTCATTGAATATGACATTCAGGATCAACCATTATTGGCATTTAATCTTACAGTTTGGCGATAATTTTTTGTCGACGGGATAACCTAGTACAGTTGAACCCCGCTAATTCGGACTCCGATAATCCGGATCTTCGGATAATTCGGGTATTCTTAAAAAAAAAAGTTTTTCTGACATGTTTTCGGAATAATTAAGCAAAGTAAACATTATTACTGTCTGCAAATATTCAATAAGTTTAACATAAAGGTGATTTTCTGTTAGTACGTTATATTTTCTTTTTTTCTAATTCTCTGTATAATCCAGATTTTCGATAATCCGGATTGGGTCCGGTCCCAATTAATTCGAATTATCGGGGTTTTACTGTAGTACCAAAGTTAGTAAATATGAATCTAGTAAATCTGCAAATTGGTGGCCTCAAACATAAGTTCTGCAATTTTATTTGGATTTAAAATAAAATTAAAATATTCAACTTGCAATATCATTTATTTCATATTTGTAATACTAACTATTATAAATGATATATCAAACAGCCTCTGGAAGATTAGTTGTCTAAACTGTACACTTATATTCAAAAAATCCCTCACTGTCTTAATAGTTTGATTGTTTCAATTCAATTACCTAGTGTTTAATAGTTTGATTGTTTCAATTCAATTACCTAAGTGTTTAATATTTTAAACCATCCATCTAAACAAATTAAAATATCGATCTTCTATTAATTATAAGTGATGCAAACAGTACACGATTATCACAAATATTTTATTAATTATTAGTATCCTAGTTGTTAAATTTACTTGTTTCATTAAATTCTGGTTCTTAATGCAATCATAAATATGATGTCCATTACTGGACTCGGGAGGGTTTTGATATATTTAAATATTAGTTAAAATTAAATTCTATTCATATTGAGAAAAAAAAAAAAAAAAAAAAAAAAAAACTAAGAATGGGAATGGTTAAATATTGTTGATAGATTAACATAATATTGCAAAAAATTGAAATAGAATAGCTTAACTATTAAAAATAATTTAAAAAAATTGAATAAAAAAAGTCCCTTAAGAGTGTGTATTAGTGGCAACTGGCACATCTACCCTATTTAAATACTCTTAACTTGCACGTATATGTTAAATAGAAAACATTCGAAAATAAACAATTAAAAAATTTTAGATTTATTAATGAATTAAAAAAATTAACATTTTTTGTCATTTTGCTGCAGGAATTTTTTGTGCCAGCATAAACCTTGTATTTTTCATGTTTAAATGAGAAAACAAAACAAAATTAATGTAATCAATCATTAAGAAGGTAACAAAATATAAATAAAAAGTTATTCTGCATATTATAAGAGTGATATCGTTATAGTGCATTTATTTTTTTAAGCATTATTGTAATATCTATTCTTTCAACGTAAATTTTTGATAACTAATATATATACTGGGAATAAATGGCATAATTAATGTTTTTGCAACTAACGTTATCTGTGATTATATATAATCTCAGAAAACTGACACATAATAATTACAAAATGATTAAATCTTACCGTTTTTGTAAAATTTACTCTTATTAAAAGGATATTTTAAAACATAATATTTGAAGTTGCACTCGCGGTATATATACCGCGATTAATGATTGTTTTGTTACAACTGCAAATGCAAAACATAAATTACATAAAACTATGCGTTTATATGCGTCCTTTATCTTAAAAAAAAGATATAATACACTTTTAAAAACAATAATAATAACATATTTTACTTACTCGTTCTTTCGTAACTCGTTCATAACACCACACGATCATAGAATCGCTTTTTCCCATGGAACAATCTTCCATGCTTTTTCCTTTTTGGCGGGTTGAAAAACATGTTACGGTTGCGGTCGAAATATGACTAAATTACGGGGCGCATCCTAGCGGAGGAAAATTAACGGCGACATACCGTGTTTTTGCTAATGATGAGACAGGGCTGTAAAAACATGTGGATTACCCTTAACTTTTTGAGTATTTAAGGGATAAGACCGTTTATTTAGTGGATCAGACCGTTTTTCTTCAAATAAGGCTATTGCCTGTGAAAATTGAAGGGCAAATGCTCATAAATTTACAGTTTTTTCTGAGAGTGTACTGCTCATAAAATGATTTATTGGCGTTGTTTCTCTATCTTTACAAGTTAGTATATACTAAATTCTGCATAACATTATAAAATTAATATATCTTTAAATAGTTGTTACTTACAGTTTAAATATTTAAATGGAAGTATATAACTTAAAATTATCACATTATTTAGGGATTTTTGTTACGTAACTCAGGTGTAACGTTATGACATTATGTCCAACATAAAGATAAATATTTTTATGTGATTTTTCTAGTGGATAATTGACAAAAAAGTCTCAAATATATAATATATATTTTAAGCAAAATAAAAGATAATGCATTAAAGGGTTAAGGTGCGAAATGTTTTAGCTTCTTTTATTGTTAAAAGTTCAATCCCTAGCCCGCATTTAAATAGCACACGCAAACAGCGTAATATTTAATTATCGTTTCTTCTCTACAAAATGATTCTACTTTTTTCTTTTAAACATTGTATAGCGTATTTGAAATTTATGTATGCTCGTGACGTTGTTATAATAACAATAATATGTTTATATAAACAGTATATCTAAAGCCTTCTTTAGAAACATTTATTTAAAATATTTTGAATTCAGCCCACATAACATTAAGGACTGATGCATTGCTGATAAATCATAAATTCGGCTAAAAATTTAATTATTTATTGATTTCAAATACAGACCATTCATCTCTAATCTGTGATTAATTAACATACTTATCTGTAAAGTTTTAACAAATGTTGCATATCTAAGCTTTCTACTGAAATTCATTCGGAATTTATTCAGGTAATTGCACCCGATTAAAATTGTAACTTATGTTTATATAAATGGAATAAATTTTGCAATATTCAAAGAGCAGTCATTGGTGGAAATCATCAGCGTAAAATCATTATTGAAAAAAAAGGAAAGTTATTAAACATTAAAACTAATTCAGTAATAAAAGGGTATTTATTCACAAGATTTTTGTGTGTGCGTATGTTTAAAATTATTTTGTTGTGTATTTAAATTGATCATTATTGAAAAAAAAAAGGAAGGTTATTAAACATTAAAACTAATTCAATAATAAAAGGGTATTTATTCACAAGATTTTTGTGTGTGCGTGCGTTTAAAATTATTTTGTTGTGTATTTAAATTGATGATAAATAATTTAATAACATCAGAGGTTTTGAATAAGAATTCAGAATAGCTATTTCTTTTCTGTTTTTTTTTGTTTGTTTGTTTGTTTATTTATTACATTTTTTTATATTAATATAGTTATTTTTTATACATTTGTCTAATGGATAATTGATAAAAAAAATACTTAAATATAGTTTCTCCCCCTTCCAAATAAATAAATAAATAAATAAAAATAAAAACCATGCGTTAAAGGGTTAAGGTGCAAGTTGTTTTTGCTTCTTTAATTGTTAAAGATTTGACCCCGAGCTCGCATTTAAGTTGCATACACAAATAGCGTAGAATTTAATTATTTTTCCTTTTCTAAAAATGTTTCTTTTTTTCTTTTAAAGTACATATATAGCGTATTAGGGATTTATGTATGCTCGTGACGTTGTTATAATAAATAATGTCTGTTTATATAAATGGAATATCTGAAAACTGTCTAAAGACTTCTTAAGAAGATTTATTGAAAATATTTTGAATTCAGCAAACATAACATTAAGGACTTATGCATCTCTAATAAATAGTAAATTCGGATAAAAATTTAATTATTTGTGGATTTCAAATTCTCACCATTTATCTCTCATCTGCGATTAATTAGCATACTTATCTGGAAAGTTTTAACAAATGTTGCAGCTCGAAGCGTTCTATTGAAATTCATTCGGAATTTATTCAGGTAATTACACTCAATAAAAATTGTAACTTCTCACGTTTGTTTATATAAATGTAATCAATTGTGGAAATCATCAGCGTTATGGCATTATTGAAAAAAAAAAGGAAAATTATTAAACATTAAAACTAATGTATTAAATAGAAAGGTATTTATTTAAAAGATTTTTTTGTGTGTTTAAAATTAATTTTTTGTGTATTTAAGTAGATGATAAATAATTTAACCACTTCACCGGTGATGGGTATGGGGAAACAGTGCTTTTAACCCCGAGTTATCTTGGGGCAGACGGTTAAGTGGTTAATTACATCAGAGAATTGAAAAAAAGAACATGTAGATTAGCTATTTTCTTCTGTTATTTATTTATTTATTTATTTAATACGAACATATAGATTCATTAATGTAGTTATTTTTATACATTTATCTAGTGAATAATTGACAAAAAAGACTCAAGCATAGTCTCTCCCCTCCTCTCTCAAAAAAATCATGCGTTAAAGGGTTAAGGGTGCGTGTTGTTTTTACTTCTTTCATTGTTAAAGATTTCACCCTGAGCCCACATCTATGAGTAGCATACACAAACAGCGTAATATTTAATTGATTTTCCTTATCTATAAACTGATATAACTTTTTTTTCTTTTAAAGAATAACAGTGTATTTAAGATTTATATATAATCAAAAACGTTGTTATAGTAAATAATATCTGTTTATATAAATGGAATACTTGAAAATTAGAACATTTATTCAAAATATTTTGAATTCAGCACACATAACATTAAGAACTGATGCATCGCTGATAAATATTAAAATCGGATAAAAATTTAATTATTTGCGGATTTCAAATTCCGACCATTTATTTCTAACCTATTACAAATTAGCATACTTTTCTGACAGTTCTAACGAATGTTGCATTTCTAAGTTTTCTATTGAAATCCATTCTGAATTTTATTCAGGTAATTACACCCAATTAAAGATAATGATTTATGTTTCTTTCGTCCCTTTTGATGTATGTTTACATAAATTGAATAAATTTGGCAAGAATCGCAGAGTAATCATTGGTGAAAATTATCAGCATTAATGCATTAACTGAAAAAAAAATGAAAGTTATTAAACAACCTTATTTGCATAAATTTCTAATGCATTAAGTAGGAGGGTATTTTTTTACAAGATTTTTTTAGGTAGCTTTCATTACAAAAAGTAAAAAGCTACCTATTGCAGCCGTCCAGAGGAAAGCACTTCCAGAAGATGTTGGAATATTTTCACCGATCATGACCCCCAGACCCCAAAACCATTCTCCGTTCAAATGTTGACATATATATATATATATATCTGATTTTTGTCACGCTGTAACTAGCGTATTTATGAACCGATTTGAATGAAACTTGGTATGTACAACATGGTACATGCAAATGTCTCGACCGAGTTCGTTAGCTAGCATCATCCGCCATCTTGTTTCAAAATGGCGGCCATTTAAAAATTTTAAAAAATAATAAAATTTTAAATTAAATGCGAAAAAAAATTAAAAGTTGAAAATATTTTTCTTTTATGTGTTAGAACTTAAAACAACGACTCCAGAACACTTTTTATTTTGTCTATATCTTTAAAAAAATGATTGGGTTATAGCACTTTGAATTTTTCTTATGGTTGACATTTTGAAACGGTCTGATTTTTGTCACGTGATAACACGTGTATTTATGAATCGATTTGAATGAAACTTGGTATGTACATAGTAAATACCAATGTCTCGACCGAGTTCGTTAGCCAGCATAATCCGCCATCCTGTTACAAAATGGCGGCCATTTAAATTTGTTATAAGAATTTAAGTTTTAAAATTAGGTACAAAATTTTCTTTAATGCATTTAACCTTGATACAAAGATTCCAGAGCATTTTTTGTTTCGTCTGTATCTTAAAAAATGGCTGAGTTATAGCACTTTTAATTTCTAGTGTTGCTCACATTTTAAAATGATCTGATTTTCGTCACGTGATAACACGCGTATTTATAAACCGATTTGGATGAAACTTGGTGCGTACATAGTACTTACCGATGTCTGGACCAAGCTCGTTGGCCAGTTCCATCCACCATCTTGTTTCAAAAGGGCGAAATATTAATTTTTTTAGTTAAATTTTAAAATTAAGTGCAAATAAGTAAGAAATTGAAAAATATTTTTCTTTTGTGTGTTTGACCTTGATACAAAGATTCCAGAGCATTTTTGTGTTATCTACAACTTAAAAAATGGCTGAGTTATAGCACTTTAAATTTCCAGTGTGGTTGATATTTTGATACGGTCTGAAATTTGTCACGCGGTAATACGCATATTTATAAACTGATTTGGATATAACTCCGTGTGTATATAGTACATATCAATGTCTTGACCGCGTTCACTGTCCAACTTCATCTGCCATCTTGTTTCAAAATGGCGGCCATTTAAGTTTGTCAAAAATCTTTTAAATGTATAATGATGTACAAACAAATAATTAGAAATTGAAAAAAGGTTCTTTCTAAAGTATTTATTTTAATAATAAATTCCGCTGTATTTTTTCTTTGTCTTTATCTTAAAAAACACCTGAGATATAGCAGTTTGAATTTCTAACGTGGGTGACATTTTTTTCTAAAATCAATTTGCCCGCGACAGCACTCGTATACATTAATCGATTTCGATGGGAATGTTCATGTGCACCGTGGAATTTGGCGACTCTCTAAATCGCTGAAAATGAAACCAGCTTGAATAAAATATGACTAATTTCTAAATATTCCTATTAGTATTCAGTTTTGACAAAAACTAGCATTCAATCTTACAAAATCGGGTTACACTAATTTCAGATTCGTATGTCTGAATAATGTAACTTAATTTAAAATAAATAAATAAATAAATAAGTATATGAAAGCTACTTCTTCCTCCCGGTACTGCCGGAAGGACTTTTTTCTTGTTGTGATATGATTATTTTATTGTGTATTTAAATAGATGATAAATAATTTAATTGTAATTCCTTTTGAGTTTTATTTTATTGTTATAATTATTTAATACAATAATGTTAATTATAATATATTAATACATTAATGCAGTTATTTATATTTTTATAAATTTTCTGAATGTTTCAAAAAATATTACAAAATATTTAAAACGTGGTTGTCGAGACTACAACAAATAATTTTATAAAAGCAACTAAAACGTTAATCCATTAGCTGTCGAATATACTGTATCTCTAGAATTGAAATTCAGATTTTTGTTTTTAATTCTAGCAATAATGAAGATTTTAACGAAATTTCTATCATTTCTGGTAAAAAATGCACAAAATGCAATAATCAAGCGTTAAAAACACAATAATCGTATTTTGTCTTTCTTTCATTGTTAAAACTGAGACCCCGAACCTGCATTTAAGTAGCACACACAAACAGCGTAATATTTAACTTTCCTTATCTATAAAATGATTCAACCTTTTTCTTTCAAAGAATATATAGAGTATGGGGTTTATGTATGCTCGAGGCGTTGTTATAATAAATAATATATGTTTATATTAATGGAATATCTTGAAAACTGCCTGAAGACTTCTTTAGAACATTTATTTAAAATATTTTGAATTCAGTACACATAACATTAAGGACTGATGTATCGCTGATAAATAACATGTTTGGATAAAAATTTAATTATTTGTGGATTTTAAATTCCGACCATTCATTTCTCGTCTGTAACACTTATCTGGAAAGTTTCGTCAAATGTTGCATATCTAAGCTTTCTACTGAAATTCATTCGGAATTTATTCAGCCAATTGCACCCAATTAAAATTGTAACCTCTGACGTCTGTTTATATTATTGGAATAAATTTTGGGAAATTCGAAGATTAATCACTAGTGGAAATCATCAGCGTAAAAGCATTATTGAAAAAAAAGAAAAGATAGTAAACATTACAACTAATTCATTAAATAAAAGGGGATTTATTTATAAGATTTTTTTGTGTGTATGTTTAAAATTATTTTTTTGCGTATTTAAATTGATGATAAATATGTAATACAGACAGAAAGATCTATGCTATTACTGTGCGAAGGTGCTTAATAACGCGGGTCTCAATGCAAGACGACTAGCTGTGTATGTCCCCCCTTAACCGAAGACAGAGTAAGGCGCGCATTTGTGGAGCAAGAAAACACGTTTCCTGGACCAGATAGCAATGCGATTCTGCTATCTTCACAGACGAATCCAGAGTTCTTACCGGAGACTGTTTCAGGGCGATTGCTGATTTGGAGGGAACATCGCAGGCAGTTGCATTAATTCACAAGTACACAAGTATAGAGGGGATAGAATCATGGTGTGGACTGGGATCTCACTGGGCGGACACACTGATGTGCATGTTTTCCATGGATTAACTATGACTGATATGAGACATCGGGGTGAGATCTTTGATCCATATGTCCCCCCCCCCATATGCCGATGCTGGTGGCAGCGATTTCATTCTAATACATGATAATGCACGACCTGACCGTGCTGTGGTTGTAGAGGATTATCTTGAGGGTCAAAGTTTGGAGCAAATGAAATGGTCAGCTCATTCTGCAGACCTGAACCGATAGAATATCTTTGAGATTATCTTAGCAGACAGGTTGCTTCTTTAAGAGCCCTTATTTTGAAAATCAGACAATGTGTGATAGTTGTATTTTTTGATTTGCTGGATTTTTTTATATGTTGAAGTAGATCTTATTTAATGAATAGTGTGCAATTTTGAAGCTCTGAAACAATTTCCTCTTTCTTATAGAAAAGATCAAAGTTCGAGGCTGTGAATGCCATTTTTATAAAAAAAAAAATGAAATCCCAATATGTTTGGAGTGTTATATCTCTGGCAAGCAACAAC
The DNA here is from genome assembly GCA_964019185.1 of Maratus speculifer. Lineage (NCBI taxonomy): Eukaryota > Metazoa > Arthropoda > Arachnida > Araneae > Salticidae > Maratus > Maratus speculifer. The sequence goes on from OZ025294.1 coordinate 349,474,963, forward strand.
ATCCCAAAATTCATTTTTCTTTCGTCTTTCTATGACTTTTCCCTATGAGTAAATGAAAATCCCTTTTTTGTCGCCTCTTTTGAAAGATAAACGGGAGGTTTCATTTTCTCTTAGGGAAAAAATGTGATGATGGACATTGCTTTTCTTATAAATGTTGTCAGTTTTTTTTTACTAAAAAATATCACGAGGCCCCACTTCTTTTTCTTTTCCCTGTTTTTGTACATATGTTCAACTATTGCGTGACATATTTTTTTCATCCAACTGTGGCGCTTTTTTGAAATAAACTATTCTAAATATTGCAGATTTTGGAAATTTTGAATATTTAACAGGTTATAGCTACTAACAGCAACAATATCTGAGTGCAGAACTATATTATTTAGCTTGTCCTAGTAGTGCACTTTCATATTCTATAAGAAAAACTTTGGGATATTATAGTTTAAATAAGATATTAAGAGCAAAAAATGGACAAAAACGTCATTTTGACTGTACTTTGTGGCAACATAACAATGTAAAATAACAATGCCCCATGGAAACAAATAAATTTTAATAAGCAGGTAAAATTATACAATAAGTTTATGCCAAAAGAATTTTGGGATGTTGTTGCTTGCCAGAGATATACCACTTCAAACATATTGGTATTTCATTTTTCATAAAAATGCCATTCACAAACGTTAACTTTGATATTCTCTATAGGGAAGAGAAAAAATTTTCAGGGCTTCAAAACTGCAGATTAATCATTAAATATGATTTACTTCGACATAAAAAAATATCAAAGCAATTAAAAAAAATCCCTGTCGGCTTGGCCTATAGGCGGAGGTAGATTTCGAAGAGTTTTCATTTCAACAACAAAATATAGAATATGATTACAAATAAACCCCATTTAATAATTATATTTGGCCACTTTTGAAAACTTTTTTATTTTCATTTTTCTGTAAGAAGTTGTTTTATTAAAATCAACAATCAAGTGAAATTAGGCTCAAATGCCATTTTGACAACATATGTTACGGCTTCACCACAGTCTTGTATATCGCGTCTCCATGGCGCATTCTTTTGTAACGGCTTCACCATAACCTCGGATGCCGTGCGTCTCCTTGGCGCATTCTACTGTACTTTAGGTTTGCCGTTTTGGCAACATTGGAATATCGTTTGTTATTGTTTTGTTTTCGGCGTTCTTAGCGGACCTATCGTGTGTTTCCTAGATCTGTATTCTTTATTCGAAATGTAAATAATGTGTAAATAATTTGTATATAAAGAATTTTTAAGTAATTAGTAGTATTAATTGAACCAGCGACCTAATGAGTATTAAATATACTCGCAATATTCGACAGTTCGTAACATTGATCCGCTCGCCGGTAGGACTTTCGTTTTTAATTCGAACTTGTTCTCCTTGTTATATTTGAATTAAAATGACTTCGTTAATTAGCTTGAATAGGACTAGAGGCTCTTTAAAAGCCCAGTTAACAAGATTAGAAAATTCTGTAAATGAAAACACCGATGAATTGTCTAGAATTCAAATTGAAACAAAAATCAAGAATCTTCAAAAACTGTCTACAAACATCGATATACTACGTCGCGATTATTATACAACAGCACCTGAAGATCAGGATTTATCGGAAATTGATGCTTCATTGGTGGAAATGGAAGAGCGAGTAGAACAGCTAGAGGTAAGTTTCAATCAATTATTATATTCTAATAAATTAGAAACTAAAAATTCCGAATTAAAGATAAATAACTGTAAAATTAAACTTCCTGACATACCTCTTCCGCTATTTAGTGGCAAATCTGAAGATTGGAATATGTTTAAAATAGAGTTTAATAATATTGTTACGAATAATGAAGAATTGACTGATGTTCAAAAATTACATTATTTGCATTCCGCACTAAGAAATGATGCTAAATTATTAGAAACTCCAGATGATACATTTGATTCCTTATTCAAAGCGTTAGAAAATAGATTTGAAAATAAACGAATAGTTGTCAATTTACATTTAAAGGCTGTGCTAGATTTTGAAAGAATTTCACATGAATCATCTAAAGAAATAAGGCGTTTGTTAGATGTTATAAACAAAAATATCAGGGCTCTAAATAATTTAGGATTTGAGAGAAATAACCTTTCTGACATTTTGTTTACAGCTATAATTTTAGAAAAACTAGATAAGGAAACGAGAAAACAATTTGAATTGTCAATAAACACATCTGAAGTTCCTAGTTTTGACAGTGGACTTTTTAGAAAAAAGAAGCCAATCTCTCGAAAGCATAAATAGAAGCAATTTAGCTAGACCAAAAATTTCTAGTGAAATAAAATCAAAATCCCTTTTAGTAAATACAAGTTCTGAAAAACAGTGTATTATTTGTGACTCATTTCATCCCCTATATAAATGTAATAAATTCATAAATATGAATTTTGGTGAAAGATTTGCTATCGTTAAAAAAAATAAACTTTGTCTGATATGCTTTAACAAATCACATTTAGCAGCTAACTGTGTTTCGAAACATTTATGTAAACATTGCAAATCCCCTCACAACACTTTATTACATGGAGATAAAGAAATCGGTTCCAGTAATGAAACTCATTTCCAAAAACCAGGTGTTGATCAGACAGTACGTCGCCCAGAATCAAGTCCGACGCCTTCAGTCTCACAAAATCTTTCTAATTGCTTATTCGCTTCAAATAAAACTGTTATCTTGTCAACTGCAGTTATTGACATAAAAACAAATAAAGGAAATTTCATCCAGGCAAGAACTCTCTTAGATTCTTGTAGCCAAATAAATTGTGTGTCGCTTGAATTTGCAAAGAAATTTGGCTTAAAGAAATCAAAGGTTTTTGCTCCAATATCGGGTTTGAATAACACAACCACAACATTAAATTATAAAATTAAAACTGTGATTTCAAATAAAAATAGAGATTTCACAAGGGAACTGGAATTTCTTGTAGTGCCAAAAATTACAGAAATAACCCCACTTACACCTATTCGTATAGAAATTGCTGATATTCCTACAAATATCCAGTTAGCAGATGCTGAATTTTATATCCCTGGGAGGATAGACCTGTTGCTCGGCGCGCAATGTTTCTTCGATTTATTAAAATCTGGTAAAATTCGCAGCTCATCTCAAAATTTGTTATTTCAAGAAACAGTGTTCGGATATGTTGCTAGCGGTGTCGTGAATAATTCCTCAGATGATTCCCAATATTGTGGTTTATTAACCAATGAAAAAATAGACGAATCCTTAAGAAAATTTTGGGAAATCGAAAATATTAATGATTCTAGTTCTCCACTTAGTAATGAAGAGAAATTTTGCGAAAATCATTTTGAAATGACTCATTATCGAACTTCTAATGGTCAGTATGTTGTTAGCATGCCTATGGAGGATGCTACACTCTTAGGAGAATCCAAAAAACTAGCCGAAAAAAGACTCGATCAAGTTTGGCATCTATTAGATAGGGATTCGAACTTACAACCTCTCTATTCGGAATTTATGGAAGAATACAAAAACTTAAATCATATGGAATTAGTTGAAGGATCAAAACCTGTAAAGAACCTTTATTATATACCACATCATGGGGTCTACAGGCCAGAAAAAAGTACAACACGCTTGCGAGTCGTTTTTAACGCTTCAACGCCAACGACATCTGGTTTGTCATTGAATGACATTCTTTTGAAAGGCAAAATTCCTCAACAAGAATTATTCGTAATTATGATACGTTTCCGAAAACATCGATATGCATTCACAGCGGATGTAGAAAAAATGTATAGAATGGTATTAATTGATCTATCCCAACGAGACTTTCTTAGAATCTTGTGGAAGGACAATATTAACGCGCCAGTGAAAACTTACAAACTTAATACAGTTACTTATGGGACATCTAATGCTCCTTATTTAGCAACTCGTGCTCTTAAACAATTAGCTCTTGATGAGCAACCAAACTTACCTCTAGCATCGTCAGTCGTTTTAAAAGATTTTTATGTAGACGACCTTCTTTCCGGAGAATCGACTCTCGAAAAGGCGAAAATTTTAAAGTCCCAATTGATTGAACTTTTGAAGCGTGGAAATATGAAATTGCACAAATGGTGTGCAAACCACCGAGAATTACTTGAACCTAATACTATGGCTGCCACCGAATATAATTTCGATGATCAAACAGATTGTAGTTCAGTAAAAACTTTGGGTGTTCTCTGGGAACCTTTAAGTGACTGTTTTCTGTATAAATTAAAGATTCATAACAATAAGGAATTTTATAGTAAACGAGATGTTCTCTCTTTGATTTCAAAAATCTTCGACCCACTCGGATTAATTGGCCCTGTAGTAGCAAGGGCTAAGATCTTCATGCAGAAAACGTGGCTAGCTAAGATAGATTGGAATGAGCCACTACCAGATTCCATAGCGAAAGAATGGAGTGATTTTGTTTCCACTCTTTCAGAATTAGAAAATTTAAAAATTCCTAGATTTGTTTTTCGTGAAGAGCGCATAATCGTACATGGCTTCGCAGATGCCTCTTCTTTGGCATATGAAGCCGCCATATACATCCAGTATATACCAACTGAAGGTTCTCCTGATGCACATTTACTCTGTAGCAAGTCTAGAGTATCCCCCATAAAAACAGTGACAATCCCTCGTCTTGAACTGTGCTCATGTCTTCTCTTAGCAAAATTAATGCATAAAGTTGTACCGTCACTTGACATTCCAATAGAAACTGTTCTTCTCTGGAGTGACTCCACAATATCACTGGCATGGATTAGAAAATCTCCCCACCAATTGAAAACATTTGTGAGTAATAGAGTGGCTGCTATACAAGACCTCACGGACTCTTATCAGTGGCAACACGTATCATCGGAAAATAATCCTGCTGACGTCCTATCTCGAGGTCTAGATGCTAAAGAACTGACTAACTGCAAATTTTGGTTTAGTGGACCAAATTTTCTTCGGGACAAAATTCAATATGCAGAAGATTATCCAGTAAAACTGGAAAACAACACTGACTATGAATCCGAATTTAGAACTGAAAAAAACACTAACTTTTCACTTAAAACTGAACATTGTTTTTATAATTGTTTATTCTCTTTAACTAATAATTTTTTGAAATTAATTCGTATTACTAGTTATATTTTTAGATTTCTAAATAATTGTCGAAAGGGTAAGGAGAAAAAAAGTGGTGCCTTATCTGTAAGTGAATTGAGATTTGGAGAAATTTTTCTGATTAAACAGGTACAGTATTCAGCCTTCTCTGAAGAGCTTAAGCATATGAAAAACCAGAGGAGCCTTTCAGGTAACAGTAAACTCAAATTTCTAAATCCTTATATAGATTCCGATAATTTAATTAGAGTTGGAGGTCGTTTAGACAATTCCAGTCTGACCTATGAGAGGAAACACCCTATAGTGTTACCACATGATCATAAAATAAGTGAAATTATTTTTGAATATTTTCATTCCAAAATTTTCCATTTAGGGCCACAATCATTGTTACATCATATCCGGCAAAAATATTGGGTAATAAATGGCCGATCCTTGGCTCGTAAAATAGTTCACAAATGTGTAACGTGCTTTAAAAACAAACCAATAGGGGCAAATCAAATTATGGGAAATTTGCCAGCTGAACGACTAAATCCTAGCCCGCCATTTCAAAAATGTTCTGTTGACTTTTGTGGACCCTTTATGATTAAGTATAAAAATCAGAGAAAGGGGATATATAATAAAATTTACGTCGCGATTTTTGTTTGTCTTACCACAAAGGCAATCCATTTAGATATAGTGACAGATTTAAAATCTGAATCATTTATTGCCACACTGAAACGACTTTTCGCTAGAAGAGGTAAAAGCTCAACCATAATGTCGGATAATGGGACTACTTTTGTTGGTACAAATAAAGAGTTAAAGAAATTACATGCTCTTGTATGCAAACCCGATGAAGCTTTGTCAAATTTTTTGGCTTCCGAGGCTGTCGATTGGAAATTCATCCCTCCTCGTGCACCCAATTTTGGTGGATTATGGGAGGCTGGGGTGAAATCCTTTAAACATCATCTCAAAAGAACTTTGGGCAATTCTCGAGTCACGCTCGAAGAATTTTGGACATTAATCACCGAAATCGAAGGGGTTCTAAATTCTCGTCCCTTAGTACCTTTGTCATCAGATCCAAATGAAATTGAAGTCTTGACCCCTGCCCATTTTTTGGTAGGTCGACCCATAACTTCAATTCCTGAACCGAATTTGACAAAAATTAATGATAATAAATTATCACATTGGCAAAAATTAACAAAAATGACCCAAATTTTGTGGAAAAAATAAAACACTGAATATTTAGTTAATTTACAGCAACGGAATAGGTGGTATATTGAGAAGGACAACCTAAAAGAAGGGTGTATGGTTATCCTAAAGGAGGACAATTTACCTCCTGGCAAATGGGCATTAGGTCGTGTCATTAAAGTAACATATGGATCTGATAAAAAAGTTAGAGTTTTAGAAATAAAAACAGCAACAGGTATAGTTACGAGGTGTGTCTCTAAAGTTTGTCCACTTCCTTTAGAGAATTGATGAATTCTGTTATTTTGAAAGATTTAAATAATTATATTATAGTTATCATTATTGTATATTTATATTGAACTGTTTATTATGTATAGCAATTTCATTTGAGATTTAAAATTTGTTTTAATTCTTAGCTGCATAATTTGGTAGCTTAGCTTCATAACATAAAGTGTAAACTTACGTGTCTTCGTCTCTATATTCTTGATTAACTATTATTAACTTGTTAAATTTATCAGATTGCTACATATATTGAGTGTTAATTTGATAACTATCTTGCATACTATTCAAGTGTAATTATTGTTTGTATTATAACTTATCTAGTTGCATTTGGTAAACTTATATTAAGTAGTACATTAAGTAATAATATTGAAGAAGTACATTGTATTTTATCGAAAATACTGTATTATTGATTGTAGAATTGAAATTTCTATTATTTGCAATTGTTTGTTGTTACATTTAGTATTATTGTTGAATGTTGGCACATATCAACGGGGGCCGGTATGTTACGGCTTCACCACAGTCTTGTATATCGCGTCTCCATGGCGCATTCTTTTGTAACGGCTTCACCATAACCTCGGATGCCGTGCGTCTCCTTGGCGCATTCTACTGTACTTTAGGTTTGCCGTTTTGGCAACATTGGAATATCGTTTGTTATTGTTTTGTTTTCGGCGTTCTTAGCGGACCTATCGTGTGTTTCGCTAGATCTGTATTCTTTATTCGAAATGTAAATAATGTGTAAATAATTTGTATATAAAGAATTTTTAAGTAATTAGTAGTATTAATTGAACCAGCGACCTAATGAGTATTAAATATACTCGCAATATTCGACAGTTCGAAACAACATATTTTGAAATATATTCTGACTTTATTAAAAAATCGACCAATACGGAACATTATACAGTTCCTAAATAGCAAAAAACTGCCGATTGAATGCGTTTGAGAGTAAAATTGAATTTAAAAATGAGTCATAAAGTAACTAATATGTTATTTGAATGCACCCACAATTCTTTCATCAAGATCGCTTCGGGAAATTTTGTGCGAAGTTCCCAATTTGACAGCTGTTTTCAAATATATATTTAGCATTTATCAAAAAACTGACCAATACGGTACATTACACAGTTTCTAAATAACAAATAACTGTCAATTGAATGCGTTTGAGGGCAAACTTGAATTTAATTATAAGTCATAAAATAACCAATTTGTTATTAGAATACATCCTCATTTCTTTAATCATGATCGCTTTGGGAAATTTTTTGCAAAGTGACCACTTTGACAGCTTTTTATAGAAATATATTTAGCCTTTATAAAAAAAAATCGACGAATACGTACATTATATAGTTCCCAAATAACAAAATCTGTCAACTGAATGCATTTGAGAGCGAAATTGGATTTAAAAATGAGTCATAAAATAACCAATTGGTTATTTGAATACATCCTCAATTCTTTCATGATCATTTTGGGAAATTTTGTGCGAAGTGTCCATTTTGGCAGAATTTTTTGGAATATATTCTGCCTTTATCAAAAAACTCTGCAATCCGTCACATTATATAGTTCCTAAATAAAAGGACCTGTAAATTGGATGCGTTTGAGAAAAAAAATGGATTTAAAAATGACTCGGAAAAACACAATTTGTTATATTTTCGCAATTTTCCAATCACGACCACTTCGGGAAATTCTGTTCAAAATACCCTTTTTGGCAGCCTTTTTTGAAATATATTCTGCCCTTACCAAGGACCTGGCCAATACGTTACATTATATAGTGCCTAAAAATGAGGATATGCCATTTCGATGCGTTTAAAATCAAAAATGAATTTAAAAATGAGTCACAATATAAGCAGTTTGGATTTGAGATTTTTTCTCCAACTCCTATTTTTGTTTAATTTATTTCTGCTATAAGAATTGGTCCTTTGAAAAACTTGTTAGTATAAAAGCTGTAAATATTATCGAGAAGATGTAAAATAAATTTAATTAGATTTGATTGCTTAAGAATTGAGTAAGTTATGGATTTTTTTCTTTTTCCACCCCCCTTTTACTTTTCGTTTTTAATTTTTTTCATCGGTAAAAGTTAGTCCTATCAAAAACTTGTAAATACAAAAGTTTTAGATAAAGTGAAGAACATTTATACAAAATTTATTTGGATTTGATATCTTGAGAATTGCGGAAGTTATGATTTTTTTTCTCCCAAAAACCCTGTTTTTTTCCCCCTTGACCCCATTTTTAATTTTATCAAAAATCTATCATGCATAAACTTTTAGCCCATTTTTTAGAAGTAATATAAACTTTAAACTGATTCGATATCTATTTTAATTAAGAAGTTATCGCGTTTTTTCTGTTTTCCCAAAAACCCTCTTTTTCCACTCCCTGGTCCGATTTTGCCCATTAACGAACTCGACTGAGATTTTATACCCCTTGATTTTATGTAAAAGTTTGAAGAAGATCTGAGCATAATTATAGAAGTTATCGTGTCTAGAAGAAAGTGAAATATATATATACTAGCTGACCCGCCCGGCGTTGCCCGGGTCCGTATTAACAATATTAAACGAACTTGAATTTTGTATGATTTTATCATTAACTCGTTACATGCAGAAATGCATTGTCTGAAATACGTAGCCACTGACTGTGTGAAAAATCGGTTTTAAAAACAACAACTAATATTAAGCTCTATAAATACTCAAAATGAGCAATGAAAAACGCGGGAGGGAATATGTATCCAACGATTGCATGATTTTCGTGTTAAAAAGTTGATATTTACTCGTAAAAATCACTGTTAAGTCACGTAACTAATTATTATTTTCATATACAAATCCCAAGTGAAATATTTTGAATTTCAAACTAATTATATCACTCTTAAATCCGACTATACCATGAATGAAATCGATACACGATGGTAGCTAAAAGATTGGTATATAGTATTATAATTTCAGAGCTATTTAACAAAAGTAAGTGTTATTTTTAATCAAATCTTGCGTAATGTTCCCTCTGTGTATAAATTCCTAACCTTAAACTTTTGTACCGTAACCAGAACCTGTCTGTAACCTAACAGCGACTTAACAGTACCCTACCGTAAATTAAATATAACAGAAATGTAACCTAGCCTTCACTTTATTGTAACATATCCTTATTCTAACCATAACATAAATGCAATTTAACTTTAACCTAACTTTAACCTAAATAATATAATAGAAAAAAACCATTTTAAAAAATTACTATTTCTTCGTAAAATATACTTCAGCTGTAATTCATTTCTTTCAATTCGTTTTATGATTACAAAATTCCTTCCTCGTGCTTTTGTTTGAGACATTAAAATTTCAGCGATAAATGGTTTAATATTGCAAACGTTTTTTTTTTTTCGGTTTACTTCGCCTCCACCTATCTTTTTCTCCATGGTGTACAGCTGCTGTGATTTAAAAAAAAATCCTCATTTAAACTGACAGTTTGCCAGTCTATGAATTTTAAAGGTCTTTTTTAATTATTTCTGCGAAAATTTTATGCAACCAATCAACCATAAGAAAATGAAAGGGAAAAAAGGCGATTGTTTATGAGAGTGAGCTTTGGAATTTAATTAATTACTCAGTTAATAAATAGAATTTTGAAATTCTGAGCTTCAGGTGCATCAGGAAAGACATTGGGCTACTCTAAAAAAAAATTTGAGCTTTGTACGTGCTGTAGATTTTGCTAGCCATCGCAGACACACAGACACAGACACACACACAGACAGACAGAGCGTTTTGTTTTTTATTAGTATACTAGCTGACCCGCCCGGCGTTGCCCGGGTCTGTATTAACAATATTAAACGAACTTGAAATTTGTATGATTTTATCACTAACTCGAAACATGCATAAATGCATTGTCTGAAATACGTGGCCACTGACTGTGCGAAAAATCGGTTTAAAAAACAGCTAATCTTAAGCTCTAAAAATACTCAAAATGAGCGATGAGATATGTGGGAGGGAATATGTATCCAACGACTGCGTGATTTTCGTGTTAAAGTGTTGATATTTATCAAAAATCACTGTTAAGTCACGTTACTAATTATTATTTTTTTTCACATAGAAATCCCAAGGGAAATGTTTTGAATTTCAAACTAATTATATCACTCTTAAATCTGACTATACCATGAATGAAATCGATACTCGCTCGTAGCTAAAGTGTTGGTATGTAGTATTATAATTTCAGAGCCATTTAACAAAAGTAAGTGTTATTTTTAATCAAATCATGCATAATGTCCACTCTATGGATAAATTCCTAACCGTAAACTTTTTTACCGTAACCATAACCTGCCTGTAACCTAACTTTGATTTAACAGTACCTTACCGTAAATTAAATATAACATAAATGTAACCTAGCTTTCACTTTATTGTAACATATCCTTATTTTAACCATAAAACAAATGCGATTTAACTTTAACTTAACCGTGACCTAACTGTAACCTAAAGGGATATTAAATATAATCAAAGACTTACCGTAATGTAATTGCAACCTAAATGTTACCAAACCATATATTGGTTTTATGTTTATGGAAATTTTTTTGTCTTGTTCGGATCTGGTTATGATTCATTAGAACATTTTTGTCGGGTTCAGATTTTAGGTATTTTTTGATATTGAGTTATAATGTTCGGGTCGTATTCATGTCCATGGAAATTATTTTGCCTTGCGCGGATACAATTATGGTTCTTTGAAATATTTTTGTCGGGAACAGATTTGTTTCAATTCAGATTTCGGCTTTTTCTTCAAATGGAATTTTTGGGTTCGGGTTTTCTTGCGTGTTCACGGAAATTATGCTGCCTTGTTCGAATAACAACATGCTTCACTGGAATATTTTTTTTTTCAAGTTCAGATTTGGTTCAGTTCAGATTTTGTGATTTTTTTCAAAGAATTTTTTTAGGCTCAGATTCGGTTCAGGTGAATGGAAATTTTTTGTCTTATTCAGATCCGGTTACGATTCTTTGGAATATTTTTTTATCAGGTTCCGATTTGGTTCGATTCAAATTTCAGGTATTTTTTCAAATAGAATTTTTAGGTTCGGATCTCGTTCATGTCCATGGAAATTATTTTGTCATACTCGAATCCAGTTATGATTCTTTCGAATATTTTGGTCGAATTTAGATGTGGTTTGGATCAAATTTCAGTTTTTTTCAAATCGAATTTTTTAGGTTCGAGTTGGGTTTATGTCCATAGAAATTATTTCGTCTTGCTTGGATTGGGTTATAGTTCTTTGGAATATTTTTGTCAGGTCCAGATTTGGTTCAATTCAGATTTCGAGTTTTTTCTTCAAATATAACTGTTGAGTTTGGGTCTTCTTGCATGTTCACGGAAATAATTCTGTCTTGTTCGAATAAGGACATGCTTCACTGGAATATTTCTGCCAAGTTCAGATTTCGCTCAGTTCGCGATTTTTTCAAAGAAATTTTTGGGGTTCGGATTGTGTTCATGTCCATGGAAATATTTTGTCTTTTTTGGATCCGGTTGCGTTTATTTGAAATAGTTTTGTCAGATTCAGATTTGGTTCGATTCAAATTTCAGGTATTTTTTTGAATGGGAGTTTTAGGTTCGTAACGGGTTCATGTTCACGGAAATTATTTTGTCTTACTCGAATCCGGTTATGGTTCTTTCGAATACTTTGGCCAGATTTAGATGTGGCTTGGGTCAAAGTTCAGGATTTTTCAAACGAAGTTTTTTAGGTTTGAGTCGGGTTTATGACCATGGAAAGTATTTTGTCTTGCTGGGATCGGGTTATAGTTCTCTGGAATATTTTTATCGGTGTTAGATTTCGTTCGAGTCATATTTCGGGTTTTTTTAAAGAAAATATTTAGGTTCGGGACAGATTTCATGCCCGCGAAAATTATTTTTCCTTGTTTGAATCGGGTTATGCTTCACTTGAACATTTTTGCGGGATTCAGATTTGGTTCGGGTCAGTTATCAAATCCATAAATTTTCCCAAACAGAATTTTTAGGTCAGGGTTGGGTTTATACTCACGGAAATTTTGTGTATCACGGATCAAAGTGTGGTCTGTTTTTTTTTTTTTTTTTTTTTTTTTTTTGTTGGAATCGGGTTATGTATAAATTAGTCTAAACATTAAGGTTATACTCAGTTTTCCTACTATTCTTTTTATGGCTATTTCTGATAGATAATTTACTTAGCTATTTGATAATTTATTATGGTGAATGAATCGTTTGCGGATATAAACAATTGTACGCCAAACAGCTATTTTATTTTTGTTTTAAAAACAAATTAAAGCCATATTGCAATTTTAAATTGAATAGAACACATTTAAATTTAATCAATGATTAAAAAAATAAACTCTTAGAAAAGTGTTGTGTAATGTTTTTTACTGCAACACAGCTAATGACTCATACATTCTAATGTTCGAAATGCCAAAAATATGCGTACAACCATATAGTAAAAAGAAATTAATAGAGTGGCAGTATAATGTCTTGGGGTGACGGAAAAAATGTAACTCTAAAATCCGCTACATTAAGTCCAAATAAGCACCAACAAAACCATGTGCTTTGAAACTCCGATAAATTCAAACTGGTTTAAACCAGTATTTCTTTGTTTTTGTTTTTTATCTTTTAAACTGTTATTGAATAGATGACTAAAATTTCGTTTAAAAAATAACGTTTTGTGCCATTATTGCCTGTAATACACGATCAGAATGCATGAAAGATACAATTAGATCAATCATAGGCAAGAATTATATGATTATTTTTATCATATGACTTTGAAATATCAATATAGAAGCATCATTTAAGACTTTGCTTGAAAACTCAACATTCTTTCGTTAATGTCTTAAAATCGTCTGAACTCTGAAATCTAGATTTTAGATTGATATTATTATTTAAGTGTTCATGCATGATTTTAAAAGAATCTTTTCATCACTATATTTTATATATTGACATGGAATTATAAATATGTTGTTAAATCATAAACATTTTTCATCTACGTTATAAAGTATTAAAAATTTCTGAAAAAAAAAGAGAAAACTTTTAGTAATACAATTTTTTACTTCAAATCATATGTTTTCAATATTTTATTTAATTTTGTTTTGACATTTAATTATTTTTAATTTTCTAATTTCAATTATTTTAAAAGCAAATATTTATTTTAATAAATAATATAATAGAAAAAAACATTTAAAAAAATTACGATTTCTTCGTAAAACATGCTTCAGCTGTAATTCATTTCTTCCAATCGGTCTTTTTAATTCGCGTTTGTAATGACCGAAAGATGGCGTTGTAATAGACCTGATAATCGTTTGTTTACGTTTGTTTGTTTACGTTCCATGCTGTAGCACTGTAGCATAGAACCAGTTTAAAGAGCTATTTAAAGTGCAGTTTTTTATCTTTTTTATTTAATTATGGGAGATAAATTACAAATATCGACAATTTTAGAATTTGTAGATGCTGGAAAATCTAGTAATTGCTTTAGAGAAGCTGAAGCATGAAAGCATTGTGTTGCTGTCATGCTATTTTGCCATGAGTAAGTCAAATGTATTTTTTTATATTATAGATCTAAACTTTGTGTATAAAATTTTGATTTTAGATAATTTTAATACAAAGAACCCAACGTTGCACGCGTTATAGAACTGTTTATTTATTTATCGGCCTTTTAAACACTGATTTCATGCTCACGGTATCAGTTCTATTTCGTTTTTCAGACTTTGTCCGCGAGAGGGCGTCTATTTCATTTCAAACGCGAATACAAAATTCCTTCCTCGTGCTTTATTATGAGACATTAAAATTTCAGCGATAAATGGTTTCCTCTTGCAAACATTTCTTTTTTTCGGTTTACTTCGCCACCACCTATCTTTTTCCTCCATGGCGGACAGCAGCTGTGATAATAATAATAAAAAAAAAATTCTCATTTAAACTGACAGTTTGCCAGTCTATGAATTTTAAAGGTCAGTCTCAGTTTTTAAAATTATTTCTGCGAAAATTTTATGCAACCACCCAACCATAAGAGAATGTAAAGGAAAAAAGCTAAAAAAAAAAGCGATTTTTTATGAGAGTGAGGTTTGGAATTTAATTAATTACTCAGTTAATAAATAGAATTTTAAAATTCTGAACGTCAGGTGCATCAGGAGAGATATTGGGCTACTCTCAGAAAAATTTTGAGCTTCGTACGTACCGTAGTTTTCGCTAACTATCGCAGACACACACACACACACACACACACACAGAGCGATTTGTTATTTTATTAATATAGATATATATACTAGCTGACCCGCCCGGCGTTGCCCGGGTCCGTATTAACAATATTAAACAAACTTGAAATTTGTATGATTTTATCATTAACTCGTTACATGCAGAAATGCATTGTCTGAAAGACGTAGCCACTGACTGTGTGAAAAATCGGTTTTAAAAACAACTAATATTAAGCTCTAAAAATACTCAAAATGAGCAATGAAAAACGCGGGAGGGAATATGTATTCAACGATTGCATGATTTTCGTGTAAAAAAGTTGATATTTACCTGTAAAAATCACTGTTAAGTCACGTAACTAATTATTATTTTCACATACAAATCCCAAGTGAAATATTTTGAATTTCAAACTAGTTATATCACTCTTAAATCCGACTATACCATGAATGAAATCGATACACGATGGTAGCTAAAAGTTGGTATATAGTACTATAATTTCAGAGCTATTTAACAAAAGTAAGTGTTATTTTTAATCAAATCTTGCGTATAGGTTCACTCTGTGTATAAATTCCTAACCTTAAACTTTTATACCGTAACCAGAACCTGTCTGTAACCTAACAGCGACTTAACAGTACCCTACCGTAAATTAAATATAACAGAAATGTAACCTAGCCTAAATGTATTCACTTTATTGTAACATATCCTTATTCTAACCATAACATAAATGCAATTTAACTTTAACCTAACTTTAACCTAAATAATATAATAGAAAAAAACCATTTTAAAAAATTACTATTTCTTCGTAAAATATGCTTCAGCTGTAATTCGTTTCTTTCAATTCGTTTTATTAATACAAAATTCCTTCCTCCTGCTTTTGTTTGAGACATTAAAATTTCACCGATAAATGGTTTAATATTGCAAACCACGGAGTAAGACACTTCTTACTCCGTGTTGCAAACCTTTTTTCGCTTTACTTCGCCTCTACCTATCTTTTTCTCCATGGTGTACAGCAGCTGTGATTAAAAAAAAATCCCCATTTAAACTGACAGTTTGCCAGTCTATGAATTTTAAAGGTGTGTCCCAGCTTTTTTAATTATTTCTGCGAAAATTTTATGCAACCAATCAACCATAAGAAAATGAAATGGAAAAAAAGCGAAAAAAAGTGATTTTTTATGAGAGTGAGCTTTGGAATTTAATTAATTACTCAGTTAATAAATAGAATTTCGAAATTCTGAGCTTCAGGTGCATCAGGAGAGACATTGGGCTACTCTCAAAAAAATTTTGAGCTTCGTACGTGCTGTAGATTTTGCTAGCCATCGCAGACACACAGACACACACACACACAGGCACACACACAGACAGACAGAGCGTTTTCTTCTTTTATTAGTATACTAGCTGACCCGCCCGGCGTTGCCCGGGTCCGTATTAACAATATTAAACGAACTTGAAATTTGTATGATTTTATCATTAACTCGTTACATGCAGAAATGCATTGTCTGAAATACGTAGCCACTGACTGTGTGAAAAATCGGTTTTAAAAACAACTAATATTAAGTTCTAAAAATACTCAAAATGAGCAATGAAAAACACGGGAGGGAATATGTATCCAACGATTGCATGATTTTCGTGTAAAAAAGTTGATATTTACCCATAAAAAGCACTGTTAAGTCACGTAACTAATTATTATTTTCACATACAAATCCCAAGTGAAATATTTTGAATTTCAAACTAATTATATCACTCTTAAACCCGACTATACCATGAATGAAATCGATACACGATGGTAGCTAAAAGGTTGGTATATAGTGTTATAATTTCTGAGCTATTTAACAAAAGTAAGTGTTATTTTTAATCAAATCTTGCGTATAGGTTCACTCTGTGTATAAATTCCTAACCTTAAACTTTTATACCGTAACCAGAACCTGTCTGTAACCTAACAGCGACTTAACAGTACCCTACCGTAAATTAAATATAACAGAAATGTAACCTAGCCTAAATGTATTCACTTTATTGTAACATATCCTTATTCTAATCATAACATAAATGCAATTTAACTTTAACCTAACTTTAACCTAAATAATATAATAGAAAAAAACATTTAAAAAAATTACTATTTCTTCGTAAAATATGCTTCAGCTTTAATTCGTTTCTTTCAATTCGTTTTATTAATACAAAATTCCTTCCTAGTGCTTTTATTTGAGACATGAAAATTTCATCGATAAATGGTTTAATATTGCAAACCACGAAGTAAGACACTTCTTACTCCGTGTTGCAAACCTTTTTTCGGTTTACTTTGCCTCCACCTATCTTTTTCTCCATGGTGTACAGCAGCTGTGATTAAAAAAAAAATCCTCATTTAAACTGACAGTTTGCCAGTCTATGAATTTTAAAGGTCTGTCCCAGCTTTTTTAATTATTTCTGCTAAAATTTTATGCAACCAATCAACCATAAGAAAATGAAATGGAAAAAAAGCGAAAAAAGGCGATTTTTTATGAGAGTGAGCTTTGGAATTTAATTAATTACTCAGTTAATAATTAGAATTTTGAAATTCTGAGCTTCAGGTGCATCAGGAGAGACATTGGGCTACTCTCAAAAAAATTTTGAGCTTCGTACGTGCTGTAGATTTTGCTAGCCATCGCAGACACACAGACACACACACACACAGACAGACAGAGCGTTTTGTTCTTTTATTAGTATATATATATATATATATATATAGATAGATAGATAGATAGATAGATAGATAGATAGATAGATAGATAGATAGATAACTTTTTTTCTGGTGGTAGTTTTGGGGTCTAAGAGTCATGATCGGTGTAGATCTTCAAAAATTCTTCAGAAATTCCAACATGGGAGAGAATGCAATAGGTAGTATTTCATACGAAATCTACCTAATACAACTATCAAAACATCACTTTTTTGTCTGAATTTCAAAATAAGGGCTCTTAACACTTTGAGCTCTGGTGGATGAATTTCTTCAAAACTCCAAATGTCACATTAGCACCAATATTTTGCAAAGAAAAAATCCGGTTAAGGATGTACACGAAAAAAAAAAATGCATTAAGCCTTTTTCAAATAAATTTGGTCGAATTTTCTGGTGCCGTTGTGACATTTCGGAATTAAAATTATGTGGTAGAAAATTCTACCATCAGAGCTCAAAAGGTTAAGTCTACTTCCAAGGTCGTTAGATGAACTAGAAAAAGTCTTATTCTTTGTCTGATTCTGGCTTTTCATTTCAGTGACCGACTACATAATTAATAGAATGAAAAGTCGATGCCACCGATACATACAAGTCAGTGGTAGACACAATATTTATTAGAATCATTTTTGTAATGTTTCTATGATATTTTACTATGTAATACTGTGATGTAATGTTTCTTTCATAAATAAACTTTCTACAAAAAGTAATTTATTTATTTATTTATTTGTTCATTTTTTGTAAAACATTTTTGCGCTTAACTTAAGTTAATATCAATCTCGCATTCAATATGTAACTGTTTAATGCTCATATTCTCCAAATTTAATGTTTCAAACGCTCATTCCTTTGCAAATTATACGCAAAAAACCGGTTTTGAAGGTCAGTGTGTATTTTCCTGCATTGCACTATCAGGTACTTAACTATACAATAGAATGTGAATGGCATTCATCTTTCATATATAGGACCTACAAATTAATTCAGTTATTGTACAAGAATATAAGCAATAATTGCTGGAAGATCTTTTTCAGCTGTGGTATGAGCATTTTTTAATTAAACTGATTTTTTCTCTATCATCTGGTGTGTGTGGTTTCTATAGTGATTACAGGGCTGCACAAAACTTCTGAAGTACATTACCGTTTATTGATAAAAACTGATAAAAGGGAAATTGCATCTGTGCATTGCATTTCATAACTGAACGAA
Organism: Maratus speculifer; assembly: GCA_964019185.1. Lineage (NCBI taxonomy): Eukaryota > Metazoa > Arthropoda > Arachnida > Araneae > Salticidae > Maratus > Maratus speculifer. Next base: position 349,493,522 of record OZ025294.1, read on the forward strand.
ACATTAGAATACTGTGTATTACATGATAAACTTATGGATCATATACAGAGCTATACAAAAAGTGGTGACTTCTTTTCCTTTTTTATGATAATTCCTGAAAGTGCGTTTTTAAATGTTTCAAACATTTTGCAAATTGCTTGTTTAGACATAATTTTTAACTTTATTAAACTGTGGAAGTGTTGTTTTAACATTTTGTACATTTTGGAAAAAAATTTTATAACCTATGTTTGACGCATGATTTATTTTTTTATACACTGTACCGAGTCTTTTTAAATAGTCTTCAATATATATATATATATATATATATATATATATATATATATATATATATATATATATATATATATATATATATATATATATAATAAATATATAATTCGACGAAATAACTATGTTGCATAAACTCTAGGAATCCGCAGCAGCACGAGCAGAGTAGTCGCTCCGACAGTTGGCGAGCAGTAGAAGAATTTCATTGGGGTATTTCCCCATTATAAAAACAAACACCATCAGTCTTCAAGTTCTTTATTTATGAATTCGTAAAATAGGTAAGCTCTTCCCCGCAATCACCTTAGCACACATCGACACTACAACTTTAGTTATCCAGTCCACATCATCAGATATTCTAATTCAGCGGGGAAATAAAACGGGCGTCTTGATAGTTTAAAAGGCAATTGCATTCTAACGCTCCTCAAAAACCAAATGAAAAAAAAAACATTTTCACGACAAAACTAGCTCCCGCCTACTCCGCGTCAATCATTTTAAAAATCCAATTAGGATTAACTTGAGTGTCAACGAAAAAAAATGATCAGTTCTGATTGGTCTTAGCTGGCGTGTCCTCGGCAGGATCTATATTTTTCCTCGCAAAAAACAAGCCCTTTAACAACGCGCATTAACACCAGTCACGCGATGTTAAATAAAAAAATTAAATTAAAATCCCGGGAATATTCCAGCAAGTAAAAAGGTTACGAAATACCTCCCGCCTTTTTGAGAAGCAAGCAATAATTTATTAATAAATAAAATAAGAAAAAGAATTTTAGCTGTTACAAGTTAATGCATTACGAAACTAAGATTGAAATATGTTCCACAAATTTAGAATTGAAGCTAAGAGAGAACAAAATGGCGCAATTTTTTTTATTTTATTACAAATCCCCCCTCCCAGAAAGACGGGTGAAAATGTAGGTCTGAGACCTGCAATTTCACAGAAAGGGAGATGATGCAGTCTTATCTCACGAAGTTGTTGATATAAGTAATAATAATTAGATACCAAATAAAAGAAAAATTAAATTAAATATTTTTTTACATAAATATAGAATTAAAATTTAGGAACACTAAGGTGATGCGTGGAATAGCTTTAAATTTAAATACAATAAAATATGCATCAATAAAAATACAAGATATGATCTTGTTTAAATTTACACATCATAAAGCAATTACTCATAGTATATTTTTAACATAAAAATGAAAAACAATAACGTTGAATCTTCCTTGACAATAATGAACCTAGATAGAATGGAGAAATTTAATAGAAATTCATGAAATCAAATTTAAAAGTTTGGTTCATAATGTCCGTCTAAAAAGTCACATTTGGAAATGAATAGTTCATTACCTCATTACAAGGAGGAATAATTATAACATTATAGACCATCCAATCTTCATCATCTAACATCGTGCTATTAGTTCAGTTTGTTTTTGTAATAAAGTCCTAGAATAATCATGATAGTTCTATTTTTGAAACTTTTTGTGAAAATATTTCTTATAATCATATTTTTAGATAATAACACATTTTATAATAAAGTAATACAGTAATAATAAATTTTTACAATGTAATAAACAATCAATATAATAAAGAAACATAATAAGGAGAAATATCAATAATAATAAATATCATAATAAGTATAAGTAAATCTCATAATGGGCATAAGTAAATTTTTCTGTAAGTATTAGTAAATATTTCAAAAGACATTCTTTAATTTCTAAATTGTATACTTAATCTCGTTTATCTCATCTCATATTTTTGGGATGAAATATAGAGAGAAGTGAAATAGAATAAAGAATATAATCAATTATGTAATCATTTACTTAATCTTGTAATTCGAGTGCAGGATTAAGTAGGAATGTGTACAAAAAAATTAAAATATAATATGATAAAATAATATAAAATAAAAATGAATAAAAATTTTGTTCATGTTTGAGAATGCACGTGACCTTTAAACTACTAAGATTCTTTAAAAAGAAATATTAATAAATAATAAAAATAAAAGACAAGATTATTCATGTCAATTCATGTCAAATATTCATGTCAAATAATTACGCAATAAATATATTCTCGGTGTGATAAAACATTGCAAGATGCAAGAAGGAAAGAGAAAAAGAAACAAAATTAAATTCTAATTGACATGTACTAGGACTGGAAAGCAGAAGCAAAGAAAGAGAGAAAAAAAATTAAAATAAAGTGATACAAATTTTGTTACTTGGCAAATAATTAATTTATTAATTGATAGATTAAATTTAATATTACAAATAGGTTCAGTTGAAAAAAAAAAAAAAGACTTAATATTTACTTGTTATTATATTATTCTAAGTTATAACTAGAGTAATTCAATACAGAATAAGAAATCCTCACTTTGTCCGTCTACGCCGGCATAAACAAACAAATATAAAAATTTGCAGACAAGTGACACTCTCGCTGCATTCAAAAGATATCATTGCCTTTCTGTAAGAATTACAGGGTATTAACTGAATTAAAATATGGAAAGAAATCTACTGTTTAAGAGAAAGAAAAAAAAAATTATAAAATGATAATATACTAGAGATTAAGTCTAAGCTACAGTTTTTACTTGAGTTTGTTGTTGTTGATTAGGGGGTTGTTGCTCATGACTTAATTTAAATTTATCAGGGGAATAATAAGGCCTTAATTTAGATACATGTACTATTTCTGAACTTTTGAACTGGTTTTGCCTATCAATTTCAAAATTTACTTCGGATAATTTGTTAAGAATTTTATAAGGCCCCCTAAATACTTGTGATAACTTTCTAGTATTAGGGTACTGAAATTCTTCTTAAATAACTAGATCTCCTATTTTAAATTTTGGTTCGATATAATCTTTATCATAATATTTTTTATTTTTTAAATGAAATTCATCAGTTCTTTCTTTAGCAATTTTAAGTGCTTCATGAACAGGGGGATAATAATTTTGTTGTAAGGGGGAGTCATAGGGTAATTGGCCAAAAATTAAGTAAGCAGGTGAAAATTTAGTAATAGAGTGGGGTGTATTATTATATTCATTAATTACCTCAGTTAAAAGCTTAGTCCAGGGAATGTTAGAGGTAGTGGAGTTTACTTTACATTTTAATCTAGTTACTATTGTCTGATTTACTCTTTCACATTTCCCATTCGTTTGTGGATGATGGGCAGTGGTCAAACGTTGTTTAATATTATGATTTCGCAGGAATTTTTTGAATCTTGAAGAAGTGAAAGCAGCATTCCTATCACTTAGTATTTTTTGAGGGGACTGTACACTTGAAATCTTACTAAAACAGAATTAATTGTTGAGGAATTTTGATATTGAAGATTTGTTTCAGACAATTTGTATAAGTTTCTGTTGTGACACTTTTGGAAGGAAATGCCCAAACATATCTTGTTGCATGGTCTATTATAATATGGAGATATTTTTTTGTAGAATTATAATAATTGAACCCTTCTACAGTATCAACATACAGACAGTCAAAAGGTTGATCTGTAGTGGGCATAGCTTGTAATAAGCCAAATTTTTTCTGTCTAGGTTTTTTATTTTTCTGGCAAATATCACAGTATTTAACAAAGTTGGTAATGTCTTGGGTCATATCTGGCCAATAATAGTTAGGAGAAATTAAATTTTGCATTTTTTGAACACCAGGGTGACCAAACTGTTCATGAGCAACACTAAGCAATTTTTTTCTTAGGGACATGGGAACTACCACTTTACGAAAACCTTTTCTTTTAACTATAATCAGTCCATTGTCATTAATATAATTTGATCCACACACATTTTCTCTTTCTTGCATCTCAATAATCTCTTTAACGTCAAGAAGAAAAGTAAGGGGTTTACAAAAATGAGAAATAGGGTTTCTTGACAACATGTCAGCTTCGACATTTGTAGATCCCTTTAAGTACCCTATTTTGTAATCGAACATACTTAACTTCAATGACCACCTAAATAATCGACCTCTTAAATGTTTGACATTTTTTAACCAAACAAGAGATGCATGATCAGTATGGATTGTAAATTGTACACCGTGAAAGTAATGATAAAATTTATCTAAAGTATCAATGATAGCAAGACACTCTAATTCGGTAATGAAATAATTTTTCTCATAACTTCTCAATCCTCTAGAAAAATAAGCAATCGTATGTAAAAAGTTATTATGGTCGGGTTGTTTAAGAACTGCACCTACCACCACCTGAGAAGCGTCAACAAACATGTGTAGTTTGTTGGTTATTTTGGGTCATAAATCTTTAAAATTGGTTTAGCAATGAGGGCATTAGGGGGTGTCTAATTTCAGCATATTTGTCAATAAATTTATGATACACATTTATAGAACCAAGAAATCTTTGTAATTCTTTAGTATTAGTAGGAGGTTTTAGTTTTTTAATTGTTTCTGTATTAGTATTAGCTGGATTTAAAGTTCCATTTTGGATTTCATACCCTAGAAAATTGATTTGTTTTTGAGCAAAAGTACATTTATATAATTTTAATTTAATATTTTCTATTCGGCATAAATCAAAAATTTGGATAAGAGATTATTCCATCTATTGATTTAAAAAAATAATTATATCATCAAAATAATAACAAGCAAAGTCTATTTTATATTTTGTAAGAATTCTTCTAATTGTCCTATTGAAAATTGGGGGGCCTACCTTTACACTAAAGGGAGAACATTCCATTCCCAGAGACCACAATTAGTAGTAAAGGCTAACTTTTCGGAATCTGCTGGGTGAATAGGTATGTGCCAATAGCCTGAGGCTAAATCTGGTGTAGAGAAATATTGGGCACCACTTAATTTGTCTAAAATTTCATCTATTCGGGGCAAAGGTTCAGCGTCATTTTTCATAATAGAATTTAATTTTCGGTAATCAACACATATTCGTTTTTTTTTTTTTTTTGCCTTCATCTCGTTTATTTACTAACGTAACTGGGGAAGAATATGGGCTATAACTTTCTTTAATTAACCCAGCAGCTAATAAGGATTGGATTTGCTGAGATATTTCTTTTTCATCAGCAGTGGATGTACGATAAGGCCTCAAAGATATTGGTAGGTCAGATTTAAGATAAATACGCTGAGGTTCAATATTAATTCTCCCTACATCATGTTTATTTTTGGCAAAAATATCTAAATAATCCCTTAAAAGTTCCCTTACATTTTTATTTTGAATAGCATTCAGATCCCCCAATAGATTATAATCATCATTGTTAGTTCGCGGCAAGGATTGAGGAATTATGGTATTTCCATAATCGGGTTGCACAGTAGTATCATTTTTATAATATCAAAATGAAGCAATTCTAAATTATCACTGGATATGTTTACATGTTGGTTTAACGTAATATTGTCTTGTAGCACCTGGCTTTTTGCACAATCAATTTTTAATTTAAATTTGGCACAATCAGGTAAACCTAAAATAGCATAGTCCAAATCTATCTGACTTACTAAAAATCTAGCATACCTCTTTATATTACCAAATTTAATACATAACCGACAAGATTTATTAATTGTAAGAGTTCCTTGTGCCTGTCTAATAGTAATAGGGGAAACATTATGTAAATTACTATTTAAATATCGAACAAATTTGAGAGGTAAAATTGAGACAGTTGATCCACTGTCAACCACACAATACACTTTTTTACTGTCCATATATCCAGGAATAAATAATTGTCAAATATTATTAGTAGGGGGTGGTTGTATAGGAGCAGGAGTTTGAGATTGCAAGGAATTTGTGTTAAATATACAATTCCACTCCCAATGATATGCATTTTCTATACCTCTGTTTAAACATATTCTGCACGGACGACTTGGGTAGTTATTTTGATAATGAGTCGTAGGCATTCTAGGAGTGAAAGATCTAGGATTAAAATTTTGGGTTGGGTTGTTTGGAGTGGGTCGAGTCCAATGTCTAGGCTGAGGATTGGGATTGTGCATAGGTCTAGTTTGTTGAAAATTTCTGTTGTTGTTATTAGGGTTGTGAGTTAGAATCGCTGCTAATTGTTTCGCAATGCGAAACCATTCACGAGTATTAGAAGGAGGGTTAACCATTAAACAATTTTGATACTCCGGCTTAAGTCCATCAGTTAATCCCTGTATAATTAAATTTTCCCCAAGCTGAAGTTGTCTTCCAATCTCAACCTTCTTTCTAAAATAAGAATCCAAATCACTTAGATCATTTAACTTTAAGGAGGTAAACTCAGAAAATTTTGGAACTCTAATCTGAATGAATTTTTCTGTTAAAATATCAACAATTTCCTCATAAGTAGCACAATCCAAACAATCATTTATATAAGCTTTTAGCGCTTCCTCTTTTAAATATTTTGAAATATTGTGTTTTTTCCACTCATTATCTTTTTTTCTCCAAAACACTCATTATCAAAGTGTTTAAACCACTTAAAAATATCCATGCCTGACTCAAAGTCAAAAGGTACAATATCAAGTTTATTTTCTGACATTTTTTCTTCCTTTACTAATCCGGATCTTAATAACATGAAAGAGGAATAATTCATACGGAAAATATTTAAATGCTACACTTTAATTACTGTAATTCAATTACTATACTTCAAATAAATAACAACAACAATAATAAATAATAAATAAATAATAAATAAATCAACTCTTTCTTTGTTATATTAGGAATGTTTGTTCTCTTTGAATTCATGTGAAATAAATAAATAATAAATAAATAAGTAATAAATAAATAAATAAATATCACGGTTTTCCCAATATAGGAAATATACAACAAATATTTTTTAAGAACACTTTTAAACTTAAGTAAAATTTCTATGAGCAGACAATTTCAATTAATGAATTAAGAACAAGCATTATATTTTTGATATCTGTAAAAATCATGATAAAATAAACACTTTAAATAAAGAAATCGTATTAGATTTTGTAAACAATAACGAAATAAAATAAAAACAATTAACTTACAATCACCTCGATATAGAACTTGTTCAAATACCTAAATTTTATTTAAATAAAACAAAAATAAAGCACTTCGTAGCTGCGACTCAACAGGTGTAAATTTCAATTATCTTGTGCTAGCGATGGAATCTATAGTAGTTTCGCAATCATACTGCAGGTGTTCATTTATTATTCGCGGCCTTTACAGATGTTCTTTAGCTTAAATAATCAGCAGACATTTTTGTAGATGTTAAGTATAAAAATATACTGAAGGGATATTTCACACACAGAGTACGAGACAGAGAATCAACTTTCATACACTGTAATGGCAACTTGCTTAACATGGGATTACGCATAGACAGTAGCGATACGAACGGATCACTCTGAAACTAAGATCATAACATAAGAGAGGTTGCTAATTCGGCGAAACATCGCTTCCTTGGTGACAAATGATAAGGGAAAAAAGAAAAAAATACAGCGACGACTTGCTGCTTCTTGTTTTGAAATTTATGAAAGAATTATTTTAATATGAAATAACTTTGACGTATTCGTCTTGCAAACAATACATGTGTCTCTTCTTAACATAACGACCTAATAATTTAAACTTGAAAATTCAAGGACAATAACAGTAATAATTACGAATCAATATAAGCGCGGAAATCTAAGATCAAATAGCATAAGCACGTGTGCAAAGATAATCAAATCTGCATTCAGCAAGAAGTGTCAAGCCAGAATATGGTTACAGTTAAACAGAAATCACGAGGATAAAAATCGCCAACGCAATGGTTTAGTTTTTAAGTGATCCACTGAGGGCGTTCTTTTCAAGCCGGGTTGAGGCTCTGTCTGTACTCTGTGATTTCACAAACACGGGATGTGTAGATGCAGATGCCAAACATAACCACAAACAAGACTTCATAAAACGATCTTTTTCACAGAACTCCTACTTATCACCAAGTTCTTTTGAAGATCGCTTTAAAGATTCTGAAATATCTGAAATCGTTTTTCTTTCGACATCGTTACTTGCAACATCATTGGCATTACTTTGATGACTTAGGTGCGTCTAAGAACAAAACACACACAGCAGGTGTTTCAGCGAGTAAATGTTCATCGAACATGGCGAGCACATATTCATCGCTGTGAAGCAGGTTTCTCTGACAGGAACAGTCTGCAGTTGGCAAACCATACTAGTTTAATATTTCTCCAGACACGCATGCCGGCTCATTTATCCTGCCGGCAAATGTAATAAATATATAATTCGACGAAATAACTATGTTGCATAAACTCTAGGAATCCCCAACAGCACGAGCAGAGTAGTCGCTCCGACAGTTGGTGAGCAGTGGAAGATTTTCATTGGGGTATTTCCCCATTATAAAAACAAACACCATCAGTCTTCAAGTTCTTTATTTATGAACTCGTAAAATAGGTAAGCTCTTCTCCGCAATCACCTTAGCACACATCGATATTACAACTTTAGTTATCCAATCCACATCATCAGATATTCTAATTCAGCGGGGAAATGAAACGGGCGTCTTGATAGTTTAAAAGGCAATTGCATTCTAACGCTCCTCAAAAAAAAAAATGAAAAAAAAACATTTTCACGACAAAACTAGCTCCCTCCTACTCCGCGTAAATCATTATAAAAATCCAATTAGGGTTAACTCGAGTCTGAACAAAAAAAATGATCAGTTCTGATTGGTTTTAGCAGGCGTGTCCTCGGCAGGATCTATATTTTTCCTCGCAAATAACAAGCCCTTTAACAACGCGTATTAACACCAGTCACGCGATGTTAAATAAAAAAATTAAATTAAAATCCCGGGAATATTCCAGAAAGTAAAAAGGTTACGAAATACCTCCCGCCTTTTTGAGAAGCAAGCAATAATTTATTAATAAATAAAATAAGAAAAAGAATTTTAGCTGTTACAAGTTAATACATTACGAAACTAAGATTGAAATATGTTCCACAAATTTAGAATTGAAGCTAAGAGAGAACAAAATGGCGCAATTTTTTTTTATTTTATTACATATATATAGTATCAGTCTTAGAAAATAATCAAAATTATCTAGCAGCTTCCATGTCAGTTTCTTTATATTACGCATCTTATTTTATTAAAATAATGAAAAAAACTGCAAGAAAATATGACAAACTCTTTAAAATCAACTTTTGCGAAAAAGTTCTAAACAGAATCTTTGAAAGCCTTTTGAGCTTTTTCTCCTATAGAAAAATATTTAGCTACTTTTCGTCTTTTGATGGTAACATCTGAAATTGTGTTTACGAATATTTCATGTATTTTGTAAATTGTTTGTTTAGACATCATTTTTGAATTTAGTGAATTATTGAAGTGTTATACTAACCTGCTGTGTACGTTGGAAATTGTTGCATAATCTATGTTAGACGAATGATTTATTATTTTTTTAATATAATGTACCTAATTTCTTTCAGTCATCCTTAAATAAATAAAAAATAGTATTAGCCTGAAAAAAAAAAAAATCAATATTATCTAGAGGCTTCTTTGTCGTTTTCTTACGGTTTCTTATACTCATTTTTTTTTAACTAAAATAATGAGAGCTGTAACAAAATATAATAACCTCTTTAGAACAAAATTTCGAGATAAAAGTTCCAGACAGAATCTTTGAGAATCATATATCAAAGGGACTAATGATCAATAAGACATTAAAAGGACTTTTTATAACAGGTCAATAATCTGTGTCTAGACATTCAAAATATTTTACTGCTTTAGTAACAGGATCACCTATTTTTCCTTTTTTTAGAAAAGGCGATTTTCGGTGAAATTATCAAATGAGGAGAGTTTTATTGCAATTTTTTTTTTAACAAATTGCTGATTTTTTAAATTAATCATATATTAAAAATTCGTTCAGTACACATGTAAAAATTCGTTTATTTCGTTTGATCGTTATTTAATAAAATATCTGTTAGAAATTTAATTTAATCTACTAAATATTCTTTTCATTTAGCAGTATATTTTGTACAATAAGGCAATTGTAATATTAAAAAAATACTGTCAATGAATAAAAACTGCTTTCTAGTAAGTGGTTTTCCCGAAAAGAATTGTTGATTTATTCTTAAAACATAATATAATATAAATAATTATATATAAATATATATAATTAATTTAATTAACATCATTTTTCTTTCATAATTGGCTTCAAAAAATAGTTCACTTTTTATTTGACTGCCAAAAGAATAGTGTCGCTATGTTTTAAAATGAAGTAGGCTGGCATCAGATACTGGGCTAATAGGATTACCCTTTTATTGCGCATACATTACTTCTAAAAATGAATCAGTTACAATTTTACTGATCCGTTATTCCCAAAATGGAGCAAAAAAATCAGATGTTTTATCCAAATATAGTATAGTACGTGGCATATTGTGTATTCTACAGTGCCATTAATCAATGGATATATCGATACAAAAACTCATCTTTTTACTTCACTTTGGGAATAATGGATTTTGAACTGATTCTGTAGACAATCACTTTCAGAATTTCCAAGCTATGTTTTTTAAATATTTACAGAAGTTGCTCTATACATTTAGCTAACACAATATGAAAATGAAATTTTGATATCGTTGACGCATGCACAATGAAAAATTATTTAGTAAACCTGCTCATTTTTCATACAATTTTTATTTAATTCTGATGAAAGAGTACAATGTTGTTTTTTATATTTTCAGAGCATTATTTTATATTAAGAATCTGCAAATTATAAACAATATACTTGGAAAATTTTCGGACTGTTTTTATAAAAACATTAATTTCTCTACGAGTATACATGCTATCCACATAAAAATGAACACAGTATGTTACAATAAGCCACTTAATCATAATCTATAGTTTTAGCGCTTTTGCTACATTAGTTTTGACAGCGTTATCCAGAATTTATTCGTTCTTTTTTTAATTTGTTGATGGTCTCGTATAGAGTTTCTGGAAAAAATCTTCACGGAAACGTATGACCTATGCAATTATATTTACATGCTTAGAGTTTCAGGATAATTCCTCATGTATTTTTCTAGATATTTAACAAAATGTTTAAATTCGCAAGCATCCGGTCTCTTTGGCCATATAGTGAATTTCTGTTCTAACTAGAAAATGTTTTAATAAAACAAATTAAAAAGCTATGAAGAAGAAAAGCGTTAAATAAAAAAGTTAATCTATTTAAAATAAAACTCTAGTGTGAAATACTTTAATAAAACTTGGCTAAAATTTTGGGCCTCTCTCGTGTTAAAGGTTTAAGAAGGGCAAAACTCCGACGCTACGCCCACTCAGATTACTTTTACTCTAACATTTTATGTGTGTCACTAAATTTTATCAAGCATTTATGCATACTTTAATTCCTATATTTGATAAAATTGTGCAAGAGCTTTACACAAGTTAAGAGGGTCTAAGTTTTTTAGCTCTTCGTAAAATTGTACGTTTTAGCTAAATTCCCCATTATTTCCTAAATCACTCGAGAGATTTACATAAAGTTTTTTTGTTTGTTTGTTTGTTTTAGAGTATAATTGTATGATTATATGTAGCAGAAAGTTTTTAAAATACTTAATTACAAAAAAAAGGTCTGAAAAATGAAAAATTCATGAAAGATTGCCTTTGCTTTAAAATAGAAAGTGTAAGTTACTAAAAAAACTGTCTGCCATAAGACTTAAGCATAATTAAGTGAAAATGGATTCCAAATTTATTCAACATAAGTCTTGTAGTTTCCAATGAAAGAGGTTTAAAATCTCGCATGTTTTCCATAGGATTGTACCTTTTCTTGTCTTCTCTTAATTTCTCATGTGGCTGCAAAAGAATAAAGCATTGATCAAAAAACTTTAGGAAGGTGCATTGACAAAATTTCACCAAATGAATACAATGAGATGAAGTCAAACTATGTGACAACTGGTGTTGCCAGGTCAAATGTTACTAAAAGAATGTCGAAGAACGAAAAAAAAGGATACAGTGGCTTCTAATTTCGGACATATTAATACCTGAAATCCTAAGAATACGGAACCTGTTTCTGGTGGAATACTATTTAAAGTTTGAAATTTGAAATTTTCCTTCTTTATAGTTATATCTGCTCTGGCAAATATCCTGTTTTAAGCATTTTTTGTTTCTCCTGTGACTTTTGATTCAGTCTAATGAGATTTCTTCAAGCCTTAAAATATTCAAAAATAATTACAGCATGTAGAAAAAAAATATTTTGCTTTTTTTTTTAAATTGATTTTATTTTTCTTAACAAATATTTCAATATAACACAAATAAACTACAGTTGTGGTTTTAATTTGAAAAGTCTAAATTGTATCAACAGTGAATTTTTAATTAAGTTATTAGAAATAACAGAACATGTTTGCGACAAGCCAGTCAAAACGCTGTATAGAACTGGCACTAGCAGATATCCCCGCACTTAATTTAGGTCTTAAATATTTTATACGTTGATAAAATCCGCCTATTCCGGACTCCCACTAAACTAAAAAATGTTCGGTTCCAATTAGTTCGGAATAGGGGGACTCCACTATTTATTTTCTTGTGAAATTTATTCATAAAATTATGTATCTTAAACTGTATCCACAAACATTATAAAATATTTCAAATAGCTATTGTTTTATTTGATTAACTGTTTGATTAAAAAACTCAATTTTGAAATTTTACCTTACACGAAACCAAGAAAACTGCTGTGAAATCTTTCCATACTTCGTGCAGTATTATTGGTGCAAATCTTAGTTCAGTGTAGGATCAGAATACTTAATGCATAAATGAGACAGCCATTTCAGATTACAAAATGAGAGGTAATTACATTTTAAATTCCCCTGAAGCTTAGGTTTAGAAGCAGCTCTAGGATATGGAAGGTCAGATGAATGCTATGTTATCCAGTTATATTGTATTTTGGGGATTTAGAAATTAGCACAAATCCTCTGAAATGAGTTTTTAATACCAAGCTTCAGGATATATAGCTATACCACATGGAAATTATTCACTCTATATGTTAATGGAATTTCTAGATCCAATAAGTGTATATGTGTAGTTAAAAAATTTATATTTATATATCAATAGTGGTCGGATTGTTATTATATTTACCTAAAGTTACTGATATTCTTGACCTCTTTTTGTGGTGCATTTTTTTAAAGAATCGACACGAAATCATGCATTACATAATATTAAAGATGTAATCAAGCTATATAAATTTTTAATACATGACATTATCCAACATAATCCTTATATATATTACTTTTAGTCTTAATAACTCGTTTTTTGTGTAGATATATAACGCACAATGTTGAGTAAGTTACATTGAAAAAAACTAAGGAAAGAGTTTTGAGAAAATACAACGTTTGATTAAATATTGCAGCTTATTAAACGTTAATGAATTTTTTTAAACAAATAATGCCGTGGCAATTATATATTAGCATTCAATATTCTATCGTAGTCTGAGTAGCAATTGGCTGCCACAAAATGATATAAATCAACTGTAATTGGTTAGACACAAAGGAACAGCAAAGATTTTACAATTTACAGCAATGGTTTTTGTATTCTAATTATTTGAATGTTTAAGAACTTAATTTAATTTTCTTTTCGTTTTAGCAAAATTTTAATTTTGTTGTGGATTATTAAGCTAATACGAATGCTGAACTACATAATGTTCTCGTAAAAATGTGCAATCTTCTAAAATCCATCAAATTTTTATCGGGCGTAGTAAAAAAAAACATTATGCTTGGAAATTATTTTTTAAATTAGAAAAATTCGGTAAATTCAGATAAAGTTTTCAAACTATTGCGTCTAAAAATACATTTTTTTTTTCGATTCTACTGTGTAAAAAATAAAATTATACAATGTTAAGAAGTTCAGTATTTTCCGCTAAAATCCAGTTGCTACCGTTGATATGACATCAACGCTATCAAGGAGCAGGTTTTTATTTTCACCAAAGGGCCAAACACCATGACCACCACTATATATTGCAATGAGCTTACCTGGATGAAATGGAGTAGTGATGTAGCCAGGGAGGGGGGTCAAAATGCTCTAGATACCACAATTTTTTTAAAATTATGCCCAATTTATCTACTCAGAGATTTTTCTGCTGTTAATCAACACAAAGAAAACTTTATCGCATCTATAACCCCGATTTTGGAAGTTGACTTATGGGTTTACCATTATGTTTTCCTGCTTTCTATCTTCCCTGTTTTAATACTTTTGAATGCAGGAAAGCACAATGGCACCCTGCGAGTTATCCTTTAAAATCGAGATTTTAGGTGTTTTCCACCAAGATAAGACCAGGCAGACCGATTGCCTTTTAATATGCTAATCAAGATTTACCTAATCCTAGATTTTCATCCGTGAGCTCGATGAGGTCATTGTCTGTGCTGCCGCCTCCCAGTTCAAATTATTTATTCTATTTCTTTTCTTTTTTTTTTTCTTTTTTTTTTTTTTGTTTGTTTGTTGCTATTTGCTTATGAGGCAGATTACATATTTATAAATAAAGAGGCAGAAAAACAATTTTTTAAGTGATCAAACTATTTTTTTTACTCGACAAATTAACAAAAATTTGAATATGTTGAATAAAATGATGAATAGTGTTAAAGAACACAAAAATTTATCTTTTAAATTAATATTTTTGTATACCTATATAATATAAATAACAGAAACTAATTGCTCAAATATCAGCATTATATGCAGATAAAAGCGTGGCTTTTGAGATTCTTTTTACACTAGTCTAAATTATAAGTAGTTGGCATCTTACAACCTACTATTATTACATATTTACTCATTTAATTACTTGTTTTATGATAACTTGCATTTCGCGCGTGAATCCTTACTTATTTCACATCTAATCTTGCGTCCGACTGGCGCACTAATTCGTGTCTGATAATTCGTGCGTGATTAAAAAGTCAAGTGTATGTCTTCTTAGGTTTTAAATAATTTAATCAAAATTCAGAGTATCATAGAGTTGATTGAATTTTAGTTTGAGTTTAGATTTGTTTTGTGCAATTCTAGACCTTTCATCAAGCTCTTAATATGTGCATTAAAACTTTACATAAACAAAAAAAAAATATAAATACAAAGGCAAGCAGTAATTGTATGTTTCTACACAATAATACAGTAACGACAATAAAAAAATGGAATGATTATGTATAAATTTGTAGGGGCACGATTTTTACTTTCGAACAGATAATCTAAGGTGTATAATGTAGTCGTGGTAATGATCATCTACGAAAAATTAACATAGTCATTTTTTAAATAGCGATAGAAATGGAATGATCTGAAGCAAAAATATAAAGATCAAAAAGCATATGCCAAGACATTAGTTAGTGTACTTTGCGAACTAAAGAATATCTTTTCGAAAAAACACACGTGATTTTACTACCGTGAGGCTTACAGTCTACACTTATTTTTTACCTAACAGAGTGGCAATATAACGCTCACTGCTATTTGGTTGACCGAGACAATTTTGGGAAAATATGAATTGCAAAGCATCTTGAGGATTCATAATGATATGTATGTTGAATTGTGTTTTAGTTTAATGTAATTTAATTTGATGAGTAATGCCATTTTCTGAAATGTAACATTCCGTAGTTTACACAAATTATTCAATCAAAACATGTGTGATACATAATTGTCACCATTCTAGCATATAAAGGCGCGTTACTTTGCATATGTAGCACCATCTATGAGAAAAAAAATTATTATTATTATTTGCTTAAAACCATGCACCTTTCATGCACCTTTAAAAGATTTTGTGGAATTTTAGAGAATCTATGGGCAAACCATTATCTTAAGTCTTATGTAAATAAGAGAAATTGGGAAAAAAGAGAGTCTGTTAAATAACAGATAAATCATTCGGTAAATATACAGTAGGGATTGTAAATGAACATCGTTAAAAATACAAAATCCTCTGTAAATTCATTTTTAACCATAATAATTTAATATAGCTTTCAAAATTGGTGAATCAATCATTATTTAGTGACCTCAAAGAATTTTAATTTCTCGAGTAAATTTCAATTGGCTTATCACTTAATATTTACACAATTAGCGCCTAGCCAGCCTGGGGTTCGAGCTCGAGAACTTTTAAAAGCGAGAGAACACCTTCTGGCTGAACTATAGATTCTATTGTTATTGCGAACAAAGTACATTTTCTATCATAATTATATGACTATCAATTAACCCCTTTATGCACTGGCGGTACTTTAAAGTACTATTAAAAAATTTAATGTAATTTTTTTTCTCAGTCTATTAAGAAAAGTTTAGTTTTCTTTCCACACAAGATGCGTAGCCTGATCAAACTTAGAAAGGGTAAAGAAACATTTTAAGCTAAATATTTACAAAAAGCGGCGATTTTCATAATCATTTGCATAAATATTGCTTTTCTAAAAAAAAAAAAAACTATGAAACACTTATAATTGCGAAATCCTTTACGTTTACACAGAGCCTCATAATACATTTAAATACACTGCTTTTCAAACAGTTGTGATAGTTAAACAAGAGTACCTTTTGTTAATTAATCTGATGATTTTTGTAAATATTTTCCAAAATAAAGTTATTACTACCTATATATTTAATCAGTTTTAATGAAACAATGCCTAAATTTTGTATCATATTTATTTAGAAACTCGAGTGTATTTTCAGATATTAAGGAAGAAAATAATTGAGGTGAAGCAACTTCTCGATAAATAATTCAGTAGATCAAGGATTAAATAAAACTACTAACTCAGAGGAGATGATTTTTCCTTTTCTGAACAAAAATAAAATAAGATAAAATAAAATAAAATAAAACAAAATAAAATAAATAAAATAAAATAAAATAAAATAAAAAAATAAAAAAACAAATTAAAATAAATTTTCTTTTTTAATTTTTCTAAAAAAATTGTAACAAAATTTTAAATATTTGTATTTTGAATAGCAAGTTTTAACAGTGATAAAACTATTTTTAAATAAGGATATAGAAATCCCTTCAAGAAATTAGATATAAGATAAGGCAAATGATGACCGAGACATCCAACCGCACGTTTAACAGAGAACTAGTGTAAATTTACTGCAAGTCTTGCTTTTTTCTGTGTTCTTACAGAAATATTTAACAGTGTGAGGACATTTTTTTTAATCCACATTCACGCACATTAATTATTTGATTTTGTTTTAAAAATCTCTTTTAGTTGTATTATGGATTTTGCACCAGCCTATGCTTTATATTTTATATCATTAAACCTAGTCGACATTTTCTTTATGAATATTGTTAGTTGAAAGATTTTAATTATTTTAAGTAAAGATTTTGATTACAATTCTATCAATTTACAAGCATCTAAAGTAATTAAAATAAATTAAGTATCTTTTAATTAAGTTTCAGTTAGTGTTGTCATAATTTTTATGAAAAACTATGTCATAATTAGAAAAAAAATAATTAAAGTGGATTATTATTTCATAAATCAAAGGGAATTAAGAAATTTTAAGTTGAAATGAAAAAGACATTCTCTTTTCAGAATCTTTGATCCAATTGTTATGTTTAATTTTGATTCTCTTTCAGAATGCTCAGAAGAAAAAATAATTTATCAAACTTAAAATGCAATTTAATTTAATATTTTTTTTAAATAAATCTATAAATAAATAAAATACAGATAAAATAAAACTTATGATATTCTTTAAGCAAATGTATAATTATGTTTATAATTAAAAAAATTTCATTTGAAAATTCGAATAAATATTCAAAATGTCTTTAAAAATGCAAAACGTAAAAATTTTCAAAGTAGAGTTTGTATATTCTTTACCATTTTACATTTATTATAATTACATTTTGAAATATGTTTAAAGTGGCATTACTCCCTATAATGCAGAAATGTGATTTATGTTTAAATTTAAATCTTATTGAGTCGTATAATTCTTCCTATCTTAAAGAAGGTATATATAATTTCTCATATGTAAACCAAAATAACATTTTTAATATTATAAACTGTAATGTACATCTTTCTGATAATATCTTATGCACATTTATAGCTGTTTACAATCATGCTACCTTATTTTGACATAAGAATAATTTATAGTTATAATATATGATTAGAATCAAGTTGCTACTCTTTTGGTGTTGATAATGACTGTAACACAACAAATCTCTGCTTCAATAAGTCTGCGGAAATGTTCGAAAAGCATATCATGCCAAAAATATATCAGAAATTCTCGCAAATCAATTTACGACATTGATGTAGAATGATGTGATGGTAGACACTTTTTACTGATGATCCGAACAGTATTTGAAGTCAATCAAATCCGAGATTAATGGTCACTTAAGGGGATACAGCATTTTTGAAACCATCTTTTCAATTTTGATGTATGTGATAGAACAATACTTAATACTAAATATTAAATAAAATAAAATAAAAAAATATTTATGCATTTAGTAATAATAATAATAATAATAAATATTTTCTCAATCTTTGTACCGTTTGCGATTCGTTAATTTTAAACGTATATTTCATTCTTTAAATTTAAAACTAAGTTACATTCCTTAAAGAATCATGTGTAATAAAGCGCAAAAAGAATTAGAAAGTTGTAATATCAGTTAAACCTTATTGTAATATAATATTTTCTAAATATCGCCATAAATTCTTTATTAGCTTATTGTCATATGAATATGAATTGAAGGGTACGCAATTCAACAATATTCGTCATGTTTCAGACAATGAAATATTCGTTAAACTCTAATTAATCTATTTGTATAGCTAGTGTCAATGTTATTAATGTAAGAGTATTTTTTTTTAAATTTTTAAAAATGGACCCAAAATTTGTTACATTAATCTTATTCTAATCGTATTTTGTAATAAAATAATTGGATGTATTTCTGAAAATTTTCTCTAATGGTCAAAACAGTAACGAATAGACATACCCCTGTATATTAACATATTGGTCTCAACACTAATCTCGTAAGAGTCCTTGACTGCCATCCTTTGGTAGCAGTAGGTAAATCTAAATCTTTCATTCTGATGAAAATTTATGCTGTTAGTTGAAATGTACTTATGTAATTTGTTTTATAACGCTTCTATAAGGATCGAATCTTTTATTTAATAATGAGATATTTTCATAACGATCCATGTTAATCATTGGTGGCCTTCCGGCTAAAATAAATGTAAATGCAATATCCTAAAAGTAAGCTGATCAAAATACCGAAAATCTGTCCACTCGCTCTCATAAACTGTTAAAACGATAGTCAGAAATTCGATTGCTTTGATGCAAATCTAATAAAATAAGATAATAAGAATAACAGAATGGCATACTATAATTTCCGGTCGATAATCAACGGACTAAACAATCATGTTCCAATCCAAAAATTTTATTTAATAATTGGAGTTAAATATTTACCATGATTTATTAAGTTACTTTTTATGAAATAAGATTTTTTAACTCAAACATAACACTAGTTTACAAAATTAAACCTTTTGTCTGTTGCCGCGAACTCTGTGGTTGATAATGTTCAATTATGACTTGTTTTTGTGAAATCTAACTGAAAAATTTTTGGAGCAGCTCGAGTTACATTGTTTTTGATTTTTATCTTTTAAGCATATATATTAATCGATAGCAAGCCTATTTTACTATGTTAAGATTAATTTCTCAAGTTTTTGCGCCATAAGTAGTTCAAGGATACGTTGTTTAAACAATCCAGATCATTTTTGCTATATATGCGGAGAATATGTGTTCAACAATTGTAGAAAAGTTATATCAGAGTTGGTGAAAAATACCTATTTTGAGTATTTTGGGATGCTCTTGGATAAAAATGAGAAGTCTTGGGCACCCAATCGTGTTTGTAAATCGTGTGTGAAATATTTAATATTATGGAAAAGTGGTAAAAGAAGTGCTTTTAAATTTGGAACACCGACTATTTGGCGAGAATCACAAAATCATCATGAAGACTGTTATTTTTGTAGAATGAACCTAAAACGGTTTAAAAACTAAACATCGAGCTAAATGGCAGTAACCAAGTACTAGTTGTGTTCAACGTCCAGTGCAGCGTTCACCTGACTCTTCAGAGCATAAAAATATATCTGAACCATTAGAATAAGACATTGAAGGTCGAAGTTCATCACAAAATGATGCTGATTTTGAAGGTATGTCAAATGAGCCAAAATGCTTTTCCTAAAATGAGTTAGATGATCTTGTAAGAGATTTAAATCTTTCTAAACAAGCTTCAGAATTGTTAGCATTAAGATTAGAAGAAAAAAATTTGTTTTCCTCAGATACTAAAATGACTTTTTATCGTGAAAGAGATACAGAATTACGGTGTTAAATTTGAAAATTATATTGAACTTGTAGAAGACCTTCTGCTACAATTAAAAAATATGGGATGCAATATGATCATAAAATTCACTTCCTCCGTAGTCACCTGGACATGTTTTCGGAAAATTTAGGAGATATGAGTGAAGAGCAGGGAGAGCGTATGCATCAGGGTTTCTGGGATACGAATATGATGTCTGACTATTGTTGGTCTCTGATATGTCATTTTCCAAAGTCTTCACCTCCTAGAAGAGCATTAAAACGAAGTTTTTTAGAACTCAATGAAAAGAATTCTTTTTAGTAAAGTTTTTCTTAGTAAATACATGCTTTTTTCTATTTAATACCTACATAGCTGAAACTCAGAAACTAGAGCTGATTAAAATATTCTAATTATATTTTTGAAAAAAGCATATCATATGTAATCAGCAACAGCTAAAAATTTTTCGGCAACACATGTACTGTAAACTAGTGTAATCATTTGGATTATAGGCCGGGAATCACGTTAATATTCAATATATATAAAAAAGTAACAATTTCGAAATTAATCAATGAAAATCTGCGTAGATGCTGTGAAACCGCGTCGAAAAAGTGAACTAAGGATTTTTGAAATCAACTTGCATCTAAAAACTAGAGGGCCGAAAAACACGAAAATTGCACAAATGGGCGTAGAAAAAGTCTACTTCCAAAAATTCAAAAGAATATTCCGATGCGTACAATACAACAAAAAAAATCGGCAAAAAATCGATGGATACAAAAATTTTTCATTTCTTTCATTTCACGGTCACGAGTTGCCAGAATGAGAAATATAGTGCTTCCAGATACGAATGTTAAGCAATAAAGTGTAATAGAGGTTTTACAAAAAGACACTGTCTTAGAATCCAGGGGGCGTAAAAAATCGAAACTTGGACAGTCAGTCAAAAAAGATTCCCCTTTCAAATATTCTAAAAATTATTCATATATCTTAATTACAAGTTGAGATATCAATTATTGTTTCATTAATTGTTTTTTTTCTAATAAATGCGCATTTTAAAAGGCAGCCAGGGGATTTTTTATTGTAGCATTCTACAGAACCATCTAGAATACTAAAAAAAAAAAAAAACAGAATAAATGTTACTTATTCAATCTACTTCTTTAATATAAATATGTCAAAAGTTTATTTACTACTAATTTCGATTCGTAATTTCATCAAATATCTTCAATTCTTGTTTAAGACCGCCGCCCTCTCGAGTAATATATTTACGGATAGGTTGTTTGACGAAGTTTTCTTCAGATGCAGATTGCTAAAAATAGATGTGGAGTGTTAAGCTAACAGAACAAGATTTTGTTAAAATTTTGAAATGCTGAAAGGCGATCTCTTTTAAACTTTAAAATAGTTTGTAACACGAGTTAAAAAAATTATAAAAACGAATCGCGTCACATTTCGGAAGGGTGGTGTGTGAACAAAATTAGGAAATATACCAAGGCGTTAACTTAGTTCATAACACAAAAAATAAAATTTTTAAATAAGGCTCGTCAAAAATTAGAGGGAGGTGAGGAACACATTTTTACCAAGTGGACCTTAAAAATTAAAGGAGTAGAAGTTAAGGGATCGCGAAACACAACAGAATAAAAACGCAAAACAATTACATCTGGGGTTTGTTAAACAAAAAGGAATTGTTTCGCGATACAAACGGAATCGCGAAGAAATTACGCGGGGAAGCCTGTGAGAAAAGTGAGGTGGAGGACAAAACCCTCAAAGCATGCAAAAGTAAAGATTTGTATGTCTGTCTGTATATCTATACAACTCAAAGTTTGAAAGCCATAATTGCGAAATATTATTTATATATATGTATTAAAATACGGCTGAAGCAACTAAAATAATCTGAAATCGGAATAGTTTTTAATTAATTTTTAAATTATAAAAAACATCTATTTAACAGCGAATTCATTTCAAATCTGAACAATTTTCATTACAGCAGTTGCCAAAAATTAAAATTTTTACAGTAAAATTCTTTTTACGACAATTACTTTTCTATTTCAAGAGTTCCGCATGAAAACTGAAAATGAAATAAACAGTTTAACAAATTTTTAAAAAGTGAATCTTACATCATATTGAAAATATAACAGATGTCAGCAGGTGAATGTATAACGTCATATAAGATTGAAAAAACATATCGAAAATTGTGGACGAAAACCCGATTGTGGAAATATTGGCATATTATGGCCTTTTGAAGTTCTCATTTTTTTTCTTGACTACTCTTCACGACATTTTTAGAAATATAAATTAAAATTCTAGATCTTTGTGATTAAATGATTACTTTTGAAAATGCAAATGAACTAAAATTTAAAAATGTAACTAAAAAAAATGTATAAAAAAAATATAAAAAATAATTAAAAAATTAAAAACAAAATAAAAAATAATAAAATTTAACTCAGATGGATTCAAAGTAATTTTTCATTTATATAAATAAATTTAGACAGTAGTTTTTTTTAGAAAGTTCTGCTGTCATGTCATGTATTTGTGTTATTTCAGAGACAAATTGTCGTACAACTTTGAATTATTTCGCATTAGCTTCCTTCATATATATATATTTTTTTGTTGTTGTTGTTAAATATATGTATAAGTGATATCTGAACTGTATATCTTGATAAATTTGTAAAGTTATGTATAAAATTATCGGTAAATATCTTAATAAATTAAAAAAAATTAAAATATCTTTATTTAAAAAATTGGAACTCAGCGAAAATTACACGACTTGAAAGTTCAGATGGATTTTAAAACTTAGGAGAAAAAATAATAAAAATAATAGTTGAAACAGTTGAAATAAAATAATAAAAATCCTGACTTTTCCGGGTTTTGGAAAAAAATTGCAATTTTCTCAAACATTTAGGTGTTTTGTACGTATCTCTGACAAATCTCTGTTTTCCAGATTTTCTAGTCGCGTAGAAATCTTGTTTTATTCATGGAAATTGATGAAGTTAACTTTTGGACAATGTTATGACTTTCCCAACTTATCTAAATACTAGCATAATATGCATAATATATACAAATCTATAGACCATATACAAGGTGGCATAAAATAATGCGAACACATCTCTGCCTGTAGACGTCAATTTCGGAATTCTGGTCTTCAAATGTTTTAGTTTTTCTTCGTAATTGTTTACTTAGATTACATCCTTCACCTTATAAAATAATGAAGTATCATGCAGTAGTCGAAATGTGTTGGAAAGTATTTTATAATCTATGTGTAGAATACACTTTTTCTTACTTTTCTTTCTTCCTTTTGTAACGATAGTTTAGACTGGGAGGCGGCAGCTCAGACAATCACCTCATCCAGTTGACTCTTAAGTCTACAAGTGTACTCGTCATCTGAACAAGGTTCTAAATTACAAGATCAATTACAAGACCATTTGCAGTTCAAACAGCAGGATGTAACGTTAAATAAGAAGCGAAACAAAGTATGTTCAAACGAGAAACAAGTACTGCAGAAATGATGGTATGCGAAGCAAAGAAATTAGGTTTATTGCCGTTACGCGGTAATTACGTGGTCATCCTCCTTGTTACCAGGTATCTAACCCGTTAAGCTGAGAAAACTCGGCATATAAGGGCCTGGTCATCGGTTACAAAGGAAAGAAAGTCTACAAGTATGTTTTCCTGTACCTAAAGGTACGAAAATATGGAGGACTAGGAACAAGAAAATGCAATGGTAAACCTAGGAGTCAATCGTTACAATCGGGTTATCAGATGTTTTTCATTAAGATATGACTTCGCAGAACAATTGAGTTTTAGTATGTTGTTCAAGTTTTAACTAATCTTGAAATTTCAGCGATGAACTCAATGAAGTAATTACTGAGCTGCCATCTTCCGGTCGTTGAATATAAAATGAATTTTTCTATATTTTAATCTATTAGTTTAGAATGCATATAAATAAAACAGTTTTGAAAAATCGCTAAATTCGAAACATTTTTATAAGGATTGCATTCTTACAGACAATGTTTAAAACTAATTTAATTAAACTACATTATTACATTACACTGATTAAATGAAATTCCATTGTTGCATCTTATGAACAATATATTGTTGAATAAAAGTTTAAGTTCTTCAAATTTGAATTTTCTGTACAATAGGAAATAATTAATTTAAAGGGAAATAGGATTTTCTATTTAAACACTACAGTTATCAAATTAAACTGAAATTATTTAGTGTGAATGTAATCAATGTCTCCAACTTTTAAAAAAAGATTGGGTGGGTTCAAAGCGATTTTCAGATAAAAGGACACACCCATTTTTTTATTGAAAGTTTGAAAAAAAAAGAAATTTTAAGTCCTGATGTGAAATTAAAAAAATTTTAAGTAGAATTTTAAATTTAATTCTGCTTATTTTTATTTTCAAAGACTTATTTTATGACTTATAATATTTACTTTTATCCTATAGATTTGACTATAAATTAAAACACAAAGACAAAAATATGTTCGAATGGGAATTAATGCAAATACACCGAAATCCTTGTTTTAGTAGTATTATTTAATTCTATATCCTGTAATTCGAAATTGATGGAATTCCTTGAATCACTGGTAATAGAAACATTTCCAATTGCAAAAAAAAAAAAAAAAAAATAATAATAATAAATAAATAAAAAATAAATAAATAAAAAAAATAAAATAAATAAAAAATAAATAAATAAATAAATATATATATATATATATCAAGTACATCTTCCAGTTATAACATTTGTTAAAAAAATATGTATGCGCATTAAAATACGAAATTTAAATTTTCATACGGTTTCTTTTTCGTATTTTTATTAATATAATAAAATGAGAACGCCTTATTGATTCGCTGACTAATGAACTCGGGGTCACAAAATTTAAACGGGAGATTAATGTTATGACCAAGGCAAGCAAAAAGCAAACTTTTATTGGAGATTCGTCCCATAAGGGAGTTAAATGGAAGATCGATTTTTTTGGTTAATTTCGCCTAGTCGTAGCAGCAGTTTTAGGTAGGAGAGCATAAGATTCACCGTAACAAATTTACTAAAAATATAGTTAAACATTTATTTTAACGATTTTAACGTTTCAGTGAACAAAGAGATTAATTGGAGGGTCGAAAGTATTAGAGCATTCTACCATATTTCAGTAGAAATTTAAGGAAGAAACATAGATCACAGTACAATAAATCTGCTAAAAATTATTTAAAGATGTATCGATGTGAATTTAGAAAACCACCCATTAAGGAGTTTAAATAGGAAGTAGATTTGTCAGCGATTTTAGAGCTATTTAAGGGGGCTCAGGGGTTGAAAACTTTTTAAAAAATCGATTTTTTATGATCTGGTTTGATTATTCAATTAATTCTAAACTCAATGCAAAAAAACGGCATAAAAATATTTGCATTTTGACGGAGTTATAAGCATTTATGAATCAACACTTTCAAAGCCGCACCCATATAATTTCAACTTTAAGTCGCGTTTTCTCAAAACTTGATTTTTAATAACTAACACCAAGATTTAAAAAAAAAAAACTATTTGATGGAATGGCTAATTTTTTTTTTTCATGCATATAACATCATTATCTTTAGAATGAATTACTATATTTTAGATAGTTTAATATTTTGAGTATTTTTAATGAAAAAAAGATGTATATTTTAGAGGATTTTTAAATTTTCAAATTTGAGAGTCTTTTAATAATGTTTTTTCTTGAGTGATAGTTATATCCTTAATTCATTCTATAGAGTAGCGTTTCAGGATCATTTTAAAGAAAAATTAGGTTCTTATGTCAATTCAACGTTAATATATCTTGGTGTTGGTGATATAACAGATAATTTTTTTTTCGAAAATTGTGTTACATAAATTTTGTTATATTTATTATTATATTGCATTAAAGTACTTCATTTTTATAATTTTATAATACTACAAACATACCTTTAAAGTATCACAAAGTTTAAATTAATTACACTGCATACTTCGGTTTTTTATATGGACACCAAGCGAGAGCTTTGTTTACATGTTTTTCCGTATCGATCAACCCCTGAGCCCCTTAAGCGATTTTACTGTCAACGTCGTTTGTGAACCGCATTATGGAAAACTATACATGAAGCTGATATTTGATTTGATATTTTACGTAAGTCGTTTTTCCTAGGATTTTTTTTTTTTTCATAATAAAAAAAAGAGCCTTACGAAATAGAATTTCGGTCAATGCTAAGCTATTTGGCGAATTTTTTTTGGTGTTGTTGTTTATTTTGGGGATTTTTGTTTGTTCTTGTTTTTCTATTGTCAGGTAAATTATTTATTTTTTAATCGCATGCAATAAGAAAATACACATTTTTATTTATAAAACCGAGGTTTTTTTCTTCTTAAACTATGTTTGTGTCTGAGTAATTCAATTTTTCCTCGATTGTCATTTAACGATTCATTGTAAAAAAAAAAAAAAATCCGTTAAATTTACAACGCAGCAATATTGCCAGCAGCAAATGCAGTAAAATTAGCTGTAATAAAAAATTTTACTGCCATTTTTTCAACAAAAACTGCTGGCAACATTGCTACAAGCAATTTTTGCCATAAATTTAACGGATTTTTTTCACAGTGTAAATCTACGGAAATAATCAGAGCTCCGTTATCATGAACGCCATAATATCGCTTTTCTATTGATTTACCTGTAAGGCTCTTATGAATGTCATGGGCAAATCCATGTCGTCTACTCGTAACTTATATTTCGATGAAGAAGGACATTAAAGAAAGTCCAAAGATAAGCATTAAAAATATTATTTTAAGGACAAAGCACACTGAGTTATGATGCATTAAATGTTAGAATTTTTAGTATTTTTGGCTCATTTCAACCTTTTAAATTTCAAATTCTTTTTTTTTTTTTTTTTTGTTCTTAATGAATATTACATCTTAAAACCCTCATAACATGTATGGTCACAGCGATGTCATTGTGACGTCACTGTAAGTCACTGTGCTCAGATCACATCTGTGACCAAAATGCCTCTACTTAGTGAAGTCACATTGTAAATGAGATGTGAACTTCTTAGAAAACTTTTAAAAAACACAGCATTTTTTTCAAACACGTTATTTATCGTAAAATTATACTTTTTGACGACTTTAAAAAAATTATGGTGTCATTGCTATGTCATTACATCTAATGTACGTCACGTCACATATGAGACCAAAAAAAAAAAAAAAACATGTTATAAAATTGCATTGTGACAAAATTATGAACTTCGAAAATCTTTGAAAATGTCAATATATAGAGAGAGAAATATTTTGAACTTTAAATAGGCCGTCTAAATGTAT
Organism: Maratus speculifer; assembly: GCA_964019185.1. Lineage (NCBI taxonomy): Eukaryota > Metazoa > Arthropoda > Arachnida > Araneae > Salticidae > Maratus > Maratus speculifer. Next base: position 349,521,170 of record OZ025294.1, read on the forward strand.
TTCGGATCTTGGATCACATTGATTTTGTGCGCATCTTACAAAATAAGTGTTATTTAATATTTAGTAATTTATTTTTCGATACTTTGGAAAATGATTAAAAATTTTAGTAATAACCAAAACTATGAAGAATTGCTTAACGCAACGACAATAATCCATTTACATGACTGACAAATATGCAAAACTTGTGATTTTTTTTCTCAAAAATCTTGTAAAAATCGTGCTGTGAAAAGTCATTAAAATATACAGTTATATGTTACATAAAATGTTTACTATTTCAAGACCATTTTAGCAATGTTCGATATTAATGTATTTATGTGTATCTAACATTTGAAATGAAATGTGTAATTTGTTATCCTAGACAAACAGGGACAAGCATGTAAATGTAGAAAAATATCTGGACTTTAAAAAATGGACGTGTTATACATAATTATATATAAGGATAGATTGAAAAAAGTTCTTTAGACTAAAGTCAAATTGCGATTTTTTTTTTTTTTTTTTTTTTTTTTCGTCGAAAACTAAAATGTTTAAAAATTGTTTTGAGTAATTAATACATATTTAACTATACATAATTATTAATTATTTATAACTGTGACCCTAAAACGAATTTTTTTTAATTCCATATAACATGAAAATATAATATTAGTTCATCAGCGACACAAAATGCTTTTTTAATTATTTTAATTTTATCTCATTAAAAATTGTTCTAGGCATACATACCTCGATTTATTTTTAAAATGACTTTTGTAAACGATCATATGTTTTAGTAGATATATCTCAAAGAGTATTTGAAACACTACTGCATTTTCAAACTATAAATTTTCTATTACAATTAAGTCTGCAGGTTTTAATTTGCACGCAGAAAGCGTCTACAAAGTTTAGTCACACATCCATTTCTTGTTTTATAATTTGCATTCAAGTCATATTCAAGTCCCATATAAACATAACTTCATTCATTTTAATTAAAAATGCGTTAAATGCGTTTCGTTCAAATTAAATAACCCTAACCTCTTTTTTACTATAACAGTATAAGTAAATAACAGTTTTTCTGTTATTATTAGGACTATTATTACCATTCTCTTACATTTCAGAATTTTATTTTTATTTTCAAACTTAATAATTTCATTTCAAAATGAAGACAAGTGTTAAAGTAAATGTTTAAAGTACATGAAAAAAAATTTGGTTGCACATTTTGCACTATGATAAAAAATGTAAGTGCTATTTAAAGTTGGCTTGTAAGGCAAATTGTCAAATCCGTTACCATACAAAATTACTGAAAATACTCAGATTTAAATTTATTAAATTTCCTAAAATCAGCTTAGTTTGAAGTGACTTATGTCCCTAAATTTCAAAACATGATATTTATCAATAATACTTAAATTAAATGGAAATGAAGGACAGTTTTAGCCACCAGATTTTGAATACATAGAAATTATACCAGAACTTTTTCTAATAATTACAGTCTATATTCATGTAAATTATCAAATTTTAAAGAAATTGCATATTTGTTTCTTAATTAAATAAAATATAAAAGTGGAATTGTGGGAAAATGATAATCATAAAAAAACCGTGCGGTAACAGACTTAACATTTGGTAACGGACTTGACACTATGTTGAAAATGGCCACTTGATTCTATTATTCACGAATGATAAAAATTATTCGATATTTATAATTATTGAAGTCCAAACTATAATCAGATTCAAAAAATCCATAGAAATTATTCGATATTTACAATTATTGAAGCCCAAACTATAATCAGACTCAAAAAATCCATAAAAATTCATTTACTTGTGAGTAATTCTTTTTTTTTTTTTAATTTATCAAAAGTTCTGATTCTAAGACTTTATAAGGTTTTTGAGATGAGCGATTCAATTAAACTTTTTAGCAGAGATTGGTTTCTAGAATCGCAAATGTTTGAATCTAAATTACCTTTAAAAATTTTCTCATGTATTAAAAGCGATAGGTGTAAGTTACTGTTGTAAGGTATTTGTACCCTATAAGGACATGGCTCTCAATATGGACACCCCTAATATTTTTAAAGGTAATAATTTTGATCGAGAGATGGCTCAACATTCTCGCGAAGAAAAGCAGTTGAAAACATAATTAAGGCTGGAAAGTGTAAAAAAGCGCGCTGTTCGCCATTTAAGAGGAAACTTGTTGTTTCGAGATGTGCTGATCTTAATTACTTGTAAGCTTAAATTCTTATTAGATATGGTAAAATTACATTAAATGTTCAAAAGTGGAGTATTTTAGAAAGCTAATAAAACATATTTTCGATTGCTATTGCATATTTTGCTTTAAAATATTTCCCTTATTCATTTGTTACAAGATTTTCTAAAACTACGCCCGGTTCCCAATATGGACAGCTTATGGCCCCATCGACTACAACTGTAAGAAAGAAGAAAATTCAACGTTGCCAAGCAATAAATTGAAAAGGTATCAAAGTGGCAAAATTTTTGTTCAACAAGATGCCATTTGAACAATCTCCCAAAAACCTTCCTCCAAAAAACCCTTGCAGAAAAATAAAAAGAAGTCCCTCCCCCCACATCCAGTAGGATATCTGTTGGCGAAATCGTAGATACCAATAGTATGACTTACTCAACAAAGGAGAGCTGGTACCGCTTCTTTTGCAGTATTGATGATTTTTCAAACATGCGGCCATGCATCACACGTGGCAGATATGTTCATGAGGATTATGTGGGACTTACTGCCCATGGTGAAAAAGTTTCTATTTGTCCATGCTGTCAGGACTGAGTAATAACAGATGTAAATTCGAAGACAGGTGCAATAAAACTAAGCAAAACCAACAATATTATTTCATAATATTTAATAGTAACTGAGGGCTTTGCATGGGTCTTCGAAGGGTAAAAACAGAAAATGATCTCCTCCCCTTCTAAAATACATGTTCTTAAGATATTTACTGCCCCCCCTCCTCCTCCGAATACTTTAAGATACATTTTTTTATTTCCTCTCCTTTAAAATCCCTTGGAAAAGTGGCTCTTCCATACACACTGTGTAGAAAATTAATAAGGAAACACCTGTCCATAATAGGAACAGGTAGTTACTTATATGGACACTTGTAAACATTTTTTTTGTTTTTATCATTTAAATTAAACCAGAATAATTACAAGGTCGCTAATTTTAATAATGATAGTCAATAGCCCAAGGATAGTGGTTACACATTTTTGGAGTCCTATGACTTGTAGATGGGGGTGAAAAAAATACATTTTCCTTAGAGTGTCCATATTGGGTACAGGCACCTTATATAACATTTTTATTTGTATATTTTTCAATAACTTTATTAGTTACGACAACACTCATACATAATACTGGCTTTAATAAAAAAAAATTAAACTACTTATCTGTAGAATTTTAATGTAAAGGTTATGGGAAAATTAAAGTAATTGTAAATTATGTCTTCTGAATTTAGCTTATGTATTATTTATTTGTTATAAAACTTATTATTTTTTCCGTTAACAGATGTAGCAAACAACATAAATATACTTTAACTATAAACTTTTGATTTTTAGAAGCTAATAAGGATTCACTACATAGCTTTGAGAGCCTTCCAGCAATAAACTTTATGACCTTTGTAGCACGTGTCTGATAACTTTCATGGTACTATATAAAGGCGTTATGTTTATCCTCTCAAAAAATACGCCAATATGTAATAAAACTATAAAAAAAATCTTAGAGTTACACCTCAATCCGAAGAGCAGACACATAAATTTTGCAGCCAAATAAGGAAGCATTACAGTTATGACACATCATATCATAAACGGATTTTCCGTAATTTAGAAGATTAAAACGAGTAAATAGCATATTCTACACGCAAATATACTAAATAAAGACATTGTATTTTTGTAACATAAAATGTTTTAAATTTTTGAGTTTTTAACTTTTAGCCTAAAAAATAAAACTAAAAAATTATAGTGAGGAAATATTATGGACGTAAAATATTCTGGCACTGGCAGTTTTTAAAATAACATGTTTTAAAAACTGCGGGTGTGTATATACAGTCGAGTCTCTATATAACGAAATCCACCGTTCCAGTAAAAAATTCGTTATATAGAGAAATTCGATGTATAGAGAATGATGTTAAAAATCGTATTTAATGTGTGAAATTTGAACAAATATTATTTTTGATCTTTTGAATTAATAACTTGAAATGTTTAAAAGTAAATATTAACCTAACATTTTATTTCTTAATTATTTAAGATGTTTCAAAAAAGAGAAGAGACATTTATTTGAAAGCTTAATGAAAATCAAATAAGGAAGACTTGCATTAATTTCAGACGAAGAAATCTGTGATTTTTTGTTGTTTTGATTTTAAAATTGTTACGCTCTAAAAAAAGTGCTCAAATTTTAGCAAGGAATGAAAAATTGTAGTTAACATTTTCCTCCATTCGAAAGCCTCTCTTATGTGTCTTTCATTGATTCCTCTCTTACTTGTGCATCAATCCAATTGACTTTGTTTTGAGAAGTATGTGGAAAGGTGTGTGGGAGATGGGATGAATTCGTTGGATTTAAAGAACAAGGAGAGAAGTAACATAAAAAAAAATACTCAGCACTGACGATAAATCAAAAATAAGTGATGGAAAATTGATTCCATATGATTTCGAGGCCTTTTAAAACTGAGTAAATTAATACCAATATATGAAAAAATTCGTTATATGGAGATCGATATTTCGCTATATAGAGACTGTTTTTAATGTAATCATGCGAAAAGGGAACCGTTCCTACTAAAAATTCGTTATATAGAGAAATTCGATATATGGAGTTTCGTTATAGAGAGACTCGACTGTACATATATATATTTTTTTTTTCATTTTTTCGATATGTATTATTTTTTTAAACTTTGGTACTCTTTTTAAAATTCTATTTTATGTAAACAATCCAAAATTCTGTAACTAACTGGTTTCTTTAAATACAACTTACATTAACAATTTTTTGAATCTTTAAAGATTTTAGTAAAATATTTCTAATTTCGTTTCTTTTAATCAAAAATGAAAATGCTTCTTCCTATTCTCAACTCGTATGTTTTCTGACTCACCAACAAATTTTCAGGTGGTACATTCAACAGTTTTTTAGAAAAGTGTACCGAACAGACATATTGCTCCAAACATTTCATAGAGATGTATAAAAAGTTAATTAATTCTTGAAATCTAGTTTATGCATGAACTTTTTTTTTTCATTTATATGTAAGCTATAATGTATATAATAATTGCGAAAAAAATTTCATTTCTAACTCTATTTTTAAGTAAAATACATGATGTTAAATATTTCGGAAAAATGCGCCATTTTACTCGATGAAATATTCCATGTGCATCGATAAATGCCTTATAAACAGGAGCTACTTTGCTTAACACTTTCGGCCTGGTGTATTATTAAAGGTGTATTCGAAAAATCGGTTTTCGACCTTTTAACGGCTCGAAATTTTCTGATGCAATTTCAGACGTATTTTTAAAAGTAGAAACATGGAACTTGCTGGGAAGATTTTTAAAGAGACGTATGAGGTGCCGTGTGATGTCATTTTACGTTCAATTCATTGGAATTTGATTTATAAACGATTATCTTCTCAGTATGATCCTCTTCTTTTGTTCACAGATATCCCGCTTCGGTCGGTTGAAAAATAAGTTCAAATGCCGTTTTTTTTTTTTTTTTTTTTTTTTTTTTTTTTTGCTATATTTTCTGCATTTATTAAAAAATCGACAATCACGGCACCTTTTGTGCTTTCTAAATAAGACAATTTGCTAGTTTGATGTATATGAGACCAAAGATGAATTTAAAAATAAATAGGAAAATAAGTAGTTTGAATTTAAATACGCCCTTAATAGTACATGTCTTTTAAATTAATGTTATTTTGTTTTCACAAACACTTTTCTTACTGTTTATTTGTTGTAATGTTAGTATGTTCGTATGCATTTTCTATATGATTTCCTTAATGTTCCGACATCTAGTAATAATAATATTAATAATTATTTGCTAAATTCTCAGAAAGTTTTAATATCAGTTAAATCTTAAATATAATATTTTCTATACATCACCAAAAATTCTTCCTTAATCTGTTGACATATGTATATAAATTGAATAGTACGCAAAACAACATCAATTGTTATGATTTACACAATAAAGTTTGGCTCATTAATCTATTTGGATAGCTAGGTTAATGAGATTAACGTAAAAATATCTTTTTTTCCTAAAAATTGAAAAAAAAAATCAGATTCGAAAGAGTTAAAGTGATGAAAAATTATCATAAAGTAATTTTGCCTCATTAATTTACTGATGTATATTCTAAAACTAGTAGAATGTGTCGGACTACAACCCTTGGCAAAAAGTTTCCGATCACTGCTATCAAGTTTATGAGTTTTGTATTTCGAAGCGTATACTTCGCGATTCAAGAGCATAGGAATGTTTTGCAGTATGCCAAATAAAAGAAAGAATGTTAAAATATAAATAAAAAGGGAATTCATTATTGCAATCATATAATTTATAATTATAATGTAGGCAAAAATGTTTCCTCGTGAGAAAAAAAGTATCCGATCAAGATGGATGTTGGAAAATAGTAATCGATCACTGAGGAAAAAAGTTTGAAATTTGCATATTGAAGATAGATTAGAGTGCCTGCGCATGCGTATGATATATGAATCCTATTTAAAAGAAGAAATCTTCCAGTTGCGAGATCAAAAGCAACTCTGAAGTGCTGGAAAATGACTCGTGTGAAAAACCTGTCTCGCGATTTAAAAATCCGCATGATTTAATTATTAGAAGAAGTAAATTTACAATGGAAAGTGGCTGATTTATGAAATAGTGTTCAAAGTACAGTATGCGATATTTGGAAAAAATATCAGTTGAGTAATAGCGTGGAAAATTTCCCTCGAAGTGGACGACCACGAATGTCAATACCTAGGAAGGAAAAGAAAACTTGTGAAATTATCGAAAAGATAGTGGCGAGCAACCTCAAAGCAACTTGATTCCGAATGGTCTAAGTATAACGTAAAGACATGTGACCGCAGTACGTAATCATCTAAATGAAGCAAGATTTAAATCTTGTAAAATTAAAACAAAGTCTTACATGATAAAGAAGCTTAGAAAAGAGCGCCTGCAATGGTGTAAAAAACATGTGCACTAGCCATTTCATACATGAAATAAAGTTATTTTTAGCGATGAATTTCGCATATCTATCTGTAAAAGTGATGACTGTGGAACATTTGTTTGGAGGAGAGTTGGTGAAAAGTTCAATGATAAGTGTATCAATACGAAGACTAAATTTTCACCTGCATTTGCAGTTTGGAGTTGTATTACATTACAGGGCGTCGGCAAGTTGTGTATTGTGTTACGTACAGTAAACTTTAAAGTTTACATTCACATTTTAGTTGATTTTTTGATTCCCAGCATCGAGCAATAGTTCGGAAATCCAAATGATTTCTTATTTCAAGATGACAATTAGCTCTCCAACGCACCAAATCTATGAAGAAATTTCTACAAATTGTAGGTAATATGACGTGACAAACCATGACGTGACCGCCCAATAGTCCGGATCTTAATCCCATCGAAAATATGTGAAATATATTAAAAAGAAAAATCGATTTTCGATGAATTACAAATGCCATAGAACTTACGTAAAGCTATAAGGGAATGCTGGGGTGAAGTTGCTCCCAATGAGTGTAAAAATCTTAACGAGTCCAGTCCACTAACAATTTCGACTGTCATCCGAAATAAAGGTGGATTTACGAAATATATAATTACAGTGATCGGTTATTTTTTTCCAAATCAAAGCATGATCGGATAATTTTTTCTTTGGTGCCTAAATTTCAATCACAATTTTTCTGTTTATAAATTGATGAATGGTGATTTTTCTTCATTGCATATTGTTGTTCATTATATGTTACAAAAATGTATTATCGCTAATAGTCGTTTCATTTTTATGCAGTGAGAATAAATAATCTTTTCTTACAAAAAATGGTAGTGTTGATGTAATGATCGGAAACTTTTTGCCAAGGGTTGTAGTCAATCCCTAAACTTTCTTTAATCTATGCATGTCAATAATGCAGAATTTGCTATTACGCACCAAAATTAAACGATCATCTATGCCCACACCAGGGTCGCAGATCTATCAGATCTTCCGTTATTTCGATACCAGAATTTTAATATAGATTTTTTTTTTTTTTTTTTTTTTTTGGAAAATTTGTTCGATTTTAACCCTTTCGAGTCTGTACTTTTAATAGTATATGTCTTTAAATGGAGTATTATTTTGTTTTAAGAAATATTTTACCTACTATTTACTTATAGTAATGTTAGTATATGTCCTTGCATTTACTATATGACTTCATTTATGTTTAGACATTTAGTAATAATAATAATTATAATTTTTGATTAATTCTCTTTGCATCGTTTGCGATATTTTTATTTTAAATATATATTTCACTCATTAAATTTAAAATAAAGGTTAATTTCCTGAAATAATTCTGTGTAATAAAACGCAAAAAGTATTAGAAGGTCGCAATGTAAGTCAAACTTTGTTGTAATACAATGTTTCCTAAACATCTCCAAAAACTCTTCCTTAGCCTATGGTCATATTAATATGAATTGAATAGTACGCAAAACAGCAACATTCATTACCTTTAAGATAATAACATATTCGTTAAACACTAGTTAGCCTATATGGATAACTAGTGTTAATGTTAGTAACGTAAAAACATTTTTTTTCTAACAACTGAAAAAAAATTCGGACCCGAAAGGGTTAAATGAACAACGTTTTCGCTAAAATAATGTGGTGTGCAAAAAAGCGGGAGAGTTGGTAGCTCTGTGTTTGTAAAAATGTGTAGGTTAGTCAAATTCACTCAAAAAGGAGATAAAAGTATCGTTTTGTTTCAAACAAATCATTGAATTTCGGAATGCACACTCTTAGATGATCGTAACCAAAATTTCCAAACCAAAGAGCACATTCAACACCTGTTGTTTAATATACTCACATCTAATAAAACCCAAATTTTATAAATTTTATTAATAAAATTAATAACACAATTTTTTTCTTTAAAAAAAAATAAAAATTTGAGCGTTTATTCAAGTAAAGCAATTTTGAAAAGATTTAATTATAATCTGTGTATTTATTAGGCTGAAAACTCATGTCTTTACAATTTTAAATTAAAAGACTATTTATTATCAGCAAAAATATTCGCAAAAAATCAATTTTGCAGGAAATTTTAATAAGAATTGGGATTAATTATGAACTTATGTACTAATTAGTTAATCATAGAGAATCCTGTAAAATTCTAATGAAATTTTTAAAAGAGTTTAATGGATAATAGAAATGAATCCAAATACAAATGCGTAACTTAAATACGGGTCTTAATCATAATGACAGGTTTTAATTAAATTAAGAAAATATATTGAATTAGATAAGAGTTTAAATTTTATGCGTTGATATTTGTATTAATTATTTGCGATTGAAAGATGGAATGTGTAGTTAAAATAAAATTATTTTAACTAATTTCTCTTTAAAAAATAAAATTATTTCATGCATCGTTTATATTAAATGAAAAAAAAGGGTAAAATAGCATATAATAAATAAAATATTAAGTATAAATTAAAAATTTGTTCTTATAATTTTAAACACTAGGGAAAAAATGATATGTACCTAATGAAATACCAAATGAATTCTGAGATCTGAAATGAACAAAAAATTTTGTTCCGTGGACTTTGAGTGTTATTTACAAGTAGCAAAACACGTGCATAATAGCACAGAACTACGAAGTTGGGATTGTTTTTTCCGTTTTCTGTAATATATTTTTGTTTTGTATGTTTTATGTAAAAACATCTATTGTCACGATGCTTTTTGTATGGATTACGTAGGTTGAGATAAAAAAAAGGGTGCACGGGAAAATTTTTAAATATAGATCGGTAAAATGCAAAAATATAAACTGCAACTTTTAAAGGAATAAAATTTTAAAAATATGAAACATAAAATCATTTTTGTTTTCTTTTTTGTTTTTTATTATAAACAATAAAACGTTTTACAGCAAATATAAAATGCATAACAGTTTTAAATAAATTAGATATGTATTTCAACTTAAAAAAATTAACTTTTTTATAAAATATTTTCTTATCTTTTTTTACTATCATAAACAACGAAGCGGTATACAAAAAGGATAAATTGCATAACATTTTTTAATAAAATACATGGATACATTTTCTTCGAAATGCAACTCTAGAAAAATAAGATATTTATATACTTTATTTTCCTTTTCAAAAATACTTGTTTTCAAAATGCGTAAAAGTTGTAAATAACATATTTACATATAATAGTATATCTATAATAATATATTTGTGTGTGTGCGTGCATGAATGAAAAAAAAAATACTTCCACGAAAATTATTATAATTTTTTTTTTTTTTTTTTTGGGGGGGGGGGGTTCAAAATATTTCTATGTAAAATTGAAGAATGTATTAACAGTTGACAAGGGTTACAGTCAAACGAAAAGAAGTTTCTTAATTGGTTTCATTATAGCTTGTCATATAGCAGAATGAGTTTGTTGGTGTCATTTTTTAGCCTGTTAAATTGGAAACTTATTATTTCATTAATTAAACAAAGTGTTACCCTAACGAATCAAATTGTCAGCTTAACAAATATTTGACAAATGCAAGAAAATGTTACCAGTAAACATTTTCCAACACAAATATTTCACGTCTAAATTGGTATCGACTTATGATGTTAAAAATGATTTTTTTTTTATGAGTTTGAACCTTTATTTAAATAATGCAGTTTAAAAACATTTTATTACAATTTGTATACAGCCTAAAACTCTGTGTGCGTTTTACGTTTTAACTAAAGTAATATTTATTATTGAATTAGAAATAAAACCATAAATATTTTTAAAAAATTACCTTCGCAGAAAATTTCAACAAAATGAGGATTAATTATAAACTTATCTACTATTTAGAAAACTGTACCGAAACTTGCGAAATTGGAACGAAATTTTCTCAAGAGTTGAACGGGGAATACAAATGAATCTAAATATAACGCCATAACTTACACAAGTGTCTTTAATCATAATGACGTGTTTTAATTAAATTAAGAGAATAATATAGAATTAGATAAAAGCTTTAAACTTTAAGGGTTTGTATTTATATTAATTACAGGAGACGCAATGATGTGAAAATGAAAACACTGAAATAAATTAAAACACTTCTGTGAATATTTTTTAAGAAATAAATTATTTCGTGTATCTTTTACAAAAGTATTAGAATAACAATAAGAAAAGAGATAAATTAGCATGTAATGTTTAATATTTTAACTATCAATTCAAAATTGTTAATATAACTTTGCAGACTGAGGAAAAATATACATATTAAATTATAAATTTATAATAATAACATTGCTACGGATTTTGTAAATAGTTAATATTTGTACTCTAAAATAATGTATATAATCTTATTAACCTTGATTTCTTTGCTAATATTAGTTTTTGTTGCACTGTCTCAGTTTTTAAACTTTTTACCAGGCAAACCTGTCTATTGATTTTCAATGAAAGTCTATGGTAATTTGGCGAAATATTACAGGTATCGCCAAGTTGATGTCATTTTTGACGACTAATTTTGGTCGCTAAATTTGGCGATATATCGTCAAATTGGCGACAAACTTGGCTTTTTTTGGAGACGATTTTTGATCCTTCCTGTATTCTAACCCCCCTTATAAGTAGACAGATACATTAAATGCTGTTCTGGTGTTTTCAAGATTTTTCTAGAAATATACAGAAATTTCTAGAGCATGCCCCGCGCCTACATATAGGAGAGCGCTGCAGAGTGACATTATTATTATTAGTCAGTCAGTCATTGAGTGAGCTAGTAGACGATTCTTGAATGCAATATGTTTTAAGCAGGTTTGCTTGAATATTGTGATTTACGCTGTTTTGCATTTGATATAGTGTTCAGATGTTGTGTAAAGAGGCTTTGTGATATATATCTGTACTTGTACGTTGGATTTGCTCAGTTAATTTGGAAAATCTGGTAATATTTGTGAGTTCAAGGATTCTGTATCTGTGAAGATTTGTTAAAAAATTACTTTCCATTTTTTAAAGCGACTCTATATTTTGAACTTGATACACCGTAAGATCTGAACCCCTATATACGCTACAATACTGCGTGCAAATTTGTTAAAAGTATATTTTTATTTTTACTTCTAGTCTGAAAAAGACAATGTACACGAATTATCTCAAAATTATTAGAACAAATGTTATAGTGAGAGGAACATAATCGAGACAAGTAGAAGGAAACGTCTTAAATCAAGCAGTGAACTATTAGAGGGCATTTTCTAATTGAGGAAAGACATACGTCTCTTTAAAATTTATTTTCTTATATAGGATATTTTTTACTGATTAAAATGCAAGAAAAAAGATCAAATCTCATAGAAAAGTGCATGGATTTTAAATTAATCTTAGGGGTTATGCATATATAATATTATATCTATTGGAAAGGGGGATATACCTTTTGATGTCATTATCATTTTCAAACAATCCAAATTTTTCTTTTTTTATTTGTATTTTGTTCTTTACACTAAAATAATCTGCTATCTTTATTAGTCTCTTAACTATTATTATGAAAAAAACATATCTATTATTGAAATCCTAAAATTATTATAAAGTTGTTTAATTCCAAAATGTGGAATATCGCCATATCGACATCTTTTGTCATTGTGTGTGAATATATAATCTGCCATAGGATATATTGGGTCCAAAGTATGTCGGAAAAAATATATTGTGTTCCACTTGCTACCAAAGAGTGTCGTATATACTGTTTCCATCGTCATGTTCAAAGAAGCCAAGAAGACTGGGATTCAATGGGAAAAGCTCATAGACAAGAGAAGGCAGATAGTGTGTTCCTTCCTCTTTCCAGATCAGTGATGTGTTTGTTGTTGTTGAAGTGTGCCCGAATGGCAGGAGCGTTCCTGGAGCTACCTTAGAACTGCACCCACGGGGTAGGAAGACAGCCTTCTGCAGAGGAAGATGTTCAGCAAAACCTCAATAGATGGCAGCATCGCCACCTCCTCAATTCGATATGTCTCTGAAGGGGAGGGAAAGTTTCTCCAGAGATCATTACCTATGGTAACTGCTACGACCGACCATAGGACTTTCAGAACCCCTTTATTTAACGAGCGCCTACACTGCATACACTGGGTGGGTCTTTGGTGATGACAAGCATCGAACCCGGGACCTTTCAGTCTGGAGTTCTACGATATCACCACTAGGCTACCATGGACAGATCAGTGGTAGTCGAAAAAAAAGCAGAGACTATAATTTCTAAACAGAAGGTATACATTCCAGGCAAAGGGTAAACACTAGAGATTAAGTTCTATTAGCTTTATTTAGAAACAGAGGGTATACGGTAAATCTTTAAAAAATCCAGAAGGTATGCGATGCATACACCCGTATACCCTCCACTACATTCCTCCTCCAGATCGAAACGCGCATTTAAAAGATTCACGCAGTTGTGAATCGCTATATATTTGTACTAAGTAGAATATTGCAGTTAGAATTGCAGTTATACTGCGATAAAACAGGGTTAATGACTGTACATAATCATTCTCAAGTACAGCAATACCGGAGACATATATAGAGACTATACTTTTTTAGCAGAAGATATACGCTCAAGGCAAAGGGTATACACTAGAGGTTGTGTACTATTAGCTTTATTGAGAAACAGTGGGTATACGGTGAATCTTTAAAAAATCCAGAAGGTATACGACGCATACACCCGTATAACCTCCACTACATTCCTGCTCCAGATCGAAACACGTATTTAAAAGATTCACGCATTTGTGAATCGCTATAATTTTTTACCAAATAGAATATTGCAGTTAGAATTGCAGTTATACTGCGATAAAACAGGGTTAATGACTGTGCACAGGACACATAATATCGTAGCAAATTGTAGTGAAAAAAATCTTTGAAGAAGACGAGAGTAATGACAGTTAAGAAAGAATTGGTATTTTTAGATTTCTCAGATAGTACTAGTTGCCTTAGTAGTGATTTACCAGACAGCAATTTAGGTTCAACCTCTGATGATTTAAATATTGATTATTTCGTTTTAAGTTTTGTTGAAATGTAAAAGATAAGAAGTAATGCATACTGGAAAAATTACTGAAAAAAATCGTCACTTGTAATGAACTCGAAGTAAATTTTTGAGGATATAATTAGAATCAAACCACATTTTATTTCTTGATACTTTCCACATGCGTTACTTCATTATCAATGACATTATTATGTAGTTATCTAAACTTATAACTATTGGGATGACAGCTAGAGCTAAAAATTCCTGCTAAAAATATCAGCTAAAATTTCCTAAATTTTTCGACATTTAAATTTGTTTCATGTCAGAAAAGCATAAAAAAATTATTTTTCTTGTTTTTCTTTTATCATGTTTTACAATAAGTTTCATTTTTATTTATACATTATCATCATTTATATTTGAAGAATGTAATCTGAAATAAAAAGTGAAATATTCATAAAAATGATTGACATATGTGTGTCCCTTTTAACGCCACACAGCATTTCCTGCATTGGGGTTGAATGGAAAATTTCTACCAATTGATAAAAATACATGTATATTTTTAATTGCTGTTCTTAAGAATGACTGTGCATGGAAAATAGTGGGAAAAAGTCATGTTTAAATATTGATTGAGAACACTTGTGCCATGAAACTAAATATGCCAAGCCTCATTTGTCGTTATCATGGGGTGGGGGGGATTTCATGTTATATGTGTGACACGGTTTTTCTACACATTTCTTCTAGTTTGGTTGGCTGTATGGGGTTTTATTTCACAAAATCTCTTAAGGAACATTACTACGCTAAATTTTAACAATCTTGTTATATTCTCAAATTAAAACAACCATGTTAGTATGAAAATGCAGAATTTTTGTTACTTTGTAGCTTTTGTGCTAACAACGTATAAGTCAATAGATATGAATATTTATAAAAGTGTCTCACGCAGGACATTTTGTCAGTTTTTTCATGCACTGGCCTGAAACGGGCAGCTTGCTAAAAGTGCTATTACACGCAAAAATGAAATTCGCATCAAATTCCAGGTGTCGCATTTCCATCCCATGGACTCACTTGAGTTACACGAAGAATCATTCACTCCCGAAACGAAACAAGTCACCAGTAACAATCAACCAAAATACTTGGAAATCTGACGATGGAAAAGCCTTTTCTTGAACAGCCAATGATATGTATATATTGTTTAATAAGATTTCGATTTCGCAGGCCACTTTTGGTGCTTGGAATTTTTACGTGTAATAGCACTTTTAAGTCTAATGTTTAAAAACATTTTATACATATTATGTATAAAATATTAAAGGGCATTTCATATCACGTGTTGAACAGCTTTTCTGTATATTACTGATATTTTAACAATGTTATTGTATCCTTAAATTAAAAGAACTATGCTGATATGCAAATGTATTTTTGTTTGTTTGTTTCTTTCTTAGTTTTAATGAATAGTTTATATTTTAACAACTTATAAATTTGTAAGTATAGGTTTTTATGCAAGCATCACGTGTGTGATATTTTTTCTTTTTCTCGTGGAATTGGTCATGAAATCATTTATAGTAGTCGAATTACAGCTTCAATAATCAACTATACATGCCTAATCTAGTTCTAGTCTACTTTTATCTCTTACAGCTCGTAAAATGACGCTTAAAAAAAGAGAGATCTTCTTACTCAGACATTAAAGCCAAGTATTGGGGATTCTTTGTGCACTATCAAACAAGATTTTACATACAATTTTCAGGCATTATACAGTTGTTCTTAAAAGAGTAATGCAAACGAGAGATAATTTTGGAGGACTATAAAGCGTGTCTCGTTTTTTAGTTAAGATTGTTTTGTTCTTAAACAAGTAATACTTATAAGTACCATAAAAATTTCTTATTATAAAATTCTTTTGATGCTTCAATTAGTTGTAATACTGTTTAGAATGGTTGCAGATACATTACTTTATTTTGTTCCAAAAGCATTATTGGTTACACAAAATAAAAATATTTTTAAAAGGATGATTTATTTTGCCTTTCTATCTTTTCAGCTATGTTGGCGCGGAGGGAGGAGGTGGGGATTTTTCATTTCGAAAAATTTGTATATTTACAGGGTGACAAGAAATAACTTGGACGAAGTTTGAAACCAAAAATCTGTAACTACCACTAAAATTATAAAGTTATTGTCATAGGGAATTGATTCTAGAAAGCTAATAAACAGGTGTAAGGAAGTTAGTTGTGATAACCATTATGGTTAACAAACGATCTGCCATACTTGAATTACATAAGCAAGAGATGAAACAATGTGAAATTGTTCAACGATTGCCTGAAAGTGCCTAAGCAGACTGTTTCATACACAATCAAATGGTTTAAAGAACTCGGACATGATGGTGACAGGCCAGGAAGAGGAAGAAAGCGCACGGTTAACACATCAAGAAACCGTGCAGTTATCAAAAAGCGAGTTCACCGAAATCCTAGGATTTCAATGAGAAAGGTTACTAGAGAGATGAAGATCAACAGAGAAACCGCACGTTTGATGGCAAGAGTAGAGCTTGGTCTTCACCCTTACAAAATGAAAGAGGCTCAAAAGCTAACAGCAAAGAACAAACGCATAAGACTTCAAAGGTGTAAAGAACTGTTAAAGCGGGCCGCAGGTGATCGATGGCAAACATTTGTCTTCACAGATGAGAAACTATTTTCGATTGAACAAGCACACAATAGCCATAATGATAGAGTTTGGTCAGCAGAAGCACCTGGACCTTCTTGCATTGTTGAACGGCGTCAACGACCCAAATCTGTACTGGTTTGGGGTGGGATATGTGCTAGTGGGAAAACACCACTTGTTTTTGTTGATCAAGGGATAAAGATTAATCAACAAACATATCGCAAACTCATTTTAGAAGATGTTGTCTTACCTTGGTCACAAAAGATCTTTGGAAACAAAAGATGGACTTTCCAACAGGATTCCGCACCTGCACACAGAGCTAAAAGCACTCAAGATTGGTGCAAGACACATTTTCCTCACTTCATTGGAGCTCAAGAATGGCCACCGTATTCCCCAGATTTGAACCCAATGGATTATTCTGTTTGGTCCATCTTGGAGACAAGGGTGTGTGCTAAACCTCATAAAACTTTGGCATCCCTGAAGAAATCCTTATGCAAGGAATGGGATAAAATGTCAGAAAGTGAGTTGCGGCCCATAGCCGAAAATTTTGTGACACGTTTAAAGCTCTGTATTAAGGCCAAAGGTAGCCACTTTGAAAATTTGTAAATATATTAGACGAAATAATGTATTCATATTTATTTTGAAGTTTGGTCGTAATATTTTCATTAGCATTAAAGTTATAATGTATCATGTGTGTCCAAGTTATTTCTTGTCACCCTGTATATTCTAAGAACATCATATTTGTGCATTTTATAATTCTACAAAATACTAAGAAAACAATTTAAAATAAAAGATTTGAGTGGGGTTATAAATATTGCGCAAATTCCTATAAATTCAAATTTAATTAATCCTTCAATTCTTCTAAAATCGTTTAAAAATTTATTAAATGATTATGCAAATCTTTTAATTTAGTTCAAACAATTTGCGCAAAATGCTTTAGAATGTAAAATTTTCATAAATTCAAAATGCGGTGGATAAAGAGTTAAATTTTTAAATAATATCAATAATTATTCGACAAAAGTGGTTTATCTCTAGAACGCAGCACATAATTAGAAAAACACTTATATTTCTTTACCTAACAAAAAATGTTTCCAGGTCATGTATGCACTTCTAGTCTATTTTTTTAATTTTGTCTCTCATAGCCCTTGGCTTCTGGGGTTCTCATATATACTACTATTTATTAACTTTCCAATTTCATTGAAAATAATTGTTTGACATAAACTCTTAAGAATTTGTCTTTCAAAGAAATGAATTAATAGATTACAAACAATTATTTTAAAATAAATTATAAAAAAGATCAAAAACTATATTGTGTTTGCTTTTTGTTTAATAGCTTGTAGATCCCTAAGTACTCATTAGCGAATTTTTTATTGTAATCTTTCAATCTTGATCTGCTAATTAATGAGAGCAATAAATTTGAAAAGGAAAAAATTATTCAAATTATTTTGCGAGTAATTTCTGCTTTTAAGATTTAAAAAAGTTATTTTAACAGAATGAAATACTTGAAATTCTTCTGAAGTTTTAACGATGATTATTGAAAGGAGATTTTTGGCAATGTATTAAGTAAATTGCTAATAATTTACACAGCTAGGTAGCTAATAAGTTACACATAAAGCATTTTTTAACTATTAGAGCATTTCCCAAGAGCATGCATTGTTTTTTTTTGTTACGATTATTGTTAATGCATTCCTTATTTATAGAAAATGATTGGGAAAAAATAATGTGTTTTTGAAATAGAACGATATGCAATGCATTGCAATAAGACAATAGTATTACATATTTCTTTAAATTTTTTTAAATCTTTTTCTCTACCCCCTTATCAAAACCTTAAATATCATTTAGAAATCCAATATTACCTATTTCTTAAATATTTGATTTTATCATATGATTAAACATTTATGATTTTATATATTTTATCATTTTTTTGTTATTTTTATTTTTATTTTTTATAATTTCGAAAAAAATATTACTTGTAGTTTTTTTTTATAACCGTACACTTTCTTATTTTAAACTATAAATTTTCATTATAGTATACATATTCATGCCAATTAATAAGTTAAGTATATTAAGAAAAATACTTTTTTTAAGTGCATTACTTAAATCAATAAAAAGATAAAATTTCAGTGCAAAATTTATCATAATTTATAACTAAAATCATAAAAATACAGATAAATATACACTGCTTAAAGGTGCATAAATCTTTTAATAGAGGCATTTAAAAATACATTTAAGTACTTTTAAAACAGAAACTTACTCGGTCTTCAATAGTGAAAAATTAATAATTTTTGTCATTTTGCATCTCCAAGCCTTACTCTTAACAGACCTTTTTACGGCAAAGGCTATCTGGTTTTATGGCCAGTAAACATCAAAATTGCAAAAAATTCATTCAAAGTGTCGTAACTACCAGAGCATGAAGAAAATATTCACTGACATTATTATTTTTTAATTTTTTATAATGAAAATTCAACGACATGATAATTTAATTATTTTGAATGTATTGAAATTTTGCAGCTTTCATATATGAAAAAATAATCTATCTACTTTTATGGCATAAAATTCAAAGTGTCGTAGCTATCAAAGCATGGAGAAAATATTTCTATGCTGTTAAAAAAAGAAAGAAAAAAAAACAATAATTTTTACGAGCAAAAACTGTTTTGGAGAATAACAATTTTTTCTGAAAGAAAAAAAATGCATTTCGTAATTTTTACCGAACGCAACTACATTTTTTTCCAGAAAAAACTTTTAAATGAAAAATTACAGATATTTTTTTAAATAAAATTTTTTATTACTGGAACCAAAATTGGCAATTATTTTCTGTCAGTCTGAGAAATTTCTTTTATAGTGTATTAACAAAATGCAAAACATAAACAGTATAGAAATTTAAAAATGTAATCTTTTGAAAAGTAAGGGAAGGAACTATTTCAACTTCATAAGTAACTCCTGCATTTTTATGAACATTTTTATGAAAACTACATCTCCAGCAGTTAACCCTTTATCTAACGACGGTACTTATAAGTACCATTGTGGAAAATTTAATAAAAAAAACATGTTTATTCAGTCTATTAAAAAAATTATTTTTCTTACTACACAATATACTTTACTCGATCGAATTTAGATAGAATGAAAAAAACAGTCGAAGTTAAAAATTTATAAAAGAAGTAATTTTCTTAATCATTTTCATAGGTATATCTTTTTTTTCTTTGAAAAAAAGTGATATGAAATATTTTCGACGGTTAAAGCCTTTCCATTTACACGATATATTTAAATAGTAATATTTTCCGTATTAGTATTTTTGGTTAATTAATTTGATTATTTTTTTTTTTAATATTTTTCAACAAATTATAATTACCTATATATTTAATGAGTTTTAATGAAAAAAAAATTCTACATTTCACATTATTATTATTTAAAAATTCCAGTATATATTCAGATATTAAGGAAGACAATTATTAATGTAAAGCCTTTTCTTGATAAATAAATAGGTAAATAAAGGGTTAAAACATTAAAGCGTTCTTGAAACTTTTTTTAGAACACCAGGTATCGGTACGTTGGGTCAACTAAAATTGTTTTAGCAACCTTCACACCCAATAACATTAGAAGGAAAATTATTTTGTTTAGAAATACATAGAGATGTATAAATTATTACAGTGATACCTCGATTTTACCCGATAATCCGTCCGAATGATATCCTTGAAATACGAAACCGACAAATTCCAAGGCAATTATTCCCATAAGAAATTATGTAAAAACATTAACTCGTCCTAAATACTCTAAAATACGCATCAAAAGCATATTTTGTAGAGAATAATACTAAAAAAAAATACAAAATTATAGTGGTGTTTTTTACGTACATTATCGAAGCACTATATCTAGGATCACTTCTTTTTTGGTCTTTTAACAGAAAAAGTAGCTTCAGTGTTAGAATATCTGTGGCACTCAAAAAAAAAATGTTTTTTCTGGAGCTACTTTAACATTTGTCTAAAACAGACCAGGGCATTATCATTTAATAAGTTCCAGACACGGCACGCATGAGGGGCTATATCCATATATCCATTAATTAGTATCAATATAGCATACACAACATTGCAAGTACTACTATATTTATATACAATCCTCATCTTTTTGCTTTATTTTAGGAATAACGTATTTTGAGCTAATTCTATCGACGATTATTTTCAGAATTTTCAAGCTATGTTTTGAGACTTTTACAAAAGTTACTCTATACATTTAGCTAACACATTATCTAAATTACATTATGATTGTGGTGACACATGGCAGTGAAACATTATTTAATAAACCTATAAATTTTTTTCCTAAAATTAGTATTATTTTTTAATTCTGGTTACAGAATATTATGTACAATATTATTTGTCATATTTTCAGAAAAGAATTTTTTTTGTATTTCCAAACTTTCAACATAAACTTGGAAATATTTAGGACTGTTTTTCTAAAGACATTGATTTCTCTACGAGTATACATGAGAGCCTCTTAAAAATGAACACAGTTTATTACAATAAGCCACGTAATCACAATCTGTAGTTTGGAAGCTTTTGCTACATTAGTTTCGACAGGCTTATACAAAAGATCTTCGTTATTTTTCAATTTGTTGACGGTCCCTTATGGGATTTCGAGAAAAAAATCTTCACGGAAAAATATGACCTGGTCTATGCTGTTTGCACACTTGGAGTTTCAGCATACTTTCGAATTTATTTTTCTAGATATTTAACAGAATGTTTAAAATTGCAAGTAGCCGGTCACCTCTGGCCACATAGTGTACAAAAGCTGTCCTTAATCTCTGAAAAAGGCATATTCTCGCATATATCTTCCTCCTTATATGTCGTATGTTCTAAATCTAGGTGAAAGTTTTGCAGCGCTTTAATTGTGCGTTCTTTATTGCATTCATCCTTCTAAATCGTCACTGATCACCTCCGAGTGCACCATATGTGTAGGGCCTACTGAATATTGAAACCTTCTTTTGTCCCACGGTGGACTCCAAAATAGCGTGGGAATAAATTAAATTGTTGGCGTAAAGGTGCTAAAGTGCTGAGTGATAAGAGTAACAACGTAATGCTGAACAGGTGAACACATGGTCCCACCTTTGTTTACAGAAAATGCAGAGAGATCCACTAGATTGCGCCGATGAAATTTAAGGCAACCGACATAAACCGAGAGAAATTTCTCGCGAAATAAATTGACGAAAACCGAAACCGACGATAACCAAAGTAAACAAAAACCGAGGTGTTTCTGTATTTCTCAGAAAAATGTTGACGATAATTTACATCTGAACCAAGTGTCAATTTTTTTATGCGTACGCTGTAACAACATACCGCATTGGTAACTCGCACGGTAACAGGTTTTTTGACTTCCGTTTATCGAAAAAGATTTTCCGTTTGTTTACCCCCCCCCCCCCCCATGCTCGCTCCTGTCACCCTCCGAGCCAAAAAAATGGCCGCTTTTTTATACTTTTATAAATCATGCATTACATATTTATTCTGATTCCCAGTCATTTAATAAGGAAATTCAATACATTAAAGCCATAGCGATTAATAGAGGTTACAATCTTTCTATAACTGATGCTGCCCTATTTAAACTGCGGCGCCCTCGTTCCTCAAACTTACCGCAGTATTCTGCTTTATCCAATATTAGTATTGTGTTGCCCTTTTTTCCTAAAATGACGAACTTTTTATTCCTGTTTATTTGTAAAATTGACGCTACGCTAATGTCTTTTATGAGTTTTTCACTGCGGCGCCCTCGTTCCTCAAACTTACCGCAGTATTCTACTTTATCCAATATTAGTATTGCGTTGCCCTTTTTTCCTAAAATGACGAACTTTTTATTCTTGTTTATTTGTAAAATTGACGCTACGCTAATGTCTTTTATGAGTTTTTCACTGCGGCGCCCTCGTTCCTCAAACTTACCGCAGTATTCTACTTTATCCAATATTAGTATTGTGTTGCCCTTTTTTCCTAAAATGACGAACTTTTTATTCCTGTTTATTTGTAAAATTGACGCTACGCTAATGTCTTTTATGAGTTTTTCACTGCGACGCCCTCGTTCCTCAAACTTACCGCAGTTTTCTACTTTATCCAATATTAGTATTGTGTTGCCCTTTTTTCCTAAAATGACGAACTTTTTATTCCTGTTTATTTGTAAAATTGACGCTACGCTAATGTCTTTTATGAGTTTTTCACTGCGGCGCCCTCGTTCCTCAAACTTACCGCAGTATTCTACTTTATCCAATATTAGTATTGTGTTGCCCTTTTTTCCTAAAATGACGAACTTTTTATTCCTGTTTATTTGTAAAATTGACGCTACGCTAATGTCTTTTATGAGTTTTTCACTGCGGCACCCTCGTTCCTCAAACTTACCGCAGTATTCTACTTTATCCAATATTAGTATTGTGTTGCCCTTTTTTCCTAAAATGACGAACTTTTTATTCCTGTTTATTTGTAAAATTGACACTACGCTAATGTCTTTTATGAGTTTTTCACTGCGGCGCCCTCGTTCCTCAAACTTACCGCAGTATTCTACTTTATCCAATATTAGTATTGTGTTTCCCTTTTTTCTTAAAATGACGAACTTTTTATTCCTGTTTATTTGTAAAATTGACGCTACGCTAATGTCTTTTATGAGTTTTTCACTCCGGTGTCTAGTATATTTAACACAAAATATTGGCTTTACTACCCGAAGCTCCTTTCATAAAAATGAGTTCTTATTACCTCAAAATCAAATTTCTTAAGGGTGCTTGGAACATATCGATAATTAAAATAAAGCGGATTTTGCGAAATATTTAATTTAATGTTTTTTTACTTAAAAATAGAGATAGAAAATGAAATTATTCTTTTTTACAATAAATATACACATTATAACCTATACATTAAACGAAAACAATTAATTTTATGCATAAATTAATTTTCGAGAACTAACTTTTTACATATCTCTTGGACAAATTGTCTGTTTGGTACACTTTTCTAAAAAAACTTTTTAAATGTATCACCTTAAAATTTGCAGAGTTATGAGAAAACGTACTATTAGAAAATAATAAGATGCGATTTTCAATTTGGAGTAAAAAAATATAATTAAAAATACTTTACTAAAAAGCTTTCAAAATCCTAATAGAATTAACAGTGTATTTTTCATTATTTTAAAGAATTTTTCAATCAGACCCAAAATGCTGTATATATTTAAAAAACAGTTTAATTACAAAAATTTTGGAAATTTCAATTGTTTTCCTGAAATTGAAATTTAGATAAGTGTACCAAAGCATAAATAAAACATATTTTTTTAAAAGAGAGAAAAATAAGTACTTATACACAACCACGTTGCTTAAAATATATTATTTTAAAACTTCCCAGTACCATAATCATTTAGGTTCATAACTATTTAGCATCCTAATCATTTAGCTCTATTTTTTAAGCCGATTTAAACAATTTTAAATTTTTAAAAATCGCACATTTTTAATTTCTACACCGTCATATAGGGAAAGAAAATGTACTTTTAAATGCAATTTATTTGAAAACTGTATCTCAATTTGTTTTGGAGTTGTTATTATTTTTTTTTATAGTTTTTAAAAATATTTTGTCATTGTGGCAACAGAAGTATTCCATTTTCGTTGAAAGTTTGGGGAAAATAGTAGATTACTGTATTTTTTGAAAGAGAAAATTTGGTTTATCAAACAATACAGTTCTAAATTACGTACGACATACATTAAACATGGACCAATCCGAAAACGAATAAAATGCAGACATCACAAGGATTCAGATATTTCTCAAATATCTCTACACCGAGACCAAAAACAACCATTTTCCAAATGGTTAATAAATTCAGATAACTCTATTGCCATTTATAAATCAATAAATTACTTAATAATTTTAAAGAAATTTCATTTTTAGTTCGTTTTATTCCCCAATAAACAAAATGTTTTAGTAAAATATAAAAGTAAAATAACGACTTTATGTGATAAAATATAAAATTTTAAATGAGTAGGTTGTAAAAAATAGCTGAGTATATGAATATATATATATATATATATATATATATATATATATATATATATATATATATATATATAATTTAGCATTAGGTTTTTAATCTTATATTCTTACTACTCTGCAAAATTTCTTGCAACAAGTCAGGGGTTTTTAAATCTTTTTTAGAACATTTTACGTTGCAAAGATCATATTTATAACTTAAAATCTTTTTTTTAGAAAAAGATAGGAGTCCAATTTCTTGAAAAGGATAAAAGTCGGGAGTCTACTTAAGCTATGCTTTTGCTCTTTGATATTTTAAAGAAAAATTAATGAATTCAGAGTTTGTGCTAAGAAAAAAATTGCAGTCTCAAAGCGGAATGCCATACATTTAGAAAGGAAAATTTATCATATTTTGAATTTGCGTTTAGTCATTTACAATAATCACTTAACACGCGAGAGGGTTAGGTTCGCAAAAGCCTCCGCAAAATTTGAGACGATCTTCCAGTGCATAAGAAGTGGTTAGGTTTTAAGATTCTGCTTTATAGAAAAAAAAATTAAACATAAAAATGTATTTATTAAGCATTAAAAATACATCCTACAAATAAATTTAAATATTTATAAACATATTGCACAAACTTGATTGCTAGTTGATGGTTCAAAAAATGTATTGATATAGCATTGTTTGTGAGAACAGATCATTTGTTTCTTAATTTTCATGTAAAGAAAGGTTGCAGTCTCGATTTTCCTTTTAAATTTGAGACTTATTAGTCCTCGCCAATTACAGATTGCATTCTATTACAAGTTTTTGTTGAAGTTTTGTAATTTTTGCAATTTTTGGAAGACAATTTTGGAAGGAATGCAATTTTTGGAAGAAAAATTTGAAGTTCCAATAAAACATTTCCATTTTAGAAAATTTAAGATTTTTAAGTTTTAGCATCAATTACTATTTTAGGTTTGTCAGAGTTAATGGTTTATATTCTACCTCAATACACTCTCAGAAATAAAACTCTCAATTTTTACGATTCAACAGTCCTTCATTTGTATTTCGTCGTTTTTGACAATAATTTCGTATCAAAACCTCGTGACTTTTATCGAAACGTAAACTATCAAATAACGAACTTTCGAATTTTTTTCTTCAATCGCGGCCCGACTCAAAAGCATTTTAAGGAAATAATTACGATAGCTCTTTTCCGGCCGAGAAGCGCCCCTCTGTACCTCCTCAAATCCAGTGATTTCAAGAAGCAAATAATGTACTATTTATGTTATCCCTATCACAATTTATTTAAAACAAAAAACAATAGTTTTCAGAAAATATTGAAACATAGGTAGCAATTGTTTCTGCATTAGCTATTTTTTTAACTGCTAAAATTTTTAGGAATGTTTATTGTGATTTTTACTTGTTTATTTATTTGTGTTCGGTACATTATGTTTAAAAGGATAAATTTAAAAGGATAAATTTCCTGTGTTCTACAAAATTATTTAAAATTTTAAAAATGGTCAATAAAACTTTAAAATTCCAGTATCTCTTTTTAGTTTAAGAAATATATTCTTGTAGCAATTAAATAAAAAATACGCACGATTGAAACCTCTCCCCTCTATAAATGGTAAAGTGTTAAAATCTGAACCACCTGTACTCAGAGTGATGAAATCTTCCCCAACAAGCACTTTAAAATTCGTTATTTCTCAACAACAAATTAAAAAGACCATATTCTAATCATTCATTGAGCAAAGAAAATTTCTATAGTAAATTATGTTATTCAAATCGTATTATAATTATTATTATTATCTTTAATCATTGGAAAATAAAAATAATTAATTAGCGTCATTAATTAAATCTTGCAAGAATTAAAACAGCATCGGAAAAAGCACAATCGACCTTCTAAAAATTCAGACATACAGTACACATTTTTAAAATCTCATGCATTCTAGGACACTTTCATGCGATAGCTATAGCTGCGATTTCTCACACCGTGGATAGTGAGTTCGAATCATTCTGAAGGTTGTATTTTTCCTCCTGCCGATAAATTGAGATGTTGTTAAAATCTTCAATAGATGGCACCACCAACCATGTTATTGCAATTTTCGAATGAGCATTTTTGACAAAATTTCTGTTCAAACGAGCAAAGAAACTAATTTACTCAATTAGGGGAAATGTTCACTCAGAGCATTTCCAAAGAAACGGTTTCGTCAAAAACAAAGAATTTTTTTTTTTTAATTTGAGTATCCATTATATATTATCCAGTATACAGGGGTTGAACTTACCGAAACTTAGACTATAAACTACAGTGCAACTGTCCAATGTCAACTAGTTTTCTAAAATTGTAAAACAAAGGAACTTTACTTTGCAAAATGTATTCTTCGAATTCAAAATTCTCGAATTACCAACTTAAAAATACGCAGTTGTTGAAATGGTCTTCATTTTTTATTTTGTAAATAATCATAACTCGTTAATATTAAGTGATGTATTTTACTCACACATCATACAAATTACAGGGTAAATCTTGAAATCGTTTTAAAATACAATTTTTTTTTCTTTGGACGGATTTACACATTTTAAACACTGGGGATTCCGAAAAAGACATTAATAGAAAAAAAATGCTGTCCGTCTGTCTGTCTGTAAACGCTCTATCTCTCGAACAAAATGAGATAGAGACTTGAAATATAGTGTATTCTTAGTATGTAAACTTGGAAAAATGCCCATTGAATATAAGTAACCTCAATTACACGAAACATTTTTTTCGGACTCTTGAAATATTCGTTCTGATGAAAAGTACATAAAATTTTAAAATTTTTTATCTTAAGGATTAAATATTAAAAGCAATACAAATTCATAAATTTTGCATAACAAATGAAGTCGATAGATAATTAGTTGCCGAAATACTTGTACTCATATTTTTTATACTCTTCGATTTTCCATGACACTACATTTCGTTCAAATTTCAATTCAAATGCATATTTTAATAAGAAATGCGACGCTGAATCCGACGCAGTAAACTGTTAGTTAATATGATTATAATTTTTGGGATTATGAGAATCTTTTTTATGCAATTTGGAAATACTTTATTTTCCCAACGAAAAAAAAAAAAAAAAACTATTGCCGAAGTATTAGATTAAAGGCCAATAATGGATTAACGCGAATTCCACATTTACTTGACATTAATCTCGTTAAGCATGTTTGTTAGGTCATCAAGTTATTTTTAATTAGATGATTTATTTGTATTTCTGATATTCTTTTACAAATTTATTTGTTTTCTCCTAATTTAAAATAAAAATTATGCCATGTTGGATAATTTACGAGTAGTTTGGCAATTTATAAATTTTGTGGAAATTGATCGATGTACATAGATAATCAAGTTGTACCCGCAATTCCGTAAAAGAGCATAGCTGTGTATTTAAAATATTTTAATACAAGTTTAAATTTTATTTTAAAATTACAATGCATTTTATAAACAATTTATGAGTGTTTTATTTTCATATTTTATACTACAGATATCCATAAGAGGGTCATTCCACACCAAATGAGCAAATCAGGTGTGGCTGACATGTCACAGATTTTATTGAAAATCATCAAATAATTAGATCACAATCATTTACGTGGAAACGCAAAGTAGTAGAGTTCAGACTATTTTATTTCAGTATAAAAAATTACATTTAAAGTTGACACGAAATCGAGGTCTTGTGTACATGCTTGAAATTTCTAGTTTGATTATTTGCCGCAGGAATGGAAAAATTGTAATAAAAATTATTTACACTTAAGAATGAACTATAAGTAACAGATCAGCATAATTTAGTAATTGTATTTTTATTTTATAATTTAAAAATAAATAAATAATAAAAAAAATTGTTGAAAAAATAAAATATTTCAGTTATATGTTTTAAAATGAAGGACACTTTTTCCAAATTCAATTTTTTTTGCCATTATAGCTAATTGAATATATTTAATACATCTATAATTTAATTCTTGCCTTTTTCATTCCTTTATGAGAAAAAAAAAATAAATAGTGAAAACTGCTGATTAAAAAGGTCAAAATTTTTTTCATTTTTTTTGGAGACGAATAAAAACTTTTAAAAGTTTTAAACTCTTTGATATTACAGATAAAAGTGTGTATTTTAAGTATACGAAGTTTTATTCTTGCTTTCAGTTTATTTTTGCCTCAAGAATATTTTAAATTTGTATAGAAGAAAAATGACTTTGTTCTTAAAATAACTGTATTTTAATCTTAAATTCAAGTAACAAACATAGATGGCAGCAAACGTCTATTTTAAGAAGAAATTTGCAAAAAAGCGCGTGTTTTCAAAGAAAGATTGTCTTTAGAATGTCTCAAATATTAGTTTTTCGAACCCATTTTTGTTATGTTAGAAATTAAAAAGGCACTATTAAAACTTTTTCAGTGTGTCATGGACTTATTGATTCTTATGTACGTGTAATATTGTTGATGTAGGAGTTGTCCTTTAATTATTTTTTGAGGTAACATAAGAGGAATAATTATGATTTTGTCATTTTTTTTAAAAGTTTCTAAGTTTTTTTGAAGATGAAGGAAATAAATAACAACTTTGAAACTTTGAGAATTCGATCTTCATACATAGTTTTACATCTTGCATCAATTTCAGAGATGTTTTTTAAATCCTTTAATTTTTATAACATTTCAAAATTTTTAAAAAATTACAAAATTTCAATATTTACAACCAATTTATGATTAATTATGATATTACCAAATTATTGTTACTCAATAAATATAAAGATTGATATCCAGAGATTTCAATATTATAAAAAAGCTTCATTTTTGTTAAATAGTTTTCAAAATATATAACTTGAAACTTGCAACTTTCAACGATTATTTGCAAGCCATTCTATATCACAAGTTTTTTAAATGTCCAAAATTGATAAAATAATTTATTTTTCCTCAAAATATTATGCAGACATACATTTGAATATGAAATGAACACGTATCTCAAATTTTATTAAAATCGGATTCTATGCAGCCACGGCTTTTTTTACATTTTTGCTCATTTGACATGGAATGACCCAAGAGTAAGTATTATGGAGGCTCAAAAAGAATATGTTTCTATTTGCACATGCTTTTTTTAACTCAACGAAAACAGTTCATTATGTATTAGAGAGAATTTGGTGGTTAAAAAATGCAGTGATATGAGTTTTTGTTATTTGTTTGTTTGTCTTTGGACAACGGTACATGATTTAGTGCAACTATTTTTTTTTATTTACAGCAAGGCAATTGCTGAAAGAAAACAACTATGCAGTATTTAGAATAATACAACTAGTACTATAACGTCTTTACAAAAAACGATGCAAAACTTTTAAAAGTTAGAATATAGTAAAAATAAATTTCACTAAGCTTGTAGACATAGATTTTTTAAACGTAAACTAAGTCACTGCATTTAATATGATATGAAGTACTGTAAGAGTGCTATTTATAGAACATTCTCGTATTGGTCTATTATCGGACACGTTAAAGATGAAATAACAGTACTTTTTTTAAAACAAAATTATGACTCTATTATTTTGCTTAAACGACATTGAAAATGGAAAAGTATTTTATTTGTTGAAGTTTCATTTTGAAAGGAATATTGCGTTATTGTCTTTTTCTAAACATGTAAAAATAAAATACTGGAATAGTAAAAAATTTCGATTTTTGATTTTTAAAGTTCCGTACCAGGATTCAGCGTCAGGATTTTTACATTGGATATTTCGATTGTGAAAAATCAGGTAATTATGGGCACAAATTTTTAAATTAATGCTTTCCTGAATCTTTCCTTTACATGCGCTATAAGACCTTCCTTCGAGCCAAATTTCAAGGTAAAAGTCAACTGTAAAAGTATCCTATAATTTATAATAAGTCAAAATTTGACACAACGAACGTTCATACAGCATTAATATTACAAATTAAAAAAAAATTTCGCCATAATTAAACTTTATACTATATTAATTTCCTTTTAACAATATTCCGTACTTAGTTCAACTTATTAAAATAAAATCCTGTTACTAGATCTAATCTATTAATCTTTATGGAAACGATATATATTCTTAATTCGTCTTAAAAAACATTATTTCCAATATGCGTAAATAAAAAAAAAAGATGCTCTAACTTAAAAATATTCTTAATTAGATTTTATTTCTTAACATTCCAAATAAAACTCATTTTTTCCCTGTTTTTATGAACCCTTTTTAAGAAAGTCATATTAAATTTATTCCAAAACCATACCTTTAAAAAAATATCATTCCTTTTATTTATTTATTTATTTATTTATTTTTCTCCCTTCAACGTTCGCTATTGTGCGTATCAATAAATTAATTTTTTTCTTTTTTGTTTCAAAATATCGTCTGCAAGATATCGTAGTCAGTGTTCGATTATAAATTAGTTAAATAATAATTTCTTAAATTAAAAATTATCGTCTGAATGAATTAATCTCGACGATGGACATGAATTCTGTTTACATGTGAAAATCATGGTTAGTGATTAGAGAAAGTTCTAGATTTTATTATTTAATTGAGTGAAGGGACCCAGAGATGGATGGAATCTTTTATTCGATGTTTTCGGGTGCGAACGATTTAAAAGCTAGACGAATGTTTTTTACGGAATATTGCTTCGGAAGAAAAAGAGCATTATCCCTCTGCATATGATTGCATTTAATAAATCTTTTGGA
This sequence comes from Maratus speculifer, assembly GCA_964019185.1. Classification (NCBI taxonomy): domain Eukaryota; kingdom Metazoa; phylum Arthropoda; class Arachnida; order Araneae; family Salticidae; genus Maratus; species Maratus speculifer. The sequence goes on from OZ025294.1 coordinate 349,552,489, forward strand.
GCAGCAATTGTGGAATTTAATGAAGTTTCTACGTTTATTATTTTACTTAATTTTTATCTGGCCTCGACTCCTGTGACATAACATGGGGAAACCCACAAATAATATTAATGGCTCCTATCTCAAAAATGTCACATATATAAGAGAAGAAATTCAATTTAAATCAATGTTGTTTCATTACGGGACAAATTCGTGTATTTTATAAGAATGTATTTCGTGTATTTCGGCAATATTAATCACGCATGAAGAAGATAGAAAACTATAAATTAACGATTTACGAATATTTTATTTTATATGTGTTATAAGATCTTCTCTGTGCCAAATTTTAAATTCCCTCGTCAAAAATGTGCGGAGGCATTTTTAATCATTTTCAGAAGAACCTCCTGTATAAAAAAGAAATGGTTGGGATACAGTTGTTCCAGTCGAGGTAGTATCATGTGTGGCCCCACTAAACTATTCGCCACGATAACTGTCCACATATTAACAGTGATTCGTTGTTGTGCGACTCATAATTGAGTTCTATGTGGGGTGTTCGTGTGATTCGAGTTAATTGCAGGCTGTCGGCTTCAACAATGAAGAAGTCTACGTGCTGACCTTAAAATATCGTATGCAGTGTCACTTATCTATTTCTGTCCTTTTTTTTTTTTTTTTTTCGTGCAATAATATTTTTTAATGATTTTCTTAAAATACAGATCTGCACTAAATATATCAAGTATATTTCTGGGTATTTTTCCAATATAAGGACCTTGGCGATATAAAGAAAAACGTCTTTTGCAAGAGAAAAAAATTTGGCAACTATTTTCTAATAACCTATATACTGTTTATAACTGCTAACGTATTTGCCGAATTGCACAAATTTTTAAATATTTGTGAAAGCTCCTATACAGTGTTGCCAGTGGGCTACTTTTTTAAAATTCAGATTTCTTGATTGGCACCACTTTTTTGAAACGGTAAATAAGCTTTTGTTTTAGCCTTAATTATCATTTAATTGGATAAGGCACATTTTATCATTTACAAAATGGCGCCAATCAAGAATCTGAATTAAAAAAAAGTAGCCCATCTGGCAACACTGCTCCTATATTGAAAAAGTATCCATTTCTATTTATTGACGGAAGTATTGAATCGAAATTTTGAGCTGTTGTATGTGTTTCCAAATTCAGCTAAATTTGAACATACTATATACTATATATACAAACCATATACAGGATACACATCCGAAAAGGATTCAGATACTTTTCAGTTTGTTTATGGTAACTGCCGCAACTGAGTTTTCAAATGAGTAATGTGTCTCATCTTTGACACCAGCTTGGTAACTGGAATATTTTTTTCCAGTATTTCAAATGTGTTGGAAAGTTTTTCTTATTTTATGTTTGACTCGTAATTTTTAATTTTTATTTCTACGCAGAAAAAGTGCCACATTATATATATTGTTAAACCTCACGCTAAATATGCTTTTTAAGTATCTGTCATTGAAATATACCCAATTAAATGTTTTTATTTAAAAAAAAGAAATTTATTAAAGGTATTACTTTGTAAATGTCGATATAAATTTTTAATATTGAATTATCATACCTGAAGTATTCAGTTAATTTTGTAGACATGGTATCATTATCATCATAGCGTGCTCATTCCAACGCCAAACGCACTTCCCTGAATCATAAGATGCTCTTCAGGTACAATGATAAGATGTGTGATATTCGAGTATTTGAAACACTTGACGAGTGTATCCAAATATGCAAATTCTGTTGATATTTAACTGCATAATTTCAAATTCAATATGTTTCTCTTAAATGAGTTTGGTATGCCAAATAACATTGATTTCGTGATTAGAAATTTCATCAATCATAAAGTGCCTAATAAATCGGAAACGCACAGATGTTATACATAATCTCTTAAATTTCTAATAAATTAAAATGGATGCAAAAGTACTTTGTTAAAAAGATTAAATACTGCAAAATTTATCACCCCAAAAATTATTCAAAAAATAGGAAAATTTCAGAAGTATTTTGCAAACATACTTAGGTTTTAGACTGTAAAAAAAAATAAAGCAACATGTCCAAAAGTTTAATGTAAGACGAGAAATTTCAGAAAGGACACACTATCTAATTATCGTATCGTGAGAAATAATAAAAAAACACAAGGGCCGTAAAAGAAATTAACAGTCACGAGAGATTTACAGAAATTTCTTTGAAATAAACGTTCTTTAATATATATATATAATTTTTTTTTGGAAAATTACTTTAATCGATAATTATTTATTGTTATTTCACACATTCATAATACATCGTATTGCTGATAGTGTATTACACGTTTGTAGAGAAGCTTTTCTTGTAGGTCTCATTACGGAATAATAGAAACTTTATTTTTAAAGTTTGATACTCGTTAAAAATATATATATACTACAATAATACTTCATATTTCTTTCGTTTTCTTTTAAATTATTTATTTATTTTAATGGCATTATGTATTTAATAAATGTGCTTTTTTGTTTAATATTGGGCAATTATCTAATCTTTCGGTACTCTAATTTTTTGACCAGGAAGCATTTTCAGAAAGAATCACGTTTTGAGCACCAGCCTTGGCGAGTTGGCGAAAGCGAGCACGTTCAGCTAACTGCATCGCCAAACACAAAATAAACTAAGTTCAAATGTACCATAAAACATATGATTTATAGAATTATATTTATTACAAGAGAATCTTTACTACTGTTTTTAATTAACTTCTCAATTTCTTCGAACATAGCGGTTAAGGATATGATATTTTTGAATTGAGAAAAAAAAAAAAGAAAAGAAAAAAAGAAAAAGAAAAAACCCTATGTTTTAGATGTTTTGTGAAACCCAAAGCATTTTAATCTGAAAAAGCTCTTTGTTTTAAACTATGTTTTAATCGTAAACAACAGTGAATAACATTTCCTCTTAGTCTTTGTTTGATAACATTTACGGAAAAACAAATGAACAATAAACGCGATTTCTTTCAGAAGGAAGGGTTGCTATTCACTAGACATTTGACGTCACAGACAAGAAAGGGTGCTTAGCATTGACTTCATCTCAGCGCCAATCGTTGTTCTGGCGATAAAGTGCTCAAAACGTGATTCTTTCTGAAAATGCGATCCGAAACGCATAAATAGCAAATTAACTGACAATTCTATTTAAAATTTTATTCATTGAAAATAAATACACGCTATTGTTGCTTTATTTTTATAATTACACTATGAAAAACTTGTGAAGGAAGTCTATAGCTTTTCTTGTAATATAATTTTGCTGAACTTTAGTTAGATTACAAATGAAAATTGTTTCCTGAAATAGAGAGCTCTGAAAAATTCATTGCTTGAAAACTTGCTTTGTAAAAATTCCCCTATAAATAATTTTATTTTTTTTATATATATTCTTTTTTTCTCATGCTAAACAATTACTTTGTGTTTACTTCTGTGGTAAGAAATTTTGGACAGTGAATCTACATTCAACTGAAGTTACTGCATTCGATACTTAAGTAAAATATAACTCTACACTCTACATTATTTCTTTAAAAGGTCTTTCTAAAAATATAACTTTTATGCAATTTTATTCGAAAAAAATATTTTTTTTGTTTAAAAATGGCCACCATCCATATGTAAAATAAAGTGGCCGGCTAGTACACTATAAAACATTTGTGTAACGTTACACCATAAAATAGGGGGAAGCTTTGCTGCCTCCAATTTTATGGAGTGATTTTTTTTCACCTATATAGTGGTGTAATGTAAACATATATTACTGGTGTAACATTACAATGTTACACCGATTATATCGGTTAAAATACTCCTTAAAATTGGAGGAAGCAAAGTTACTCCAAAAAATTGGAGGCAGCAAAGTTGCCACCCATTTTATGGTGTAACGTTACACAAATGTTTTACAGTGTATTTGTTATGAGAGTCTCATGACTTAGGATTTTTTTATATAAATATTTTAAATTATAATAATAGGAATTTTATGGTGTAATCTGAAATTAGATATTATATTTAAAAAAAAGAAATTATGAAATTTTATAGTCTCTATATCGTTATTTTTAATTAATATTAAATATCGGATATTTTTTCTCTTAATATAATAATAAAAAAGATGAAAAAATATTTATTATTATTATTATTATTATTTATAAACCTTTAAGAGTATCGTTCATTTAGTCCTAGAAAAATCATAAATTTACAGTCGTAAGAGCCATAAACGTTGTTTCACCAGACTGTAAAAAAAAGGGTCGATCTACTAAAAAAACTTTAGTGATCCTTGTAATTACTAAAAAATTTTTAGTAATCTTAGTCGGTTACAAAAAAATCTGTAAGAATTACTAGAAAAAAGTTAGCAACGAATAGAGTTAATAATTTTATATTTTTAATAGCTCTTACTAAAACTCAGTTGGTGTGTCCTTGATAGCATTGTGGTTATAGTAACGGACTCCAGGCTAAAAGGTCCCGGGTTCGAAACTTGCCACCGCCAAATACGCCCCGAATGTATGTAGTGTCTCGTTAATAAAGGGATTTTCATAATCCCATTATTAACAAGACACTACGGGTAGGAATGTTTGGTGCTGCCATCTATTGCGGTTTTGCCGAAAATCTTCCGCTTCAGAAGTCTGCATGCAGCTCGAAGGAAGCTCCTGCCCTTCGGGAGCACGTAATGGTTATTAAAAAAATTTTTGGAGCTATTACTAAAATTTGCTTGGTGGCTCATACTAAAAATTTTTAAGTTAGTTATACAAAAAATTCTTTTGTTCAGTTTACAAAAGAAATGCTTGTTTCACTTGCAAAAAAAAGTTTGTAATAGTTACTAAAAAATTCTGTGGAATACAAATTTGCTAAGAAATTTTTAGTAACCTCTTGAATTTTTTTTTTTTTTTTTACTGTAAAAATATTATCGATTGATGTCATTTTTAAGCGAAAACGCATTTCGTGCAGGTGCATACAACATCTGTTTCGATACAGACGCATACTTTTAAAACACTTTTTTGTGTAGCTTCCGACTTTTACAATTATTTTACCACTAAAAGTTACTAGTAATACTTTTTCTTATTGAATCACCGAAATTTAATTATAAAACTCAAAATAATCTAAAAATATATTTTGTAAATAATTACATACATATTGTGCAGTATCCCCTCTAGTGTAAATTAGGAAAAAACAACAACCGTTATATATTTTTTAAATTATAAATCCCGATGTAGAAATCATTTTTAGATGTAAGGTAAAAGTGAAAAAGGGAGAAACTGGTCGTTTTCTATGACTATTCGGATTCATTCGCTCTATCAAAGGATATGTCTTAGAATCAATCGGTTATTACCCCTTTCACACACAGTTGCAAGTAGTATGATGCAATAATGCTACATTATTTCATACGAATTGAAATTGAAATTGATATGCATCATTGAGGTGCACTTCAAGATTCTCACTACAGAATCAGATGTCCATAGCATTTATAATTCATTTGCAGGAAAACACAAAAGAATTATGTTACATTATCAATTTGACTACCAATAAAAATTAATGGACGTGCACTTTCAATTGTGGTACGCATTTTTTTTTTTTAATTATTATTTAACTCGTTTTCTCCATGTTAGAAATTCGTGTACTAAGGTTACAAATTAGGAAAGATATAGCGAATTAATATATCTCTGAGACGCTAGCACGTCCCATAACAAATATTCCATAACAAATGTATGTGTATGCATACACTACGAAAAATATTAACTTGATTACAATATGCATTAATATTTCACTTTGCTTAATGTAGTGTGTTACAATTTAGTCTTTCACTATTTGCAAAGGAGATTTGTTTTAAAAGTAATTCTTTATTGAAATTTAAAAATATTGCCTAAACTTGAAAAGTTAGTTAAAATTCATTTATAATTTTTCATGAATTCTTAGTTTTTTCTTCTACCTTAACATTAAATATTGTAAAATACTCAGAAATTTACGTATCAGAAACACATTTTAATATAATCTAATAAAATATTTCAATTTCCATTAAATATAAGTTAAGGAGGTAATGTTTTCTTTTCCGGGTACATTTAAAAGTTACTTTGTATCTTTAATAATCTCATTTTAGAATCGAAGCGTAAGTAAGCATATCGATTCGTATTTCAAAAATCTACATTTACTGCAAAATTACCAATACAACTCATCATATTTTAAATTATAAGATGCGTCTTGCTCCCTCTTAAGAAATTCATATGTTAATGTGCTCTACAGTACATCATGATTGTCAAAAGAGCTATTTAGATTTTAATGCAAAACGCATTGCAAATATTCAGTATGTCGCAAATGGAAATGCTTGCAGCGCAATGCTCTTGAAATTGTCAGCAAAATTTCGTGATTAATTATCGTAGGAAGTTTGAGAAATTTTAAGTTGTGGTATAAAGTATTTTCGGAATCGTGATAATGAAATATCGATTTGATAGCATAAGTATATTTTTATATTGTTAATGTATCAGAAGACTTTTCGAGAAATCTTCTAAATTTACTTAGATACTTATGTTTATTTTATTAAGTAATTTAATAACTTTTATAGTTCAACTTCAAATATTTAAAATATATTAAGATAAACATTGTATAAAATATAAAATATTCAAGATTGTGTATTAATAAACATGCTTTAATAGAATGCTTTTTAAATTTTGAATTTTAAATGTATTATCGATTTTGCAATCAATAAATCAGTATAATATATCGATGGTTACACTCATGTTTCCCTAATGAAATTACATTCAATAAACTATTCTGAAGTTTCCCAATACACTGGACAATAATATTTCTGAACTGAAGTCCGTTATACTACTGAACTGAAATTCGTTATTTCTTATTCAATAATTTGCACTAATTTCGAACCTAGCTTTAGATTTTCCTGATATTTGTAAGCATCGATTTATGCAAATTTAAGCTTTTTGTGCCACATTTTAAGTATAATAAATGTAAGACAGGCTTTTTCATTTTACTTTATAAATATGTTATGATTTATGTTTTTTTTTCTTTTTAATGAGTACTGGTCCATTTAATTCCGATAAATGCCGTAGTCTGCATATTCTCAGCATTTATCTATCAGAAACCCCTATTAAGCCTATCTTACATAGTTCTCAACGGTATAATGTTTCATTACTTTTAGCTTTAAAGACACAGAAATGACATAAGTTTGCTCTAGACTAAATTTTAATGCTGATTTCAAATCTGCAATTCATTTCCTTTTACCGACTCTCATTTTTTAGTAAAATGGATTTTCACTTTTGTATGGTATTTGCACAGTATACATAAAATACTTTTTAGGTGTGTGTACCACATTGTCAAAAACTAGACGTGATAGAAGAAAACGGTTACTAGATTTGAAATCAAAGCAAGAAATTGGTTTAGAAACATATTATCACACTGATATGGTAGAAATATTTAAATATGAAGAAATGTTATTAGAAAACAATAAAATATATGAATATTACACGCAATAATTCAATGTCGCATGTCAGTAAAATCTGAAACATAGCATTTTTTCTAAAAGAAACAGGACAGTAATTATAACATAAGAGCAAAAAAGCATCTCCCCAGGATAGATTAGGCAACACTTCCTAACATTTCAAAATTCTGCAACAAAACGATTTATTAAGTAGGCGGATCCCATTTTTGCAACCAGAAAATGACCATATTTATAGGAGCACAAAAAACATTGTTGCTTCTTGACCAACAAAATGAAACGCAACATTTTTTTTCTTTACTTTCACACATTATTATGGTTCGAAAAAAAATTTAAATTACACATAGATTTAGTAATATTAATCATTTAAGTCATAACGATAAAAGCAGCTTTGCAAAATATGAATATTTTAAATATGCCTTTTGCTCGTACGATTTTACAAATTCTACTGCAGACATACATTTACTATTCCACATTGTGTTACTTATACTACTATATTTTATACTGAACTTAAATTTAAATGTATGTTCAAATTCATTAGCATAATTAATCGCATTTCTATTCACATTTACTAAATTTAACCAAAAAAAGTATACTTATTGTTTTAGTCCACCGTTTTCTGTGGAGAAATATCAGACTAAATTGAGGTTCTGCATAAACTAACACATGTAAACTAAGAGTTTAAATAATTTAAAGGTTTTATTATAATTATTTTTTATATGAGAATGCAGGCAATATCAAACCATCACTTTTCAGGAAAACGGCTTCGAAATTACCCTAAAACATTAAAGCAAATATGCTTTTATGCAAGATATTTTTAGCCATAACTTCTGTACTAATTGTATTTTTGTAATTTATTTATTTATTTATTTATTATTTTTTGCAGTGGATTTATAAATTTAAGGTATCCATTCTGAAATTTGTGAAAAAATATTTTTTCAAATCATTAACGTAATTTGCCCTTTTGAAGCGAAAGATGTCTAAAATGATTTAGAAAATTTCGTAATGCATTTTAAAATCCAGCTTCTGTAATTACCCTGAATATTATGAAAAATGGCTGCTTTGGGTATGAATTTGCTTTTTGAAGTCCTGTTTGTAATCTATGAATTTATATGTACATTACTTAGTATGGTATGAGTTAGTTAATTACATGCATGCAACCCAATATAAACAGATTCCGTCGTAAATGGAAATCCATTTGAGATTTTTTGTGTAGGATCTATAGAATTTGTACACATTAAGTAATATGCAAAAATAGTTAGATTTTATAACGCATATCACAACTGAATACTCATTTCTAGCAATTGTTTTTCATAGGCAGTTCCGTAACTAAATAATTTAGTGCTTCTCGTAAATGAATGAAAAATTATATGCACACCAAATTCTACAGTGAGCATTTTGAACACATCTCAGTGATTATTTAAAACAGTTTTATATCATTAAAATGTATCGTAGATGACATTTCCCCATAAGAGTTAACATTACGGAATTCTTTTGAGTGTCCCCGTAAATGAGCCACAAATGCTGCGCACTTTATTTTGAATGAAAACATAACACAAATAACACTAGTATCAAACAATTTCTATAGTACATTGTCTATATTTACGCGAGTTAGAGCACGAACGAACAGAACAACACATAGTCGAAAATCATAATTATATTTCAACTATATTAGAAAGTACTAAACAAGCCAGTCTGATATTACTTTAGCCTTAAATTTCCAGATAATTTCCCAAGAACTCGAAAATTTACAGAAATCAAAATGTGCAAATATTATAAAAACCAGACGTCTAAATCTACAATGATATTCGGAATCAGTGCAAAAAACTGAATAAAAAAAATAATTTCAGTTCAGTAATAAAAATTTAAATTTATTGTTCAATAATCACCGGTTCAGTTACTAGGATAAACTATGCTACAAATTAAAATAATCCAAATTTTGCACATATAAAACATATTTTGATAAAAAATCTTTAAACTTTTAAATTTTCAGCTTAATTATCGACTCTCTAATCAATAGATGAGTATAAAATATCGATTATGACACTGATGTTTCCCTAATCTGACAACATTCAATAAATTATCTCAAAATTTCCTTGTATCAGTCACCTCTTTTTAATTTATAAGATTCACGTTCCTCCGCTTTAATAGGAAATTCCGATGATAAAGTGTTTTAGAGTATACCCTAATGTCAAAATAGATCTTTCAATTTTAATGCGAAATTCATAGCAAATGTTCAATAGATCGCTGCTAACTCAAATGCTACTAACATGATTAGGTGAATTTCATGATTTAATAACTTAGTCACCTAGAGAAATTTGTAGATGTGGTAGATAAGGTTTTCCGAATAGTAATAGTAAAATATAGTATTTACACTGTTAAACAATGACAAATATTTCTTATTCTATGAAAATATAATATAGTTTGCAGTGTTCCCTCTCACCAGTACCCGATGATTTATTCTTAAACCATTAGGTATAGACATATAGTTCCAATTATAAAAATGCAAAAATTATAACAGTTTTAATAGAATCATTGTTTTTATTAAGATTTTTATTATAATGCCAAAAATGTACCCTGAAATGCTTGAATTTAAAAAAAAAAGTTCAAAGGGTATCGTGCCGTCTTAATTCTGTAAATATTTATTGAATGCTACCTATTTTACTGGCTTTCCAGAATGGGCAATGTTGAATTCAAACAGGCGGGATTACTGTGGGCTCCAGAAGAGGACACTGCAGAATTCCGAGGAGAAATAGCATTTTTTTACCATTAAAAATACAAAATCTCAAATCTACGCGGGGGAGGGGGGGGGGAATGCCCGGAACCCAGGCTAACCTCTGAAATGAACACTGTGTATAGGAGTCTTCGCAAAGTAGAGGAAATTGTCTTGGGGAAAGAATAAAATGTCGCACGATCTGACAACATACTCACTGTTTCATATAAAGTAGCATTATATTTCGATATTTATACAGCTTATTTAATGTAAAGACGACATGCATCTATTTCTATGTATAAAGATAAATAGTAAATTGTATATAATTAAAACAAAAACAGTATATAAATTAAATCCATACAAATGAATTCTTATTAACCCCTTCGTGACGGAAGCAATTTACGAAATATTTATTGTTTCGTCACCGGTTTTTAAAAACATAAAATTGTGCCTTATTAAATCAAGAAAATGGTCCGATTAAAGAAAGCAAATTTTACGGTAAAATTTTACTGGTGGGAATAAACAAGGATTCTTAAGCCTTTTTGCGGCACGTATACATGTTGCTCACTCCCGAGGGGTTAATCGAGCCTAAAAGTTCACAATTTTTTTTTCATAATTGTTTCTATTATTTGGCAACCAATCTCCTGTTGCCGAAATGCGCCAAACTTTTATAAAAACGCCAGAAACTTTATAACGGAAAAATACCCATATTTTTATTAAAAGAATTTTGTGAAATGTTCGTTTCCAGTAATTGAAATAAATATATAATTAAACTTTGTTTGCCATTGCAAGAATGCGACAAGCTTTAGAAAAAAGCTGACGACCCTATACTAAAAAAATACCCATATTTTACCAAAGATATTTCATATAGTATTCGGATCCAGTATTTCAAAATAATTAAGCTTTGCTTGTTTCGGAAATTTGGTTTCAAATCACACAAATAATAATCTCGGCACGTCAGCGCATCATTTATCTTTTTTTATTATTTTTCTTTTTATATCTTAATTCACAAAAGTTAAGAGTTATATAACAAAACTGATTTGAAACTAATGTGACTAGAAGGCGGAATGTATTTGATATATGATATGCAATAAAATGCAATTTTATTTTCAATCTTTCAAAACTGTCATTTCTTTTTTAACTTCGCATCAATAGATTTTATTTTCTGTGCAATTATGATTTCACATATAGAAATCTGAAAGTTAAAGGGAAAAAAAAAAGAATGGTACAATGAATTGAAGAAAGGTCTTCAAAAATGACCGATACATTTTTCATCTATTCAGGAAATGATTTTGCTAATAAATTATATTGAAAATTGAGCGTATAAATTTCATGCTATAATACTATAACAGCAAAATAATTCTTATCTATGGATGACAAACAAATGTCACAACTACCAGCAAAACGCATAAACTGAGTTAAAAGTTATGTTTAATAACTCATCCGTCTGAGAAAAATAACTTCGGTCATAGTACTACTAAAGGAAAATATAAAATGTAAAAAAATATATAATTTAATACCAGTGAAATATGTTGCATAGCGTTATTACTTTTATTTCTTAGTATATAATATTTTTTATTAGGTACACATACGTGTATTTTAAAACTTTTTCAAATAATAAAGAAATGCATATTCTCAAAAATATGTAAATAAATAACAAATAATTTGACAGATAAAATAATAATATTATCATTTACAAATAATAACTGCTTGCTTTAGATTAAAATTTAAGAAAAACTTTGTGTGGGACTAGAAACGAATATGAGATGTGTCCGCCTCCCAATTTTTTTCTTTTACCATCTATTGGGGCAAATGAGGGCATTTTCAAACCAAGGAGGGGTGGAAATTCATATAATTTTTAAGCACGTCAGGTGGAATATCCTTTCTTATGTATTTTTTAAACAGATATTTTCTGCGATCATTTATGATTTTGCTTTATAGTTATCGATGTAATGGGATTCACGTTTTTACAATTGATTTTATTTCTTTGCCAGATGTTGGATTGATCATCAATTATGTTTGTCTTTTCCGCATATACTGAGTTTTAAAAAGAAAGGTACTTAAAATTTTCAGTTTTAATTGTTTACGTTTAAAATTATCTCGTATCATCGATTTGTTTTTAAATTAAATTCAGTTTACTAAATACCAATTCTCTTTCTAAATTTTCACGATATTCTACTGTACTTTATACATTTTTACACTAATTGACATTCACATTATTAATACAAGTGAGTAAATGGAAGAGCAGATCACACAGAGGGTTTCGTTTAATATTTATTTCAAAACAACTTCTCCTTTAATTACTTTATTGATAAATCCAAATAATTTATTTATAATTATTAAATTTTTACATTGATATTAGTACCAATAAATTTAATTTCAATTAAAAAGAAGTTACTTAACTTAATCAAACTAAAAATCCCTCAAATTAAATTATGCAAAAAAACCCCAAAATTCCAAATTTTTTAAAAATCTATAAAAAAAACGAAAATATAAATTAAATTTTAAATTTCTAAAAAAAGAATGCAATAAATTTAATTTTAAAATAAAAAGAAGCTATTATTTTAATCAAACTAAAAATGCTCAAATTAAATTATGTAAATAAAACCCAAACTTCCATTTTTTTTAATCCGAAATTTAAAAAATTAGCGGAAATATAAATAATATTTTAAATTTCTGAAAAAAAAATAAATAAAATAAATAAGTGAAATGCTGAATTATTAATAAATCGCAATAGTTTCTGAAATAGAAATAATATTGTATTTCAAAACATATTATGAATGTCAGTGATGAAAAATAATAATAGAAACCCTGAAACTGGCAAACAATACGCAGTTTCTTTTAATTAAATTTTATCTTACTAGGGAACTGCAAGAAGTGTAAGTCACCAATTTTGACGAAAGGGGTATCGTTGGAAAGATCTCATCGAGAGAAGTAAAAAACTCACTGGAAATACCCGTCGCAAATGAGCCATTTTCGAGATATCCGACAATTTATGTCACATAGCTAGTGCACACTTAATGGGGGAACGCAAAAAATGTTTTTCTCGATTTTAACTAAAGTGGTATCGTTGAAAAGATATCATCGTGAGGATTTAAAAATTCAAAGGAATCACCCGTCGGAAATGAGACATTTGCGAGATATCCGACAATTTGTGTCACATTGCTAATACACACTGCTGAGAAACTGCATTAAGTGACATAAATTGTTCTATATTTCGAAAACGGCTCATTTCAGATGGTTACTTCCATCGAGTTTTATACTTCTCATAATGATATCTTTGCAACAACACCATTTTCATCAAAATCGAGAAAACAATTTTTTGCGGTCCCCGATTAAATGTGCACTAGACCAATATTCATTAGCTACGTGACATAAATTATCGGGTATCTCGAAAATGGCTCATTTCCAACGGGTAGTTCTATTGAGTTTTTTCTCCCTCATGATGATATCTTTTTAACGATACCACTTTCGTTAAAATCGAGACTAAAATTTTTTGCGGTCCCCCATTAAGTGAGCACTAATTACGTGATGTAAATTGAGGATATCTCGAAAACGGCTCATTTGCGACGAGTAGTTCCATTGAGTTCTTTACTGCTCTCGATGGGATCTTTCCAACGATACCACTTTCGTCAAAATCGGTGACTTACACTTCTTGCAGTTCCCTAGTTAGTATAAACATTTAGAGTTCTAGCATCTCGGTTCAAATATGGAGCCTTCTGTTCACTATAGCGACCTAAACTATGGGTCGATACGAAAAACGTTGAAATTAAGGTACTATTTTGAAATTTAAATCGCAATAATGAACGGATGATATTGACAAAATTGATTTAATTAAAAAAATAGACTTTTCCAAAATTTTATGATTTGTCGTGTGGCACAGGGTATTCAGGTGTAAGTATACAAAATGTGAAGTCTCTTACTTATACTTTTTTGTTCACGGACACTATGACGGACAGAGAAAGGAGAGAGACAAATAAGCTTTCTTCAGATGAACGAAACCTAAAAATGATATCGTTCGTACCAGCACAATTTTAAAAAAAAATTCATACATTATACCTTAACAAATATTCAACATATTCATAACTGTGATTTAGTGTTTTTACTATCCTTTCCATTATCATAATACATATGCCAATCTTACAAAAATACATACAAGCATTCCACAGTATAATACACAAGTCTTTCGTTGTATCTCAAATCATTTTGAGCATTTTATGTTTCAGTTATCATTGAAATATTGTCATTTCATTCAATTTGTAGTGAGTCCCTAAATTCCGTTAGTGACCAAATATCCACTTTAAAATATGCAACCAAACGCCTTCTTTGCATCGCCGATGTTCAAAAGGAATTTCTAGTGAATACATGTGTTAATCTTACACAAATGCACACATTGACATTACATAATCACAGTGTACATTAGTCTTTTCTTGTAGCTACAAATTATTTTGTGCATTTCATGTCACAGTTATCACTGAAATACTATCATTTCATTCAACTTGTAGTGAGTCTCCGGATTCCGTTGGTGGCTAATTATCAACTTTAAAATATGCGACCAAACACCTTCTGTGCATCGCCAAAGTTCAAAAGGAATTTCTGCAGTACGTCTCATCTAAATATTTGTGGAAAACGCTAGTTATTTCTGCTATCATTTTCGTCATGAATATAGCTAATATTGTACAAATGCATACAGATATTGCACTTGAACAGTTTACATAGTCTTTTGTTGTAACTACAAATCATTTTTAGCATTTCATGTTACAGTTATCATTGATAATATTGTCAATTCATTCAATTTGTTGTTTGTCACCGAATATCCATTTCAAATTAAACAATGCGCAACTTAAGTGATCAATATTTTTGAAAAAGACTTTGAAATAACAATTATTTTTTTACAGAATTTTTATTATTTTAAAGACAGAATTTTTTCTTAATTAAATCAGAAAAATGCTCTATTTAAATAATGCAAAATTTACAATAAATATTTACTGTTGAGAATAATAAATCAAGATTTGAATATGAATGCCCGTACGTGATACGGGCAGATCACGGCTGGCAAACTTACGCTGCCCGTATCACGTACGAGCAAATCAGGGAGCGATTAAAAGGTGTATATATTTTTTAAACATACATTAAAGTACATTTTTTATAGAAATGTAAGAAAATGTATGTAAGAAAAAATTTAAAAAAGCTTCATTACTTTAATCCTAATATTCTCTTTCATTATACCGAAATTCAGTCATGTATTGCTTCAAAAATTCATTGTAATTGAACGTCACTTATGAGCAAATGATATTAAAAACTAGGAAAAGTCTCACGAGAGAAGAAATGTGTAATCTAATACTTATTGAGTTCGACTTTTTTTCTGAATGATATTTCTCTTCATAAGCAATTATTCGATTCTCGAATTCTTTTTTTTTTTCCTTGTTGTTGTTGTTTATTTGTATTTGCATCACAGTGAAATTAATATTCTGTTTTTGGACTCTCTTCAAAGTATTCCACGTTTCCGCTTTTGTGAAGATGCAATTTATTTTTAAATATGAATTACGTTCACGAAAAAAGTTATATTTCAAAAAATTCCTCATTAACAAAGGCATTGTTATTAACTTATTTTCATAGATTAACTGTTTTTTTTTTTCATTTATTTGATGGTCTCAAATACTTTTCGTAAAAATATTTTTTTATATTTAAGAACTATTGTTACTAAAATTTGCTTTTATGCAACATATTAAGACGCTTCTAAATTATTCCTTGATAAAAACGAATAAATAAATAGATAAATGAAAAAAATCAAATCATTTTGAGGAAAAGATTTTTTGTCCATTTCATTATTTGATAAGAATAACTTAAGATATTTTTTTTCGTGGAAATATAAGTATTTTTTTAATAATTTATATAATAAATAATTTTAAAAGAAGTATACATTAATTAAATTTTAAGCATGTTTATTAAAACATTGAAATGTCGGAAACTGAAAAATGTTACTTAACTTGGGAAGTTTTCGACGTTTTAGATAAATAGTATATACTAGTGACACCCACAACTTGCTCGCGTAAATATGTCAAGCTGTATATATATGCTTATCTTTTACAGGAAGTTTTATTACTACAAATATTTAAAAGAATACGAATTAATGCAGATTTTGAGTAACTGTTCTTTTACTACATCAATAACGTCAGTCACTCAGCGGCCAATTTCCCTGGGTATTGTTAAGGTGATGTGTTAAAAAGAAAATAAAAAATATAAAATACATAAAAGGCTTAGGAATTTCCTAACGCCAATAAAAAGAAAAAAAAGAAAGAAAAAAGCTGTTTCTGTTCTAAGTATACCTGTGCTGTTCGGTAGTCGCGCAACATGAGCTCTAACCTCCGCCGGCATCAAATGAATTGCAACACGACGCATGCCAACAACAACGGTTCAGCAAGTTGTCCAATATGACACAGTAAAAAGCTTCAGCCGCCTCCGGTACCATATGTCTCTCCCTGTATATTGTATAACCATGTAATTAATGCTGTACCCTTTCAGGTTTTCCTCACCCCCTCTTTTTGCAGTTGGCTGAGGCAGGCAGTAAAGGAAAGGATGAAGGGAATTTTTTTTTTACTTTTTTAAATTTAATTTTAGTTTAATTTAGTTTTTTAATTTTTTTAAAAAAAATTTCTCGATTTCATTTTATTTATTTATTTATTTATTTTTATTTTCTTTATATATATATTTCATTTCTTTTTTTATTTATTTTTGACAGCTCCCCTCTTCATTGGGTGCAATAGGACCATGTCCGCACGAGCTACCAGACCCGCTCTAATGGGACAGCCCACGGAGCCAGTTTTTCTCGGTGAGGTGCAGTAGAAAGGCGTGATCTTGTCTCTCTCTTCAACGCTCTCGTTTGCCTTGCAAAAATTTCCCTCTTGCGGTACGACTTAATTTTTCGGCCATTCTCTGTTCTTATTAATTCCCTCAAAAAATTCCCATTCTCAGCTAAGTTCATTACCACCGTTTAGGCTCAAAAACATCCAGCCCCATTTCGTCTGGTATGATGAGTACTAGGTGTGCGGCAACATATCACACAGTTAACCCAATATGCAATAAACCACAAAGATTTCCAACAAAGCACGTAATTTAAATAGCCGACCCGGGTGCTTGTCTTAATGGATCGTCACAAAAATTCCAACATGTACGATAATGGTGCCTGATGGATGTAAAATCCGTAGTGGGTTCAAAGTCCTCCAAGTTACCTGTGAATTACCGGAGGTGCCTTGCCAGGTGAAGTTTTCGTTGTCTGATCAAGGTTCTAAATTACGAGACTAACTTGAGTAGCCATTTGAAATACAAACAACCGGCAAAACAAAGTATACTCAAACGAGAATCAAGTACTGCAAATATGATGACGTGCGAAGCGGAAGATCTCCCGCTCAGATACCAGGTATCTAACCCGTTAAGCGAAAGTAACGCGGCAGGTAAGAGCCTGGTCATTGATTAGAAAGAAAGAAAGTCTGTGGGCGTTTGACGCATTCATATAATCAAAATATCTGTTAAGAAAATTAATACCTTCAGTTGCAATACACATTTGGATTCGCCCCCCCCATTTGTCCGAAATATAATCATTTTTCCTTCCGTTCATGTTTTATGATGGAACAGTGTAGCTAATCACTAAAAACAAATGCGTGTTTTAACCATTCGAATCTTCACATTAATGTCTACAAGGTATATTTTTGCACTACATCGTTAAAGCCCTGCAACTTTGTAAATCACTTTTCCTTCCTATTTTTTTCCCATTTTTAAGATAGGACAGCTAACTCCGTAGTTTTCCAATAGGTAGCGTCGTGGACGATTTCAATCAAGGGGGCGCTGATAGCACATGGCGACTTTTCCATGCCTACATTGAGAAACTCGCCAAACAACTTTAGTATGGTAGGTCATTGTATGGGCCTGCTTCAGGACGAGGATGGCGTTACGCAAGAGATCGGAGTACTAAACCAATCAGATCGAATAGTTTTATATGTGCTTCCATATTTCCGTTTTGTAATATTTGGGGCTTATTTTAGATTTTTATTAATTACAAGGTGGAACCCGTCGAATTTCGATGAAAGTGAATGTTTAGGAAGGAACTGTTTCATTGATTTATAAACCTACAAAATTAGGTAGAGTAGAAAATGCATCTTACAATGGTCAGTCTAACTCTCAAATAAATATTACTTAAATCTAAAATTAAGAAAACAATACTATTTCTATAAAACTCAGTTGTCCAAATTATTAAAATTAAATTTAATCGCATAGGTAAAAATATAATAATAAAGCAAAATATAATAAAGTTCAGTTATTAAACTGAAGTTATCAATTGAAGCTCTTATTTTTGGTATAAATGCGTATGAAAAAAATATATTTCAAATTGACACGATTTTAGAATTTCACGTGAAATCTAAACCCGTGATCATTTTCATTTTATCCTTTATAATATAAATACAATCAATAATTAAACACCCAAGGTTCAATAAACAAAAACTTTTCTTCTTTTTTATTTCTATTTATTTTTTTACTCTTTTTTTTCGCCCCTTGACATCGAAAACATTTGATTTATGGTTTTTACCGGGAATTTAAACTTCAAGTGTACGCTTATGTCAGAAAAAACATACTTTAAAATTATTCAACTTTAGCACAAAAATAAAAGAACAAAAATTGTTAAAGAATTGGAGTTCATGATATTTTTCGGATAGTTTAATTTAAAACATAGATTTATGGCATTAATCATATATTTAAATTAAATAATTTTAGCAGCAAATAATTAAAATTATCTTTAAAATTATATAATGCATTAATGTAAAATTTAAAAGAACACGTGAACTCATTATACGCATTAAACGCAAACTCGTACGTAAACGCATAAATAAAAATATTAAATTTTTTAAACTTTTAAAACTAAAGTTCTAATCACCAATTTAAATTTTAAATTTCATAATCTATGAATAACATAAGATACACATTCTGGTGATAAGTAACTGAAGCTAAAAAATCATTTTCCACTAGTATGTAACTTTAAAATAATTTATAACATAAGATACACATTCTGACGATAAGTAATGCAGCTAAAAATGCATTTTTCACTAATATATACTTTAAAATAATTTACTACAAATATGGTATTTAATAGAAAATATCTATTAACAGACAATATTAAAGATGTTGAAGTATCATGAAACTTATCAATGACACATATATCTATTTGTTAATACAGATATACTTCTTTTGTTAGAAGTGATTTTTTTTACCGCCTTTTTTTAATTTTTATATAGTTATTTATCAAAATATCTCAAAATGACAAACACAACCTAATTATATATACAAAAGTCGGTTTCCATATTTGCATTTATTTATGAAATCCTGACCTCAAATTTAATTTTTTTTTCTGTATAATAAGTTTTTTTGGGCTGTGCAAATTTTTTAAAGCACTTTCATATTTCAGATTAGTTTATGAAAACTTTGAAAAGCATTTATTATTAGAAATATTTATAAATTACCCCAAGGCAATTGACCTCTTTATCTGTCAACATAAAGTATTTATACGCTTCCTTCGAACAAACTAATTCTAAAATTTTATCTTTGACTAATGCGATAATGCACTCACAAAATTTTAACTTATGTGAAACTTTATATCCAATGTAACCAATTATAAAAGTAAATGTAAAGATATAATTTATCATGGGATATCCTCACTGCTGTTAAACAAATAGTAAAAAAATATCTAGCATGTTTAATTGTCTAACTTTATCAATAGTTGTATTATAATTTATGTATTTCAATTGAAACTCCCCATTTTCCAGTGAGTGTAAGGTGATTAAACTCAAAATTTTTATAATTTTCTTTCTGCTTCAAGGACTTGCGCACAAAAGAGCTCTAAGTTCCTTATCTGTAAATGTTGATTAAAGCTGGCAGCCTCAGTTTTGAATTTTCACAAAAATAGTCATCATGAGTAGTTTCAAACATATATTTAATGATTTCAATCAATTTTTGGGGAGCAAATTTCAATGCAAATAATGTTTCTTTTAACAGAAGTCCTCCTTATCTTTAAATACCTATATGTTTCTTCTGATATACTTCCAATACATGCATTTTATACCATTCACATAATTTAATAATGTATATATATATACAAGGTGAGCAAAAAGTCCGTAAAAACTTTAAAAATTCATAAAAAACGAAAAAATAACCGAAATGAAAAACGGTTTGCAGGGTTAGCATCCATAAGTCACGGGGATTTTTTTAAGACAAAAATAAAAAATAATTCAAAAAACAGCCGACAGATGGCGCTGGTACTTGCGATTTCCGCGGAAATATGCAAATGAACCGATTATAAGAGCTTGCGCTCCTAATCCACAACTAGTTCACCGTTGTAAGCCGTGAACTTGATCAAGGATGCTCACTGCGAAGGACAAAGCTTTGTTGGTGAAGTTATTTTACATGAACAAGGAATCAGCGACTATTGCTTTGCGTAAATTCCGATTTCAAAAGGATTTGAGGACGGGAAAGGGGCCTTTAACAGAGGCAGGCCTCATAAAGCTTGTTCGGCGGTTTGAGAAAACATTCTGTTCTTTATTTGGGTATCTTTTCTTTGAATTGGGTACGTCAGCGCCACCTATTGGCTGTTTTTTGAATTATTTTTTTCATGTCTTAAAAAAATCCCCTTGACCTATAGATACTAACCCTGCAAACCGTTTTTCATTTCGGTTATTTTTTCGGTTTTTATGAATTTTTAAAGTTTTTACGGACTTTTTGCTCACCCTGTATATATATATATATATATATATATATATATATATATATATATATCAAGTTTTGCTTATTTTATTGGATTTGATAGACTATGATTTTGGTGTATGCCTTTCATAAGATATGATAGAAAATTAAAAACAATCGTTCTTTAAATTGTCTCAATTTGAACAGCAATTCAGCACACATACATTATGGGGTGAGACGATAAAGATACATCTGGTTTATGACTCACGTTTTGCGATCTGAAATCAGGCGCGTAAAAGAAGTAACTCTGAAAAGAAAAGGACGATTTTAATGAAATTTCTCTGGTAATATGGACGCCAGTAACATTTCCTGTTTTTTAATGAGAAAATTTCCGTAAATTACAGACAGTTTTCCGTTTTTTCGGGGGGTAGGGGGTTCTGGAATTTCCGGAAATTTTTCCGTTAAAAAACAGTAAATTGTTCTGGCGTTCCGATTACAAATACAATTTCTGTAAATTGTCGTTTTTTTTTTAGACTGAAGTTTTTTTGAGACGGTTCCGCCTAAATCTCATTTTTACGTCTGTAAATCTTTCCTGTTTAGAAATTATTGGGGTGAAAATGGACTTAAGCGGGCATATTAAAAGTAATTACATTTCTATACTTCTAATTTCTTGTCCCAACAATATTACATAAATTGCAATTTTAGAACGTGTTTTACACCTGCACCCACTTGGGGTTGTTGTATCGACATAAATTATAGACATAAATGTTAGAACAGAGATGGTCACTAATATTTTGCCACATTTATTTTTGAAAACGTTTGTGTATCCGTGTTTTAGTACCCGAGAAAATACGCCTACAAACAAGCACACAAACATTACTTCTTTAAAATGTTAGTGCAAAAATAATAGAGAGGGAAAATGTTATATCTAAGCGAGTGTTGATCGGTCTTATTGATATATGTATAAGGAACTCATAATTTGACTTTAAAAAAATATTCGAAGTTGAAATCAAATTTAATCACTCATCGTGAAGATATCAGATTGACTCGTGTTCTTGAAACATAATAATCTCCTATGTCTAAAAAGGAATTATCATTATTATTATTATTATTATTATTGTAAGATATAAGTTTTAATATGTCATTCTATCCTTTTCAAAAAATAGAAAATATTATTATTAATATTATTTTTATTATTTTATTTTATTTTATTTTCAGGAGGGTAGATTTTTAAAGTAACAATATTTTTTGTGTAATTAAGTAAGTCAATGAATTATTTTGTCAAGGAAATAAAAGCTACCATTTAAATTACTTTGTTTATAATTAACAGACAAAAATGTATCGATTATAATTCATGCTTCGCAAAAAATCTTGGTGATTAAAATATAAGTCTGTCTGTTAATAAATATATCCAATTAAAAAATTTACACCTAAAAATGGCTGCTGATTGGACAACAGAATTTACACTTATTCTTTTTAGCAAATTCGAATTGATTCGACGATTTTTTTCTTACTTCAATCATTTTCTAAAGGTTAACGACATCTGCAGCGTAATTAAAATGCTAAGTAAGTATATTTATTGAGTAAAAGTTATCGTTTTAATTACATTCCACGCAATTAAGTAGACGTAAAAATGTTAATTAGCATTCAGGCATTCAAAACTATGTGATTGTGTTGTTTGTACACTTATTTAACTGGTTTTAATGCCTGCTTTATAACTCGCTAAAAAGAACTGGGACAGCAGATAAATTAAATGTATCAAAAAAATTCAGAATTTAAATAAATTAATCTCACTTTAAATTAATTTCAGAACAAAAAATGTAATCTAAAAATTGTTTCAAAAGAGTTTCCTTACACGCTACGCAAAATTTTGGCACTGACCCTTTACCCAGGTCCAATATTTATAATAAAGAACAGCAACTGCAATGTAATTAAACAATAGTGTTTCTAAAGAAAATAAACAAATAAAATTTATTGTTTTATCTGTATTGTCGCGCATATTATATATATATATATATATATAAACATAAATCTCGCATATTAAATATATATATATCGCGCATATTAAATAAATATATGTATATATTATCATACATGGATTTCAGAAAAGATATTTTGATTAAAATATTCGATTCACAGCGGTTTTTTAAGCAAAATCCAGATGAAAAATTATCTTTTTTATGTATTTTACCGTTAAAATCATTGCTATTGACTTACTGATAGAAATAAAGCATTGCATTATAGATCATATTTCAATCCTTTTACTATGCGTTTAACTATGCATTTTAATGGTATTTGTGAACATAACAATAAAAATTATTCCCGCATTTGTTTTGCATGAAATAATGCTAAGATTTACAACAAAAAACATAAATAATACTGAATAGTAATAAAATATTATATGAAAGAGCAAAACAGTAGCAAACTAAAAAGTCCTTCCAGCAGTACCGGGAGGAAGAGGCAGCTTTCATATATCTTATTTATTTACTTATTCATTTTATATTAAGTTATATTCTTCAAACATACGAAGCTCAAATTATTGGAACCCGATTATATAAGATTGAATACTAGTTTTTGTAAATACCGAATATTAATAGGAATATTTAGAAATTAGTCATATTTTATTCAACCTGGTTTTATTTTAAGCGATTTTTAGGATCGCCAAATTTCACGACATCATGCAGTGTATGCCATTTTAAAGCAACATGATGGATTAAACAAACCAATGAGCTTGGTCGAAATCTTAACTCATGTGCACATGCACACTCACATAGATGATAGGGATGAAAAATAATAATAGAAACCCTTAAATTGGCAAACAATACGCAGTTTCTTTCATTTAAATCTATCTTAGTAATAAAACATTCCGAGTTCCAGCATTGCGGTTCGAAATTAGAACCTTCTGTTCACTAGCGAAACGATCTTCCTCCAAGGTTTAGTGTCGATACGAAAAACTTTGAAATTAAGGTATTCTTTTGATATTTATATCGCAAAAATCAACGGATGACATTGATAAAATTGATTTAATTAAAATAATAGACTTTTCCAAAATTTTATGATTTGTCGTGTGGCACAGGGTATTCAGGTGTAAGTATACAAAATGTGAAGTCTCTTACTTATACTTTTTTGTTCACGGACACTTTGACGGAAGAGAAAGGAGAAAGACAAATAAGGTTTCGTTAGGTGAACGAAACCCTAAAAATGATATCGTTCGTACCAGCACAATTAAAAAAATCCCTATCGGCTGGGCCTATAGGCGGAGGTAGATTTCGAAAAGTGCTCATTTCAACAAAAAAGAACAAAAAATATGATTAGAGATAAACCCAGTTTAATAACTTCATTTGGCCGTTTATGAAAAATTTTTAATTTCCTTTTTCTGCAAAAACTGGTTTTATCAGAATCATCTTAAGAAAAATTCAGCTCAAATGCCCATTTTGACAACATATTTTGAAATAAATTCTGAATTTATTAAAAAATCGACCAAATTAATTAAATTGATTTTTAAAAAGATGTCACTCACATCAGAAATTCAAACTACTATATCTAAGGTAAAGACAAAGCAAAAAACACTCCGAAATTTATTATTAAGATAAATACTTTAGAAATAACCTTTTTTCAATTTCTAATTTTTTGTTTGTACATCATTATACATTTAAAAGACTTTTGATAAACTTAAATGGCCGCCATTTTGAAACAAGATGGCGGATGAAGTTGGCCATTGAACTCTGTCAAGACATTGGTATGTACTATGTTACACACGGAGTTACATCCAAATCAGTTTATAAATATACGTATTATCGCGTGACAAATTTCAGACCGTTTCAAAATGTCAACCGCACTGGAAATTGAAAGTGCTGTCACATTTTTCAAGATATAGATGAAACAAAAAATGCTCTGGAATTTTTGTATCAAGGTCAAACACACAAAAGAAAAATCTTTTTCAATTTATTTCTTTTGCACCTAATTTTAAAATTTATTTTTTTTTAATTTAATATTCCGCCATTCTGAAACAAGATGTTGGATGGAACTGGTCAACGAACTTGATCCAGACATCGGTATACACTATGTACGCACCAAGTTTCATCCAAATCGGTTTTTAAATGCGCGTGTTATCATGGGACGAAAATCAGATCATTTAAAAATGTGAGCAACAGTAGAAATTAAAAGTGCTATAACTCAGCAATTTTTTAGATACAGACGAAACAAAAAATGCTCTAGAATCTTTGTATCAAGGTCAAATGCAAAAAAGGTCAAATCATTTTCAAGTTCTCACTTTTTTGTACCTAATTTTAAATTTAAATTTTTTTTTAATTTAAATGGCCGCCATTTTGAAACAAGATGGCGGATGGAACTGGCTAACGAACTCGGTCCAGGCTTCATTATGTACTATGTACAGTACACACCAAGTTACATCCAAATCGATTTAAATACGCGTGTTATGATCTGACAAAAATCAGATCGTTTCAAAATGTCAGCTATAAGAGAAATTCAAAGTGCTATAACTCAATTAGTATTTTTTAATATGTAGACAAAATAAAAAGTATTCTGGAATCTTTGTTTTAAATTCTAACAATTAAAAAAATATTTTTCAACTTTTAATTTTTTCGCATTTAATTTAAAACTTAAAATTTAAAAAAAAAATTAAATGACCGCCATTTTGAAACAAGGCTGATGCTGGCCAACGAACTCGGTCGAGACATTTGTATGTACTATATACATATCAAGTTTCATTCAAATCGGTTCATAAATACGCTTTTGTGACTAATTCCATTTGTAGTTTGTTACTGATTTATTTTTCCCCCATTTCCACTGTTGATTACTTGGTATTTCTTTAATGAATTTTGGTTTTTTGTGTGTTGGTAGCCCCAAATTCGATTATTTTGCTTTTCATGGCTAATACGGAGATGAAACCACACACTTCATTTGTAGTTCCAAAGTATTTGGGGCTTGATAATCCTGCTTTGGTTCTACAAATTTCTATTACATTCATTTTATTTATTTAAGTAAATTTTTCCTCATGTTTGGTTTGGTTTATTGATAAATTCAATTGGTGAATATTGTCTACTATTAATGGTCTTATATATATGTGTGTGTGAGTGTGTGTGTGTGTGTGTGAACATTTGAACGGAGGGTGGTTTTGGGGTCAGGGGTCATGATAGGAGAAAATATACTAAATTTTACTAAAGTGCTTTCCTTCGGACGGCTGCAATAGGTAGCTTTTTACTTTTTGTAATGAAAGTTACTTAAAACAGTATCATATTTGAATTTCAAATCAAATTTAATATATTGGGGTTTTTAAATCTTATCTTTACTTTATGAACACAAAATATTTTAATTTTAAAATAACTTCAAAATTTGATCTAGTAATTTTCAGTACTTTTTTTTTGTTTTATCAAAATCTGAGATGTCACATTTCTTCTTACCTCCTCCCATCCCCTTGTCACAAACTGTCACAATTTCATGAATCCTCTTCCCTCCTACAAACGTGACATCATTTGTGGACGGTCCCTTAGCAAGATAATAGTGATAATGCGATCGATCGTCTAATGCAAATGTTGGTAGATAACAACGGAAATAAAATAAATATAAAGGAAATTGCGTCATTGTTGTTTACAGATTAACGTATAAAATATCAGATTTATTAAATTATCTTCATTGGGAGCATTGTGTAAATTAAAAGTATATTAGATAACCACGGCTTTTATGATTTAACTGTACATGCACTTACATTTTCTGAAATAAACATAATTGCCTCTTACTAAAGCTCCTCTTTAAACTATATCACAATAATAATAATATACGTTCTACAACGAAAAAAGGTAAGAACTTATATCATAAATAATTATTTTGCTTATAAGATTTCATTTTAATAATAAAACATTTAAAATATATTCAAAATTGACATGTTTCAACTCATTTTCATCGAGACATCTTCAAAATGAAAATAAAAAGTTACAAACACAATGAACGTGAAAAACTGGAATAAATAATTATTGAATTCAAATTAAATATAACCCCTTCCATATTTTTGACACCGTCCGTATCCCTACTATACAGTTATCCTGCAAACCGTTCCAACCATTCAAACCATATTCTCGGGATGCAAAAAGTTATGATGGGATCGTTACAAACGTGTAAAATTTTGAATTAAATTTTAATTGTCTCTCTTTATAATAATTTAAAATAAAAATTAGATCTGTAAATTAGTCTACTCTCGTTAAAAAGTATGTTAATGTTCTTTTTTTCATTCAGGTCTGGGTGAAACAGTTTCCCTCTGTTATATTTTATATCTGTCATATGTTCTCTATATCTGATATTAAATTTTCTCTGGGTCATACCTACATAATAATTTTTGATTCCCCCTTATTTAAATCAATAAATAGATTTAGATAAACTCCTGAAATATCTTCTGTACTAATGGGATCAATTTTGGTATTTAAGACACGATGTTTTATGATACAGATGTTAATAGACGTAAACAAGACTTACTGCTTTTATATTTCACATTGATATTAAAGCGGGAAGCGGTAGCACAGACAATCATCTCATCGATTTCATGGGTGAAATTCTCGGATTATTTAAATCTTGATTCTCATGTTAAAACGCAATCAATCTGCCAAGTCATATCTTGGTGGAAAACTTCTAAAAACTCGACTTTAGCGGCTCACTCATTGGTTTACCATTATTTTTTCCTGGTTTCGATTCTCCACGTTATTGTGCTTTTGGGTGCAGGAAAGCACCATGGTAAACCTACGAGCCAATTGCTAAAATCGGGTTTTTTAGGAATTTTCCACCAAGATATAATTTGTTAGACCGATTGAGTTTTAATATGCGAATCGAGATTTAACTAATCCTAGATTTTTATCCGTGAACTTGATGAGGTGATTGTCTGTGCTGCCACTTCCTGGACTATATCATTTTTAAACATTCGTCTGTAAAGATTCATATGGAAACTAGTTGTTGATATCCTTTCAGTATTTGATCGAACTTTTGAAAGAACGCGCCATTTCACATAAAAATGAGTTTTGCACTTAACACTAGACATAATATTTTTGATTGAATTTTAGTGCGCCTAGTGTTGCATTGTTGTCATCTGTCTGCTGCAAGAAAAACTATTTTATGTCTTTTTTTTTTCTTTTTCTTTTTTTTTCTATTGTTAGAAAAAACTAATCATTTATTTTTTGATTAGTTGAAGATAATTGTGTCGAGTGTAACCCTTTTGGGTTTGAATTTTTTTTATATATTTTTAGAACAAAAGAGAAATTTACTTTTACTTTAATAATGTTAATCGTAGCTATCTAAATAGATTTACTGATGTTTAAGCCCTTCCCTGATTTTCCCGTACATCATAGGGGCAACGAGTTTTTACTAATCATGATTTGCCCGTATTACGTACGAACATCCATACACAAATCATGATTTATTATTCTCAACAGTAAGTTTTTATTGTAAATATTGCATTGCATTTTTCTGATTTAATTCAGCAAAAAAAATAAAAAATAATAATTAATAAAAAATGATTAAAAAAATCTGTAACTAACATGAAAAAATAGACATTATTTGAAAGTTTTTTTTTTTTTTTTTTTTTTTCAAAAATATTGAATAGTTAAGCGGTTAAAGATTATCTCATTCTTTGAAATGCAACGAATGTACTTATTTTGTATACAATTAAATTTATGTTTATATGATAATAGGCTAAGGAAGAGTTTTTGAAGATATCTGGAAAATATCATAATACAATAGGGTTTAACAGATATTATAACTATCTAATGTTTTTTTACTGTTTCTTACACAGGATTCGTTCAAAAAAGTAACTTATATTTTAAATATAAAGAGTAAAATGTTTGTATAAAATAAAGGTATTGCCAACGGCCAACGGTGCGAAGAGAATTAAATAAACTTTTATTATTATTATTGTTATTACTAAATGTAAAATCATAAATTAAATCATACTAAAAAAAGCATAGACACATGCTATCATTTCTATAGTAGAAAGTAACAAAATAATTGTTAAGAAAAAACAATACTTGATGAAAAGACATCTACTATTAATCGTACACAAGACCTGAAAGGGTTAAATTCAATCTTGCCTATTTCAACCAATATTTTTATAACAATTACTGATAATCACAGCCCAAGTGTCATCCTTTAAGGATTATTTTTTTGTTTTTAGATCGATCCCTAATCAACCACTGGGAAAATGGCAATTAAAAAACGATTTTTTTTTAAGCAGATTTTGTTTTTTGCACATTATAAAACATTCATTAAGTGTTGTGGCAATCATTTTAATTTTCTACTAAATCTTAAAAAGAAGGAAATATAATAAAATCTCCTTAGCATTTATATCGTAATACTAATAATATATATTCTACATTAAAAATATAAGAATTTATATTATAAAAACATTTTGCTTCTAAGACGTTGCATAGTAACAAAAACATTTGAAATATATTAAAACATTTTCATTTACATGTTTCAACTCACTATTAATAGAGTCATCCTCATCAAGTATGTCATCCATCATCCAAGGATTACTCTATTAATAGTGAGTTGAAACATGTAAATAAAAATGTTTTAATATATTTTAAATGTTTTTGTTACTATGCAACGTCTTAGCAGCAAAATGTTTTTTTTATAATATAAATTCTTATATTTTTTATATAGAATATATATTATTAGTATTACGATATAGTTATTAGTGGACGTAATCAAGACTTACTAGTGTTATTTTTCACATTCATATCTCCTTAGCATTGATTTCATTTTAATCAACTACTGGCTAAGTCATCGTATGTCATTTTTAGGGTTTCGTTTACCTGACAAAAACCTATTCGTCTCTGTCCTCTGTCTGTCCGTCTGTCACAAAATCCATGCAAAAAAATGCTTTAGTTAGAGACTTCAAATTTTGTGACTTTACAGCTCAATAACTCGTGTGACCGACAAATCATTAAATTCAGAAAAAGTCTATTATTTTCATTAAATTAATTTTTTCATTGTCATCCGTTCATTTCTGAGATTTAAAATTTAAAAGAGAACCTTAATTTCAACAATTTCCATGTAGACATAATAGCTTGGAGGTAAAACGTTTCGCTTGTAAACAGAAGGTTCTTAGTTCAAGTCTTGGTGCTGGAAAGCGAAATTTTCATATTAAATTTTGTATTTTTCACCAATTTAAGAGTATATAATATTACGCTCTATTTAAAAATGTATCGCGATTGAATAATGATTCAGCATTTTAAATTTCATTTAAACAATTTTGTCGTTTTTAGAAACAATTTTATTTATACCTCTGCTATTTATTATTATTATTATTTATTTCGGATTTTCTAAAAATTTGGAAATTTGGATTTCATTTAAAAAAGGTAGTACCCGTTATTTTGACGAAAGAAAATGTTTAAAAAGAAGCACTTTCATTGATTTATAATAAATCTACAAAAATAGTTACAATAAAAAATGCAATTTATATTGGTAACTATAACTCTTAAAACATGATATTTAACCTTAAGTTAACAAAATACTATTTTTATAAAA
Organism: Maratus speculifer; assembly: GCA_964019185.1. Taxonomy (NCBI): domain Eukaryota; kingdom Metazoa; phylum Arthropoda; class Arachnida; order Araneae; family Salticidae; genus Maratus; species Maratus speculifer. The sequence continues at coordinate 349,582,882 of OZ025294.1, forward strand.
CTCAGTTGTAGAAATTGTTAAAATTATACTTTAATCGTACATGTGAACAGTAAAAAATAATAAAGATTTGTTATTATGATAAAATTATCAATTAAGGCAATATTATGCTAGTATTCCAAAATGAAAAAAGGAGCAGAATTTATTTCATTTTAACTCAATCATAGAAGTTTTTCTCTGTGAAATGTAAACCTGACATAATTTCTCAATGTATCAAAATTTAAATATGAACCTTTCATACCTGCTTTCACCTTTAAAAAGAAATAGGTATTTTAATGTGATCATTTTGTGATCATTTCAGATCTTGAAATATCGATGCTTTTAACTGAAACAGATACTAAACTATTTACATTTTTTAAATACAGTCGAGTCTCCCTATAACGAAACTCCATACATCGAATTTCTCTATATAACGAATTTTTTGTAGGAGCGGTCCCCTTTTCGCATGATTACATTAAAAACCGTCTCTAATAGCGAAATATCTATCTCCATATAACGAATTTTTTCATAAATTCGTCTTAACTTATTCAGTTTTAAAAAAAGATTCGAAATCATATGGAATCAATTTTCCATCACTTATTTTTGATTTATCGTTCAGTGCTGGGTTTTTTTTTAATATTACTTATCTCCTACTTATCTCCTTGTTCTTTAAATCCAACGAATTCATCTCACCTCCCACACACCTTTCAACATCCTTCACAAAACAGAGTTAATTAGATTGTTACACATATAAGAAAGGAATCAATGAGAGGCACATAAGAGAGGCCTTCAAACGGAGGAAAATGTTAACTATAATTTTTCATTCCTTTCTGAAATTTGAGCATTTTTTTGAGAGCGTAACAATTTTAAAATCAAAAGAACAAAAAATTACAGATTTCTTCGTCTGAAATTAATGCAAGTATTTCTTATTTAATTTTCATTAAGCTTTCAAATAAATGTCTGTTCTCTTTTTGTGAAACTGCTTAAATAATTAAAAAATAGAATGTTAGGTTAATATTTACTTTTAAACTTTTCAAATTCTTAATTAAAAACATCAAAAATAATATTTGTTCAAAATTTACACATTAAATACGATTTTTAACATCATTTTCTATACATCGAATTTCTCTATGTAACGAATTTTTTACTGGAACGATGGATTTCGTTATATAGAGACTCGACTGTATAAAGGAATTTTTTTTAATGAAACCAAAATTTGCCGGGTTTTAGAACAGACGATATTATTGACACAGCATGTACATTAATTAATTTTTTTTTTCACTTTTAATGAGAAAATGACAACATAAAGATACAGTGTTATCTGCTTTTTTGGGGGGGGGGGGGAGGGGGCTTTTTTTCCTTTTCTTTTAAATGACATGGAGTCCTTTTGCCATGTTTAGAAAAACGGTATTAAAAGCTACAAAAAAAATAATAATTAAACAAAGCACAGTTTTCAAATAAATTGCATTTAAAACTACATTATTTTCTTTATATGACGGTGCGAAAATTGAAAATGCGCTATATTTACAAGTTTAAAAAATTTGCTGTGGCAAAACTTACAAAACTGAAATTGCATTTCAAATTCCAAAGTAATGCTCTTCGCAAAATGACGTATGCGTTACGCACAGATACATTTGGCTTTTATAATATAGAAAAAAATACAGTTTTCAAATAAATTGCATTTAAAAGTACATTATTTTCCCTATAGGACGGTGTAAAAACTGAAAATGTAAGATATTTAGAAGTTTATTTTGATCTAGATGGGCAGACTAAGTGAAATTGTGGCAAATTAGTGTATAATTAGGCGGTACAAAAATATTGGGGCGAAACATTTCAGTTTCTGGACCAACGTATTAGCAATCTTTAATATCGATTAACTAAAGCATCGGCGTAAGGACGATTAACTTGCAATACAATGTATTTATCAACAATATTTTTTAAATGTATCTCTACTATCCTTTTGAAAAGAAGAAAATAACTATGAAATGGATTTAAAATTTTTTAATAGTAATTATAACAAGGAAGCATTTTTACAATGTCAGTTACAAATTTTTTCACCCTCAAATCAAGTAATTAAAAAATTAAACAAATTAATAATATATGAAAATTAAATATATGAAAATAATACATAAAAACTCAAACGAGTTCTGAGAGGAATGTAATTTTCAACTTGCATTTAATTTAGTAAAAATAAAATTATTTACTAAAAAAGGTGCAACGATGATACGATAACTCTACAGTTATTATACCTGAAGAAAATTATTACACTTTGAGAATTAGAGAACTCTTAGAAATTTTAAATAACAGAAATACAGCATACAATGACTCTATATTCTACGACATACCTCATATTTGGTTTGACATTTTAAAATTATCTAATTCTTCAGCATAGCAACGATTCAATTTAACAGAAACTTCCATCACATAGACTGTTTCTTTTCGTTTTTCATACAAGTATATAAATAGCACCGCGAACTCAACTTACTAGCTGAAATCACATCCTTTGAAAATGATCACGATAGCGATTGAAGGAATTCAGGAGACTTTTCTGTTTTTCATATTATTTTTAGCATCTTTTGGTTTTTAAGTTTAAAGATCAGTTAATCTTGTAAAGGAAAATTTTTAATGCATTCTCATTACACCTTTTTAGTAATTAGTTTTATTTTTAGTCATATTAATTGTAGAACATTAATTTATTTTTAATTATATTTTTTCCATTTTAAATTATGTAAAAAATTCCAAGTTATTAAGCTATTGCATAGCTTTTATCGCGGGCATTGAGCGCGGCGACCGAATGTAGAAATTCCGTAACGAGAAAACCTAATGTTACGAGAAAGTCTAACACTACGGCTAACGTCGTTTCAGTTCGGCAAACTTCGGCACGGTATCCTTCGGTAGACTTCGGCAGACATTGACGCGATATTTTTTTTTTTTTTTTTTTTTTTACACGGAACTTCGATAAATACTATTTATAAAATTTGAAACGTATTCGGTGTATATTTTGAGGAAGGTTACCACCTTCCCCTCTTCGGGGGGGGGGGGGGAGAGAGAGAACTCGTATAATACATCGTTCTAAAGCCCTGTGACTATTCATGTGAATGCGCCCCCTCCCCCCGCCGGCAAAGCTTTCAAAATTTTGCCTGATGTGAATTTTTTTAAATGTTGATGACAGCCATCGTGTGCTATATTGTTAGAAAAAATTGACCATTTATGATTTTTTACGCATTCGATGCGCCCTCCACCCCTCCAGGGGGGTACTTTTCTAAATTTCGTAAACACCCGTCATGTGACATATCTTTGGAAAGGCCTTAAACTACTTATTCATATTTTGCATGTCCGGTGCGCCATTCCCCCTCTCTGCCACCCTAGGAGGGCATTTTCTAAATTTGTATATACACCCATCGTGTGGCATATCGTTTAAAAGAACTGTAACTGCTCATTTCTATTATGCATGTTTGGGGCGCCGCACCCCACTTTGCTCCACCCCCAAAGGCGACCTTTTTAATTTTTTATCCACACCCCTCATGTTGCATATCTTTAGAAAGGTCTGAAACTGCCTTTTTCTACTATGCATGTCTTGTGTGTCCACATCCGCTCTGCCCCCCCTATTGTGGATGTCTTGTGTGTCACCCCCCACGGGGGACACATTTTTTATTTCTTTACAACACCAGTCGTGTGACACATCATTTGAAAGGTCTTCAACTGCTTATTCATATTATGCATGTCTTGTGTGTCATCCCCCAGGGGGGGGACACATTTAAGCTATTACATAGCTTTTAGGGGCTTTGAGCGCGACGACCGAATATAAAACCGAAATGACCGAAATTCCATAATGAGAAAAAAAACCTGACACTCCGGTTTACCTCGTTTCAGTTCGGCAGACTTCGGCACTTCGGTAGACTTCGGCAGACTTCTCATTTATTCAATAAAAGAAAAAAAAATTGTTTTCTTTTCTGTCATCACGCTCAAAAAGTGTAACTTGAATTAATGTCAAAGAAAAAGAAAAAACTTGAATTACTATCAAAGACAAAAAAAAAAAAAAAAAAAAAAAAAAAAAAAAAAAAAAACTGCATAAATAAAAAATAAATAAATAATTATGATTGCGTAAGTTGATAAAAAATGCTATGTAACAGCTTTACCGCGGAAATCCCCAAGTGCCACACGTATTTTTTTTTTTTTTTTTTTTTTTTTTTTAAGTAGTAAATAAAGTTGGTATTTGGCCATGGAATATTCGCCATTTATTAAATCCCTAGTTTATACATAACAATGTAACGAAGTCATGACATGTATAATCTGCTTTTGATTATTTCAACGCTTTAAAAATGTTTTTGATAGCAATGTTGCCAATTGTAGCGGAAAGAAATTAGGAATGATGCATCAGCGCTGCGACGGAAAGATTTCTGTTAAACGCTCCGCTGAGTACTGGTATCTACTAACAAATACATTTGTTAACATATACCGCAATCAATCCTACTATGTTTTTTTTATCTGTACCTTATCTTATTTCATGTGACATTTTATGTCAGCTAATGTTTTGGATTCCATGATTTTCTTTCAAATAATCAATTGCGTATTTAGTTTTTTTTTTTTTTTTTTTTTTTTTTTTTTTTACAAACAAAGTTTAAAACATCTTTCATCACTTTATATAATTTATTTGTATTAACTCTTTCGGGTCAGATTTTTTTTCAATTTTGAAAGAAAAATGACTTTTACATTAATAATGTCAATACTAGTATCCAAATAGATTTTCTGCAGTTTAACATATACCGTATTTACTCGTGTATAGGGCGCACGCGTGTATAAGGCGCACCCCTACTTTACAAGTAAAAATGGCGATTTCTTAAAATCTCGTGTATAACGCGCACTATAAATCTGATACGCTAATGAAGAATGACCAAATGAATTTCAGTAAAGAAAAAAAAAAGTGGAAACAAACATTACACCAGACCAGAAAATAAGACGAAAATGCATTTTTAGACTTCGGGTTGTAAGAGAATGACGGGAAATAGGAATGAGTGACGGTAAAGAGAATTGCTAATTAGTGTTTAGATAATGTCACTAGCTCTGTTGTATAAAAAATTGCAAGGAGGGAAATAAATATGCAGTAATACTTCAATTAAGTAACATTTTCCAAGTTTTAATATCTTTTTTGAATAGTTTATTATTTCATATGCATATAGTTCAACTGCATCCAACAGTAAAAAAATATTCCGTGTATAAGGCGCAACTAGGAGTTTTGCCCTAATTTTTTGAAAAAAAGTGCGCCTTATACACGAGTAAATACGGTATGTCATTGTATGAAATCTAACGAATGTAGTTATTTTTCGTACTATTAAATTCATTTTAAAATAAAAATGGACTAAGGAAGAGTTTTTAGAGACGTTTGGAAGTTTATCGAATTGAAACAAAATTTAACAGATATTATAATTTCTATTTTTTTTTTTTTTTTTTTTTTTTTTGCGTTTTATCACACATTAGAAGCGTAACCCATATTTTTAGTTCAAAAAGCTAAATGTATGTTTAAACTAAAAGAATCTCATATGGTGCAAAGAGAATTAAGTAAATATTTATTAGTATTATTATTACTAAATGTGTAAATATTACTGAAGTCATGTAGTAAATTCATAGACTGATAGTAACATTATTCCGTGTAAACATGAAGAAAAACATTTGCTAAAACAAAATAATGCTCAATTAAAAGACATGTACTATAAATACTACACCAGACCAAAAGGGTTAATGTAACCTTCATTTTTTATCCATAGTAAATTTAAAAGAATTTTATATTTTACGTTTTTCATATCACCATAATAATAATAAACAGTAATTTTCTATTATCTGGTTTTATAACACTTAAAAAAATAACTTTATTTATAATCCATTTTATAATCATACCACTATCTTAATAGATGATGTAAAACTACGCGCAAATGCGATAAATTTAAGAAAAAAATTCTATGTTAAAAAAAAAAAATCTTATCATTTATCTATTTAACTGACCTTAGATATCATACAAGAAAGCATCTTATTTTTAGTATCAGTATCCACATTTTATACCCTTAAAAAAGATTTGATTGGAGAAGTATTTTATTCATATGTTTATTCGTATGATATTTTGGTTAGAAAAATATTTTATTTATGTGATTTTTTTAGTAAAAACTACATTATTTTGAAAGAAATTAAGGTAAAACTTTGAAGATATACTATGTAGTGTAGGGAAAGACCATCTACCTCAATCCTATTTCGACATTGTAATTTTTAATTTAATTAAAATATGTAAAGAATGAAATATAAAACAACATATAATTATTTATCATCCTCTTCTTCCGTCACTTTCTTGAACTCTTTTAGACGTATCATGGTTTTTAACACTTTCCAACAAAGTTGAAAAGTCTTCTGTTTGTCTGTCCTTCTGTCTCTTTGCTCATCTGTTTGTCTGTCCCTACAGTGAATCTCGTTAACATACTCGGATTTCAATGACTTCTCTTTTTATGTTATTCATATTTATCATAGCACGAACCCTATTTCAAATGAAGTTTGCAGCATGTTTAGTTTATCTACATTAACATTAAAAATTTACTTTACAATAAGGCGAATGGGAAAAAGCCATTCCAAATTCATTTTAAAGATGTTATACCTTTTCAAACATATCATCTATAGAACCTTTCATACATCATCTGGGTTGAGCCGCAAAAGTAGGTGAATGTAATCGCGTGGTTAACTGAGCATGCAGTTGTGTTTGATGTTGATCTTCACTTTTTCGTTCGACAGAATGATCGTCGAATGCGACAGAATGAATCCCTATCGCATTCATTCTGCTGGGAACGAAGCCCATCTGCAGCAGCAAAATGTGCTCGCAACCGTGCTTTCTGGCGCCATGTCGATCTGACGCTGCCTCGACACGTATTTGAGACATTCTTATTCTTTGTTAATTTCGCTCGTTCGCTTTTGCCCCTTTTTAGTCAGTTAGTTTTCGCACTGTTTGTTTCCTCACAAATCGTCGAATTGTTCCCTCTCTGGCAGAACGACGACCTAAATTTCACCTCCTACGAGGCATAATTTGGATGAGCTAAAGCTGATAGACAGCACTGAAAAAGCAGAGAGATTGTTTTAATAAAAGCATATAAAAATAAAGCATATAAACACATTGAAAAAAAATATATATAAAATATAAAGTGCCCAGTTAAAATGATGGCATTGAGCTCACAGACTATTCACACTAATTGTATATTATACACTTATTAAAAAGAATAATGCCCTTAAAAATAAATTAAGGGGAGATTGGCCCCCGTTTCCCCATCTTTATACTTAACCAATGAATATTCAAATCTAATCAGCTAAGTACCCTGTCAGATTAAATCTGTATATCAAATTTGAAGCAAATTATTTAATTCTGCATGAAACATATGTGTTTATCTAAGTTAAAAGGGGATAAGCACCTTTTCCTCTTTCATACTCATCCAATATATCACCAAATTTAATCATAGAAGCGCCTTTTCAGCAAAAACCGGTACATTAAAGTTGAAGCAAATCGGATAATTCTGTATAAAAGCATTATCTAATTTAAGAGGATTACCCGCCATTTCCTTTCTATACTCAATTCCAAAACTAACCAGGGAAGTGCTTTATTATAGTAAATCTATTTACAAAATTGAAGTAAATCGGATAATTCTGCATGAAAAGCCCATTTATCTAAATTAAGGGTAGTGATTAACTCCCCCATTATCTCTGCTTTGTACTTAACTTGTGAACCCTCAAAACTAATCAGAGAAGCGCCTTATCCGAATGAAACTATTTACAAAATGTGAAATAAATCGCATATTTCTATCAACGGTTATCTCGTAAAAAGCATATATAGATACGTACATTCATATCTAGATACAAAACCTAGGGGCACATTAGCTCTCAGGATTTAATAGACTGTGAGTTAAAAAGGAAAAAACACGGACTAAACAACAAAGAAAAAACAAAAATTATAAGAAATACTGATGAAATATTTCAGTAATGTGGCACCCCCTCCCGTAAGGAAAGTAATGAATAGTGGGAGGAGAAGTACATAATATGAAAGAGTGGTCAATTTGCTTTTTAATGATCTATAACATGATGAGTTTCGATAGAAATAAAAAAAAAACCCAGGTGGGGGTATGAGACAAATTAGGGGAATGAGGAACGAAGTTCTTTAAAAGTACATAACAACAAGCTCATATTTGAATACAACTTAATCCATGAATTTAAACTTTCGGGTATAAGCGGTTTGTACAAACGAACTTTTGTATTTTTTTTATATAGATTATAATCACACAATCACATTATCTGCAGAATATATATATATGTGTGTGTGTGACATTTTTAAGTTAAGAGCTAGAAGCATCATCACAGGATTTCCCTTTATTAAGGAAAAAAATAAATTAAATAAATGTAGATGCTTCATAGAACTACACATTGGCTGCTCCAAAAAAGTTTATTAAAAGACAAGCATATATAGCGGAAAATGCTCTCTTCGAATAAGAATATTCCATCATAAAAACATTATTTCGCAATTCGTCACACTGGCAAGTGACGCAGGACCGATATTTGAGTTCTGTTAGTGGCCTGATCAGATTTGCCAACATCGGTCCGAATTCGGAATTTTTAATATTAACCATTTTTTTTCTTTTTTCTTAATTTTATTTGAATTTGAGTTTTGATAAATGATGTATATTTCACATATTTCATTAAAAATCTTAACAGTAATAAACAAAAAATGTGTCAAAAATAACATATTTATTTATTTCAAAATATTATTTTTGAATTAATTTTTATAATTACTTACAATTATTTAAATCCCAAAAGATTTTTTAAATTCGCTTTTTAAAATTATTATTCATTATGAACTTAATCATAGAAAGTAGAAAAATACTTTATATGGTAATTGAATTTATTTTCTATTTATCTAATAATTTTAAAAGCGATAACTCAGTTTCTTATTTTATTTTAATATTAAGTATTAAAAAATGTTTCAAATTATTTTACAAGGTTTAAAAATATAAAAAAAACTACACGTCTTTTTAGCATTAAAAAAATAAAATCAGAAATCATTTTTTTTTTCTAAAATATTGTATCACGAACAAACATATAAATGAAAAAAAATATAAATTACTATTTTATTTTAATATTTAAAAATGTTGATAAATGAAGGAATTAATATTGCTACATACTTAAAAAAATCATTCTACATTAAATCATGAAATGACGTAAAGTGAATTCTCATTCTAATTAAAAGTCATTAACTCCAACTCATTTTTTTTTTTTATTAAAAATAGATTTTCTATGTTAGAAATGTATATCTCTTAAATATTTTACCTTTTTCATTTACTTTATTATTACATTTAGTTACTTTATAATTCCTAAAAAAATGTTGTATTAACAGAAAAACATCTAAAATTCATTTATTATATCCAATATTTAAGCATTCTTAAATTTATAAGAAGGAATCTGAAATATCCCCCATTTAAAAAAAATAGTTATAAAAAATAATAAATTATCATTTTTTTAATTAATAAATATACATAAATAACAAATTAGTATTGCAACTTTATCATAAAAAATATGTACTACTTTAAATCATCGAACGAAATAAAATAATTTCTTGTTGTAATTAAAAGTTAATTATTACTAATTGATTATTAATTGAAATAAGTTTTTCTATGATCAAAATATATAGATTCTAAATTTACGCAAAACATAAAATTACGATATAGTTTCTAAAAAGAAAATTTTATTAACTGAACAAAACTTCTGGAAAAAAAAAATATTATTTTAATATACTACTTAATAATTCGAAAATTTACGAAAAAAAAATTCATTTGCTTTGACTAATTTGCTAATTTAATAATTTAAATATTAAATTAACTTTTAAAAACAGGCGCCTAAGACAATTACAAATAAATGAATACATAAATAAAAAAGTCCTTCCGGCAGTATCGGGAGAAAGAGGTAGCTTTCATATACCTTATTTATTTATTTATTTATTTATTTTAAATTATATTATATTATTCAAATATACGAAGCTCAAAACAGTGGAACCTGATTGTATGAGATTGAATACTAGTTTTTGTCAATACTGAATATTAATAGGAATTTTTAGGAATAAGTCATCTTTTATTCAAACTCGTTTTATTTTAAGCAATTTATAAGGTCGAACATGATGGATAAAACAAACCATTGAGCTTCGTCGAAATATTAATTCATGTGCACATGCACACTCACATCGAATCACTGAATGATTAACAATTTTTTAACCCTTTCGGGTCCGAATTCTTTTCCATCTTGAGACTAAACTTACTTTTACTTTAATAATGTTCGTAAACTATTCAATTCATTTTTATATGTTAATAGGCTAAGGAAGAGTTCTTGAAGACGTTTGGAAAATAACTTATCACAACAGGATTTAAGAAGTTATTACAAATTTCTAATGTTTTTTGTGTTTTATCACACATGATTTTTCAGAAAAGTAATTCATATTTTTAATTTGAAGAATAAAAAATATGTATAAAATAAAGAAATCGGCAACGGTGCTAAGAGAATTAAGTAAAGTTTTATCATTATTATTATTACTTAACGTCAAAACATAAATAAAGTCATAATAAAAAAGACATATCCATATAGTATCATTTCAATGAATAAAAAGTAGCCAAGCAATTACTCAGACAAAATAATATTCGATGAAAAGATAAATATTATTAATAGACCCGAAAGGGTTAATATACCTAAAAAAGGGAAACTAATAATTACATTCATTAAAAAAATACAGAAAGATGTTTAAAATCATCAATTATAACATTAATAAATTACCTGCTCTTCGCTCTCAAAACGTCTTATTCCTCTCGTATATGGATCATGTTGTCTGTTGTTGATTTTCAGAATTATGAGATGGCAGAAAGGATGATCAAATTCCACGGAATTTCGTGATAGATTATCATGGGGAAATACGGGAGATTTCCTCGCTGATGTCTGATCATTTAAAATACTATACAGATTAAAGGTTAGGCAGTTTTCTTAAAACTGTAAACATTACGTACTTTAAAACTAATTTGATAAGCATTGCTTTGATTTTTGTTAAAATACGAATGAATTTACATACTGACTAGCGCTATATGCATTTAAAAATAGGCATAACTTAAAAGCAATAATTAAAGAAAATTCAGCTGTCTGATCTACCAGTAATATTAAATGCCATTATTTTATTTCTTTATGTAATATATATATATATATATATATATATATATATACAATCCTAATTTCATGAAAATATTTATTAAGCACCAGGTGCATAATGTATAAACATTATTAAAAACAGTAAACATTAAAATAACAATATTGAACAATATAAAAAGTCACCCGCAGAACCAAAAGCCATCACTCTTCAGCAGGCGGAATGGCTTTAACCTTCCCCCCCGCTATTAAAATAAAGCTTAATCAGCAGGTTTCGTGTAATCTGGTAAAATCTTGCATTAAATATGAAAATGACATACTTAAAAGTCACTCAAAAATTATTTCAAAAATCATTTAAAGATCAATTCAAATAAATAAGCATTACTTATATGTTGAATATTTTGAATCGTAATAAACCATTTAAAGAATACACTTTTATATTTATGAAATCTTAATTGATTATAGTATAAAATGCAAGCAAATGCCACACCTCCGCCTGAACCCGCTTATTAGCATAAAAGATAAACTTACTGCATAAGCACGGCCTTTTAATTTCAGCAGGTGACAAAAACTTTAACTCAAACGAAGACCAATCCACATTTCCATCAACACAGCCTTTTCTTTCCGGTCGTGACTTCTTTCTGCACGTTATTTCATCCACAGTCATCCTTTCTACCTTGTAGACTTTGAGATGACCGCTTCATGTAACAATGCTCCAGAAGGCAGCATTCCTCTCAGCTACGCCTCCAATCCAAAAAGTTGCCATTTATTGAAAAGTAACTTTACGTAATATCTCAAAAATTTACTCGGATAATTATTTTTATAAAATAAATTACCTAAAAACTTATAAACCTGTTTATTTACATTGAAATCATTATTGCATATTTTTCTAAATCTAATAAACTGATTTATAACTGTATTAATAAAAACTTTTTTATTCAGGTTGGAGTATCAATGGGGTAAATTTATAGTATAAAAATCAAAACTGTTTCTTTTATCATATAGATCGATATTGATACTATTGTCTGAAATATTAAAAGAAATATCAAGGAAATCTACTTTGTTATCAATATTGTTAGCTTTATTTAATTTTAAGAAATCAGGATAAACTTTACTGTATTCATTAGAAAAATCAAAATTATAAATTAATATGTCGTCAATGTATCTATAAATATGTAAATGCTTATTATATTTAACTGTAGTATTTATAATAAAATAAAAACAAGTTAGCAGCAGTGCTAGAATAGTTAGTTCCCATTCCGATTCCACATGATTGATTAAATATATTATTCCTGTAAACTACATAATTATTATAAAAACAAAAATGACATAAATTCAAGAAAAATTCCCGATTAATATTTAGCTCCTCATTGATACAAAAAGTGTCAAAAATATCTTTTAGAACATTGTATAATGAATCTGTAGGTATGTTATTGAACAAATTTTCAAAATCAAAAACCTGCATGAAATGAGGAGTGAAGTGTTTTTTGTCCAAAACCTCATAACTATTATCGATTGACCAAAAATGGCTTGTGTTTTTAAATTTATATTTAAGAAAACCGTATATCCTTTTTAATAATTTTTAATTTTTAATTTTTTTTAATAATGTTTATACATTATGCACCTGGTGCTTAATAAATATTTTCATGAAATTAGGATTGTATATTAGGGTGGAGCGAAAAAAATTATCCTTAAAAAATCAAAAACGGGTAGGTGCCAAACGTTACCTTTATACTAGTACATCAACTGCGTGAAATTTTACCGCTGAAAAGAAATGGCTTGAGTCTGCGCTTTTGCTCCAAAAATCGAAATTTTGGGTAAAATTTGTCATTTTTTGATATTTTTTCAAAAAAAATTAAAAAATTTCTACAGAATTGGTTAGTATTTAAAAGTGTTATTTAGATCTTTATATTTATCTGCTTAACATGTTTAAACTATAAAACAATATCTGTAGTCTGTATAATTGGAGCAAATCTTACAACTTTTTGGGAAAAATCAGCGTTAACCTCTCTATTGGAGCATACAACGAAAGGTTGTTATGAATGCATTTCTTACCTAGCTGCTTTCAAAACTACTCTGTATATAACTCATAGAGGTGGTTGAATTTCATATCCCACACGTCTCAACCACCCAACCATCTAGGCCCAGTGTTTTATTTATGTATTGAATTGTTATTTTTTTTCCCCGAAGACGAGCATAAGTTTTCTATATATCGAAGTAGTTTATCTCTTCTTTGTATTCACTCACTTTGGATGATGCTGGTGTGACCTGCTGCACGTATATTTTTATACCATGTATAACAGAAGAGAAGCTGAGTAATTTATTGGGTATGTTGTTAATTGAACCTATTCATCAGTCTATTATCTTCATTAAAATTTCATGCAATGAATGCATTATGATTGGAAGTTCTGCTATCGGAGTATTCTTTCAATCAATTACATTTTATAGGTAATGATTTGCCTAAAAATTGATTGTATGAATTCAATTTCTAGTATGTCATCATTTATTGAAGCTATTACATTGAATATATTTTGAGAAGCTTGCTGTTTAATATTAGGACGATCGTCACAGAGGATTGCAAACAAAATTTGCGTGTAAAGCAACAATATTTCTAAAGAAATTTTAGTATTTGTTTTATGTCGTTTCCTGTGTTGTTTCGTAGTCGAGTAATTTCTAATAAGATTTTAGATCTATTATTTAGGTGTGTATTACATTTGGTATAAAGCATCCCGCGGTATAAACTTGGATTATATATTTTGTTAGTGAACCTACAGACTCTGATTGCCAAACTGTGCTTATATAAAGCAGAAAATTTTATTAGCTTTATGAGCTGTCTTTTGTGTGAGATGTTTTCTAAATTCCTATTCCCCATTATTTCTGAGAAAAAGCTTTCCTTATGAATTAGCTTTGCAATCTCTGACAGAAATTTCTAGTCTGTTCTGAGTATCTTTTTCTCAATTTGAGAAAAAAAAATCAAAATTATTCTCTATTTTATAAAAAATTGCAATAGGAAGTGACTAGTACGTAGACAAAGATTTTCTTTATTGATCCAGTGAATCCGTGTAGATTAGAAAGTTTTACATCGACTTCTCTAATAATTGAAGCTGAGGAAATTCACTGGAGTTGAAGTAGCATATGGTTCATTATTATACACAATTCTAAGCTTACCTCATGCAAAATGGTTCACAGCGAGAAATAGAATTCTCCTAATTTTAAATGAGTTCTTATAGTCGATTAGAACCCGTACATTCCCCCATAAAGTACTATGCATTATAAGTTTATGCCCAGGACAGTTCACCATCAAATGTTTTCCACTCATAAAAAGGGATCTAAAAGTTAATAGGAAATTACCTGGACACGAAAACACTTAGAAAACGGCATAAAACAAATACAGATAAGTTATTTACAACAACAGTTGCTTTGCACATGGAGAACAAATTTTCATTGCAATTCTCTCTGATGATCACCATCACATTAAACAGCTCGCTTCTCAATATATAAAGAATTCAAAAGTAGAATAAATGATGGCATACTTATAGTTGAGATATATGAAATCATATTTAAAGCAGATCATTACATAAGAAAAAATATAATTGACTGAAAAAATGTTGTGGTAACAGAACTTTCAATCACTTTCATCAACTGAATGCAAGTTTGATAAAGATAATAGAATGGCCGAATAGATCCCTTTAATAATATTCCTGTGCATTACTCTGCTTGTCATTTTTTTTTGTATAAACTGTAAAAATATACATTAAGATAGTTACAACAGCATGTGGATACAAAGAACAGATAAACTAGGTGGAAGCATCGAAAACATGCCAAATTTTGATAAAGAAAATCACAAATCAATATATAAATAAAACACTATACTAAGATGATCGAATAGTTGGGCCAGGTGGTGTATGAAATATAGCCACCTCCATGACGTATGTCCAAGGTAGTTTTAAAAACAAGAGCTGTATTAAAAACGACAATTCATTGTATGACCTAATAGAGTGGTAATGCTGTTTTCTTATTAAAGGTTGTCTGTTTTGCTCCAGCTATAGGGAATAAACATACTGTTTTATAGTTTAAATATGTTAAACAAATAAATATAAAGGTTTAAGTAACACTTTTAAATAATAACTAGCTCTGTAGGAATCTTTTAACTTTTTTGAAAAAAATGTCAAAAAATGGCAAATTTTACCCAAACTTTCGATTTTTGGAGCAAAAGCGCTGACTCAAGCCATTTTTTTTCAGCGGTAAAATTTCACTCAGTTGATGTACTAGTATAAAGACAACTTTTGGCACCTACCCGTTTTTGATTTTCAAAAAAAAATTTTTTTTCGCTCCACCCTATTGTATATATATGTATGTTGCAATTGATAAGTGCTGCAATGGCGCCTACGGTAGCAATACTCTACATACTGATGGCAAACATATATTTATGTATGGCAATATAAGCTGCATGGGGCGCTTATGTCATACATATTTTTCATATTTCACATATTTTTTATAAGTGCTTGGGTGCATATTGTTTTGTTAATTGTTTCATTGCAAGTAAGCCTATGTGCTTAAAAAAATCTTAATAAATAAGTTACGATATATAAAAAATATAATGAAATGAAATACTATAGATGTAAAAATAAATTGTGTAAGACTTGTATAGTGGGCTGTGTTACCACTGGAGAGTTGCCTAAAAATTATACACCATTTTGCAAATTTAATAATGTCATTTATAGAATAATTTGCTTAGTATGTAAACAAAGTTATGTTGGGCAAACTGGTAATGAATTGCATAGTCGTATTAATCAACACAGATCCAATATAGCTAAAAAACAAAATCGAACTTTTGAAATTCTACATTTTAGATTACACTCATTTGATAAAATCCAGATTGAAATACTGGACCATGTTGAAGATAAAGCTGACAGATTAGCTCGTGAGAATGATTTTATGATGAAATTTAAATCTATTTATCCCTATGGACTTAACACTAAGTTAAATCATATTAATATCAAGAATATTGTCAATGTATATGATTTATGTAATAAATTTAATAATATGATTGTGATAAATAGAGGCAAAAGGGGTTCACATCGTTTTAGCTATATTTTTAACAATATTGTTCCTGATACTTGGTTAAAAGATTTAGAAGAAAAATTTGTATTGACTTACAATATTAAAATAGTTAAAACTGAGGTTTTTAAATTGAAGATTAAAACTTTGAAGAAATAAAAATTTACATTGGATAAGTTTAAATTTAAAAATTCACAATTTAAGGATCTTACTTTTGACTTAATAAATTTTAAGTTAATGAATAAGTTAAATAGTGGCAAGGATAAACTATATTTTAAGATAAAATTTCAGCAAAAGTCGTTTGATAATTTGAATTTCAATCAAGTCTTTAATGATAATTATAATCTTTTTCCAATTAAGAATTGCTTTATTACTGTGGCTTTTAATTATAATAGACCGTTTAGTGGTAAAATATTTAATTATAGACAAATTGCTGAAAGTGAGGTGGATTCGGTTATAAATTGTTTTTGCAACAGTGGAGATTATGATGACTGGATAGATAATTTTCATAAGCATGTAATTACTGATGATTTAAACATAATTGCTAATAGTAATATAAGATATTTAATGAACTTTGGAACCAAATTTAGATTGAATGAAAAAATTAGTATGAAAAAGGCTTTGGTAATTTTTAATGAGGATATTGATAATTTTATCAAACAACAAAGTTATAAGAATAGTTTACCTTTGGAAGCTTTTTTTGATTGGAAAGATAACATAGTTAAATATTTTAAATCAAGTTTATCTACATTTTTAAATAGTGATAGATATGAGTACCAAAAGCTTAATAAAAATGATTATAAAGATATTGAGGATTTGCAGAATAAATTTGTTTTTGTCACAGTGGATAAAGCTGCGAACAATTATGCTGTTATATGTAAAAAATTTTATACTGATATAGTAATTAATGAATTACAAAATGATAGTTTTTACACTAAAATTAATGAAAATTTAAACCCCATTCATAAAAAATTTATTGCTTTTAAAAAGAAATGTAAAACTTTATACTCTTATAATTTCAATCTGTCTAGTCATCACACATTACCTTTTTTGTTTATGACTCCAAAATTTCATAAAAATCCAAAGAAATTCAGATTTATTTGTAGCACGACCAAAAGTATCAAAAGAGATTTTAACATAGTTCTTCAAAAATTATTAAAAAGGATATACGGTTTTCTTAAATATAAATTTAAAAACACCAGCCATTTTTGGTCAATCGATAATAGTTATGTGGTTTTGGACAAAAAACACTTCACTCCTCATTTCATGCAGGTTTTTGATTTTGAAAATTTGTTCAATAACATACCTACAGATTCATATACAATGTTCTAAAAGATATTTTTGACACTTTTTGTATCAATGAGGAGCTAAATATTAATCGGGAATTTTTCTTGAATTTATGTCATTTTTGTTTTTATAATAATTATGTAGTTTACAGGAATAATATATTTAATCAATCATGTGGAATCGGAATGGGAACTAACTATTCTAGCACTGCTGCTAACTTGTTTTTATTTTATTATGAATACAATTATACAGTTAAATATAATAAGCATTTAAATATTTATAGATACATTGACGACATATTAATTTATAATTTTGATTTTTTTAATGAATACAATAAAGTTTATCCTGATTTCTTAAAATTAAATAAAGCTAACAATATTGATAACAAAGTAGATTTCCTTGATATTTCTTTTAATATTTCAGACAATAGTATCAATATCGATCTATATGATAAAAGAAACAGTTTTGATTTTTATACTATAAATTTACCCCATTGGTACTCCAACCTGAATAAAAAAGTTTTTATTAATACAGTTATAAATCAGTTTATTAGATTTAGAAAAATATGCAATAATGATTTCAATGTAAATAAACAGGTTTATAAGTTTTTAGGTAATTTATTTTATAAAAATAATTATCCGAGTAAATTTTTGAGATATTACGTAAAGTTACTTTTCAATAAATGGCAACTTTTTGGATTGGAGGCGTAGCTGAGAGGAATGCTGCCTTCTGGAGCATTGTTACATGAAGCGGTCATCTCAAAGTCTACAAGGTAGAAAGGATGACTGTGGATGAAATAACGTGCAGAAAGAAGTCACGACCGGAAAGAAAAGGCTGTGTTGATGGAAATGTGGATTGGTCTTCGTTTGAGTTAAAGTTTTTGTCACCTGCTGAAATTAAAAGGCCGTGCTTATGCAGTAAGTTTATCTTTTATGCTAATAAGCGGGTTCAGGCGGAGGTGTGGCATTTGCTTGCATTTTATACTATAATCAATTAAGATTTCATAAATATAAAAGTGTATTCTTTAAATGGTTTATTACGATTCAAAATATTCAACATATAAGTAATGCTTATTTATTTGAATTGATCTTTAAATGATTTTTGAAATAATTTTTGAGTGACTTTTAAGTATGTCATTTTCATATTTAATGCAAGATTTTGCCAGATTACACGAAACCTGCTGATTAAGCTTTATTTTAATAGCGGGGGGGAAGGTTAAAGCCATTCCGCCTGCTGAAGAGTGATGGCTTTTGGTTCTGCGGGTGACTTTTTATATTGTTCAATATTGTTATTTTAATGTTTACTGTTTTTAATAATGTTTATACATTATGCACCTGGTGCTTAATAAATATTTTCATGAAATTAGGATTGTATATATATATATATATATATATATTACATAAAGAAATAAAATAATGGCATTTAATATTACTGGTAGATCAGACAGCTGAATTTTCTTTAATTATTGCTTTTAAGTTATGCCTATTTTTAAATGCATATAGCGCTAGTCAGTATGTAAATTCATTCGTATTTTAACAAAAATCAAAGCAATGCTTATCAAATTAGTTTTAAAGTACGTAATGTTTACAGTTTTAAGAAAACTGCCTAACCTTTAATCTGTATAGTATTTTAAATGATCAGACATCAGCGAGGAAATCTCCCGTATTTCCCCATGATAATCTATCACGAAATTCCGTGGAATTTGATCATCCTTTCTGCCATCTCATAATTCTGAAAATCAACAACAGACAACATGATCCATATACGAGAGGAATAAGACGTTTTGAGAGCGAAGAGCAGGTAATTTATTAATGTTATAATTGATGATTTTAAACATCTTTCTGTATTTTTTTAATGAATGTAATTGATAGTTTCCCTTTTTTAGGTATATTAACCCTTTCGGGTCTATTAATAATACTTATCTTTTCATCGAATATTATTTTGTCTGAGTAATTGCTTGGCTACTTTTTATTCATTGAAATGATACTATATGGATATGTCTTTTTTATTATGACTTTATTTATGTTTTGACGTTAAGTAATAATAATAATGATAAAACTTTACTTAATTCTCTTAGCACCGTTGGTGATTTCTTTATTTTATACATATTTTTTATTCTTCAAATTAAAAATATGAATTACTTTTCTGAAAAATCATGTGTGATAAAACACAAAAAACATTAGAAATTTGTAATAACCTCTTAAATCCTGTTGTGATAAGTTATTTTCCAAACGTCTTCAAGAACTCTTCCTTAGCCTATTAACATATAAAAATGAATTGAATAGTTTACGAACATTATTAAAGTAAAAGTAAGTTTAGTCTCAAGATGGAAAAGATTTCGGACCCGAAAGGGTTAAAAAATTGTTAATCATTCAGTGATTCGATGTGAGTGTGCATGTGCACATGAATTAATATTTCGACGAAGCTCAATGGTTTGTTTTATCCATCATGTTCGACCTTATAAATTGCTTAAAATAAAACGAGTTTGAATAAAAGATGACTTATTCCTAAAAATTCCTATTAATATTCAGTATTGACAAAAACTAGTATTCAATCTCATATAATCAGGTTCCACTAATTTGAGCTTCGTATATTTGAACAATATAATATAATTTAAAATAAATAAATAGATAAATAAGGTATATGAAAGCTACCTCTTTCTCCCGGTACTGCCGGAAGGACTTTTTTATTTATGTATTCATTTATTTGTAATTGTCTTAGGCGCCTGTTTTTAAAAGTTAATTTAATATTTAAATTATTAAATTAGCAAATTAGTCAAAGCAAATGAAATTTTTTTTTCGTAAATTTTCGAATTATTAAGTAGTATATTAAAATAATATTTTTTTTTTTCAGAAGTTTTGTTCAGTTAATAAAATTTTCTTTTTAGAAACTATATCGTAATTTTATGTTTTGCGTAAATTTAGAATCTATATATTTTGATCATAGAAAAACTTATTTCAATTAATAATCAATTGGTAATAATTAACTTTTAATTACAACAAGAAATTATTTTATTTCGTTCGATGATTTAAAGTAGTATATATTTTTTATGATAAAGTTGCAATACTAATTTGTTATTTATGTATATTTATTAATTAAAAAAATGATAATTTATTATTTTTATAACTATTTTTTTAAATGGGGGATATTTCAGATTCCTTCTTATAAATTTAAGAATGCTTAAATATTGGATATAATAAATGAATTTTAGATGTTTTTCTGTTAATACAACATTTTTTTAGGAATTATAAAGTAACTAAATGTAATAATAAAGTAAATGAAAAAGGTAAAATATTTAAGAGATATATATTTCTAACATAGAAAATCTATTTTTAATAAAAAAAATGAGTTGGAGTTAATCACTTTTAATTAGAATGAGAATTCACTTTACGTCATTTCATGATTTAATGTAGAATGATTTTTTTTGTATGTAGCAATATTAATTCCTTCATTTATCAACATTTTTAAATAATAAAATAAAATAGTAATTTATATTTTTTTTTCATTTATATGTTTGTTCGTGATACAATATTTTAGAAAAAAAATGATTTCTGATTTTATTTTTTTAATGCTAAAAAGACGTGTAGATTTTTTGATATTTTTAAACCTTGTAAAATAATTTGAAACATTTTTTAATACTTAATATTAAAATAAAATAAGAAACTGAGTTATCGCTTTTAAAATTATTAGATAAATAGAAAATAAATTCAATTACCATATAAAGTATTTTTCTACTTTCTATGATTAAGTTCATAATGAATAATAATTTTAAAAAGCGAATTTAAAAAATCTTTTGGGATTTAAATAATTGTAAGTAATTATAAAAATTAATTCAAAAATAATATTTTGAAATACATAAATATATTATTTTTGACACATTTTTTGTTTATTACTGTTAAGATTTTTAATGAAATATGTGAAATATACATCATTTATCAAAACTCAAATTCAAATAAAATTAAGAAAAAAGAAAAAAAAATGGTTAATATTAAAAATTCCGAATTCGGACCGATGTTGGCAAATCTGATCGGGCCACTAACAGAACTCAAATATCGGTCCTGCGTCACTTGCCAGTGTAAGTCGTTTGCCTATATATGAACAAAAGGGGACCAACTACCGTAACCGACTGTCGAAATATCCGATTTTTAGTTTCAATTGCCGATCTGCAATCGACACTTTACCGAAACCACTGTGCATCTGCCGACACCTAGCCTACATTGACGGCTCCGGTCCGATTGAGTGCCGAAAGGTATGTGCTTGCTGGGTTATTATTCTCAGGTGACGAG
This sequence comes from Maratus speculifer, assembly GCA_964019185.1. Lineage (NCBI taxonomy): Eukaryota > Metazoa > Arthropoda > Arachnida > Araneae > Salticidae > Maratus > Maratus speculifer. Next base: position 349,604,685 of record OZ025294.1, read on the forward strand.
TTGTCAAATCCTTCTGTTCTTGTTTTATTTTTCCATTCATTTCTGATAATTACAGTTCGGCTATTTAAATTCTTGATTTTATATATGTTCTATTATATTTCTTTTTAGACTTTTGTATGATATAGCATGGCATCATCATATTCTGAATTGAAATGTTCTTTCTCATCAGTACTAGTCACCAAATCCTTCCATTCTTGTTTTATTTTTCTATTCATTTCTCATAATTATTGTTCGGAAGTTTAAATTCCTGAATATATATCTATTCTATTGTATTTCTTTTTAGACTTTTGTGTGATATAGCATGGCACCTTCATATTATGAGTTGAAATGTTCCTTGTCATCAGTACCAGCTAAAGTCTTAAATGTTTCAAGTCGTCAAATCCTAGGGAAATTAGATCTTCATCAGCCATTACGGTCTTCAAAAGGCTATGCTCGTGATTCTAGAGGGCTTGCTGAACTTATGGGTTTCCTGTGTCACGAGGTAAAGCCATTTGAAGGGTCCTCAGCGAAAATTTTAGAAGCATGGGAAACTCGTTCGGGTTCAACGCTTGATAAACTTATCGGTTACCTGGAAGATATGGATCGCTATGATGTTATTCAAGATCTTCTCCCTACACTAAGTAAGTTAATTTCTTAAAATTTTCTTTCACTAATTCTAATTTTGTCATTCAGTTTTTGCATATTGTATTACAAAAGATAAAATACTAATTGATATATTTCGATTATCAAAATTAATTTTGACACTATTCCCAAGGTATTGCTTGAAAACATCGCCATTAAAACAATGTCTAAGGATAAATTTTTCAGAAAAAGTGGAATTTCTTCTAGCCTCTTGTGATTCCGTCTTAGAAGGTTTTACTATATATTGAAATTCCACATTTATTAATAGCATATACACTATATGGTCAAAGATGACTGGTCACTTGCGATTTTTCACGTTTTGTTAAATAACTAGAAAAATACGTAAGAAATTATCCTGCAACTCCAGATGTGTAAACAGAATAACACATGTCATATATTTTTTCGAAGATTTTTTTTTTTTACCCAAAATCAAATAGGGGATCGTCAACAAATTTAAAAAAAAATGAATATCTTTTCGATAACCATCTCAAAATAATGTAGCAAAATCGTTCAAAATGTAGATCAAAATGTAGATTATAAAACTTATTGTAAAAATAATAATAATAATAATAATAACAATAATAATAATAATAATAATAATAATAATAATCACTGTGGTCAGCATGTGTATTTGAAGAAAAATTAAGGTTTTTATAAAAACAGTTCAAAATTTTTCCAAGTGTTTTGCTTATAATTTGCAGAGTTCGAAATGCTCTTTTCAGAAAATATGACTAGCAGCATTTTCACAATATCCTGTAATTTGAGTTTAAAAATAATAAAAATCGTATGAATAACAAACAGGTTTACTATATAATTCTTCAATGCGCATGCATGGACGAAATTAAAATATTTTGCATAATGTGTTAGCTAAATGTATAGGACAAATTTTGTGAAAGCCTCAAAAACATAACCTGAAAATTCTTAAAATTATCGTCGATAGAATAAACTCAAAACCCAGTGTTCCCAAAAAGATGTGGGGGTGTATTCGTATATCTATTGATTACTGTTAAAACAACATACATAATATTCTACATATTTTTGATACATACCCTCATCTTTTTGCGTCCTTTTGGAAACAACGGATTTTCAGTTTATTCTATGGGCGATAATTTTCAGAATTTTCAAGCTATGTTTTAGGACTTTCACAAAACTTGTCCTACACATTTAACTAGCATATTAACTAAATTATATTTTCATTGCTTTCGCGCATGCGCTTTGAAAAATTATTTATTAAACCTGCTCATTTTTCATGCAATATTTATTATTTTTTATTTCTGATTACAGGATACTATGCATAAGAATGTTTGTCATATTTTCTGAAATGAACATTTTTTTTAATTAAGAATTCTGCAAATTATAAGCAAAAAAAATTGAAAAAGTTTGGAACTTTTTTAATAAAAACTTTAATTTTTATACGAGTATACATGCTATCCTCATAAGAATGAACACACCTTATCACAGTAAGCTACTGAATCATAATCTATAGGTTAAACGTTTTTGCTACATTATTTTTGACAAAGTTATACCAAAGATATTCGTTCTTTTTCAATTTGTTGACGGTCCATTATGGGTTTTAGGTTAAAAAAATCTTCCCGTAAATATATGACTTGTAATATTCTATTTACACACCCGTTCTTCTGAGTTTCAGGATAATTCTTCATGTATGTTTCTAGATATTTTAAAAAAGTCAAAAACGCAAGTGGCTGGTCATCTTTGGCCATATAATGTATTATAATGGGAAAGTTTAATTTATAGAGTAAAGTGAACAAATATTTTATAAGGTACTTGTACCCAATATGGACTTTGTTCTCAATAGGCACACCCCTAATATTTTTAAAAGTAGCAATTTTGATAGAGAGATCACGCTACATGTCCGTAAAGAAAAACAGTAGAAAGAATAATTAAAAACGGAAAATGCAAAAAAGCACTCTGTTTGTCATTTAGAAGAAAACTTGTTGTTTCATGGTGTGCTGATCGTAATTACAGGTAAAATTAATTTCTTATTAGATATTGTAAAATTTCTTTAAATATTGAAAAAAAGAGTGTTTTAGAAAACTTATAAAACATATTTTTGATTGCTGTTGCATATATTGCATTAAAATATTTTATTTATTTATTTATTACAAGATTTAATAAAACTACTTCCGATTCCTATTATGGATATCTTATGCCCACATTGGAAGTACAGCAGGTGAATCTTCAGATTCACAAAAATAGATAGCTAAGCAAAACCAATTATATTATTTCACAATATTTTGTAGTAACTGAGGTGCTTTGCATCGGCCTTCTTAAAGCCACAATCGAAAATGAACCCCGTTCTATAATGCATGTTCTGAAGATACTTACTGTGCCCTACCCTACTTCGCAATACATTAATGTATATTTTTCTATCCTCTCTCCTCTAAAATTTCATAAAAGAGTGGCTCAATCCATACAACCTGTGCAGTAGATCATTAAGGGACCACCTGTCCATAAAAGGGGCAGGTGGTTCCTTATATGGACATTTGCAAAAATTTTTTGTTTTTATCGTTTAAATTAAACCAGAATAATTACAAGGTCACTAATTTTAATAATGATAGCCCATAGTCCAAGGATAGTGGTCATATATTTTTGGAGTCCTATCACGTGTACTCAAGGGTGATAAAAAAATTAATTTTCCTTAGGGTGTCCATATTGGGTACAGGTACCTTAGTTCCCTAAGATAGCACTATTTTATATATTTTGTAAAGGAGAAGCTAAATTCTGGTAAAAAATTCTCAAATAATAGATTTTTTGAGTTTACTGAACAGGGTGAAATGCGTTCCCATTCATTCTTCGATTTTAGTATTGATACTCTACCATTTTTGTTTCCAAGTGTTGACTATTTTTAAGGATACATATTCAAGAGTAGCTTTTCCGAAGAAAAATTTTAAGTTTGTTCTTTCGTAATATTTTTTTTTTCATTATTAATCCAATGTATAGAAAATTTTTTTTCCATAAAAATAGTAAATATCATCGAATAAAGGGTTAAGTTCGAGTTCTTTTACAACTTTTTAAGTAAGATATCAAAATTAATAAATCCTTTATTTTCGATACTATTTATGAGGTTTCAGTTTCAATCTTCTTGATAATTTTTATTCATTGCTGTTGAAGAAATTTTTAAAAACTTATATTTCATGTTTACAAAAGTTGCTTTTCAATCAAGTTATTCTAATTGTTTATGTTTCACACTATTTACAGAAAAAGATGTTGAAAAGTACAAGAAATCTTTAGTCGCAGTTGCTGAAGGTAAAAAAATTTTCAATTTTCATTTTTCACATCTGAAAATTATCGATGCCAAGAAAATCTTACATTAGTTATTAGATCTAAGGAGAGAACAATTTTGATTATTTTTATGTATGTTGTAGAGTAGAGGCCCTTTAGTCTCGGGTTCAACTGATTTTATACAATGCGTCTTAGTTCTCGAGAAATAGGGGGGGGGGGGGTCTAATATTATAATATAACTTAAGTACATATTTTGATATACCGTCCTTACGTTCGGCGTACCTCATTCGGTAGAGCGTTAGCTCATAGATTCATGGACTTCGGTTTCGATCCCGGAACCCCTTAGATTTTCCTTTTTTGTGAATATATTTGTAATTAAAATTTACTAAACTCATTGTCAATTAAAAATTGTGTATGAATTATAATTTTAACGTATTTACTTTTTTTGTTTGTAACTAAATCGTTACATAAAACGATTAATTTCTTAAAATAACCTAAAAAATATTTCATTTATTATTTATTGGTTTTGAATAATTGTGTCAATTCGTGATGTTAAAGAAACATCGTTTGTGTATTGCCCTAATAAAGGGCATGAATAAGCTGAAAATACTGGTTGATTGAAATGTGCTACATTTGTTTTCTCCATAATTGTTTTATTAACATACTTCCAATTATAATTTTATATTCTCAATTTAAAAATTTAAAATCGTACATTAATTACAATTTAAATATCTAATTTTTATTTAGACTTTTTATTTAAATTTTTTAGTCTTTTTTCAATATTTAGTCATTTATCACTTTTCTCAGCATTTAAAGAAACTTAAAATAATTGGATTGATGATTAGCAAAAATTCCAAAAAAATGCTATTATGATTAGCAAATGATTCTAAAATATTTTGTAGCACCCTCTAATTGTTACAAAAACAAAAATAAATGCAAATAAAAAAGGGTAATAATTCCAGGTTAATAATTCACGTTAATAATTCCAGGAAAATGAAACATAGCAGCTTCACCGGTTAAGTGATTTACACCAAAATTTGATCAGCAACAATTCATGGTAAATTCTAACTGAATCTGAAGTTCAATGAAAATCCGTGTAATAGTATTTCAGATAGAATCGTAGAAGTCGTAATAAAAACTGGATAGAAACGACATTTGTTGATCGATTTACTCGAAAAGCTAAAAAATACTAATTTATATCAGGGGCTATCTGATTTTAAAATGTAATGAAAATGCGTGCAATGTTTCCTGAGATAAAGAAATTGCGATTATCATGAATAATGCATCAGAGAAGGGCTATCTTTTGAGCTATTGATTCCACAATCTAAAGAATTCCAATTCATATCATGGACTAACTGAATCTAAAGTTTGGTGAAAATTCCTGCATAAGTTTCTGAGATAGAGCTGTTGCAATAATCATGAATAATGCCACATAGCAGTGCCACCTGTTGGAAGATTATGCCAAAACAAAATCAGAACCATTGTATATAAAGGAATAACGGAATCTGGAGTTTTATGAAAATTTGTCTATTAGTTCTTGAGATATAGCTAATGTGGAAATCGTAAAAAAGGCAGGATAGCAGCGCCACCTGTAAGGCGATATACACCAAAAACTAATGAGATATATTTTATATCAAGGTATGATAGAATCTAAAATTTTGTGAAATTCAGTGCTTTAGTTCTTGAAATAGAGCGCCCACAAATTTTATGTCACGTACAAACGGACTGATTGACTGACTCACCGACTGGCATTTTGTAAAAGCCTGTTTTTCGAAATCTCTGACGCATAAAAGCGTGAAAATCTGTCGAAAAGCGGTATTTGAAAATATTCACGAAAATATATTCACGAAATATTCATATTCACTTTTTACTTATAAACATAGATGAAAGTAAAATTAGAATTTTTCACTGAAATGTGAACACCTTCACGAATATGCATGGTATGCTTTCGTAAGTGCACATAAACTTTAAACAGAACTCACATAGTTATTTGCTATAGTGATAGACCATTTAAAAAAATTATGTTGCATGAGTGATAGTGAACATTGATTTATATTTTAACTTATTATTGGCCTCCTAATTGCCCCATGACAAAATCTTCACTGAAAAATATGAAGCCAAACACGTTCTTTACATTCATGAGGTTCAATTTGAATTAATCAAGATTTTTGTTAGATATCGACAAATCGTGTACAGCCCTTCAAATTCTTAAAATGCACTTAACAGAAATGGTAACAATAATTAAAATTGTACTACTTCAATTTAAAACGTTTATGCCTTAAAATATGTATTTTACCATATTTCTAAATGATAGTTAGATGTGAGAGAATTATTTAACAAGCGAAATATAAATAAGCACTTTGAAGTACATAAGTATTGTGAAAGATTTAGATTAAAATGTATTCAAAACACATGCTTTTTTTCCTGTAAATTAAAAATTAAATCTTGTAAATAAAAGTTAAAAACAATGAATAATTTTATTATAACAATTTATAGTTTATTTTATTTACAGAAAAAGATGTTGCAAACAATCAGAAAACTCCAATCCAAGTTGATGAAGGTAAAAGTATGTTCTATTTTTATATTTTATAGTATTATTTATACATCACGCTGTTAAAAACATGTAGCAGCTATATGTAGGGAAAAGTGCCCAAATATTGTATAGTTGCCTATTATGGCACTTTCTTATAGCTTGTAAATGAGAAGTCGCACTCTAGTAAGAAATTTCTCAAAAAATAGCTTACTCAACAGGGTGTAAACAACAGGGGGTACATTACAAGTCAACAGGTGTAGTTTCAAGTCAACAGGTTTACTCAACAGGTGTAGTGCGTTCGTATTCATTCTATCGACTTTTAGTATCGATACTTCAACAGTTGTGTTTCCAAATGCTGAATATTTTTAAGAATACCTTTTTAAAGTAACATTTTAAAGAAGGCAAGCAATTTTTAAATGTTTGAACTTGTCTGATTTCAGGTTACTTATATTTATGATTGCGAATTATTAGTTTGGCTGGAAATTCTTGTTCTTTTTGTCAGAAACTAGTATTAGCAATCCATGTGGAAATCCCAATAGGGCACTACCAAGGATTCTCAAATATGGGTGTAATGTCATATTTGGACCTCCTTATTTTCGTGTATTACCTATTTAATTTATCTTCACATATTGTTACGGATTTTGTAAATAGTGTTTGTGCTCAAAAATAATATAAATGGTTCAGTTAAGCTTTATTCATAAGCTAAAATAGTTTTCATCGCATTAAAATATCACAATTTGTTAATTTTCTGCAAGCAAGAATCTTATTGGATTATCACGCTTTGTGAGAATTTGGTGAAATATTAGAGAAATTGCAAAGTTGGCGTAACTTTTGACGACTAATTTTGATCGAAATATTTGGCAGCAAAACTACTCCCCAGGATAATCCTTTTTAAAGGCATGGCGATGCATTCAACGCTGTTCTATGTTTTTCAAGGAGATTCCAAAAAAAATCTTGCATTAGGAAATCGTGGGGGGATGTTCTCGAACATCCTCTCTTTCTCATATATATGGAAAAGTAGAAGAGTTATTAATCAGGAAGATAGTTAGACACTTAGATGGCAGATCAACAAAAAAAAAGAAATTGCTTGGGGCATAATGTCCATGACTTCCATGTCTGTGACTACTGTAAAAGAAAAAAATATGGGATACTTATAGGCATCAAAAACATGTAATATTCAAAAGAGAATACTTAATTTATGAAAAAGTACTTCGGTCAACAAAGGAAGTGATTGAAATAAAATTAGGAGAAAATTGTACTTTGACCTGATGTTGAAGCTCAACAAGTAACATGTCAGAAATTGAGAAACGTTCTTAAGGGTATTCTGAACTGCTCCTCTCAACAGACGCAAAATATTTTGACATATTTACAAATTCATTTTTTAACACAAAGATATAAAATTGGTATGCCTGACTATGGAAGCGATTTCGATTTGAAGTTAATTTTCTATTTTATGATAATTAAATTATCTATTCAGTTCTAAGCTATTTCGATCACGTAATCACCCGTTTTTCTCCTACTTTTCGACCGTTTTTTCTGCTTTCATCGGAAATGTACTCAAAAGCGTCAACTATGAAGGCTTGTTATGAAAAATCTATTGCTTTTTAAAAAAACAGAAAATTAAGTGCAATTAGACAGTTTCTGAATAACAACACCTTCTATTTTCATGAATTTCCGAGCAAAAATAAATTAAATCATATGTCACAAAGTTGCCTTTTTTGATTTAAGAACAACCTTAAAGGTTGAGGAGCTGCGGCATTAGACGCTTTTCATTCCAACTTGCAATGCCAAATGTGTTAAGGCACATTTTCCTTCCATAAAAACAAGCTGCTGGTGTAAAGTTGCTTCGGTTACTTATGAAGAGCCATCGTGAGCTGTCATTTCTATACATTTCTATTCCATATACTTATTGTCATACTATTCATTTGAATATTTTTGATTACCTATCATATGCTAGTTATCTTAAATTAGGAAATTTTTTGACTGATTCTTTGCACCAGCTTTCTTTTCTATTTGAGAAAAATACATTTTTGTGATTAAATATAACTAGTCTAATATATTTATTTTATGTGAAAGTTGTGTCGTTTTGTTTTAATACACTGAAATTTTGATTTTCTTTGACATTTTTGGAATGAATTCCGAATATCGCACTGGGCACCACATCACACAAACTTTTTTTTTTTTCTTAAGCCGTATTAATTTTTAAACAAACTTTATCTCATAAACTTATAGGGAGGAAATGGATCAACATATAGTACTCTTTTTTGGTCAAAAAAAGAGCATTTGTAAATACCTAAAAAAATTACATCAACAAAACGTGGTTCATATTTGGGCACCTCCCCATACTATACGCATTCATTCTTCGGTTTTAGTATTGATACTCTACTATTTTTGTTTCCAAGTGTTGACTATTTTTAAGGATACATATTCAAGAGTAGCTTTTCCGAAGAAAAATTTTAAGTTTTTTTTTTCGTAATATTTTTTTTATTTTTAAACCGATGTATAGAATTTTTTTTTTCATAAAAATAGTAAATATCATCGAATAAAGGTTAAGTTCTAGTTTATTTACAACTTTTTAAGTAAGATATCAAAATTAATAAATCCTTTATTTTCGATACTATTTATGAGGTTTCAGTTTCAAACTCCTTGATAATTTTTATTCATTGCTGTTGAAGAAATTTTAAAAACTTATATTTCATGTTTACAATAGTTGCTTTTCAATCAAGTTATTCTAATTGTTTATGTTTCACTCTGTTTACAGAAAAAGATGTTGAAAAATACAAGAAATCTTTAGTCGCAGTTGCTGAAGGTAAAAAAAAAAAAAAAATCTATTTTCATTTTTCACATCTGAAAATTACCGATGCCAAGAAAATCTTACATTAGTTATTAGATTTAAGGAGAGAACCAATTTTGATAATCAATTTTGATTATTTTTATGTATGTTGTAGGGTAGAGGCCCTTTAGTCTCGGGTTCAACTGATTTTATACAATGCGCCTTAGTTCTCGAGAAACAGGGGGGGGGGGTCTAATATTATAATACAACTTAAGTACATATTTCGAAATACCATCCTTACGTTCGGCGTACCTCATTCGGTAGAGCGTTAGCTCATAGATTCATGGACTTCGGGTTCGATCCCGGAACCCCTTAGATTTTCCTTTTTTGTGAATATATTTGTAATTAAAATTTACTAAATTCATTGTCAATAAAAAATTGTATATGAATTATAATTTTAACGTATTTACTTTTTTCGTTTGTAACTAAATCGTTACATAAAACGATTAATTTCTTAAAATAACCTAAAAAATATTTCATTTATTATTTATTGGTTTTGAATAATTGTGTCAATTCATGGTGTTAAAGAAACATCGTTTGTGTATTGCCCTAATAAAGGGCATGAATAAGCTGAAAATTCTGGTTGATTGAAATGTGCTACATTTGTTTTCTCCTTAATTGTTTTATTAACATACTTCCAATTATAATTTTATATTCTCAATTTAAAAATTTAAAATCGTACATTAATTACAATTTAAATATCTAATTTTTATTTAGACTTTTTATTTAAATTTTTTAGTCATTTTTTAATATTTAGTCATTATTTTTTAGTCATTAATAACTTTTCTCAGCATTTAAAGAAACTTAAAATAATTGGAATGATGATTAGCAAAAATTCCAAAAAAATGCTATTATGATTAGCAAATATTCCAAAATATTTTGTGGCTTCCTCTAATTGTGACAGAAACAAAAATAAATGCAAATAAAAAAAGGGTAAATAATTCCAGGTTAATAATTTACGTTAATAATTCCAGGAAAATGAAACATAGCAGCTTCACCGGTTAAGTGATTTACACCAAAATTTTATCAGCAACAATTCATGTCAAATTCTAATTAAATCGGAATTTTAGTGAAAATACGTGAAATAGTATTTCAGATAGAATCGTAGAAGTCGTAAAAATACTGGATAGAAACGACATTTGTTGATCGATTTACTCGAAAAGCTATCTTACTCGAAATTTATATCAGAAGCTATCTGAATTTGAAATGTAATGGAAATTCGTGCAATGGTTCCTGAGATAAAGCAATTGCGATTATCATGAATAATGCATCAGAGAAGGGCTATCTGTTGAGCTATTGATTCCACAATTTAAAGAATTCCAATTTATATCATGGACTAACGGAATCTGAAATTTGATGAAAATTCGTGCATAAGCTTCTGAGATAGAGCTGTTGCAATAATCATGAATAATGCCGCATAGCAGCGCACCTGTTGGGAGATTTATACCAAAACAAAATCAGAACCATACTATATCAAGGAATAACGGAATATGGAGTTTCATGAAAATTTGTCTATTAGTTCTTGAGATATAGCTATTGTGGAAATCGTAAAAAAGGCAGGATAGCAGTGCCACCTGTAAGGCGATATACACCAAAAACTAATGAGATATAATTTATATCAAGGTATAACTGAATCTAAAATTTTGTGAAATTCAGTGCTTTAGTTCTTGAAATAGAGCGCCCTCAAATTTTATGTCACGTACAAACATATTGATTGACTGACTGACGGACTCACCGATTGGCATTTTGTAAAAGCCTGTTTTTCGAAATCTCTGACGCATAAAAGCGTGAAAATCTGTCGAAAAGCGGTATTTGAAAAGTTTTACGAATTCAATACTTTTTACTTCTAAAGATGATGAAAGTAAAAATTAGAATTTTTCATTGAAATGTCAACACTTTCACGAATATACATATTATGCTTGCATAAGTTCACATAAATTTTAAATAGGATCCACAGAGTTATTTGCTACAGTGACAGACCATTTTAAAAATTTTATGTCACATGAGTAATAGTGAACATGGATTTATAATTTAACTTATTATTGGCATCCTAATTGCCCCATGACAAAATCTCCACCCAAAAATATTAAGTCAAACATGTTTTTTACATTCTAAAAGGTTCAATTTGAATTAATCAAGAATTTTGTTAGGTATTCGACAAACCGTGTACAGTCCTTCAAATTCGCATTCACCTAGAGAAATTGTGACAATAATTAAAATTGTACTATTTTGATTCAAAACGTTTATGCCTTAAAATATGTATTTTACCATATTTCTCAATAATAGTTAAATCTGAGAGAATTATTTAACACACGAAATATAAGTAAGCATTTTGAAGTGCATAAGTATTGTGAAAGATTTAGATTGAAATGTATTCAAAACACATGTTTTTTTTTCTTGTATATTAAAAATTAAATCTTGTAAATAAAAGTTAAAAACAATCAATAATTTTATTATAAACAATTTATAGTTCATTTTATTTACAGGAAAAGATGTTGCAAACAATCAGAAAACTCCAATCCAAGTTGATGAAGGTAAAAATACATTCTATTTTTATTTTTATTTTTTTATTGCATTATTTACATCACGATGTTAAAATCATGTAGCAGCTATACGTAGGGAAAAGTGCCCAAATATTGTATAGTTGCCTAATATGGCACTTTCTGATATCTTGTAAATGAGAAGTCGCACTCTAGTAGAAAAGTTCTCAAAAATAGTTTTAAAGTTTACTCAACAGGATGCAGTGCGTTCACATTCATTCTATCAGTTTTAGTATTGATACTTCACAAGTAGTGTTTCCAAGTGTTGATTGTTTTTAAGGGTTACAAGATTATTTACTACTGTTAGTTACTACAAAAGTTACTACTAAAAGTTACTACATTTACAAGAGTAACTTTTTCGAAGAAGAGATGTGATTTTGAAATGTTTGAACTTATCTGCAATTTTAGTTTACTGCTTTTTATCTTTGCTAAGTATTCGTTTAAGTGAAATTCCATTTTCTTTTTGTCAGTAACTAGTGCTAGCATTCCACGAGCAATTCCCAATATAGCACTACCAAGAATTCCCAAATACGGGTATAATGCCATATTTGGAACTCCTTTTATTCTTGTATACCTATTTACTTTATTTTTACGTATTGTTACGGTTTTTGTAAATAGTTAGTGTTTGTGCTCAAAAATAATCTAAATGGTTCAATTAAGCTTTTTTTTTAAGCTAAAATAGTTTTCATTGCATTAAAATATCACAATTTGTTCATTTTCTGCAAGCAAGAACCTTATTGGATAATCACATTCTGTGGGAATTTGGTGAAATGTTAGATATATTGCAAAGTTCGCGTAAATTTTGACGACTAATTTTGGTCGAAAAATTTCGCAACAGAACTAACCCTCTTTATAGGTATGGAGATGCATTTAATGCTGTTCCATGTTTTTTTCAGGGGGATTTCAGAAAATTCTATCATTAGGAAATCGTGGAATGTACTCGAACATCTTTTCTCTCCCCCATAAATATAAAAAAGGAGTTAGTAGTAAGTGAGATAGTTAGACGCTTAGATGGAAGATAAACAAAAAAAAAATTGGATGGACATGATGTCCACGACGGGAGCTGTGACTGCCGTGAAAGAAAAAAAATAGGGGATTCTTAAATGCATTTAAAACATGAATTGTTGCAAAGAGAATACTTAATTTCTTTCAAAGAACTTCGGTCAGCAGAGAAAGTGATTGAAACAAAATTAAGGAGAATGTTGTATTTAGACCTGATCTTGAAGCTCAGCAAGTAACATGTAGTACCGAAATTGAGAAACGTTTTCATGGGTTGAAGAGCTGCGGCATTAGACGTTGTTTATTCCAACTTGTAATACAAGTTGGAATATTCCCATTGCATTGCAAGTTGCAATGCAATGCAATACCAACTTGCAATGCAATTAGTAGGCCCATTTTGCATTTTGCAATGCAAAATGGGTTGAAGCACCTTTTTTCCCCGAGGAAAGCAAGCTGCTCGCATAAAGCGGCTTCGATTACTTATGAAGAGTCATCGTGAGCCGTCATTTCGATAGATTTCTATTCCATATATTTATTGTCATGCTATTCATTTGAATATTTTTAATTACCTAACTTAGGCTAGTTACCTTAAGTTAGGAAATTTTCTGACTGATTCTTTGAACCAGCTAAATTTTATATTTCAAAAAAATACATTTTTGTGATAATATAAATATATTATCACAGTATATCACAAATATATAAATAGAGCACACATATATATATCATCATATATATCACATCAAATATATCACAAATATATAAATTATAATAATTATTATTATAATTTATAACTGTTAAATGTAACTAATCTAATATATTTATTGAATGTGAAAGATGTGTCGTTTTCTTTTAATACATTGAAATCTTGTTTTGCTTTGGCATTTTTGGAATGGGTGCGAATATGGCACTGGGTGCCATTTTTAGAAACTCTGTTTATACCATATTAAGAAGCCTTTTCGCTCAAACGTGCAAATGAGACATAACACAAACATTTTTTTTTTCTCTTAAGCTGTGTTAATTTTTAAACAAGCTTGACCTCATAATCTTATGGGGAGAAAATGGATCTACAGCTTGTGACCTTAGAAGAATTACATGGGAGAGAATTATGCAACAAACGAAACTATAAATTAGCACTTTGAAGTAATAAGTATTGTGAAAGATTTACATTAAATGTCTATTCAAAATACATTTTTTTCTTGTGTGATGTTATTAAAAATAAAAACAAGTTAATACTTTTATTTTAACAGTTTATAATTAATTTTATTTACAGAAAACAATGCTGCAAGCAATCAGGAATCTCCAATCCAAGTTGATGAAGGTAAAAATATATGATGTTTTTATTTTTTATTGTATCACATACATCACGCTGTTAAAATCATATAGCAGTTATGCACATATTATTTCTGTTTTGATAAGAAAGTTTGTAAACTTAGAAGAATTACATGGAATACATTACCTTACTGAACACCATATAATAAAGAAAAATTATATTCTACGAATTGTTGGTTTTAATTGTCATTTTAATTAACAAATAAATATAAGGTACCCTGGGGTAATAACGCCAGGCGGGGTAATAACGCCAAGTGCTTATATTTTGCATAATTATGAAATAATCAGGTAAATGACACCCATGTGCTCTGCGCAGAAGAGTTTTGAGTCATATAAATCGCAAAAAACAGCTTCAAGTTAATTTGTTTCATTTTTAGGTCTTATTGTTTTTACAAACAACTAAATTTAACGCTTGATCTAAAATTTGCGAGATACGTTTTGTGATGTCAAGACTATCTTTTTATCCGGAAATACTTTGTTAATTACACAAATTTGTAGTGGATTTCATGCACTTTTAAAATGTTGTTGAAGATTTTGGATATCTTCTCGAGATAATTTTTAATTTAAAATGTACTGCGCAATAACTATACCGGGGTAATAACGCCAATCCTTGACTTTAGTACCCCGGTTGATTCCCTAAAGTGGCCGAGCTACATCCTAAATACTGATTCAAATAAACACAGTTAAAACTGTCCAATGTTTCTCATATTTCTATTTAAGCGGTCCTTTTTAAGCAAAAAGAAGCTCACGGTCTGATATTCTTTTGCCTCATCCCTTCCTCCCACACCACACCTTTATTTTTCTTACACTTTCACAAAAAATTGAACATTTTCAATAGCTTAGAATGCAATTTGTCAATTTCTAAGTTTGTAGAATTTGTATTTTTAGAATTGGGCTATCTACATTCAATTATTCCATCTTATTTCATAGTTTTGTTTGCATGGCGTTATTACCCATATAGGTGGGTAATAACGCCAAATAGCATTGGTCAAGAAAAAACGCCATTACATTTTATGAATACATATCTGTTAAATTATTTTATTTTATATAGATAGTCAATGAGTTGCTGTATCAGATCCTATATTTGTTTGAAAAATACAATCTAAAACTAAGCCGTGAAAATTGGTAGAACCTTAACGTGGCGTTATTACCCCAGGGTACCTTATCTAAATTTTCAATACTCGTCGAACAAACTTTTATAAGTACTCAAGATGAATAAAAAAATATTTATTTGGTGAATTAATGTTTTTTCCAGATTGACTGTAGCTCTATTTATTATTTTGAAATATTTTTAATGTAAGTTTTTGAAATATTAAGTGTAAGAAATTATATATAAAAAATAAACTATTCTTTGCTAAAATCTTTTAAAAATTACATGTTGTTCAATACCAATACTAAGTAGAAATCATTTAATTTTTTTCTAAATATTTTCCCTTAAATTTCCCTAAAATGCAGAAAAAATATTTTTAATGAATTATCAAATTCCGTGCTATTTCGAGAAGTTGGGCAAAATTTCGCACTATTGTTAAATTTAGATTTTTTTATTTTCCATTAAAACAGATTAAATATATTCGTAGTTAATTTTTTTTTTTTTTTATACTGTATATAATTTTAATACTGTATATAATAAATACTGTAGGAACCTTTATTAATATTTTTTCAACAAACACTCATTGCTTAAGTTGACATTATTTTTTTCATATAAAATCAAACTATATCTAAGTATCATACGAATTTATTATTTCCAACTGAGCGAAAAACTGACTTGGCCAGGAACTGAACTCGGATCCTTGACTTTAAAAAGTAAGTTTGACATTATTAAGTTGTACTTTATGAAACAATCCATTTAGTAAAAGGGATTACAATTTATTAGAAACCTAAATCTAAGACAAAGATAACTCAATCGTTTCAAATATAATAGATTAAGAGCGATAAGAACTTGGGAACGCAAAATCAAAGGATGAGAACTATATTGCCATAACTATACCTGATACTCAATAAAAGAAACAAATGTGCATTGCAAGATGTTAGTGTGCAGTTTTTCATTTCCTGTTTTCCGCTATTTTATGTCATTTGGAAAACTGCATTTTGAAGTACCGATGTTCTACATTATTACATAGCCTATATTGTATCATAGTTTGTACCAACATTATTGCTGATTTTTGTTTCAAACACAAATGTTTTACTTATTCATTATACGAAGTATAGGGTAAGTCTTGCAATTGTTTGGATAATTCAAATATATATATATATATGACGGATTTACACATTTCAGACACTGAACGTTTTAAAAAACGTATTTTTAGGACAACAATTTTGCCATCCGTCTGTTGTGTGTGTTTATACTTAACTAATGAATACCAAAAATTAATCATAGAGGCATCGTATAAGAATGATCCACTTTCTAAAATTTGAATAAAATCTAATAATTCTGCTTGAAAATCCCATTTATCTAAATTAATACGGGGGGATTAGTCCCTCATTCTCCAATCATTTATTCAATGAACTCCCAAAACTAATCACGGAAGCGCCTTATCAGAGTAAACTTAAATCAAAAATTTGAAGCAAATCGAAAAAAAATCGAAGCAAAATATTTTCAAAAAGCAGTATATTTATGGAACATTTTCATAAATATAGCTTTTCTTTTTCTTTTTTTTTTTTTTTTTTTTTTTTTTTTTTTTTTTTTTTTTTTAAGAGAATTATATGAAACAAGTTCAACATCAAAAACCTTTCCATTTACAGAGTGGATCATAATTTAAATACATTGCTTTTATGTAAATTATGATATTTTTATAAAAGTATTTTTGGTAAATTTATTTCTGTAAATATTTTACAAAAAATATATTAATTACGAATATATTTAATCAGTTTTAATGAAAAAAAATTCTAAATTTAGCATTACTATTATTTAAAAACCCCATCATACCTTCAGATGTTAAATAATATAGTTATTGAAGTGAAGCAATTTCTTGATAAATAATTCTGAAAATAAAGGGTTAAAATCTTTCCTCCTTTCTTTCATTTCACACTGATAATTTACGTCCTTTAGAACTTTGTCCCTGACGCTATCTTTACGTTGATAGTAATTTCCGTAGTGTGTGGAACAAGTCAAAGATTGGGAAAAAACGAACAGCAAAATTAAAATTTTATCTTGTGTTTAAAAGATCGTAATCAATTCAAAGTAAATATCGAGCGTGGTATTCCCAATATTTTGTTTTTAACGAGATAAAATAACGAAAAAAAAACATAACTTTCAGAATTTCATAAATATATTGTAACGATTTTTTGGGGTGTATTAAAAATGAATTGCAGATTTTTAAAGCTTCTCTGCATTTATTTTCGAATAAATAAACTAATATTAATTTGTATAGTAAAAGCCCAAATCATGCGTCTGTCATCGATAGTTCTGGTTCAATGACGGCTTCAATTTTTATATACCAGGTGACCATTTTGGCACTTTAATGTTAGCACATATTGTTTCCATCGTCATAATTTCACCTACATTATAAAAGTCCAAGTCACATGACTGTCATAAAGAATTTCGAGCTGATTCTGTCACTTTTTATATGCAAAGTTTCCATTTTGATTAAAAAATCAAAATTAATTTTTTAATTAAAACTATATAAACTAGCCTCGATCTCAAAAAACCATATAGTTTTATGTAAGCCGGGTGTAAATCTTGCCAGAAGCATAACTTTGCAGTTAGCAGTTTTTTTTTTTCACGTGGTAAATTAAAACAATGTTTTGAAGTCAAAATTAAAAAATATAGTATGTGGTATTATTTAATGATTTTATTTTGTTCTTGTTTAGAAGAACGGAAAATTGTGAAACCTGTGAATTTTAGATATTGCAGTTTTAAATGATCGAATTTTTAAATGAAGTGAGTGAAAATATTATATTTTTAATAAAATACAAAAAAAAAAAAAAAAAAAAAAAAAAAAAAAAAAAAAAAAAAATTACAAAAAAAAAGAAAAAAAAGTGATGAAAACAATGTTTTGCTATTTATTCACAGCGCTCCGTTAAAATAAAAAAAAGATCTCTTAATATCTCTACCAGAATCTTCTGATTTGGCGCAAGATTTACCAAATAAATTAAATTACGAATAAAAGTAACATTCACATTACTGAGCATACATTTAAGGGAAACCAAACTAGTTGCCAAGGGTGGCCAATGTTTTAAAGAACTACCGTTTGTGGGTTTTTTTTTTTTTCTTTTTTTTTTTTTTTTTTTTTTTTTTTTGTAGAGGGTAAACTACAGCGGTATAGTCGTAAAAAAATACCGAGGGAAAAAATGATATACACTAGACAGAAACAGAGATTATATGGAACTTGTTGAAAAATCCAAAGAGTAATGCATTGTATATCCTTGTATACCCTCTATTACATCCGCGTAATTTCTAGAACTACCTACTCTGTAAAAAATATCTGAAAAGTTACTAAAATTTTTTTAGGAAACTGGGATTAGTGGAACGTTACATGTAATAACAACAAAAAATTCATGTAACGAATAGACATTTGCACTTTAAATCAAAAAATCTGTAAAGTTAGTAAAAATTTTTTAGGAAACTGGTATACCTGAAACTTTTCACGCATCAATAATCCAAGTTACAGATGCAATTTTTAGTAAGATTATTATAATTTTAATAGTTCGGCAGTGGAATTCAGTAATTCCAAAAACTTAATTCCAAAAATCTTTAAAACATGGCACTGTACGCAGAAAAACTCGTTCTCTGCAAATAATCTATAACAAGAAAAATGTCAAATCAAGTATTCTTTGCAATCAGAACACAATCTTTTCAAACTATTCACCGTTCGAAACTTCTGCACAACATTTTTACAGCTTACCTTATAAACAAACTATAACTATTTACCGTATAATTATATCGCTCTTTGTTTTGCAGAAATTTAATTTTAAAATTAAAGTCTTATTCGCTGGACACCTTGTCGAAAGTAAGACTCCTGAGACTCTTTAACCCTTTTTCTACCGACGGTACTTATAAGTATCATTAAAATAACTTACTGAAAAATTCTTTTGATACGTCAGTCAGTTGTACTATTGCTTAGAATGAGTTAAAAATATAATAATTTTTCTTGCTCCAAAAGCATTATTGGTTACACAAAACAAAAGTATTTTTAAAAGGATCATGTTTTTGCCTTTGCACCTTTTCAGCTTTCTTGCCCCTGAGGGAAGGCGATGGAGATTTTTCAATGCAGAAATATTTCTTTATTTATATTGTAAGAACATCATATTTGTACATTTTATAATTCTAAAAAATACTAAGAAAATAATTTAAAAAAAATCAGTGGGGTTATAAAAATTGCACAAAATCCCTGTAAATTCAATCTTAATTAATCCCTCTAAAATCCTTCAAATATTCAATAAATGATTATATAAATCGCTTAGTTTAATTTAAACAATTTGCGTAAAATACTTTAGAATGTAAAATTTTCATGAAGTCATAATGTGGTAGATAAAAGATTAAATGATTATATAAGTCTTCTAATGTAGTTCCAAAAATTCACGAACAATGCTTTAGAAGATGAAATTCTCATGATTTTATAATTTGGTATTTTCTAAGGTGTTTATTTTTACTACTACACTGTAAAAAAAACTGAAATTCTACAGATGTAAATTTTTCGAAATCTGTATGATTACTAATATTTCATCTGTGCACTATACAAGAAAATTTGCAAATCCACAAAACTAATTTTTGTAAAGCTACAGAAATCTGTGACTTTACAAACGAAACTACTAAAATTACAGTTATCTTACTAAAATTTTACTTGTAACCTGGGTCGCCGTTACATAAAAAGTCTAGGAATCACAGTTTCCTAAAAAATTCTTAGTAACCTGACAGATTTTTTGATTTTCAATGCAAATCTATATCTGTTACATTAATTTTTGCTGTTGCCATTACATAAAAAGTTCCAAGAATCCCAGTTTCCTAGAAAACTTTTAGTAACTTTACAGATTTTATTTTACAGTGTAAAAATTGGTTAATTGTTCTAAAAATTTTTCTCAGAAGGTATTATAAATTCCATCTTGAAATAATACACTTAATTAAAAAAAGTATCCCCAAGTTATTCTGTTTTCTGAAGTTTATATGTGCGATTTTCACTTTTCATATTGAAGATCAAATTTCTTTAACAATTTATCAAATAATTGATTTTTACATGTCTTTTGAAATAGTGAAGCTTATTTATAACTCTTAATATCTATTATATCATGTTTCTTTATTATTTTTTGCAAATGGCTTTGTAATGAATATAAATTTTAATTGAAAGCATTCTTTTTTAAGTTTCTAGTGGTCTCAGAAAAAGAATTCTTACCGTTCATGATAAAAACAATAGAGGTAAGTCAAAATTAATATAATTTTTAATTGAATTTATTTTGTTTTTCTAATGTAATTATTTTGGTATATCTCAATATCTACAAATTAGAAAAAGCAGACAACACCCAACGAAAAAGTTAATTGTTTGACGGAACTGTAATCAATGATGCTTAATACATTTATAACCATTTCACATGCATTCATGTACAGAATGACCTACTTCTCGAGATAATATACAACCTCTGCCAAAAGTATTAATCAACACCATTTTCAGCTCTATCCCACGTAATTAAAAGAAATTTGAGAATTCAGTTTTTCTGTTTGTATGTCTGTCTGTTTACCCAGGGCCCAACTTAACAAGTGCGGGGGCCCTGTTGCACACATTATTCGGGAGGCCTCCTTCTATTTTTTGAAACTTTTCATAAATTATGCATAAATTACTAAAACTTAACTTCATACTTATTGTATTTATATATACATAAATTTCATACCATGTACTATTCACATTTATGTACAGAATAACGCAAGAACGATAACTTTAACAAACTATAAATACTACTATAAGAGCAAAATAGTTCATTGTTGTTGAATATGATATGTATGCCACAGTTCTCGCTGCCGCTCGCGATTGCATCAAATCGTGGCAAAATGCTTAATTCAGCAAGGAAATGAACAATCAGACTCGCCAAATTGCAACTGCTCAATTTCTGTTTTTTTTTTTTTTTTTTTTGTGCATGATTACAGTTGAGATTCTTATTACTGTATGATTGATATCGCTTTTCATCTTCAATTGCACCATATCATTTATATTCTTATTTATAGAAATACTAACTCAACACAAATTCAGATTAGCAACAGCAAAAGGTACAAAAAGGATAAGTATTTTTTGTTGTAAGTTTATCACTATCAATGCGCCAGTAAAATTAAAACCAAAATTACTAGCATCAATCGCGAAATCAAGAAAAATTTTGCTGAAATGCGGCGTTGAATTTGCCATTTACCGTACTGCCAAATTTCCTTGATCAATCATCAATTTTTCAGTCGGTTATAGTTAAAATCTTATAGCAATTTATCGCTAAAAGAATGTTTGAAACATTTAGAAGAATTTTAGAATGTACTTATTTTTATTGTTTTTCTAGCGTATAGTAGAAGTTCTATTTTCTAAGCAATGACAAAAAATTATGGCATTTTAGAACACAAAAATAGTCCTTCCGGCAGTGCCGGGAGGAAGAGGTAGCTTTCATATACTTATATATTTATTTATTTATTTTAAATTAAGTTATATTAGTAGAACTTGATTATGAGCTTGGTCAAAATCTTAATTCAGGTGCACATGCACACTCATATTGAAATCGATTAATATATATATGCGATAACTCAGCCATTTTGTAAGATACAAACGAAACAAAAAATGCTCTGAATCTTTGTATCAAGGTCAAATGCATAAAAGAAAAATCTTTTTCAATTTCTCACTTTCTTGTACCTAATTTTAAATTTTAAAATTTATAAAATTTTTAAATGGCCGCCATTTTGAAATAAAGTGGCGGATGAAACTGAGTATCGAACTCAATTCAGGCCTCAGTATATACTATGTACACACCAAGTTACATCCAAATCGATTCATAAATACGCGTGTTATCATGTTACAAAAATGAGATCGTTTCAAAATGTCAGCCATAAGAAAAATTCAAAGTGCTATAACTCAATCATTTTTTAAGATATAGACAAAATAAAAAGTGTTCTGGAGCCGTTGTTTTAGGTTCTAACACGTAAAAGAAAAATATTTTTCACCTTTGAATTTTTTCGTATTTAATTTTAAATTTTAAATTTCTTAAAAAAATTAAAATGGCCGCCATTTTGAAACAAAATGGCGGATGATGCTGGCCAATGAACTCGGTTGAGACATTTGTATGTACTATGTACATACCAAGTTTCATTCAAGTCCGTTCATAAATACGCGTGTTATCACGTGACAAAAATGAGATCGTTTCAAAATGTCAGCCATAAGAAAAATTCAAAGTGCTATAACTCACTCATTTTTTAAGATATAGACAAAATAAAAAGTGTTCTGGAATCGTTGTTTTAGGTTCTAACACGTAAAAGAAAAATATTTTTCACCTTTGAATTTTTTCGTATTTAATTTTAAATTTTAATTTTTTTTTTAAATTTAAAATGGCCGCCATTTTGAAAAAAAATGGCGGATGATGCTGGCCAACGAACTCGGTTAAGACATTTGTATGTACTATGTACATACCAAGTTTCATTCAAGTCCGTTCATAAATACGCGTGTTATCACGTGACAAAAATCAGATCGTTTCAAAATGTCAGCCATAAGAAAAATTCAAAGTGCTATAACTCAATCATTTTTTAAGATATAGACAAAATAAAAAGTGTTCTGGAATCGTTATTTTAAGTTCTAACATGTAAAAGAAAAATATTTTTCAACTTTTAATTTTTTCTTATTGAATTTTAAATTTTATTTTTTTTTTAAATTTTAAATGGCCACCATTTTGAAACAAAATGGCGGATGATGCTGGCCAACGAACTCGGTCGAGACATTTGTATGTACTATGTACATACCAAGTTTCATTCAAATCGGTACATAAATACATTAGTTATCGCATGACAAAAATCAGATATATATATATATATATATATATATATATATATATATATATATATATATATATATATATATATATATATATATATATATATATATATATATGGTTATATATATATATATATATATATATATGTCAACATTTGAACGGAGGGTGGTTTGGGGGTCTGGGGGTCATGATCGGTGAAAATATACCAAAATTTTCCGGAAATGCCTTCCTCCGGACGGAATTTTACTATTTTTTGTTTGTGCACTCTAAAAAAAAATCTGTAAAGGTACTAAACATTTTCTAGGAAACTGGGATTCCAAGAACTCTCCATGTAACGATAACAGGAAAAATCCATTTAACCTATTCTAAAACTTTAGTTTTTGTTGTTACCGTTACAGGAAAAGTTCTTGGAATCCCAGTCTCCTAGATAAAGTGCAGTACCTTTACAGATTTTTTTACAGTGTGCATGGCGGCCATCTTTGTTTCATCGTGTTCAGCGATTTTCTCAGATACTAGGATACACAAAATCACAAATATCTCTTTTTTTATTTTTTCAATTGAATTGGGGTTTGCAGCATTTTGTTCAGAATAAAAGAGGCTAAATGTACAGTGGTAGAATAATTTTTAAAAATAAATTTTTACAAGTGAAATTTTAGCACAAAACTTAAGATTTTTTCCAAAATCTATCCGTTTGCAAGTGAAAATTTTTCATGCAAGGAAAACTGTCAACCTAACACAATTTTTTCTACAAATAGGTCAAAAGTGCATGTACTCATACACAAAGTCCCAGATCTGGGAGTTGATTTCTCTTTGCGAAAAAAGTTCCGAAATTTGTGAAAAATTTCAAAAATCGCACTTTTTAGGCTTTGATATCTCTGGTGGGGCACGAGATAAAAATCTGCAATTCTGGCCTTTGATAGTATTGTGTAGTAGTGTTATGCACAAAACATTTCAAGAAGGAGATTTGACTACAAGCTGAGATATGGCATGGTCAATATGTAAAAGCAATACTTCTAAACTATTGTAACCTACTATGTGTTTGTTCATACCTACAAAATGTTAAACTAATGGTTGATGATGAAATGTTTCAAAGATCATCTTCAAATTCTGTTTAAATCGTGATTTAAGTAATGCAGATTGTATGCTAAGCCAGTGCACTATTCTTTCAGATGAACAAAACCTACACTGTAAAAAAAAAAAAAAATCTGTAAAGGTACTAAACATTTTCTAGGAAACTGGGATTCCAAGAACTTTTCATGTAACGATAACAAGAAAAATCCATGTAACCGATTCTAAAACTTGGGTTTTTGTTGTTACCGTTACAGGAAAAGTTCTTGGAATCCCAGTTTCCTAGATAAAGTGTAGTACCTTTACAGATTTTTTTTACAGTGTACTAGAAATGCTATTCGTCCATTGCATTTGCCCCGAAAATATTTTGGTTGACTGACCGTTTTTAAAAAATCTGAAATTTTTTTGTACAACAACCTTTATATGAGGGAAGTTCAAAATGACTATTATTTTAATTTTAATATTTTTCGTTTGAGCATGGTGGCCATCTTTGTTTCACCGTGTGCAGCTATTTCCGCACATTGAAGTTTGATATCTTTTGTGTGGCGCGAGATAAATTCTGGAATTCTGACTTTTGATAGTATTTTATGGTTGTGTTATGCACAAAAATTTCAAAAAGGAGATTTGACTATAAGCTGAGATACGATGATTAAAAAATGTTAAGAAATGCTATTACGAGTATATTAGGAGAAATGAGATTAGTCTCTTTTATTACAATATTTACACAGAAAATATCGTTTGTTGAAAACAGTTTAATAATAAATGTTTAATTTTCAAAGATACTAATATATGCTCAACAAAGAGCTTAATACTATTTACGAGAGATGCTATGAGTTCGACCAGTTACTGTTGTCAGTCCATCAGGCTGTTCTTTCCCAAAATTTTATTTGAGGCCACTCAAGTTTTGTCATCCATTATTAACTTAAATGAAATTATCTAGGTTTAATAATTGAAACCATGTCAACTCGATAAGTTGCAACCCATTGTCTGTAATTTACTTTTTCTGAAATGTGTTCCGAGTAAAATTGTTGCAATAGCATTTCTAGTAGGTTTGTTCATCTGGACAAATAGTGTATTGGCTTAGCATACATTCTGAATTGTTTAAATCACACAGAAGTATTTGAAGAAGATATTTGTAATTAACATTTAACTTTGTACCATAAATCATTAATTGAAAATTTTGGAGGTATGAATAATTACATAGCAGGTTACGATAGTTTGGCAGTATTGTTTTCACATATTGTCCATCTCATATCTCAGCTTGTAGTCAAATCTCCTTCTTGAAATTTTTTGTGCATAACACTACTACACAATACTATCAAAGACCAGAATTTCAGATTTTTATCTCGTGCCCCACCAGAGATATCGAAGCCTAAAAAGTGCGATTTTTAAAATTTTTGACGAATTTCGGAATTTTTTTTCGCAAAGAGAAATCAACTCCCAGATCCGGAATCTGGTGTATGAGTACATGCACTTATGATCTATTTGTAGAAAAATTGTGTAAGTTTGACAGTTTTCCTTGCATGAAAAATTTCCCATGCAAACGGATAGATTTCAGAAAAAATTTTAAATTTTGTGCTAAAATTTCACCTGTAAAAATTTATTTTTCAAAGTTATTCTACCACCGTACATTTAGCCTATTTTATTCCGAACAAAATGCTGCAAACCCCATTTCAATTGGGAAAATAAAAGACGAGATATTTACAATTTTGTGTATCCCAGTATCTGAGAAAATCACTGCACACTATGAAACAAAGATGGCCGCCATGCGCAAACAAAAAATAGTAAAATTAAAATAACGGTCATTTTTAACTTCCATCATGTTAGGGTTGTTGTACAAAAAATTTCAGATTTTTTAAAAATGGTCGAGCGACCAGTGCTGGACCACTTGAAATGGATTGACCCTATAGAAATTATATACAGAACTGTAGAAAAGAAATGGATTATATTTTCGTTTATTAAAAGTAATTGCTGAAAGAGGATTTTTATCAACAGTGTTGAATGTAGGGAGTGGCTTGGGGGACATTCCGCCGAACCATAAAATTTGAGATTTTGAGTTTTAGATGATCAAAAAGTAAACTCCGCCCAGGAACTTTATAATCCCTCATCCCAACCCGAAGCTACAAAAATTCCTCCCATTCCTGTCTGAATTTAACGTTGTTCATCGGTGTATAGCTTTTCTTAACTGATGTACATTTTGGTTTAATATATAGTACTATAAAATATACAGAAATTCACAAAATAATTTAAAATCTGCTATGATTGTAGATAGTAATTGACCAAATTGTGTCTTCAAGTATTTTTTTGCATTTTATAGATTGTTTATTTACTTATCATCTTTAACTTTATTGAAATTTGGAATTTTGTTATAGCATTCTGAATATGTTAAAAAGTGTTCTATAATTTATGTTTCATGCATGATTTTTCTTTCTCGTCTTAATATGTTTTTAAAAAATACTAGTCTAATACAAAAGTTTCATTGCTTACAATTATAAATTTCTTTTTAAGGTTACTGTAGTTTGTAGAAAAAATACATAGGGAACTAACAGCTCAAATTTTATTACTCTTTTAATTAAACTATTTGCTTAAGAAAACGCAATATTTTTAATAGAAAACATCTTGATTAATTGGAAGTTTATTTGTTGGGTTCTTTAATTTAATGGATAGTAATAAATATTAGACTAATTCTTGTAGAAAATGCAGAAACTATGGCAGTTATTCTTAGATAAAAAATAACAGTGAAAATGGATTAGAAGCATGTCTAATGCCATTCCACCTCACAAGAATGCTTTTTTCCTCACTCGGCAAATTCTTGTAAGAAGTTTGTTTACTCTCGATAGAATAGCGCTAATTTCTCTCACTCTTTTCTTTTTTTCTTTTTCTTTTTCTTTCTTTTTTTTTGTGTGTGTGTGTGTTTTTTTTTTTTTTGTGTGAAATTATTCAGTATTCTGTCGTACCTATGTATAAATAGTTCATAGCAAACATTTTAACTAATTTTTACTAGAAAAAATAGATTATATTTATTTTCATATTGAGCAAGGGCAACGCCAGAGAAGGGTCCGGAAGGCATATACCCTCCCGTTGAGGACAAAATTCAATGTTGTCGGGGGAAATATTTTGGGTTTTGAATTTCGGTCAGATCGGGTTGGGTCGGGTTGACTAGATTAATCCTTATTGTGATACTGTGGTATTTATTGTTTAGTAGGATGGTTTAGTCCTTCAGATCAGTCAAAATATTAAATCAGGATAGAGAAAATAATGAAAAAAGTTTTCTTTTGGAATTCTTAGTACAGTGAAACCTCTCAGTACGACCACCTCCATTAAGCGAGCACTTTTCTGAATGACCATTTTTTCATCGAACGAACTTCATTCCCATAGGCTCAATACTAATTTTACCTCCATTCAGAGACCTCCCCAATCGAACTTCCTCCTTGAGCGATCAATTTCTTTGAAAAAAAAAGGAACAAATTTCACTACTAAGAACGTAGCTTAACTTATAAACAATCCGTTTACTGCATACACTGTAAAAAAAAAATTCAAGAGGTTACTAAAAATTTCTTAGTAAATTTGTATTCCACAGAATTTTTTAGTAACCATTACAAACTTTTTTTTTGCAAGTGAAACAAGCATTTCTTTTGTAAACTGAACAAAAGAATTTTTTGTATAACTAACTGAAAAATTTTAAGTATGAGCCACAAAGCAAATTTTAGTAATAGCTCCAAAATTACTTTTAATAACCATTACGCGCAACTGAAGCGGAGGAGCTTCCTTCGAGCTGCATCCAGAGTTCTGAAGCGGAAGATTTTCGGCAAAACCGCAGCAGATGGCAGCACTAAACATTCTTAACTGCTCCGACAGGATTTTCATAATCCGTTTTTTAACGAGACACTACAAACATTCGGGGTGTATTAGGCGGTGGCACGTTTCGAACCCCGGACCTTTTAGCCTGGAGTCCGTTACTATAACCACTATGCTATCAAGGCCACACCAACTGAGTTTTAGTAAGAGCTATTAAAAATATAAAACTATTAACTCTATTCGTTGCTAACTTTTTTCTAGTAATTCTTACAGATTTTCTAGTAACCGACTAAGATTACTAAAAATTGTTTAGTAATTACAAGGATCACTAAAGTTTTTTTAGTAGATCGACACTTTTTTTTTACAGTGTAATTCTATCGATCTTTGTTTTTGAGAAATTTAATTTTGAAATCAGAGTGTCTTATTCGCTGGACAACGTAAACCGTTAATTAAGTAATGTGCAATTTTTCACTAGTTATTATTTGTTAAGTTAAATATTTTGAAGCAAAAATAAGTTTTAATACATTCTTTTTATAGAATGCACAGCGTATGATGCTTATTTGGCTTATGATGATGATGATCTTGAGGAAGCTTCGCATATCGCACAAAAATTGGAGTCTCCTACAGTTGGGTTGAAAATCTATTTTCGTGTTCGTGATTTGCTTGCTGGGAATTTTGAATTCGAAACTGATTTGGAAATGATTATGAACAGGTATGGAATTTTCTAGTAATGCATAATTTTGATTTATTTGAGGAACAGTCATATGTTTACATATTACATATTATGGATATTTACGAATGCTAGATTTAAATTATGAGTATAAATTAGATACAATTATGTACACATCGAGTGCAATTAAAGAGAAGTTAAATAAATAAATAAATAATAACCATTTTTCCTTTATTTTAATTTTTAATTTAACATAAAATAAGGCTGAATTTTTATTTCATTGTTATAGATGCAGACGTATGCTCATGATTTTGACACCAAATTTCATTAGAAATCCTACATTAGAGTTTCAAGTAAATTTCGCAGCTAAACTTGGAGTTGGTAAGTTTATTTATGCGCATTTATATTCATACACTGTAGAAAAAAAAGAAAAAAAACATTAAATTTACATCAAAAACTGCTGGCAGGAATGCTGCCAGCAGTTTTTACCGTAAAAATTGCAGTAAAATTAGATGTATTTTTGTACTACAAATTTTTGTACTACAAATTACGGAAAAAATTGCTGGCAACATTTCTGCCAGCAGTTTTTGCCGTAAATTTAACAGAATTTCTTTAACACTGTATATAGTGAAAGATTCTTCGACATTTGTAAATAAAGGCATTTTCAAGTGTTAACTGTGTAATTTATTAATTTGAAATCGTTTTAAAGATTTGCAACAACATTACACTTGCAATTTATTTACAAACGCA
Organism: Maratus speculifer; assembly: GCA_964019185.1. Lineage (NCBI taxonomy): Eukaryota > Metazoa > Arthropoda > Arachnida > Araneae > Salticidae > Maratus > Maratus speculifer. The sequence continues at coordinate 349,634,012 of OZ025294.1, forward strand.
ATAGATTTACAATCCCGCATTGGTAAATACTGGACTTTACAGGGACATTGTAGTGCTTAGTAAATGTTGGACATTTATAAGAGAATGTATATTTAATGAAATAGTACATTGTATTTAACAAATTCCTACTAAATAGCAAATAGTTTTAATTCCAATGAATAAATAAAGCTTTACCATTAAAATGTTGGCAATTAGAGGAATTTAAAGTTTTAAGTAGATTTCGTATGAAATACTACCTGTTGCATTCGCACCAGTTTATATATATATATATATATATATATATATATATATATCACTTTTTTATGGATACGATAACTTCTATAATTCTTCACCAATCTCCACCAAACTGGTACATAAAATCAAAGGGGATAAAATCTCAGCTAAGTTCGTTAAAGGGTAAAATCGGACCAAGGGGGTCGAAATAGGGGGCGTTTTTGTGAAAACAGAAAAAAAAACCCATAACTTCTTAATGAAAATAGATATCGAATCAGTTTAAAGTTTATATTGCTTCTAAATAATGGGCCAAAAGTTTATGCATGACAGATTTTTGATAAAGTTAAAAATGGGATCAAGAGGCAAAAAAAATAGGGTTTTTTGGGAGAAAAAAAATCATAACTTTGTCAATTTTCAAGATATCAAATCCATCTAAATATTTTATAAATATTCTCAAAATTACCTAAAACTTTTGTATTTGCAAGTTTTTGATAGGGCTAACTCTTACCGAAAAAAAATTAAAAATGAAAATAAAACGTGGTTTGGAAAAAGAAAAAAATCCATAACTTTGTCAATTCTTAAACTATCAAATCCAATTAAATTTATTTTACATCTTCTCAATAATATCTACAACTTTTGTATTGACAAGTTTTTCATAGGACCAATTCGTATAGCAAAAATAAATTAAACAAAAATTGGAGTTGGAGAAAAAAACCTCTAATCCAAACTGCTTACATTCAGAATCTTTTTTTAAATTCATTTTTTATTTTAAACGCATCCAAATGGCAGATCCTCTTATTTAGGAACTATATAATGTGAAACATTGGCCAGAGTTTTGATAAAGACAGAATATATTTTTAAAAAGGCTTCCAAAAAGGGTATTTTGAACAGAATTTCCCGAAGTGACCGTGATAGGAAATTTGAGGAAGTATTCAAATAACAAATTGCGTTTTTTTCTGACTCATTTTTAAATCCATTTTTATTCTCAAACGCATCCAGTTTACAAGTCCTCTTATTTAGGAACTGTATAATATGACACATTGGTAAATTTGTTGATAAAGACAGAATATATTTCAAAAAAAGCTGCCAAAAAGGGTATTTTGAACAGAATTTTGAGAAGTTATCTTGATTGAAAATTTAAGGAAGCATTGAAATAACAAATTGCGTTTTTTCTGACTCATTTTTAAATTAAGTTTTGCTCTCAAACGCATCCAATTGACAGGTTCTCTTATATAGGAGCTTTGTAATGTCCCGCATGGTTCAGTTTTTTGATAAAGGCTGAATATATTTTTTAAAATGCTGTCAAAGGGGGCACTCGCGCAAAATTTCCCGAAACTATCAGGATTAAGAATTGAGGTTGTATTCAAAATTGGTTATTTTATAACTCATTTTTAAATTCAATTTTGCTCTCAAACGCATTCAATTGACAGTCTTTTGTTATTTAGGAACTATATAATGTACCGTATTATTCGATTTTTTTTAATAAAATCAGTATTATTTCAAAATATGTTGGCAAAATGGGCATTTAATCCGAATTTAGCTTAAGATGTTTCTGATAAAACCAGTCCTTACAGAAAAATGAAATTAAAAAATTTTCAAAAGAGGACAAATAAAGTTGTTAAACTGGGTTTATCTGTAATCAAATTTAATTTTTGTTGTTGAAATGAGCACTCTTCGAAATCTACCTCCGCCTGTAGGCCAAGCCGACAGGTATTTTTTACAATATATATGTGTGTGCGTGTGCATTTAGTTATTATGAAGTTTTTGAATAGCAATTTTTTTATTTTTAGTTTTAAAATATTTCATTGTTGCAATTTTATATTAATTTAGAATAAGTTAGTAAAAGTGATTTGGCACATGCTTATATTGTTTTTGTAACTCATATACAGTTGTAGCTGTAAAGAATATTTGGCAATTTATCACATTCGGACGGCTAACTGAATAATGTCTAAAGATTAATTTAATAATTTATAATTAAGGTCTTATGTATAAGGATTATGTTGTCATTAAAAACAAAACTCTGAGCATACCTGTCGGCTTGGCCTATAGGCGGAGGTAGATTTCGTTAAGTGCTCATTTCAACAACAAAAAATAAAATGTAATTAATGAAAAACCCAGTTTAACAATTTTATTTGGCCGCTTCTGAAGGAATTTCAATTTCATTTTTCTGTAAGAGCCGTTTATATCAGAATCATCTTAAGCTAAATTTGGCTCAAATGCCCACTTTGACAGCATTTTTTAAAAATATATTCTGACTTTATGAAAAAATTGACGAATAAGTTAAATTTATAGTTCCTAAATAAGAAAAACTTCCAACTAAATGCATTTTAATGCAAAAAATGTTTTTAAAAATGAGTCATAAAATAAGCAATTTGTTATTTGAATGCATCCTCAAATCTTTCAATCACGATTGCTTCGGAAAATTTTGTTCAAAATGGCTATTTTGACAGAATTTTTTTAAATATATTCTGCTTTTCTCGAAAAACTGACCAATACAGCATATTATATAGTTTCTAAATAAGAGAACCTATTAATTGGATGCGTTTGAGAGCAAAAATGGTTTTAGAAATGAATCACAAAATTTAAACATTTTCCTTTCCTGTTGCCAAGAAAATAAAAAATTGGAACAATAATTTTTCAGCGGCAATGAATTTTTAATAAAAAATTTCCACGCGAAAAATTATTAAAAAATAATTTAAAAGAAAATAAATTTGACGTCATGTTTGAAATAAAAATAAAAAGTGTATTTTTTATAATATATTTAACAAGGATATTTGTTTAGTTAATGGGAATTTTTGTGTAAAATATGACGACATAAATTAAAAGTAAAAAGAATGAAAAAGAATTATATTTTTAATAAAATGGTTCACTTATGAAAATGTGACGTCATAGTTGAAATAAAACAGGTACTTTATAGCAGTCGTTAAAAATATAATGGGTATGAATATCAGTAGCTAATGGAACGAGATACATAATGACGTCATATTTAAAATGAATCAGAAATAGTTTTTACTTATACTAATTAATAAGTTACATACAAATGAAAATTTTTCATCAAAATTCATAATTATCAATGGAAGAAATTTTTTTGGGGGAAAAGGCGGAAAATAAAACTACTGATTAATATATTTTTGGCTCGATTTTTTACCACTTTCGGACAAAGTTGAAAAGTTATTATGCTTTCGGTTTGTCTGTCTGTCTGGTCGCTTTCTAACTTTCGTAAATATACTCCGATTTCCATGAAATTTTTGGACGTTATTAATGTTTACCTAGCACGAATACCTATTGAAAATCAAGTTTCTACCATCATTAGTTTATTTACAGGGATAGTCAAAAATTTCCTTACATTACGGCATTATGGGGAAAATCGTTTTAATTAAATTTAACGATGTTACACCCTGTGAAAAATATTTAAATTTACATGCATTTACAAAGTGCACTAAAATATGCATTTTGTAAAGTATGTAGTGAAAAGGACACTTATTATTCATTTACCGGGTTACACAGAAGAATTCCATTGCATAAGAATTAAGGTAGGAACAGTTTCCGACATATTTTAATTATGGTAAACGATTTCATGTATAATCAAATTCGCTGTTGTGGTATTTACGTTGCTGAGGCTTAATGTGAGTTATTTCATGCATAATACGAAGTGCATTACAGGGACACACAAAAGATTTCAAATATTATATATTCCATTCGAAGTACTGTATATGATGGATGATGACTGTTGCATGGATGAAATGCAATTTGAATGATATGTGCTTTTATGTTTCTCTAAATGTATGCATATTAAATGGATAGTATAAATGGTAATAGTATAAATAGTTAAATTTAGATATACAGGGTTACTCAAAAATCTCGGAAAGGTTACTGAATATGAGCGTAATTTACTTAAAGGTGGTTTTTAAATAAAATATGCATTTTTATTTTGAACTGCATTTAGTAAACTAAGAAATGTTTGTAATATACATATAAAATGATATACAGGGTCTCGCAAAGAACTGGATACAGGGTTGTCTTCGGATGATAATTTCTGGAAATGTAATTTAGGTAGTAATAAGAAATATTTTTGTTTGAACTAAATTTTAAAAAGATACTTCCGTGTATTAAAGGCACTTGGAATACTACAGGGCTGAACAAAAGTATTCAAGAATGTTTCTATCTATTAGTATTATTCGCTGAAAGGGCAAATAGGGATTATCAGAAGTTTTTTACCATAAATTCGCGATAAAAAGTTAATTACACATGCTTTTCATCATCGACATTTTTTGCTTGATTGGTCAATTACTTCTTCTTTAAATGTTATGTGAACGAAGTCACGGGTAACTGCTAGTATATATAATATATATATTAACTTTTTTACTAATGATAGTTTTGGGATTTAGAGGTCATAATCGGCGTAGATCTGCAAAATTGTTTCAGAAATTCCAACATGGGAGCGACCGCAATAAGTAGTATTTCATACGAAATCTACCTAAAAATTCGAGAATATTAGGAATTGAGTAAGAAATAGATTAGGGCATTGCATTCATAAATCAAGTTAGCAACCAATAATATTTTTATTGTAGTTTTAAAGAAGTCACAGATTCATTTATTTTTTTTCTTAAAGTTATTAACTTTTTCAAAACCCAGTTTATTAGAGCAAACTTGTCAAAAATGTATGACGAATATTTGGGGGGAAATGTTTAAAATTACTACACAAAAAGCGGTCCTAAAATGGTCTTATTTTCAGTTTAAAGGTTCACCCTCTAAATAGTAAAAAAGGATGACTATTCACTCAGGGTAAAGTCACTATAAAGTTTCTAAAGAGTAATACTCACTCTTTAACACAATCTAAATATGATCATCTTCCTTAGACTGACTATTCATTCTGAACAAAAGTGAAATTGTTAACTCCCCGAAAAGATTAATACTCACAAATCTTAAATATTTAGACCTTGGTATTCATTGCTCGTGAATTTAAACCTAAGCAAACGGTATTGTTTACTACATTTTAGTTACTTTTGAAGTTTCATAAATATTATGTAATATGGCATGTTATAAAGTTTAGAATGTGTGATTTAATTTTAATTTTTGTTTAAAATATAAAATCTGATATTTTTACTGTATTTTTCAGTAAAGTATTCAGTATATCCTATTGTTCTAAAATATTTTTAATTTTTCCATTCAATTTTTTTTTCAATTCTTATCAATTTACATCTTTTACTTATCTATCATACGTATTATAAGATCCGATAAGGATAAGATATGTAGTGTAAGTCTTGTAACCGTTTTAAAAATTGATTTTTTTGGTTAAATTATATGTTTTAGACACTGGAGATTCCGAAAAACACATTTTTAGAAAAAAAATTGTCGTTCGTCAGTCTGTATGTCTGTGTGTCGGTCTGTCTGTCCGTCTGTAAACGCTCTATCTCTTGAACAAATTGACATAAATAACTGAAATTCGGAGTGTACTTAGTGTATAACAATGTAAAGAAGACTATTGAATATCAACTTCAATTATCAGGAGCTCACAATCTTTATGTTTTCATGGTATTGGGTGTAGGAAAGTACAGTGGTAAACTTAAGGGGACAAGGGACCTTGAAATCCTTAAAAATATATTTTTTTATTTTTTGTAAATTTTACCTAAATATTATTCAAGGGTGCATTATATGCATTATAACATGCATTTATCACAAAAAAAATGCAAAAAAAAAATTATTTTTGACAAAAAAATGGCATTTTACGCAGCGTCTTCGAAATCTTCGAAATGCGGACTGCGCATTCCATATCAATGAAAATCCCCAATATTTTTTATGAAAGTTTGTTTTATATATATAAACAAAATTGTGCATCGAATTTTGAATATTTGAATTTAAAAGTTAAAAAAAAAAAAAAAAAATTGAAATTTTGAAATTTTTTCAAAATTTTCAATTTTTTTTTTTTTTTACTTCTTAAAATTCAAATATGTAAAAATCGATGCTTTTTTTTGTTTATATATATAAAACATACTTTCCAAAAAAATATTGGGGATTTTCATAGATATGGAAAGCGCAGGGGGCATTTCGAAGATTTCGAAGACGCTGCGTAAAATTCCCTTTTTTTCTGAAAAATAATATATTTTTTAAAATATTTTTGTGATAAATGCATGCCATAATGCATATAATGCACCCTTGAATAATATTTAAGATGAAATTTACAAAAAATAAAAAAAAATTTGAAAAAATTTGAAAATTTTGAAAAAAATTTCGAAAAAATTTCAAAATTTCAATTTTTTTTTTTTTTTAACTTTTAAATTCAAATATTCAAAATTGGATGCACAATTTTGTTTATATATATAAAACAAACTTTCATAAAAAATATTGGGGATTTTCATTGATATGGAATGCGCAGTCCGCATTTCGAAGATTTCGAAGACGCTGCGTAAAATGCCATTTTTTTGTCAAAAATAATTTTTTTTTTGCATTTTTTTTGTGATAAATGCATGTTATAATGCATATAATGTACCCTTGAATAATATTTAGGTGAAATTTACAAAAAATAAAAAAAATTATTTTTAAGGATTTCAAGGTCCCTTGTCCCCTTAAGGTTCAACCGCTGGAATCGGGTTTTTAGATGTTTTCCACAAAGATATGATTTGGCAGGTCGATTGCATTATAATATGAGAATCGAGATTTAACTGATCCTAGATTTTTCATCCGAGAACTCAATGAGACAGTTGTCTGTGCTGCCGCCTCTCTGTCTATTAAAAGGCATACATTTAAGGGTAGACAAGACTAGCACGGCCACTCCCGCTCACATTATTTTTACTCTAACATTTTATACTCATTAATTATATGTAACAAAATAATTTTGTGCAACTGTTTATGTATCATTAATTCATGTGTTTCATAAAACTCTGCAAGAACATCAATCAATATGTTCCGTTGTTTTAGCTCACCGAAAAACTGCACATTTCAGCTAAAAAATTCAGGATTTCTAAATAGCTCGAGTCATTTCAATAACAACATTTTTTGTGTTACAGCATACATCTATACTATTAATTGTCGCATACATTTGTGCGCAAAACCCGTGAGGATTGAAAAACATTTTTCCTACGTGACGCAGAAAGCCGCGAAATATATACATATATACAGGGTGTATCTAAACTCTTGGGCAAAACTTTAAGAGGTGATAGTACACATCAAGACAAACAATATTTAACAGGAACCCAAGTGTCCCAAACGTTCTCCGAGGGAGATAGCCGCCATTAAAGTTTAGGGTCCAAAATTTCAAATAATCGTAAAAAACGGAAAAATTGGTGAATTGATTTGCGGTTTTCACTAAAAATATTCTTTATGTCATTATTGTCTTGAAAATAAATTATAAAGATAAATTTAAAAAAATGCCGATAGAGGGCGCTTTAGACTTTGGAGTAACGAACAACTATTTTTTACCGTTATTTTTTTCATCTCATTAAATATTATTAGAAGCTTAGACATAAATTTAAATTTTGAGCTCAAAATCTGAATTGTTGGGAGTCAAGCTGAACTGTTTTCAATGGGAGGGGAGGTTCAAATTTCAAATTATTATAAAAAACGGAAATATTGGTCAATTCGTTTGCGGTTTTCGCTAAAACTATTCTTTATTTCAGTATTTTCTTAAAAATAAATTTTAAAGATAAATTTTTAAAATTCCGTTAGAGGGAGCCTTAAACTTTAAAGTAACCAACAACTATTTTTAACCATTAATTTTTTGTATCTAAGCAATTGCTTGCAAAAGATTAGACTTAAAATTTGAGCTCGAATTCTGAATCGTTGGGAAAGATAAGAAGTGCAAACTAAAATGTGTTCAGGAGTTGAAATGTTACCCTCCCCACCCTTTGAACACAGTTCAATTTTGCCCTACTTAATTGCTTACATCGATTCAGATTTTGAGCTTAAAATTTAAATCTAAGCTTTTACAAGCCTTTAATTAGATATAAAAAATAACAGTTAAAAATAGTTGCTGGTTTCTATAAAGTTTAAGGCGCCCTCTAACGAATTTTTTTTAATTTATCTTTAAAATTTATTTTCAAGAAAATACTGACATAAAGAATGTTTTTTTCCGTTTTTTATAATCATTTGAAATTAACTCCCCACACCCATGAAACACAGTCCAGTTTGCGCTACTTAACCACTCACAACGAGTTAGATTTTCAGCTCAAAATTTATGTTTATGTCTAAGCTTCTAAAAAAAATTAATGAGATGCAAAAGATAACGGGAAAGATAGTTCTTCGTTATTCCAAAGTCTAAAGCGCCCTCTATCGGAATTTTTTAAAATTTATCTTTATAATTTATTTTCAAGACAATAATGACATAAAGAATAGTTTTTGGGAAAACCGCAAATCAATTGACCAATTTTTCCGTTTTTTTATAATCATTTGAAATTTGAACCTCCCCACTCTTATTTAAAAGAGTTCAGCTTGACGCCCAACGATTCAGATTTTGAGTTCAAAATTTAAGTTTATATCTAAGCTTCTAAAAAAATTAATGAAATGCAAAAAAATAACGGTAAAAAAGAGTTGTTTGTTATTCCAAAGTCTAAAGCGCCCTATATCGGCATTTTTTGAAATTTATTTTTATAATTTATTTTCAAGACAATATTGACTTAAAGAATGGTTTTAGTGAAAACCGCAAACGAATCAACCAATTTTTCAGTTTTTTATAATGATTTGAAATTATGGACCCTAAACTTTAATGGCGCCTGTATCCTTCGGAAGACCTTTGGGACCCTTAGTTTCCTATTTTATATCGTTTGTCGTGATGTGTACTATCACCCCTTAAATTTTTGCCCAAGAGTTTAGATACACCCTGTATATATATATATATATATGTGTGGGATTAAAGAATAAAGTATTCAGCAATAAAAGGTAATAAACTCAATGATTTAACGAACGTGATATCCCAATTGAGATTCATGTGATGATGCGTAGAAAAAACGAGGTGTTCTATAGATTTCAGCGATGGCGAGTTGGATGGATTTTTAATCCAAAGCTCAGAGAAGCTTATTTATACTGAATATTATTCAGTTCTACTGTTATTTTTGAATGCTACGTATATATTTTATGTCTATTAAACCTTTTTTATCTTATCAGGAATATTAGTTTTTCTTAAATCGTAAGTTAATCACTTAATATCCCACAAGTTTTGGGGGCTCGGCCGGGATTTGAATAATTTCGCTGATTTATATTTGAATTTGAATTTCACGATGAAAGCTATTTTGTACTAAGAAGATCTAAATCTAAGAAGAATGTTTTGTTTTTAAACTAAAACGTATTATAAAAAAAGGAACTGTTTGTTATGTGTGTAATGATTAGAAATTATTCGTAATCAAGCCTGCAAGATAGTGCACTATATTGTTTTGTTGAAGTGTAAACAAAAATTATAATGTCTGTTCTGAATAAAGCTAGAAAGGCGGACTTGTTAACATTGTGTGATGATCTAGGTATAGTTGTGCCTCAGAGTCCAAGAATCATTGATTTGATAAAGTTGGTGACGGAAAAGAAGGATTATGAAGAAAATTTTGTAAAAGTTCGACTTGAAGTCATTGCCGCGGAAAGAATAGAAAAAGAAAGACTAGAAGCAGAAAAAAAAGAAAGAAGACTAGAAGCAGAAAAAGAAGAAAGAAGACTAGAAGCAGAAAAAGAAGAAAAAAGACTAGAAGCAGAAAAAGAAGAAAGACGGTTACGGTTAGAGGAAAAGAAAATGGAGATGGAGTACGAATTACGATAAATTGAACTTCAAGGAAATATGACAAATACAAGTGACGGTTCGGCTGTAACTGGTTCAGGTAAGCAACCAGATTTGTCTAAATTAATGTCACGCTTTGATGGGAAGGGTGATATTAGTATCTATTTAGCTCTATTCGAGAGACAGATTTCTAGGATGAATATAACAAAAGAGAATTGGGTCATGCACTTATTAAGTTTAATGCCGCTAGAAATTGCTAATGTTATAACTAGAGAACCAGAAACATTAACAAATAACTACGATTATGTAAAAAACTTGCTGCTCAAAAGATTCAAATTGACGCCAGAAGAGTTTAGGCAAAAATTAATGTCGCATAAGAAAGAAAACTCAGCCATTTGGCGCGATCTAGCATTTGAGTTAAGGAATTATTTAGAAGAATGGATTACCGGTCTTGATGTATCCAATTTTGAAGATTTAAAAGAATTAATATTAGTAGATCAAATCAAGAGAAGGTTACCGATAGAAATGAAAGAACATTTTATCGATGATCTTCCCAAAATTAAAAATGTTGATGTATTAGTTTGTAAACTAGATGATTATGAAACAGCAAGGCGTAATGTTAAAACCATGAATAGACACTCACACCACTTTGAAGATAGGAAGTCAAAAATGCGCAAAAATAACAATTCAAAACCGTGGTTACCATCTCAACGTTATGATACTTTAAGAAAACAACAATTTGCAGATAATACAGCTAATAGAAATGAATCTTCTAATTTAAATGAAAGAAACAGGGCACAAATTAGATGTTTTAAATGTAACCGTCTTGGCCACGTAATATCCCAGTGTAAAAATGGGAATAATAGTGAAATAAATTATGACAGCCAAAATCGGAGCCAAAACCCGCGATTATCCAATCACAAAGAAGTGAATTGTGCATTAATCAAAGAAACAAACAGCGCCAAACCGGATCACCTGTTAGACACCGATATTAACGGGAGCCAAAACCCGCGATTATCCAATAACAAGGAGATAAATTTTGCAGTAATCAAACAAACAAACAGCGCCAAGCCGGATCGCATGATAAATATTGATATTAACGGTGAAAAGACACAGATCTTTTTTGACACTCGAAGTGATATCAGTCTGGTCAGTTATGAATACTATACGAAAATTGGATCGCCAAGATTACGTTCAAATAATATTTCTTTGTCAGGCATAGAAAGAGTAGTTGTTTATCCTAAAGGATACTTTTCATATGAATTTAATATTGATGGTTTTCTAATCAAAGCAAATTTGTATGTGTTAGAATCTCTTTCATATGATATTTTATTGGAATATGATGTGATTAGCAAATTAAATTTGGCGATAGATGAGAACGGAATTAAGATCGTTGTCGAACGCAACAATATTGAAGTAGGTTACACTGAAGTTCAGAAGAATTCTGACATAAAATTGAATCATGCTGCCAGAAATAATAATGAAAAGAAAACGTCAACGTTAGATAATTCACGTGATGAAAATATTATAATTGTAAATGATAATAATGCAGGAAATAATTTCTTAATTAATTTAGCGAGCGTCATAGAAGATGATGAAATTGATTTAGATCACGTGAGAAATTTTAATATAAGAAAACAAATAAATGAATTATTAAATGGATACAAGCCAAATAAATCAAAAGATACAGGTTTACGGATGAATATAATTTTATCTGATGAAATTCCTGTTTGTCAACGGCCACGAAGATTTCCTTTTAAAGAGCAAGAAATAATCGAAAACCAGGTTCAGCAATGGTTGAAAGACGGAATTATAAGGCGCAGTTTTTCAGATTACGCTGCACCGGTAGTTTTAGTTAAAAAGAAAGACAACTCGTATAGGTTATGCATAGATTACCGTAAACTGAATAAGAAAATAATCAAAGATCGGTACCCATTATCTTTAATTGAAGATGTTTTAGATAAATTAGAGAGATCAAAAGTATTTACGACTCTCGATCTAAAGAATGGGATTTTTCATGTTGAAATTGAGGAGAAAAGCAGGAAATACACCGCATTTGTGACACACGAAGGAGAATATGAGTTTTTGAAGTGTCCATTTGGTTTATGTACATCAGGAAACCAGTTCCAAAGATATGTAAACACAGTGTTTAGAAAGTTATTACGTGACGGCACAGTAGTTATTTATATGGATGATTTTATTATTCCATCACAAACTGAAGAAGAAGGTTTAGAGAAATTGAAACAAGTACTTGAAGTTGCAGCGGATTATGGGCTAGAGTTTAACTTCAAAAAATGCAAATTTTTAAGGAAAAAAAAATAGAATTTCTTGGTTATATAATTGAAAATGGGACGATACAGCCATCTGAATCGAAGACATCAGCTGTTTGGAATTTCCCTCAACCAAAAACGATAAAACAATTGCAATCATATTTAGGATTAACAGGTTATTTTCGTAAATTTATTCCGAACTATGCTCGAATAGCCAAACCATTGACTGATTTATTGCGTAAAAATGTCACATTTGAATTTGGCACAAAACGAATACAGGCGTTTAAAAAATTAAAAGAAATATTATCGCAAAATCCAGTATTGCATTTATTTAAACAAGGATCAGCACTAAAATTACACACTGACGCCAGTAGTCATGGTTTCGGAGCAGTACTACTACAAAAAGCGGATGATGGAAAATTCCACCCTATACAATACATGAGCAAAAAGACAACCCCGCAACAAGAAAAATATTGTAGTTATGAATTGGAGGTATTGGCAATAATTGAAGCTCTTAAAAAATTCAGGAACTACTTACTTGGTACAAAATTCAAGATAGTAACTGATTGTGAAGCATTTCAGAAAACATTAAACAAAAAAGATTTGGCTCCAAAAGTCGCAAGATGGGCTTTATTCATGGAAGAATTTGATTATGAAATCACACATAGACCAAGGAATAAAATGAAACATGTAGATGCTTTGAGCAGGAATACTGTTTTAGTAATTACAAGATCACAGAGTGAGATGACAGCTAGAATAACTATAGCACAGGAGAAAGATGAGCTCATAAAATCAATAAAATCTTTAGTTGAAAAAGGTGAAGAAAATGAATATCTTATCAAGAATAACGTGTTGTATAAGTTTGATAACGGAAGAGAGTTACTTGTAGTGCCTGAAGAAATGCAAAAAGAGATTATTCGTAAAACACACGATAAAGGGCATTTTGCTGCATTCAAAACAGAAGAATTAGTAAAAAAAGAGTTCTTCATCCCTAACCTGAGAAAACAAGTTGAAACAGTGGTAGTAAATTGCATCGAATGTATTCTATTTAACAAGAAACGAGGCAAAGCCGAAGGTTTTCTAACACCCATACCAAAAGAGAATATACCATTAAGCACATACCACATTGATCATATTGGACAGCTGCCATCAACAAACAAGAAATATCAGCATATATTCACAGTTGTAAATGCCTTTACTAAGTTCGTATGGTTTTATCCGGTGAAATCCACGACAGCTCAGGAAGTCATTGAAAAGTTATCATTGCAACAAACTGTATTCGGGAATCCCAGCAAAATAATAACGGATCGAGGACCAGCGTTCAGATCAGATGATTTTATAGAATACTGCAAAGAGCAAGGGATAGAACACGGTAAAATTACGGCAGGGATGCCCAGGGGAAACGGACAGATCGAAAGAATTCATAGCATCCTGATTCCTGTACTAGCAAAGCTATGTGGGAATGAGCCCACAAAATGGTATAAATATGTGGCAGATGTGCAGAGAATTCTCAATAGTACAGTTACAAGAAGTACAAAATACAGCCCGTTTGAATTGATGATTGGCGTAAAAATGAAAAATAAAAATGACTTAAGGATTGAAGAAATACTAGAGGAAGAAGATATAAACCACATGATGATGGAACGGGAAAATGTAAGAGAAGAAGCGAGAAAAAATATTTTGAAAATACAAGAAGAAAATAGAAAACAATTTAACAAGAAGAGGAGAGAGCCCAACAAATATAAATTAAATGATCTCGTGGCAATCCAAAGAACGCAGTACGGCACAGGTCTGAAATTAAAGGAAAAATTCCATGGACCTTATAAAGTTACTAAAGTAAAGTCAAATGATCGTTATGATGTAGAGAAAATTGGAGACCATGATGGTCCCAACAAGACATCAACTGCTGCAGAATACATGAAGCCCTGGAGTAACGCATCTGCATAACGTTACATGTTTTTGTTTTATGTTTACCTGTTTTGTTTGTATAAATTTGTGTCTAAATTTTTATAAGCAGCTGCCGAGGACGTCAGAAACGTCAGGACGACCGAGAATGTGGGATTAAAGAATAAAGTATTCAGCAATAAAAGGTAATAAACTCAATGATTTAACGAACGTGATATCTCAATTGAGATTCATGTGATGATGCGTGGAAAGAACGAGGTGTTCTATAGATTTCAGCGATGGCGAGTTGGATGGATTTTTAATCCAAAGCTCAGAGAAGCTTATTTATACTGAATATTATTCAGTTCTACTGTTATTTTTGAATGCTACGTATATATTTTATGTCTATTAAACCTTTTTTATCTTATCAAGAACATTAGTTTTTCTTAAATCGTAAGTTAATCACTTAATATCCCACATATATATAAGCTAATTTTTCAGTACACACGGGTATGGCTGTCTCAAAAAAAATCCGGCAGTAATTAGCGAGGAAATTATTTAAAAATCTCATTTTTTAATGATTTTCAGGTTAATTGGATTAAAAGCAGGTATCTGTTTAGCAGAATCCATGTACTAGGCAAATTTTTAAAAAAGCCTCTCTAAAAAAGCCACGAACAAGCAAATTGCACGAGAGAACGTGCAATTGAAAGAGTTTTCCGAAATTTTAAAATTTAATTTTACAGCCCCAGTATTGCTTGAAATATTCTTAAAAATCAATTAAAAATTCATTTTATTTCATTAATTTTTAAAATATGTTCGTAAACACTATGTCTGAGAGAGGATTAAATCTAACTGCAAGATTATCAAATTTTTACTGCAGCTGCGCTATCACGTGATATCTATTACTATATTATGTTTGGGGTGGGGGAGTCTGTAACTTTTTTCTATACATGGTCTTATGCACATGGTCTTATATGCGAATTGTCCTTGATTCGTCTCTGATGGTTGCTTAAGTGACTGTTGACAAAAGTTTCTGATCTCTGCAAATCAAATGCTTAAAAGGTTATTAGGGTTGATTCCGAAAAAGTAATGAATTTCAGGCTTTCAGCGTGTTAAAATATTTTACAAAAAAATGTAAAGTTTTAATAAAACTTTATGTATCATTTAATGATATAAATCGTTTTTATTAATAAAAAGCTATAAAAGAAAATCAGAAAGTAAATCTAGCAAAACCATGCATTTTGATTCAATAATTTGATTGCGAACCTGGATTCCTATGCAAAAACTTTTTATCTTCACATGCATTATTATTAATTTGATTTTCTAACAACCATTTCAGATATAACCTTTACAGTTGAAACCCGTTATAACGAACTTCAAGAGACCAAAGATTTTGTTCGCTATATCCAATGGTCCGCTTTATCCAAACCGCAGAGAAAAATGATAGAGCTCATTAAAAGTATATCTCATTAGTTGCTATGTGTATCCAATAAGGATGCACATTAAAAAGGATAATGTCTATTAAAAATTATTATCAATGAATTATCGTTAATGAGCTATTAATGAGATCATTAATGAACTGATTAAAATTGATTACATTAATCTGATACAATATTGATTAAATTAACTAAAATAAAAGACAAATTTAAAAAAATCATTTTCCCTTTAATTGTTGCTTTCTGTTTTGATACGGAAATAATCGGTAATATTCTGTGGACGTGAAGCCAATTTCATAAACATGTTATGAATTTCTTTGTCCAATACATCATATGACTCCAACGCTCTTTCTTCCACTGTTTGAGTAGACAAAAAATTACACGAATCGCTGCTATAGCATCTGAAACGGTGGATATTTCGCCATTTATGCGTGCTGATGTACATCAGCATATTTCCGAATGATTCATTTAAATTTAATTTTAATGTAACCTTCACTGTTCGGCAAACATTTTCTTAATACATTAGAATTGATATCCTGTTTTTACAGCTGCGGAAAAGTAAAAAAAAAAAAAAAAAAAAAAAAAAAAAAAAACAGTGTTTGACGAGAAAAAAAAAAAATCTGTTTGTTATAGCCGATTCATTAGATTTTGGAGGTATGCTATAAAAGGATAAATTAGCATTAAATCCCTTAGAAAAATGGCAGGACCAAAATTATTGCTATTTATATCCGTGAATTTGTTATATACCCAGGAATCGCGCAGCGGCCCTAAAATTTTCGCACTTTTCTACCAGTATTTTCAATAAAAAATCTTCGTGCCAGATTCCTTTAACATCTACAATAAAATTGTATTATAAATATTAACGTTTAAAAATTGTGGTAGGAAAGTCTGAAAAATATAGGGAAGCTGCTAGCCCTGTATAGTGGGTTCGCTAAAACGGGGTTCGAAAGCATATGCATTTTTGATTTTTGATTTAAACAGAAACTGCTATTTTTTATTTCATATTTTTTTTTTTTTTTTTTTTTTTTTTTTTTTTTTTTTTTTTTTTTTGCAGAACGAAATGAAAGGATTTTAATACCTGTTGTCGTGAAACCTTGTGGAATTCCTCCTGTCTTAAAGGATATGGCAAAGGTTGATCTCACCAAGAAATATTGTAAGAAGTGGCTCTGGGATAATCTGATTAAGTCTATTCAACCGGATGAATGCGCAACCTACTCTTTACCGTCTCTTGAAAGAGGTACATTAGATGAAATGGATACGACACCCAATTCAATATGTTCTGTACCCGAAGATATGGACTAAAATTGCTGTAAAGACGGATCCTCAGTACTGCGCAAAATCGCAGCTGTTTTCTTTGCTTATATTTGAAAGAATTATAATAAAATTTCAAATGGCTGTACAGAAACATTTATTAGACATTTTTGTAAAACGTTTTTCACATAATTTCAGATTATGATACATTTAAAAAATTGCACCCAATTTCTGTTTTTTTTCCCCGTCAATTTTATTCAATCTTACTAATTGTTCCAATAATCAATAGTTAATTTAATTTTAATGTCGTTTTCACTGTCCGGCATTCAGTTTCTTATGATATTGGAACTAATTGATTAGTCCTGTTTTCACAACTGCGGAAAAGTTAAGAGAAAACTGTGGTCGACGGCAAAAAAGTTGTTCTGTTCGTTATAGAAAATTTTTAAATTTCGGAGGTACTCTATAAAAGAATAAATTACCATTAAATCTCTTAGAAAACAGCGCCCAATTCAACATATTTTACACCCGAAGATATGGACTAAAAACTGCTAAGGGGATCTGGTTCACAATTTTAAAATAATTTTTATTTATTGAGTTAAAATTTTGATTTTTTTGTGATTATTAACCATATTATTTTTAAACAAACTCACATAATAAAGCTTCACGCAATTTTTTTTAATTTAAAATTTGAAATTTATTTAAAAAGAGGGGTAATTTAAAATCGTTACAACTCAAAATATTATTGGATCAATTTCAACTTTTTTACATTTAAACAAATAAAAATATTTAAATTTAAATTTTGTTTCAGCACTTTTAAAAATATTAATTTTAAATAAATAAATAAATATATTTAAAGTAAAAATTTGAAAAGAAACTATATTACTTATTTTAAAATATATTTTCAAAAGTAATTCTTTTTTATTTGCTGAATCAAACTTCGAGGAAAACAATCAAAAAAGATATGTTCTACATTTGAAGCAATTATCTTTAACGATTGGCAGTCTTTTTTGAAATTTTATCAAAACACTGGCCAATACGTTACATTATATAATTCCTAAAAAAGAGGATCTGTCTATTGAATTTTGAGAACATTTATAAAAAGTGTAGTTGGATTTGATAGCTTGAGAATTGACAAGTTGTGAATTTTTCCTGTTTTTTCGCCTCTTGTGAACATTTTTAACTTTATCAAAAATCTGCCATGCATAAAGTTTAGGCCCATTTTTTAAATGTAATGTAAACTTTAAACTGATTCGATATGTGTTAGAATTAAGAAGTTATGGCGTTTTTTCAGTTTAAAATCAAAAAGGAATTTAAAAATGAGTCGGGATATAAGCAGTTTGGAATTGAGGTATTTTTTCTTCAACTCCTTTTTTGTTTAATTTATTTTTGCTGTAAGAATTGATACTATGAAAAACTAGTAAATATAAAAGTTGTAGATATTATTGAGAAGATGTGAAATAATTTTAATTAGATTTGATAGTTTAAGAATTGACGAAGATGTGAATTTTCGTCTTTTTTCACCCTCTTTTTCTTTTCGTTTTTATTTTATTTATTTATTTATTTTTATCGGTAAGAAATAGTCCCACTAGAAACTTGTAAATACAGAAGTTTTAGATAATGTTGAGAAAATTTATAAAGAGTTTTGTTGGATTTGATAACAAAAGAATAGACAAAGTTATGAATTTTCTCTGTTTTTTTCTTTTTTTTTCACCCCTTGTGCTCATTTTTAACTTTATCAAAAATCTATCATGCATAAAGTTTTTTAAATGTAATGTAAACTTTAAATTGATTCTATATCTATTTTAATTAAGAAGTTATAGCGTTTTTTCAGTTTTCACAAAAACCCTTCCTATTTTCCACCCCCTTGGTCCGATTTTGCCCATTAACCACCTTGACCGAGATTTTATTCCCCTTGATTTTATGTATCAAATTGGAGCAGAATTATAGAATCATGTCCTGAAGAAAGTGATATATATATACATGTCCAGAAGAAAGTGATATATATATACATATACATATTTATATATGGATAGTTAGACAGATAGATAGATAAACCTTTTTACTGATGGTAGTTTTGAGGTCTAGAGGTCATGATCGGCGTAGAATTGCCAATTTTTTTTAGAAATTCTAACATAGGAGCGACCGCAATAAGTAGTTTTTCATACAAAACTACCTAAAAATAGAAGCCCTTATTTCTTTGCTGATTTCAAAGCTTTTTATCTCTATGAAATATGAAACCCATATGTAATTCAACTTTTTGAAACATTTATACAAATAATTATAAACTTTAACTGGATACCGAATGAGTTACAACCAACTTTTTCTTCTCTCTTTCAATGTTCTGGGAGGGATAAAGCATTCACGGACTTTTTTTTTCTGTTGTTGTTAGATAACACACAATTCCAATTTATTAACCACTTAACTAACCATTATTTTTGAAAAATCTTTCTAACAAATGCCAGGTTTTTTAATTTAAATAATCACATTTTCTTGTCATTTTTAAACAAAACATATGAAAAAAATAATTACAGATATAAAATAATTACAATAAAAAATTATTGATGAGAATAATAAATCACGATTTTATAATTCAAGATTTGCCCGTACCACCTACGAGCAAACCGTGATTGGAAAAAACATATTGCCCGTATGACGTATTGCCGAATCAGGGAAGCAGCTAACCTACCTTTTACGGCACTAAATATTTTTACTCTGATATTACTAGAAGAATTTAAATATTTTTATCTCATTCGTAGTCCTTACTACATTTTCCTGTATATTTAAAGCGTTGCTATAAAAAAAGATAATATTAACTTTATAGGAAATACTATATTTCATATTTGTTGAAATATTTTCAACCAACAAAATCATTCGCCTAACATTCGACTTTATAGGAGGTAAATAACCGGGATAGATCAGCAAAAATTAGTTTCAAAATAATGAGATTAATGCATTTGCGACAAACCTTAATTTATTCGTGAAAATTTAGATAATTTTTTCGATTTTATTTCCTAATTATAAAGGAGAGTTAAAAATTAAAAGTCTGTAACCGCATATTCTTACATAGTTTGATATGTTACCTTGTTTTTATATAGTTTAAAAATACATATTTTTTTTTAATTCGCGTTGCGAAAAATTATGTTATATGGAATTTTAATAAACCCATGTTTTAGAAAAGATAACTAACAATTTCGAATTCGATTTTTTTTTTCAGAAATATTCTTTTACTTTCATAATATTAACACTAGCTATCCAAATAGTTTAACAAATATTTCATTGTCTGCAACATAAGGGATATTGTTGTTTTGCATATTATTCCATTAAGATTAATATGACAATAGGCTAACACAGAAATTTTTCAAGATGTTTATAAAATATTGTATTACATTAAGAATTAACTTATATTACATATTTATATATTTATTTTTCTAATACTCTTTGCACTTTATTACGCATGATTCTTTCAAGAAAGTAACTTTTTTTTTATTTAAATAATGAAATAAATATATGTTTAAAATAGAAGAATTGCAAACGTCGAAAAGAGAATGAAGCAAATAATAATTATTATTAGTAAGGTGGTCTGGTGTAATAACGCCATGCGGGTTAATAACGCCAAGTGCTTATATTATGCATAATTATGAAATAATCTGGTAAATGATACCCATGTACTCTGCGCAGGAGGGTTTTGAGTCATATAAATCGCAAAAAACATCTTAAAGTTAATTTGATTTATTTGTAGGTCTTATTGCTTTTAGAAGCAACTAAAATTAACGCTTGATCTAAAATTTGCTATTTACGTTTTATGATGTGAAAACTATTTTTTTTTATCCGATAATACTTTGTTTATTGCATAAATTTGTAGTGCATTTCATCTTCTTTCAAAATGTTGTAGAAGATTTTGGATATCTTCTCGAGATAATTTGTAATTTAAAATGAACTGCGCGATAAGTATATCGGGGTAATAACGCCAATCCTTGGAATAAATACCCCGGTTGATTCCCAACAGTGGCCGAACTACATCCTAAGTACTGTTTCATATAAACCGTGCAATGTTTCTAATAATTCATTTTAAACGGTCCTTTTTAAGCAAAAAGTAGCTTACAATACATGTATATACATATACATATTTATATATGGATAGTTAGACAGATAGATAGATAAACCTTTTTACTGATGGTAGTTTTGAGGTCTAGAGGTCATGATCGGCGTAGAATTGCCATTTTTTTTTAGAAATTCTAACATAGGAGCGACCGCAATAAGTAGTTTTTCATACAAAACTACCTAAAAATAGAAGCCCTTATTTCTTTGCTGATTTCAAAGCTTTTTATCTCTATGAAATATGAAACCCATATGTAATTCAACTTTTTGAAACATTTATACAAATAATTATAAACTTTAACTGGATACCGAATGAGTTACAACCAACTTTTTCTTCTCTCTTTCAATGTTCTGGGAGGGATAAAGCATTCACGGACTTTTTTTTTCTGTTGTTGTTAGATAACACACAATTCCAATTTATTAACCACTTAACTAACCATTATTTTTGAAAAATCTTTCTAACAAATGCCAGGTTTTTTAATTTAAATAATCACATTTTCTTGTCATTTTTAAACAAAACATATGAAAAAAATAATTACAGATATAAAATAATTACAATAAAAAATTATTGATGAGAATAATAAATCACGATTTTATAATTCAAGATTTGCCCGTACCACCTACGAGCAAACCGTGATTGGAAAAAACATATTGCCCGTATGACGTATTGCCGAATCAGGGAAGCAGCTAACCTACCTTTTACGGCACTAAATATTTTTACTCTGATATTACTAGAAGAATTTAAATATTTTTATCTCATTCGTAGTCCTTACTACATTTTCCTGTATATTTAAAGCGTTGCTATAAAAAAAGATAATATTAACTTTATAGGAAATACTATATTTCATATTTGTTGAAATATTTTCAACCAACAAAATCATTCGCCTAACATTCGACTTTATAGGAGGTAAATAACCGGGATAGATCAGCAAAAATTAGTTTCAAAATAATGAGATTAATGCATTTGCGACAAACCTTAATTTATTCGTGAAAATTTAGATAATTTTTTCGATTTTATTTCCTAATTATAAAGGAGAGTTAAAAATTAAAAGTCTGTAACCGCATATTCTTACATAGTTTGATATGTTACCTTGTTTTTATATAGTTTAAAAATACATATTTTTTTTTAATTCGCGTTGCGAAAAATTATGTTATATGGAATTTTAATAAACCCATGTTTTAGAAAAGATAACTAACAATTTCGAATTCGATTTTTTTTTTCAGAAATATTCTTTTACTTTCATAATATTAACACTAGCTATCCAAATAGTTTAACAAATATTTCATTGTCTGCAACATAAGGGATATTGTTGTTTTGCATATTATTCCATTAAGATTAATATGACAATAGGCTAACACAAAAATTTTTCAAGATGTTTATAAAATATTGTATTACATTAAGAATTAACTTATATTACATATTTATATATTTATTTTTCTAATACTCTTTGCACTTTATTACGCATGATTCTTTCAAGAAAGTAACTTTTTTTTATTTAAATAATGAAATAAATATATGTTTAAAATAGAAGAATTGCAAACGTCGAAAAGAGAATGAAGCAAATAATAATTATTATTAGTAAGGTGGTCTGGTGTAATAACGCCATGCGGGGTAATAACGCCAAGTGCTTATATTATGCATAATTATGAAATAATCTGGTAAATGATACCCATGTACTCTGCGCAGGAGGGTTTTGAGTCATATAAATCGCAAAAAACATCTTAAAGTTAATTTGATTTATTTGTAGGTCTTATTGCTTTTAGAAGCAACTAAAATTAACGCTTGATCTAAAATTTGCTATTTACGTTTTATGATGTGAAAACTATTTTTTTTTATCCGATAATACTTTGTTTATTGCATAAATTTGTAGTGCATTTCATCTTCTTTCAAAATGTTGTAGAAGATTTTGGATATCTTCTCGAGATAATTTGTAATTTAAAATGAACTGCGCGATAAGTATATCGGGGTAATAACGCCAATCCTTGGAATAAATACCCCGGTTGATTCCCAACAGTGGCCGAACTACATCCTAAGTACTGTTTCATATAAACCGTGCAATGTTTCTAATAATTCTTTTTAAACGGTCCTTTTTAAGCAAAAAGTAGCTTACAATACATGTATATACATATACATATTTATATATGGATAGTTAGACAGATAGATAGATAAACCTTTTTACTGATGGTAGTTTTGAGGTCTAGAGGTCATGATCGGCGTAGAATTGCCATTTTTTTTTAGAAATTCTAACATAGGAGCGACCGCAATAAGTAGTTTTTCATACAAAACTACCTAAAAATAGAAGCCCTTATTTCTTTGCTGATTTCAAAGCTTTTTATCTCTATGAAATATGAAACCCATATGTAATTCAACTTTTTGAAACATTTATACAAATAATTATAAACTTTAACTGGATACCGAATGAGTTACAACCAACTTTTTCTTCTCTCTTTCAATGTTCTGGGAGGGATAAAGCATTCACGGACTTTTTTTTTCTGTTGTTGTTAGATAACACACAATTCCAATTTATTAACCACTTAACTAACCATTATTTTTGAAAAATCTTTCTAACAAATGCCAGGTTTTTTAATTTAAATAATCACATTTTCTTGTCATTTTTAAACAAAACATATGAAAAAAATAATTACAGATATAAAATAATTACAATAAAAAATTATTGATGAGAATAATAAATCACGATTTTATAATTCAAGATTTGCCCGTACCACCTACGAGCAAACCGTGATTGGAAAAAACATATTGCCCGTATGACGTATTGCCGAATCAGGGAAGCAGCTAACCTACCTTTTACGGCACTAAATATTTTTACTCTGATATTACTAGAAGAATTTAAATATTTTTATCTCATTCGTAGTCCTTACTACATTTTCCTGTATATTTAAAGCGTTGCTATAAAAAAAGATAATATTAACTTTATAGGAAATACTATATTTCATATTTGTTGAAATATTTTCAACCAACAAAATCATTCGCCTAACATTCGACTTTATAGGAGGTAAATAACCGGGATAGATCAGCAAAAATTAGTTTCAAAATAATGAGATTAATGCATTTGCGACAAACCTTAATTTATTCGTGAAAATTTAGATAATTTTTTCGATTTTATTTCCTAATTATAAAGGAGAGTTAAAAATTAAAAGTCTGTAACCGCATATTCTTACATAGTTTGATATGTTACCTTGTTTTTATATAGTTTAAAAATACATATTTTTTTTTAATTCGCGTTGCGAAAAATTATGTTATATGGAATTTTAATAAACCCATGTTTTAGAAAAGATAACTAACAATTTCGAATTCGATTTTTTTTTTCAGAAATATTCTTTTACTTTCATAATATTAACACTAGCTATCCAAATAGTTTAACAAATATTTCATTGTCTGCAACATAAGGGATATTGTTGTTTTGCATATTATTCCATTAAGATTAATATGACAATAGGCTAACACAAAAATTTTTCAAGATGTTTATAAAATATTGTATTACATTAAGAATTAACTTATATTACATATTTATATATTTATTTTTCTAATACTCTTTGCACTTTATTACGCATGATTCTTTCAAGAAAGTAACTTTTTTTTATTTAAATAATGAAATAAATATATGTTTAAAATAGAAGAATTGCAAACGTCGAAAAGAGAATGAAGCAAATAATAATTATTATTAGTAAGGTGGTCTGGTGTAATAACGCCATGCGGGGTAATAACGCCAAGTGCTTATATTATGCATAATTATGAAATAATCTGGTAAATGATACCCATGTACTCTGCGCAGGAGGGTTTTGAGTCATATAAATCGCAAAAAACATCTTAAAGTTAATTTGATTTATTTGTAGGTCTTATTGCTTTTAGAAGCAACTAAAATTAACGCTTGATCTAAAATTTGCTATTTACGTTTTATGATGTGAAAACTATTTTTTTTTATCCGATAATACTTTGTTTATTGCATAAATTTGTAGTGCATTTCATCTTCTTTCAAAATGTTGTAGAAGATTTTGGATATCTTCTCGAGATAATTTGTAATTTAAAATGAACTGCGCGATAAGTATATCGGGGTAATAACGCCAATCCTTGGAATAAATACCCCGGTTGATTCCCAACAGTGGCCGAACTACATCCTAAGTACTGTTTCATATAAACCGTGCAATGTTTCTAATAATTCTTTTTAAACGGTCCTTTTTAAACAAAAAGTAGCTTACAATCTGATATTCTTCTGCCTTCCCCCCCCCCCACACCACACCTTTATTTTTCTTACACTATCACAAAAAATTGAGCATTTTCAATAGCTTAGAATGCAATTTGTCAATTTCTAGAGCTGTAGAGTTTGTATTTTTAGAATTGGGCAATCTACATGCCATTATTCCATCTTACTTTTTAGTTTTGTTGCATGGCGTTATTACCCATATAGGTGGGTTATAACGCCAAATAGCATGGGTCAAGAAATCACACAATTACATTTTATGAATACATATCTGTTAAATTATTTTTTTTTTATAGATAGTCAATGAGTTGCTGCATCATATCCTATATTTGTTTGAAAAATACAATCTAAAACTAAGCCGTGAAAATTGGTAGAAGCTTAACGTGGCGTTATTACCCCAGGATACCTTAGTAGTAAATGCCTAAACATAAATGAAGTCATATAGTAAATGAAAAGGTATATACTACCATTACTATATGTAAATCGTAGCAAAAGTATTTCTTAAAACAAAACAATACTCCATTAAAAGACATGTACTCTTAATAATACACCAGACCCGAAAGGGTTGAAAAAAAATACATTAAAGAAACTTAAAGAATCGGTGCTGCAAATAAAAAAACAAATTTTTGAACAGGAAGGTAAAGTCACAATTTATTTATTGAAACAAAAATACAGAGTGTCTCACTCGAATTTGAATTCAGAATTTTTGTGCATAACTTTAACAATCTGAAAGATATTTTAACGGAATTTTAACTGACTTACCTTTCTTTGTGAGGAACGTAAGGATCTATATACAACCCTTGGCAAAAAGTTTCCGATCAGTGTTATCAAGTTTATAATTTTTGCATTTCGAAGCATATATTTTGCGATTCATGAGCATAGGGGCATTTTACGAAATGCCAAATAAAAGAACACGTATTAAAATATAAACGAAAAGTGAATTCAGTATAACAATAATATAATTTATAATTATACGGCACGCAAAAAAATTTCTTCCTGAGAAAAAAAAATCCGATCAAGACGGAAGTTGGAAAATAGTAATCGATCACTGAGGAAACAAGTTTGAAATTTGCATATTGAACACAGATAGGAGTACCTGAACATGCGTACAATATCTGAATTCTAATTAAAAGAAGAAATCTTCCAGCTGCGAGATCAAAAGCAGCTCTGAAGTACTGGACAATGTCTCGTGCAAATAATATGTCTCGAGATTTAAAAATCCGCATGATTATAAATTGTTGCAAGAGGGAAATTCATATAGAAAAGTGGTTGTTTTATTAAACTGTGTTCAAAGTATAGTATGCGATATTCGTAAAAAATATAGTTGACTAACAGCGTAGAAAATTTACCTCGATGTGCACGTCCACGAATGAAAACACCTAAGGAGAGCAGAAAACTCGAGGAAATAGCAAAAAGAATGCGGCGAGCAACTGCAAAACAACTCAATGCCATGGTCTAAGTATAACGTAAAGGTATGTGACCGCATTGTACGTAATATTCTAAATGCAGCAGAATTTAAATTCTGTAAAGCTAAAACGAAACCTTACTAAGAAAAGAAGCATAGAAAAGAATGCTTGCAATGGTGTAAAAAAAAACATGTACATTGGCCACTTGATAATGGAATAAAGTTATTTTTAGCGATGAACCTCGGATATCTCTCGAAACAGGTGACGACTGTGGAACATTTGTTTGGAGGAGAATTGGTGAAAAGTTCAATGATAAATGTATCAATACGAGGACTAAACTTTCCCTTCATTTACAGTTTGGAGCTGTATGACATCACAAGGCATTGGTAATTTGTGTATTGTATTACGTACAGTAAATTCTCAAGTTTACATTGACATTTTAGACTATTTTCTGATTCCTAGCATCGATCAATGGTTCGGGGATCAAAATTACTTCTTATTTCAAGATGACAACGCAGCTCCCCAACGCCCCAAATCAATGAAGAAATTTCTACAAAATGTTGGTAATATACTAATTCAAACCATGATTTGACCGCCCAATAGTCCGGATCTTAATCCCATCGAAATTCTGTGGAATACATTAAAAAGAAAAATCGATTTTCCCCGAATTACAGATGCCATAGAACTACGTAAAGATATAAGGGAATGCTGGTGAGAAGTTGCTCCCAATGAGTGTAAAAATCTTATTGAATCCTTTCACTTACAATTTCGGCTGTCATCCGAAATAAAAGTGGATTTACGAAATATTGGTTACAGTGATCGGTTATTTTTTTCCAAATCAAAGCATGATCGGATAATTTTTTCTTTGGTGCTTCAATTTCAATCAAAATTTTTCTGTTTATAAATTGATGCATAATGATTTTTCTTTATTGCATATTGTTTTTCATTACATATAATACAAATGTATTATCGCTAATACTCGTTTCATTTTTATGCAGTGAGAATAAATAATCTTTTCTTACAAAAGATGGTAGTGTTGATGTAATGATCAGAAACTTTGTGCCAAGGATTGTATATATTACTATGTGGCACAAAAATCATGATTATTTGTTAATTGTTTAATGGCAACATCCAAATGAAACACATCTCATGGGTTACTGGGCAAAAGTCCTTTGGTAAAATTTAGGTTGGAGTAAATTTGATTTATTTATGTTTTGTTCCTTCATTTCAATTATAAAGCTTCAAAATATCACTATTTTTTCAGTTCTTTTTACTTAAAAAAATAAAAGTCATGAATTTTAAACTTTCCAGTTTCAAATTAAAGATATGTATTATAAATGAAATGAAGGAAAGAATTGTATTATTATATTTTAAATAATTAATGAAACACGAAAAAAGGCTACGGGTACAATATTTGGTGATTTATTATCTGAGCCGGGCTAGCATAAAAATACTGAGTTCTTGACTAATAAGCACAGATGTTATATATGCACAACATTGGCGCGTTGTTATTCTGACGCCAATTTGGCGAAAATTCCGTTTTCAAATATTCATACATATTTTTAAATTAATTTCTATTATTTTAAAAGGAAAATAACAGTTTAAAAAAGTTTAGTTAATAATTGTAGAATAAAACAGCTTATATCATTTTAAAAAAGAAAACAAAAGCAAACAAACAGTTTATTAATAAATAAATAACAATAGTCGGATTACCATGCGAGGGACATATAATTGCCATTTTGTTGCAATCGCGACAATGTGGTGCGCATACGGCATCTATGTCTATTTTTCTAGCAGAATCCTCTAATTTGGCAAAAAAATGAGAAATTAAAATAATTTATGAATAAAAGCAATATGATTTAATGCTTAGTATACATCCAAGGAAGAAAAAACTGATCGCCAAGGGCGGCTAGTATCTTAAAAAATGGTAGACGTGGCTACCATCCTTATCTAAATAGCGCTAAAATATGTACTTTATATTTCTGAATGTGATTAACAGTTCATATGGTTTTAGTTACTGAAATGTTATAC
This sequence comes from Maratus speculifer, assembly GCA_964019185.1. Classification (NCBI taxonomy): domain Eukaryota; kingdom Metazoa; phylum Arthropoda; class Arachnida; order Araneae; family Salticidae; genus Maratus; species Maratus speculifer. Next base: position 349,662,515 of record OZ025294.1, read on the forward strand.
ATTTCCAATACCTTTCACCGCACCACTGAATTTTACATAAAGCAAGATAAATCGTTTGAAAATTACTTTTATATGCTTTTATTGTATTTAAAATTACGAATGACATTTATTTTCGGGTTTGAGTGCTGACCCTTATATTTTTGGTCTGAAAATTGAATTAAGATCTTACTTTTTAACACGAAAATTCTTTTTTGTGTGAATTAACACCTTTAGCACTTTGTTTCTATCAACCTATATTTGAATAATTATAACGATTTTGGTACGAGTTTTTTTTTAAGACACCATTATTGCAGCTTTTTTTTCATAAGTCTTGGATTTTCTCCTTTTTAACTTGTTATCCAGCGTTTAATATACGATATGCGGTAAAACATGAAAAAATTATCCGAATACTAGGAACAGTAAAAATTTCCGATTAAAGCAGGTTTCGTCCTCATAATTCTGTGGTATTAATTTAGTCTATATCATGAAGCTTTTCTATTTAGTGCTTTATTATCTTAAAATCTTAAAAATAAACGAAAATGTATAAATAGTCATATGTAAAAATTCAAAGTTTCATCATAATATTAAAACAAACACAACAAACACACATACAGAGAGAAAAAAAAGACGAATATATTAATTAAATAAGACCAGCTATCTCATTAACACCCATCTCTGCACTGCAAAAATTTTGTTGAAAAATAATGGTATTTTGAAATAAGCAAAAAGCAACTAATAATAAGAATAATACTTACTCAATAAAGTAATCTAAATGTGTATAATTTTTTTTCCCTATACATTAGCTAATTTTTTTCCCATTCTAACTGAGAGCATTAAAAGCACTTATCTCGATACGAAACACAAAAGTTTATAAATATGCAACTTCCCAAAATCTGACAGAATTATGACAATTTCGATTATTACGTGAATTTATCAGAGTCTGACATGTTACCCAACGAGCAACCTCCAACAAATAGTCAATTTCAATGCTTTTAATTTAGCACGTTTCCATATTGAACATGCCTGTTGAACATGACAATGCTTCGATTAATTTTAGAAACACGATTATTCAATCGGTAAATTAATTATAGATGCAAATTTTTTCCACTTTTCAATATTCGGTGAAAAAAGTCCGGGCCAGGATTCGAACCAGGGATGTATTGGCTGAAGCCACCAATGCTCTACCAACTAAGCTATCCCGGGCACGGACACTGGAGGACTATTTCACCCAATTAACCTCAACGATCACTTTATCTGGTCTGATACTCTGGATCAGTTCAACAGAATAAACCGAAGGTCAATATATGGAGCTGCAGAAAATCGCTGCATACGAAATTACATTAGATTAATTTCAGAAACACGATTATTCAATCGGTAAATTAATTATAGATGCAATTTTTTTTCCATTTTTCAATATTGGGTGAAATAGTCCTCCAGAGTTCGTGTACGGGATATCTTAGTTGGTAGAACATTGGCGGCTTCAGCCAATACATCCCTGGTTCGAATCCAGGGCCGGACTTTTTTCACACAATATTGAAAAATGGAAAAAATTTGCATCTATGACAATGCTTACTTGGGAATTAGTAGTGTTCGAAAAACCGGTATTTCGTATTGAAAAATAACTAATGAATACACTGTAAAAAAATTTCGGAGACATTTTTTTAAATTACGAGCAGTAAAAAAGAACTTTCCTTTCAGAATTTCCTTAAACCTCCGAAAATTACTGGTTTCTGTAGCTTTGGTAAATAAAGAAAATCGGAACTTTTAATATTATACTTTCACAAAATGTATTAAATTTCGTATATATATATTTTTTTTTTACTTTAATCTTTATTTTACAGTGTATTGATCAGACAACTTCTCATTAGAAGAATTATTTTCATCCGCAACATTGAGATAAGTAATTATATTGTTAAAAGTTTTATTAGAAAGTGATTATTTTGTTGAAATTTCATTAGAATTTTAAATTTACTTATTTAGGAAGCAAAAACGACATTTTCTGGTGTTTCCGCACTTAAAAGCGACCAGAATGTCTATATATAAAACAGTTACTCCTAATTAGGTAAGTTTTGGTCGTATAAGAATTTAATTTTTAATGCTTCATTTATTAGAGCGTAGTAGAAACTTTTTAAATATTACTTATAGGGAATATTGGAACAATAAATCTACAACTAATGGTATTAGCCGATAATAAGAAATGATACTCTTGCATAGTATAGAGTGTTTGGAGAAAATTCTAAAACTGCATATGAGTCATGCAATTTACTTGATATGGGTTGGTCAGCCTGTATAACATTCGACCACAGATTTCTCATAAGTAGACTCCACATTGGCAACCTTTTCTCGACACCAGAATGTTTGCTTCCGTCACGTGACGGAGGGAAGATTTAGCGCGTCAAACCAATTTTTCTTTCGCCAAAATCTCCTCGGAATCTTTCTCCGCTTCTATGTTTACATTTATTTTATTGCGACATTGCGAGAATGGAATCTGAATTTTGCCAATAGAGGGATCACCGCAAAACAACTGCACCCTTTTGGCGATGAAAGCGAAAGATGTTGAATTCAAAGTCTGACCGAAAGAACAATGGTATTAGGCGTCTTTATATGAGAAGTCTGTGCATTCGACCTAGCTCCTCCAGAAAGCATAGGGTGTTTTAGTTGGCAGTGCTAAAGTGGACTAAGCCTGTTGATCTAGTTTTTCACTGCCAACTGTCAATAAGATATCCAAGTTAAGTTTGTCCATCTGTTAAAATTGCTCTATTACTTGAGTAGTTTCCAAATTAATAAATTTATTAAGCAGCTAATAGATGCCATGACATGGAATGCTTTGGCACTTCAAATTCATTTCATACAAAAATATGGCATAGTCCATTCTGGTTCCTTACGTCTCATAGATGTACTAAGTTAAGCGACGTTCATCCTTAGAATACCACTTTAATTCACCTAAATGAAATAAAATCTACATTTCTAATAATTAATTTATACCCATTTTATTTTTACAATAACACAATTTTTATATAAGTATTTTTAATGATTGCTTTTTTTTTCTTTAAATATTACTCACATTTGTTGAATGCCTGAAAGCCGCATTAAAAGATTCAAAGAAATAACACGCTAATTCAACAAATAAAAACAAACTTTTTAGCAAGACTAACAAAATACATAATAAATAGAATTTTAATGTAAAGAATAAATATATCTTAGGTAAGCATTCATATTTATTTTATTGTTTACGTCATGCCTTTAGTTTTTAAAATTATTTCTATTTTTAAACCAAGCATTTGGAATTTCTTCCATTGTTTACAATTTTAAACAATCATTTGAAAACTAATATAGTGACCATTGTTGACAGCAGGTGATAATTGTTACATGATTTCAAAATAACTAATTTTAATTGTTAAAGTTAAACAGACTATTCGAAAGATTTTTAAACAATGAAATTGCCAATTGTTTTAAACAATGAAACAAAACAGGTTAAAATACTATATTACTACAATTCTAAAAAAAAGTTTTAAGTTTGATTGTGTTTCCAAAGATTTAATATACTTACTTGTATGGTGCGATAAAAAGTGATATCTCGATTAAAATATTGTGTTTAATCAATTGAATAAAATATCAATAATTTTCAGTTTATTAACAAAACGAAAAAATAAAAAAAGAAACAAGTGTTCAAAATGAAAAAAAGTTTGATTTCAGTATTAGAAGTAAAAAAACTTCGCCAAGACGAACTGATATCAAAAGACGAATACCATGAAAAAGTGGTCGATATTTTTACAAAAACTTTGGATTTCAAGTTTTCTGAAGTGATCGGACGTGGATCGTTTTCGACTGTTTTGAGAGTTTGGAATGAAAAAGCTGAAAATGGATTTGCCATGAAAATTGTATTGGATGAAGATATTGGACCGAAACAAAAAGAATGGGGGCAATTAGATCATGAAAATATATTACCCCTATTGGATACTGAAAGCTTTCCTATATTCGACTTGACATGGTATTTATCACCAGTGGTTGTATGGACATTAGAAGAAGTTTTGTTGCTCGAAAAAGATTACATGGCCTCTAAACTTGCTGTATCATGCGTGAAGCAAATAACTTCAGCTCTGAATTACATGCATAAGAAAGAACTGAGTTTCTTGAATCTGAAATTGAGCAACGTGATGATATGCAAAGATGATAAAGTCAAGCTTTTTGGATTTCATCGCTTGAGCAAGATCGGTGAATTCACAACACGGTAAGTATTGTATATATATATATTTTAATTTCATTGATCTAGGTAAATTATTTGTTTTTAAATGCAACTTTAAGTCTGAATTTTAACCATGAGTACATAGAATTTACGGATGTTTTTTATTACTTAGCGAATAAAATTCATTCCTTATGTTGCCGTAAACTAGGCAACCACCTTAAAATTCAGTCATAAAAAATACTGGAGATCTAAATAGTTTTATGTAAGTTGAACACATGTTTGTTGACGTGGGTTTTCAGTTTTAATTCTTTTTTTACAAATTTGAATTTATTTAAAAAGTATGCTTAATATGTAAAAAGATACCAATGAAAACTCTACTACTTTTTCATCCCAGTACAAAGAAAATTAGGATTTACATTCAAAATACTAAAAATATATATCGATTATAAGGTACATTTATTGAGGCAGACAGTTATTTTTCTCAATATATACAGTAAAATAAGTAACTACACTTTTTAAGCAATAATTCAATAGAATATCATTTAAAATGTGTAATTTGATATGCATTCCTCTAAAATGTATGTATTCACTAAATATGCTTCAAATCAACACATAAAAAAGATTACCAGCATCAATTTTTTAAATAACTTCTATTATTAAATGGCATATATGAATTAATTTGTAGATGTCTAAATATTAAAATTCAATGTATTTTTAAATATTCAATAAAGACAGTAATTTTAATAAAATATTTTTATTGAAATATTCTAAGAAAATATTTTGTTTTCCTTAAGCGTATACAATTTTTTCTTCTGAGCGCTCTTTATTGGAATTAGAAAATAATAAGTCGAAAATTGTAAGGCAAACTTGGCAAATGAGGTGCGTTCGTACTATAATTATTGTTTTAAATATTCACATCTCGGTGCAATAGCTGTTGCACCTCTTATGCAAAAATGTATAAACACAAAATTTATTACGATTATATATATATATATATATATATATATACATGTATATATTAAATTCAGTAATATGGTTGACACCATATTAAATAGGACGCAATGAACATGGTAATCTAATAATCGTTAGCTATCATAGGTTTTCCTGAAAAATTCTATGATAAGATTTAAAGGAATGAAGGAAACATTTATTAATATCTTTTTTATAGTTTTAATTCGATTTCCATAAAATGGGAAATGAAGTAACAAAATCTACATCGATCATATAGATTAAAATTGAAACCATATGGTTGGATAGTTTTCGTGCTGTTATGTGCGAAAAAATGGATAGACTAGACATCGAGTATAGATATTACATTTTTATATAATTACGAACGCACCAAAAAATCGTCAGAATATGAATTTAAAGTATTATGTTGGATAAGACGATATGTCTTATTTCATGTATTTTTTTAATATCATTTAATTTTATTTTAAATATTACTGTCATTTTTTTATTCGTCTCGCATTATTTTGTAAGAAAAAAAAAAAAAAAAAAAAAAAAAAAACCACAATTTTGAGATAAATACATTTAAAATATTTTTTAAACTACAGTCTTTAAATGGCGCGACTCAAACAAAAATCCTCATATAAAGTATTTGTTTCTAAATTTTATTTTTTTAATAACAATTAAGCAAGCAAGCTGAATGGAATTATAAAAATAATTAATTTTGGATTATATCAGGATTTTTTTTTTAAATCAAGGATTTATTTCGAATCCCCTTCCCCCTCCCGCATAATGCTCACTTTTAAATATCTCACACAACAATTGTTTTTTCTTTATCCAGGTATGATGTTCCTGATATATTCAAGCCACCTGAATCGTATTCTGCTGACGGTCGTAAGCTTCCAGTGGAAGGAAAAGCATTTGATCTGTGGTGCTTGGGTGTAATTTCCGTCGAAGTCTTCACAGGCGGTTACCTGACAAGGAACATGCCGGATGAAGTTTGTTGTTGGAGTGACGTTATCTACCCACAGATGTTTAAAATTTTGAAGGTAGGTGCGATAAAGTATAGCGGTCAATCATATGTTGGAGTGTGTCGACTTGATAAATTTATATAAGAATGATTCAATCATCAATGTCTTTCAACAAATTATCCCTTTCACGGACAGATGTTTGTATTATAAAGCACACAAAACTTTAATTACAAACTAGCTGCACCCGTCGAAACTCGACGGAAAAGAATATATATTAGGTATGATATATATCAATCTTATATAGACAGTAAAATACTGAGCGAAATAAACAAATGCACAACTCATAACACATAACAAACAACATTAAAACAACTCATAAATTATTATGTTGGACTTCAGCTACAAATCTTTTTTAATGCGGTTTCTAAACCTTAAATATTATTTAAATGCCAAACTATTTAGGAAATTAATATTATACCCCGGAAGACGAATTCAAAAATACCTGCATAGTTTATTTTTTCTCCATTTAAAGATCGCTTGATAACTGTACAATAATTATAATATCAATGAAACATTTTAATTACAATAGAAACATGGATTTTCTAACCTGCCTAACCAGTACACATTTACAGCACTTGCAATAAATTTAATTTATTTATCGGTTTGTATCCTCCATGAACTTGTAAAAATTAATTTTATTGCTATGGCAACGAAAAAAAAAAAAAAGATATCTCTGTTATTAAAAAGAATAAAATTTTTGTATTTGTTGCTGAAATGCAGATTTTTTTTTCTATTTTAAACAATAACTTAATACAATGAAATGATTTTAATTATTTTTTGATATTATGTAAGATAGAAATATAGTAATACCGTCATATCACAGGTTTTATTCTTTTTTTTTTGTCTAATATGACATAATTTACACCTTCAGAAATACTAATCTTTTCTTAAATAAAAGCGTGATTTATGCAGTTATTTAAGAATTCTTTAGTTTCATAAAACATTCAATATAATTAAATAGAAATGGCGCAGTTTATAGAAATATTTTCATTTGTGCACACCACGGACCTTTAAATTAATAGAAGTTCACTTTATTTAAATGCAGGAATTAAAGTCAGTGAATATGACATCATCACTGACACAGCTATAACAATAAATTTATCTGGTTTCTGTATGACGACATTTTCTCCATCGACAAAATTTTACTTTAGATATTTTATTTTATTAAAGTTTATCTTCTGTTATTTTACTTACATAATACTTAATAATATTACTCAGTAAATAATCTGTGTATTGCAGGGGATAACTATGTGCAATCATTTTATTATGATTAAATTTAACGAAAACCTTTTTTTATTCTTTTTTGTTTGTTTGAAATGCTATTATACATTCACCGATGAGATCAAGCTCCTAATTGCTGGAAAATAATGAAACAAAATAAATTTTGAGAACAGTTTAACCTGTTGCCACTGTTTTGAAGAAATATCATGAAAAAGCTTTTAAAATTAAAAATAAAATATAAAAATTAAAATAAATTAAAAATTAGCCAAAATGGGCACATCTACACATAAACAGCTTTCATTTAAAAAAATAATTATCAAAATCGGGCCAGTAGAAGGCTCAGGGCTGATGACCAAAAAAACAGCCAGGTGTTTTAAATATATAGATTGCAGCAATTATATCAGAATTTTATATAAAACTTTCCATTTATTATGTAGTGAAATATCTCTTTTTCATATTTGCAAACAAATTTGCTTTGTTTGTTAATTTGTAATTTCCGATGTTATTTATTTATTTATACATTTTAGCAATGGAAGTTATTTGTTCGTGAAGTATTAAATCATATATCGGGTGTCCCAAAAATGACTGACGAATTTTAAAATTCAATAACTTGCAAACGGTGCAGCTATTTAAAAAAATTTTGCAGGAGAGTTATGGATAATGTCAGGAGTTTTTTACCGTAATTTCTTATTTTAGTTCTCATCTCAAACAATAGGTGGCGCTGACGGCGATTGAAGGCCAGGTCGACGCTTCACTCAGCACTGATCACCTGGCCTTCATTCGCCGTCAGCGCCACCTATTGTTTGAGATGCGAACTAAAATAAAAAATTACGGTTAAAAAAAACTCCTGACATTATACATAACCCTCCTGCAAAATTATTTTTTTTAAATAGCTGTCACCGTTTGCAAGTTATTGAATTTTAAAATCCATCAGTCATTTTTGGGACACCCGGTATGTACCATATAAAAACAACATCTTTATTATTATTATTATTATTATTATTATTATTATTATTATTATTATTATTATTATTATTATTATTATTATTTCACGTTTAAAGCATGTTTATTAAATTCATTAAATTAGACGCCCGAAATAGTTCTTAACCATAAATGAAGATGATGTTTAGTTTAAATTTATACTTTTACATTTTAAAGTAATCCAGAAAAGCAAGCACAATTTTATTGTACATGAAAAATATTCCTTTTAAATATTTTCCAATCGTATTTTAAAACAAAAACAATTAAAATACAGTAGTCGCCCTCTTAATCGGAACTCTGCTTTTAACGGGCGACTTTTCTTCATAAGATAAGGTAAAATTCGTGAATAACGGCCTCGGGAACTCAGCTTATGCTTTTGAGTCGAAGCACAATCCCGGGAGGAAGAAGTCAAAATCCAGAAAGGAGAACGTTTGTTCTAAATGGACACACGTTAACTGTGTTGCATTCAGGGTATAGTCAGGGGGGGGGGCTTCCCCCGCCCGGTCATCTATAATATCTGATCTATCTGCAAACTGTTTTGTACAAGCATCTAAAAAGCTTGAGGGATGTGAGCAGATAATCGTAGGGAATTTATAAGAGTTTTTGGTAAAAATTTCAAGAATAAAATGTTATTTAATGAGGATGTGATTAGGACTGTAACTTATGTTGTTCAAGTTCAAGCTCAACTAAAGTCAGGCATATTGCATTTACAAAATAAGGTCACTGATTTCCTTATGGTTCATTAACATAAATTCACATAATATATAACAAATTCAACTTTTCATATAAAGATGTGTGACACGACTGTCAACTATTTATTTTCCGTTAAATATTTCCATTATTTGTTATCGGTGATTATTTTTATTTCAATTCTGTTAATTACAACAATCTTCCATTTCACAAAATTTAGAAAATATATATTTTTTAAAAACAACGCAAACTGAAAAACTGAATGCATCGTACGAATTTACTTAATTAAATAATGCAGACATTATTTAATTATTATTATTTAACTTCTCCGCTATAACAGCTCTTTCTATTAACCAACTAACGCTCTGTCTCGTTTAGGCCGGTTAAACGAGAGGCTACTGCATTTAAAGTGAAAGAAAATGTTGATGATATTTTTTACAAAATATAAATTGAATTTCTATTTTGTAAATATACTTTTTTTCTGAAAGATATTTATTAGATATGAACAGATTTGAAACGCCTTAAGTAAATATTTTTTGAAATCCTCTTTTTGTCATGTAGTACACAGTGGAAAAAAAAGATGTTTCTTAAACTATAGAAATTTACATTAATCATAGACAAAACTTTGAATAACCGCTTCCTAGTTACCCCAATATTCAATAAAACGTTTCTTTATCTTAAGAAACCTCATAAATCAATTTTTTCTTTCTAAATTTAAAGCTGATGTTATATAAAAATTTATATATATATTAGTAGCCCGCAAATTTCGGAAGCGTTTTTAAGTAGGTTTTATTAGGCATTAATCAGTTTCTCTACGTGGAAAATCACTTTTTTGGATACTATCAGATCTTAAGTAAACATTTTAATTGAATAAGTGAAATTGCTTGCAATTGTACAAGAAAATGTTAATTTTAATGTTAATGTTAATGCTGATAATTCTATATATTTTATTTTTACTATTTTTTAAATGTTTGCCTAACATGAAAGTATTTAACTGAGACTTCAATGCATCCAAAATATCGATTTTCTGCGTAGAAAAAATCGATTAATGCACTGTAAAAGCTACTCGGACGCGTTTTTGAAAATCACTGGCAGCTAGTGATTTATTTTTATAAATTCTTCTTCTAATTAAAAAAAAATCTTTTGTGAAATTTCTAAAGATAATGGAAGAATGAATCTTGGTTAACTTGGAATATTTTATTTTGAATTTTATTCGTGATTACAACGCATTTTCGTAAATTAAGAAACGTCTGGGTCTTTTTACAGTGCACAGACAAATTCAAATTTAATTATTTTAAAATAGAGCATATTGCATCAAAATTTTTCATTTACTGAAAACTAAATTTAAACTGAATAAATAATATACACACTTACATGTATGTTACCACAATTGTCGGTCTGGAGATAAAATGTACAAATAGTGAAGAGAAAAAATTTAAATTTTTTTTAAAAATATGTAGAGTTTATTTGCTGTTGAAAACTGAAAAAAAAGATATAGAAATAAAATTTTCACCAATAAGCTTATCACACCATTGAAATATTAATAAGATTTAATATATTTCTTAAATATAAAAATAATAATAATAAAATAAAAATGTAATTTTCTTTTTATCTAGTTTTAAGAGGAAAAAATTAAAAACGTTGATTGCGCTTGTTTTATGCTATGTTACATGAAGAAAAATATTATTGATTTTTTTCTTAAATTTATATAATGTAATACATATTTGTAAAACGATTCTTCTTTTTTCTCTTTCAGAAAAATAAATTCAATAAAGAATGCCGATTTGCTTTCCCCAAGTATAAGATCAGAATGAATACTCTGAAGCTGATGAAAAATTTTGCAAGAGGTTGTCTTCGAATTTCACCAGAATCGAGGCCATCTACTGAAATCCTTTTGCACCATAAGCTTTTTGAGGAGGCAAGGATGTTAGCTGAAAAGGATGAAATATGGAAGAAAGAACTGAAAGCAAAGACCATGATACAGAAAATCAAAGATATGAATTTTCTTTATGGAAGTATTGAGCCTGTCACACGTAATGTTGATATTCAAACGGACAGGGAATACATTAAGAGTGAAAATAAAGATAATAAAGATTCTACTGACAGTAAACCAGAAAATGCTGATTTAGAAAGTGAAGTGGATGAAGTTAAAGTGGACGAAGTACTACCAAACAATGGGGAGAATTTCAGGGAAGATAATGATATGCTTTCAAACCAGATTTCGTTTCCAGTGAAGACTGAATCTTCAGATAGTTTATTCTTAGTACAAGAAATGTTTGGCCGAATAGTAGTAGAACGTTACCATGAGAATCTCGTATGCAGGCTCTTACACAGAGAAACTGTTGTGGAAACCATGAAGAATTTTGTTGATTTTAAAAGAAAAGAAAAAGATGGTGGTGTTTATTCAGAAAATTATGATGATGTAAAACCTACGAAGTCCTCCTCTCGAATGAGCAGTCTCGGTTTCAAGATCGCATCGAAAGTGTTTTGCTATTTCATATAAATGACAAACGATCCGATTCAAGACATAACTGATATCTTATGAAACTTCATATTTTATATTTGTATTATTCTTCTACTTCTATTTATATTATTTTATATCTTATATTTATATTATTCTCATATTTATATTTATCGTACTTATATCCTCCTACTTTATATTTCTATTACATTCAAAAACAAAAAAGAACATTTGAATTCAGTGAAATAATGAAAAAATTATGGAAATAGTGTTGACTAAAATAAAAATTTTGCATGCATTCGTAGTCTTTATATTATGAATTTACATTAAAAAAAGTTTGTAATAACTTACATCTAATTTTTACACGTTACATATTTAGTTTATTGACTTTGAAAAAATACAGTCCTAAATGTGTTTCTTTGACACATTTCTTCGTATCGTGATCACAACCATATTGAACATTTTATTGGACATTATGACCAGATAAATACACTATAAGTTTGTCTGATTATATTAGTCGAACGTGTTAATTACATCTCCTATTGGAAAACACTTATTATTTTTATCATTTTAAATAACGCTACCAGAATTTGAATAAGTTTTAGAGGAAGCTGTTTAATAAGCTGCTTATAAAACTAAGAAAATTCTTCGAGGAAATGTGCCCCTTACCTATTATCTGGGTTTTTATTCTATTTTTCATCACTTTGGGAAGAAATAAAACATTAACGGAGACTCTCTTTTTACTAATTTAACCCTTGGCACTCCGCTGTCTCCTCTGCGGAGACATCATCTTTCCTTCCAAAATTTGTTTTTGGCACCAGTAATAAAGGAAAATAAATTTTTCCTTATTTAATCATATAATTTTTGAAATTTTCTACTTCAAGGAAAGCTTTTTTTAAAAAATAGTGCTAATTGAATAAAATTTGTGTAAGAGACGCCGGAGTCAGAAGGGTTAATTAACCTTCCTACCCTGAATGGGTCGAATCGACCCATTTCTATCATATGTTTTATTCGATTTCAACAAGAAATTTCTTTTTACACTAAGTTAAATAAAATATTCAGAGAACTAAGTTAAATAAATGGGTAAAATAGCTTTAAATAAAAATTCTGGTGTCAAATGTTTTTTTATTAAGTTTGAGTAATTTTAAAAGGGAAGGAAGGTTAAATTTCTCTACCTAAAGATTGCTCAAAGCAGTCAGATATTATTTGTCATATTCGTTCTTATTAACGTTTTGTTATATGAGGACTTAAGTATCAAAACTTGGCTTAGATAAAAACAAAAAAAAATAATCAAAAATAACAGATTTGTAATTTGAATACATCCTCAATTATTTAATCATGATCGCATCGGAAAATTTTGTGCGAAGTGCCCACTTTGGCAGCTTTTTTTTCAAAATATATTCAGCCTTTATCGAAAAATTGGCCAATATGGCACATTATACAGTTCCTAAATAAAAGAACCTGTCAATTCGATGCATTTGAGAGCAAAACAGAATTTAAAAATGAGTCAGAATATAAGCAGTTTGGATTTGAGGGGGTTTTTTTCTACAACTCCTATTTTTGGTTAATTTGTTTTTGCTATAAGAATTGGTCCTGCGAAAATTGTTTCAATATAAAATTTGTAGACATATGTAGATATATGTATATATTATTGAGAACATAAAATAAATTTAATTAGATTTGATAGTTTAAGAATTGACGAAGTCATGGAGTTTTGTCTTTTTTCACCTCCTTTTTCTAGGCTTACTACATACTGCTTACTACATCATTGCACATGCATGAACGCAATGAAACTATAATTTGCATAATATGTTAGCTAAATGTATAGAGCAACATTTGTGAATGCTTCTAAAATAGGGGTGAACAACCTTTCCAAGAGAAGGGCCACTTACAAATATGTCTGGGTGGTCGACGGCCACATCAATAAAATTGAGAGAATAAAATTCGAGGAGGGGATCTGTGGCCTATAATCGGATAAAAAAAACATGGTCTCAGAGAGGAGGGCGGTACCCTTTAAGTTCGCTTACCCAATCAAAATATCCAATTCAGTTGGAAAGAATTTCTCAGCAGGTTTTACGTTTGTCTATATAACAAATTCAGCAAGGATTTTTTTAAATATGTAGACGAAATTCTCGATTTTTCGGCGTTTGATTGACGAAAACCGTGATTGTTCCTCGCTTGATTAACAAAATTCGCGATTTTTATAAAACTGATCGACGAAATTTGCAATTTTTCTTTGCATGATCGACGAAATTTGCGATTTTTCCACGCCTGATCTACGCAATTCGAGACTTTTACGAGCGGTCGAGAAAATTCACGATCTTTCCGCTCCTAATCAACAAAATTCGCATTTTTTTCTTATCCAATAAACAAATTTCATGATTTTTACAAAGCCGATTAATGAAATTAGCGATTTTTCTTCGCATGATTGACAAAATTCCCGATTTTTCCAAGTGTTATCGACAAAATTCATGATTTTTAGGAAACATATCGCCAAAATCCCCAATTTTTACATAGCGAATCGTCAATATTTGTGATTTTTACAAATCTGATTGACGAAATTCGCGATTTTAACTCGCATGATCGATGAATTCAGCGATTTTTCCGCAAGTGATTGACGAAATTAGCAATTTTTAAAAAAATGATCGACGAAATTCGCGATTATTACAAAGCTGATCGACGAAACTAACGATTTTCAAAAGCATGATCGACAAATTTCGCGTTTGAGCCACACCCGATCGACAAAATTCACGATTTTTAGGAAACTGATTGACGAAATTCGCGATTTTTACAGGGCTGATCGACGGAATTTGCGATTTTTACGAAGCCGATCGACGGAATTCGCGGTTTTTACGAATTCAATCGATGGAATTCGCTATTTTTACGATGCTGATAGACGTAATTCGCGAAAACTACGAAGCCGATCGGGGGAATTCGCATTCTTTACGAAGCCGATGGACGAAATTCGCAATTTTTACAAAGCCGATCGACGAAATTCACGATTTTTCTTCGCATGATCGACAGAATTCCCGTTTTTTCCAAGTCTTATTGACAAAATTGGCGATTTTTACAAAGCCGATCACCAAAATTCGCAATTTTTACGAGGCCAATCGACAAAATTAGCGATTTTTACGAAGCCCATCGACAGAATTCGCGATTTTTACGAAGTCGATCGATGGAATTTGCTATTTTTACGATGCTGAAAGACTTAATTCGCGATAACTACGAAGCCAATCGACGGAATTCGCAATAACTACGAAGCCGATTGGCGAAATTTGCGATTGTTACGAAGCCGATCGACGAAATTCGCAATCTTTACGAAGCCGATGGGCAAAATTCGCAATTTTAACAAAATCAATCGACGAAATTTGTGATTTTTCTTCGGATGATCGACAGAATTCCCATTTTTTCTAAGTCTTATTGACAAAACTGGCAATTTTTACAAAGCCGATCACCAAAATTCCCAATTTTTACAAAGCCGATCACCAAAATTCGCAATTTTTAAGAAGCCAATCGACAAAATTAGCGATTTTTACAAAATCAATCGACAAAATTAGCGACTTTTCCGCACCTGATCGACAAAATTGGCGATTTTATATTACCTGATGATCGAAATTTGCGATTTCTCTGCGCATCATAGATGCTATTTTTCCGCCGATGAAGGAAATTCACGATATTTCAGTGCGCGATCAACGAAATTTGCAATTTTTCGGAACCCGATCAATAAAACTCGCAATTTATCCGTGTCCGATTGACGAAATTTGCGATTTTCAGCCCTTAATTTACGAAATATGCACTTTTTCGCAGTCGATCAACAAAATTCGCGATTCTTTCACAACCGATCAACGAAAATTTTCAGTTTTTTTCGAGCACCATTGCAAAATTCATTTTTTTCCGCCCCTTATCAAAAATTTTCCTAATCGACAAAATTCGCGATTTTTTCGTTCCCGATGAATGAAATTTATGATTTTTTCGTTTCCTATTAACGAAATTCGCAATTTTTTTCTTTCCCGATCAACAAAATTCGCTTTTTTTTCACACAATAAACCGAAAAAACTAGCGATTTTTCCCTCGCCGATGGATTCCTCAATTCTTTTGGAGCAAGTTTTTCCAGTTTTGCAATTTTTTCGAGCATCATTAATAAAACTATTTTTCCTTTCCCGATCAACGAAATGTGCAATTTTTCGCTTCCGATCGATGATATTTGCGATTTTACTGTGCCTCATCGACAAAACTCGCGATTTTTCCGGGACCGATCGGCGAAATGTACTATGATTTCCGAACCTCATGGGCGAAATTCGCGATTTTTTTCATATCTGATAATCGAAATTTGCGATTTTTTCCGATCCTTATCGACAAACTTCGCTATTTTCCACATTGGATCAGTAAAACTCGTAATTTTTCCTTGCCCAATCAGCGAAATTTGCGATTCTTAAGTGACTGACGAAATTTTATATTTTTCCACGGTAAACTGACGAAATTTACGATTTTTTGCAGCAACATATGCACAAAAATTGCAATTTTTTCCAGTTGTAAATTGACGAAACTCGCGGGCCACAGGTTGTGCATCCCTACTCTAAAATATAGCTTGAAAATTCTGAAAGTTATCATAGTATTTATAAGAAAGTTATCATAGTATAATAAGTATTTATAAACTGATTTAGATTAGATTGATTGTATGTATAGTATATACTTAAGTCTCAACCGAGTTCGTTGGCCAGCTTCATCAACTATCTTGTTTTAAAATGGTGGCCATTTGCACTGTACATTGCCGCGCAATGTTAAATATTATTAATATCTGTTAGTTTCAAATTCTTGACAAACTTGGTGACACTTAGCGAAATATCGCCAAATTTGGCGATTAAAAATAGGTGACCATAAATGATGCTTACTTGGCTATAGAATACTAATTTGCTGCAATTCTCATTCAAATTCAGTATTTACGAATATTTTCTTATCGGGTCCGTTGCGTTTTTTTTAATTTGAATGAAAGTAACTTCAAGTAAAAATTGCAAAATTTTAAAACCAAAAATTATAAAAGCTACCTCTTCTTTCCGACACTGGATGAAAGGACTTTTTATTTCGTTGATTCAATTCTGGGTCCAAAAATAGCGTTAGATGTCCATATTTCTGTGACGTTCCCAAGCTTGTTTTTAAGCATTCTGCTCTTTTGAAAGCCCAAATTGTCGAGCGGTTAGTCTGAGGGGGTAGACACCATGAGGCTAACCGCCCGACATTTTGCTAGTCATATTTCCCCCTCCCCCTAATCCTATTAAGAAAGATAACCGCATATAGTGTGCTGTTTGCTTTTGTTGTTAAAAGAAAAACTGGAACGGGCAGAAAAATTCGCAAAGAAACACGAATTTGGTGAAAGGATTGCGAAATAGGACTTAGTCAGTCTCGAACACTTTTTCGAAATTTATTATAAGCCATAGGTTTAACGTAGTGTAAATCACATGGCTGATAACTGCTATGCTAGTTCTCCACCAATATTTTGAAAAAAAGTTTGTTTGTCCTTATCCAATTACAGTCGGCTCTCGTTAATTCGAACTCGCCGGGACCACAAGACATGTTCTAATTATCCAAAGTTCGAATTATGTAAAATATGAAATGAAATATGCTTAATATAGAAACTATTATAAAAGAATTAATGTTATAGTGTTTTTTTTATTTATTTCGTCTTTTATCATTAGAATATGACTTAATATTAAATTAGAATGTATAAATACATAAACTAATTAAAAGATTAGAAACAAGCACGATAGAAGAAAAAATTAAAGCGTCACTGATGGACACACGGGGCTCTAAGAAAGTGGATATCAAATGCATTGTATTATATGTATACTCGTTTGGAACAATTTTCACAAAAATCAAAGAAAGAAAGTTATTCAAATGATCTGAAATCCGTGAGAATGTAAAGAAAAATGAAAAATCGTAATTTTCGTTAGTTCGAATTAAACGATGTCAAGAGAGAATGAGTTCGAATTAATGAAAATTGTTAACGTTGTTCTGCCATTGAAAATTTCGGGACTTCATATTTAGTTCGAATTAAGCGAAGATTCCAATTATCTGATTTCGAATTAACGAGAGTCGACTGTAGTAGACACCTGTGATAAAATAGGCCACAATTTTACGTTCTAGAACACTCATAGCCAAAAATTTTAACACGTGACTTAAAATTCAGGCACTCATGGAAATACCCTGTACTAAACTTCATTTTTTGGTACAATTTTTGTAATTTACATAATTTCATAATTGTACATATATTTCATAATATTTTACCCTTTTATTTCATTTAATAAATCCTAATATAATCAGGATTAATTTTCAAAAGTTTATTTTTTTATGATTATTCTTCTAATGCAACGTTCTCACAACCTATATAGTAAATAAACAGACTATTTTACAAAAAAAAATTACATATTTTAACTCTAAAAATATATGTAGATTTAAAATAGGTATTAAAATAAATATGTATCTTTTGTATCTGTCTTGATAAAAATGAAACGAGAGGGATAATAATATCCCGTATTGGAAATTAGAAATTAGCTAAGGAATTTGATTCAAAAGAAACATAAATATATTACTTATAATTATCTTTTTGTATATGTCTTTTTATTTATTTACTTATTTTAAGTTAGAATTGAAACAAAAATCATTTTTACTACAGGCAATATTCTTCAATAGTACAATTTTCACTACAAAAATATTTAAAATTTATTATATCTTTTGCGATAAAATAACATTTGGAGAATGTTCTCAAAAGAAATAAGAAAGCCATAACTCGTTTCTTTAGTTATGACATAAGTTCATATTTTCTGCAATGTGCTAAAATTTGTACGTGGATAACTGCCAAATAACTCCACCGAGATCCGGTTAAAAAACACGATATTTACAATTTCAGGTCATTGATCTATTTGTGTTATGTATGCATTTACCCGTATGTATACATTAACTTAAATTATGGCTTTAGGAATTTTATACGAATATAAATGTATATTTATTTTTCATTTGGCAATTTGTTGTAGGTGGGCCATTTTCACCATTCGCTTACATTTCAGAATTTTATTTTTATTTTTCAAACTTTTAATAATTTTTTTACAAAATGGAGACAGGTGTTAAAGTAAATGTTTAAGGTACATGAAAACAAATTGGTTGTACACTTTGCCCTATAATATAATATGTAAATGCTATTCAAAGTTGGCTTGTAAGGCAAATTTTCAAGTCCGTTACCAAACAAAATTACCGAAAATTCTCAGCTATAAATTTATTAAAATGCCTAAAATCAACTTATTTTGAAGTGGCTTATGTCCCTAAATTTCAAAACATGATATTTTTCAATAATACTTAAATTGAGTTGAAATAAGAGACCACAAGAGACACAAGTTTTAACCACAAGATTTTGATCACATAGAAATTATACAAGAACTTTTTCTAATAATTACAGTATACATTAAATGTAAATTATGTAAATTATTAAATTTTAAGGAAATTGCATATTTGTTTCTTAGTTGAATAAAAAATAAAAGTAGAATGGTGAAAAAATGATAATCATTAAAAAACCGTGCGATAACAGACTTGACATTTGGTAACGGACTTGACATTATGTTGAAAACAGCCGAGATGAATTTTAGGGTCCGATGTTTGCGAAAATGGCTTTTAGAATTCCATAGAAAAAGTTTTATAGAATCCTATAGAATTATGGCTCTTTTTTGTATGAGCTAGTTTAAAAGCTATATAAATATCTGCAGTAGTCCAATAGAAATGTCTGTAGAGCAGAAATTTCTATTAGACTTCTACTAAACACTTTTTCTCTGCGGACATGTCTATGAAACTTCTTGAGGTATTTCTATAGCTTTTAAACTATAGAGATAGATACATTTGTAAGCAGATTTCGATGGATAAAAGATTCAATTTTAATATTATTGCAAAAAAATAAAAATCTATATTTTGATAGTAAATTAAGCTTTATAACCTTCTAGATCACAAACTACCCGATACTGCCCGAGATATTTTGCGATATTTTAATACGTATATCCTAATCCCCACCAGAAAATTTAAATAGCAATATTGGCTTTAATTTATAACAGACATTGCGGATTTAAATAAATAGAAATTAGTCACTAAAAGTTTCTGGTGTAAAGTCAGAATTTCTGAATTACATAATTTCTAAAACATGTTTTATCATGGAAATTAAAGGGTTAAAGATTTTGGGATATCTTAACATGCCAGAAAAGTGCGCGGTACACCAAAATAACAGAATGTTTCAAACACGAAACAAACCTATATGGAAGTGTTATGTAAGGAAACATTCTCTTAATTTAGCATGCTGCGCATTTTTGTCCGAGTAGAAATGTCAGAAATTGACCAATGTATTGATAGCCGTGTATTCCTGCATAAACAAACAAGGAAAATTTCGAATATTTTAGGAAAATTTTCAGCATTATTGTTATTAAAAAACGCATCTTCGATTTTAACGATTTTTATTGTTGTTAAAAGTACATACATTGCGCACTATTTTAGATATTTTTGGTTGGTGTAAGTATAAAGGTGCTACATTAATAATTTAAAAAAATCCCTTTCGGCATGGCCTATAGGCGGAGGTAGATTTCGAAAAGTTTTCATCTCAAAAAAAAAAAAAAAAATTAAATGATTAGAGATAAACCCAGTTTAACTACTTTATTCAACCGCTTTTAAGAATTTTTTAATTTCATTTTTCTGTAAGAACTGGTTTTATCGAAATCCTCTTAAACGAAATTCTACTCAAATGCCCATTTTGGCAACATATTTTGAATTATATTCTTACTTTATTAAAAAAATTGACCAATATGCTCATTATATAGTTCCTAAATAACAAAAAACTGTTAATTAAATTCGTTTGACAGCAAAATTGAATTTAAAAATGAGTAAGAAAATAACCAATTTATTATTTTAATACATCCACAATTCTTTAATCAAGATTGCTTTGAGAAATTTTGTACGAAGTGCCCACTTTGACAGATTTTTTTAAATATATATTTAGCCTTTATCAAAAATCTGACCAATACGGCACATTACACAGTTCCTAAATAACGAAAAACTGTCAATTGAATGCGTTTGAGAGCAAAATTGAATTTAAAAATGAGTCATAAAATAAAAAATTTGTTATTTGAATACAACCTCAATTCTTTTATCATGATCGCTTTGCGAAATTTTTTTGCGAAGTGCTTACTTTGACAGCTTTTAAAAATATGTATATTCACCCTTTATCAAAAAATCAAAGAATACGCACATTATATAGTTCCTAAGTAACAAAAAACTGTCATTTGAATGCGTTTCAGAGCAAAATTGGATTTAAAAATGAGTCATAAAATAAACAATTTGTTATTTGAATACCCACAGTTCATTAATCATGGTCGCTTTCGAAAATTTTGTGCGAAGTGCCCATTTTGGCAGCCTTTTTTTGAAATATATTCTGCCTTTATCAAAAAAACTGGCCACTCCGTCACATAATATAGTTCCTAAGTAAGAGAACCTGTAAACTGGATGCGTTTGAGAACAAAAAAAGATTTAAAAATGACTCGGTAAAAACGCAATTTTTTTAATTTCCTCAAATTTCAATCATGATAATTTCGTGAAATTCTGTTCAAAATACCCTATTTGGCAGCCTTTTAAAAAATATATTCTGCCTTTATCAAAAAACTGGCCAATACGTCGCATTATATAGTTCCTAAATAATAGGACCTGTAAATTGGATGGGTTTGAGAACAAAAATGAATTTAAAAATGACTCAGAAAAAACGCAATTTGTTATACTTAATCAATTTTTAATGACGATAATTTCGGGAAATCTGTTCAAAATACCTTTTTTGGCAGCCTTTTTAAAAATATATTCTGCCTTTATCAAAAAATTGGCCAAAACGTCGCATTATATAGTTCCTAAATAAGAGGATCTGTCATTTGGATGCGTTTAAAATCAAAAATGAATTTTAAAATGAGTCAGAATATAAGCAGTTTGGATTTAAGGTTTTTACTCCAACTCCTATTTTTGTTTAATTTATTTTTGCTATAAGAATGGGTTCTATGAAAAACTTGTCAGTATAAAAGTTGTAGATATTATTGTGAAGATGTAAAATAAATTTAATTAGATTTGATTGCTTAAGAATTGAGTAAGTTATGGGTTTTTTTCTTTTTCCTCCCCCCTTTTTCTTTTCGTTTTTAATTTTTTTCCTCGGTAAAAATTGGTCCTATCAAAAACTTGTAAATACAAAAGTTTTAGATAATATTGAGTACATTTATATAAAATTTAGTTGGATTTAATATCTTGAGAATTGACGGAGTTATGAATTTTTTTCTCCTAAAAACCATGTTTTTTTCGCCCCTTGAGCCCATTTTTAACTTTATCAAAAATCTGTCATGCATAAACTTTTTGCCCATTTCTTAGAAGTAATATAAACTTTAAACTGATTCGATATCTATTTTAATTAAGAAGTTATCGCGTTTTTTCTGTTTTCACAAAAACCCTCCCTATTTCCACCCCCTTGGTCCGATTTTGCCCATTAACGAACTCGACCGAGATTTTAGGCTCCTTGATTTTATGTAAAAGTTTGAAGAAGATCTGAGCATAATTATGGAAGTTATCGTGTCTAGAAGAAAGTGATATACACCGATAGATAGATAGATAGATAGATAGATAGATATATATATAAACTTTTTTACTGATGGTGGTTTTGGGGTCTAGGAGTCATGATTCGTGTAGATCCGCAAAAATTTTTCAGAAATTCCAACATGGGAGACAATGCAATAGGTAGTATTTCATACGAAATCTACCTAAAATACATATTTTTGTTTATTTTTGTGTGTTAAATTTTGTGTAAAAATGCGGAAAAAATATATAATAATGTGACCTAATATATTCTTGAATAATTCACATTATTTTTCTTTTTTCAGCTTTTGTACATTTAAAAAAAAAACGCATTTGAAAAAAAAGTAGCACCGAATCATACTTCTGCGATAACCTGAATTGGAAACCTGTGTACCATTATATTGTGCTTTTGAATTTGATGCTTCTGCTTACAGATTTGTAAAAAAGTATCAATTATTCCTGTCTCTTTTAGCAGAGAATAACCTCCATTATCTAAAAATTTTTCACATTTTAGCAATGGGAAAACATATGACAAACTTATTGTTGAATAGGGTATGGGCCGAGGGTAAAACTAACTTTTACCTTTTTGATTTATATCACATGTCTAATGAGCTGGTTTTATCATATTTTTCACACAGTTTATTACCGATGTAAACCACAATCAAGCATTTTTGCCAAAACGTCAGTGAAGGCTTACTTTGGAGACACGAATTTTTTTTTGTGTCTGTCTGTCAGTCAATCTGTCAGTCAGTCTGTCTGTTCCGCGATAACTAACGCAAAAAACATCCGATTGGCTTGAAATTAAGTGGGTATGTTAGTGAGGCACTGGGATTAAGCTGTATAGTTTTTTGTTAGATTTGATTCATTCGTTCGGAAAATATAGAATATTTTATTTTGCGCAATAATGCTTTTCTATGGCAAATCCAATGATTTTCAATTTTTTTTTTCCTTGAGAGAAAATGACACATTTCATTAATGGAATTCAATGATAAATGGATACTGAAATTTACCAGTTAAATTATTCGTATTGCTTTGAAATTTTGTCTATGCATTTGTCAGATTTTTAAAGTTATTATTGCAAATTTTGGAGATTTTTTATAAATGTGTTCCAATAATATAAACTAATTTGGTTTAGAGATTTACTTATTTAAAATGTATTTATTTCATTTTCTTTACTTTCTCTTAATGGTTGCTAAGCAACCATTCATCCTAATCCTTATTATATTTTAATGCTATAAATTTGAAAGCGTGGACGAAAATTTAAATGAAGTCAACGTCAAAACTGATGAATTAATTAATGTTTTTTTATTTTTGCGGATAAATATAATATAGCCCAGAAAAGAATATAGGCTATGTTTTATTAATTTTATTCAAATATTTTCCTTAATAATTCAAAATTTCCTTCTTTTCATACAGAATCAAGAGCGATTTTTTAGATAAAATTTAACCAATTTCCTTTATCGTTGCAAAAAAAAAAAAAAAAAAAAAAAAAAAAATCTGAATAATTTTTCAACGGCAATAAGTTTCAATTGAGCAATTTCCAATCGAAAAACCAAACTAAGAAAAAATAAATATGACGTCAGAATTAAAATAAAAATAAAAATAGTACTTTGTTAAATATTAAACACGGAAATTTGTTTCGTTAATAAGAATTTTTCTGACAAAAATGGGGGCATAATTAGAAGTAAAAGAAATAAAAAATAATTATGCTTTTAACAAATATTTCAATTGGTAAAATTTGACGTCATAATTGAACAAAAACAGGTATTTTATAGTAGTCGTTAAAATTACAAGAAACATGGATATCAATAATTCATGAAAAATAACGCCATTGCCGAAACTTCAACTTGATTCTGTATGAAGGCTTACTTTGAAGACACGAAATTTATAGTTTTTCATCTGTTAGTCTGTTCTTCTGTATGTTTGTTTGTCCCGCTATAACTGCTACAAAATGCAATCAAAACATTTTTTTTTTTTTTTTTTCGGAAACAAAATTGTAAAGCTCTAGATTACTGAGTTTACACTTACAAAAGTTCCTGATACACCAGATTTAGGTGTTTGTGGTTGGCAGGTATGTAGAAATATGAAGATAATGAAAAATATTTGTCCAAACTGTTACTTATCCTTATAAATCAAAATGAATAAGGAAATGCAAGATATACAATAACCAGTAGCACAATTATTAGAAAGTGGCAAATTTAAATTAAGTGAGGCTACGGGGGGTTCAGGGGGGCGGAGCCCCCTGAAGAAATCTACTATGTTATAATAAAAAAACAAAAATAATAGATCATGAAAATTTCAGAATATCCTAACATAACTAAATTTTTAATTTACCGCTTTTGAAGGCTGAAAACTTCTAATTCTTATTTTATTCTTATAAACAATTAAATACTATGAAAATTTTAAATTAAAGTTTCCAAGAAGTTGAATATTACCCAAAGTGTGTTTAAAAATATATATATATGTGCAAAGCTGACGTTGAGGCTCCTGATCTGCAGATTTACTAGTCATAACCTATTCTTATCGCTGGCAGCGCCAGGGGCAAAAAATGTCCTGTAAACGGGTTGAAATAGCATGTCTTACAAATTGATTTTGTTGAAATTTTGCGCTCAATTTTATTATTGAAGACGATGCATACTCATGTATTTTTGGATTTACTAGGAAAAAATGAGAAGGTAACGAAAGCAAAGTTATAAAATCCGGTTTTATTATTATTATTATTATTATTATTATTATTATTATTGAAATTATATGCTTAATATCTTAAGATTTTAAAAATATTATTTTTATTTCTACATAATCATTTATTACTGTTTTTAAATAAGTTTTCAAGAAAACTTTTTTTATAGATTAAATGAAATTGTCAAAATTTAGATTCAAAACATATTACTTAAATATTTAAATCTAAGCTTTATTTTTTTTTATCTCAGAGTATAGTATAAAAGATTCTATACTAAGAAGAAAAGAGAGGGAAAAGGAAAACAAATTTTTAAAATTTATCAATGAACATTTAAAAAATTCAAGTGATAATCACATTATAATGACAAAAAAATACTTAAATCACAAAAAGTTCACTCAGAAAAATAACAGCCAAGAAAATACACACATTTTTCGTTATTAATAATTTACTAATTCAAGTCTGAATTAGAATGCAAGGATAAGTTTTCAAAATAAGTACAATTATTTTAATGTCATGAAATAGTCCTCGAGAATCTTGAAGTTTAATATGAATACTTCTGAGAACTTCGCTCTGAAATATTGAAAATTTTTAATCAATAGTTTGTTTAGCTACAATACTTAATAAAGTTAAATTGTAAAACTTTAGCATTAGTTCCCAACGATGCAATAAAAAGTTACACTTTATTAGTACTGTTCCCAAAACCGTAACTAATAAATATATGTCATATATTATATTTCCTTTTATGAGCAATGACAGACTTCCGATAAAACCATCATAACTAGGTTCATAAGATAAATTGCTTTACTCAATATTTGTACTTTTGTAGCCTTTCCCTGTGCTCTATTTATTTTTCTGGCTTGATGGCATAACACGTAGTTAAAGACAGATGAAGTAAAATCTTATGAAATTTTGGAGGCAATATCAATTTATAGAATTGGAAGATATTATATTATCTAGATATTATTATGTTTTGTATTAAGAATTAAATCATTCCCTTCTTTATAACTTATTTTAAATAAGCAATTTATTTCTACTGAGGTTGAAAATAATGCTGTAATTCTAATAATGATTATGATAAAGACAATGATACTAATTACGTATCAGATCATTGCAGTATTTATATTAGAGAATAAAAAATTTCAGTGTCTGTAAATTTCTAAATTAGTTTGAAAAAACACATAACTTAACTTTGAAGATAACCAGTATTCTGTTATTAATAGATAAAAAAAATATTTCTTTCTTATTCTTGAAATAAATGTTTCACTTTTCAATAACTATTAAAATCACTTATTCAATCTTAATTCACTGGACAAAAGCGTTAATGAACAAAATAAAAAATTAAAATAGTATTACATTTTTTATTTGAAAAAAAAAATGTGCTCCAGCCAGAATTCAAATGGAATTCCCTGTGTAAAAACTAATGCTTTGATACAGTATAGTTCACTGCAGAGTATCATACTCAAGAATTAAAATTTTGATCCTTCTCACGCCACACTACTGACTAAAAGAGACCCGGATGATAATGTAAAGTCTATGAGGGCGTTCTTTTCAAGTATCTCGCTCACATTTTAATATTTTGAAGTGATTTTTTTTTTTTGGCATAGGATAACCGAAGATGATCCACAACCGGCCTAGTTTTTACTTTTTCGATTTTGGTGTCCGATTTAAAAAAAAAAAAAAAAAAAAAAAAAAAAAAAAAAAAAAAAAAATCAACTTTCAGAACCGATTTGAACCGGTTATGAAACTGAAACTATTCTAATACAAAAAGAATATAACCAAAATCAAAAAAGTGAAAACTAGGATGGTTGTGGATCGTCCTCAACTATCCTATACAAAAAAAAAATCGTTAAAATATTAAAATTTGAGCTATATATTTGAAAAGAATGCCCCCATAGACTTTACATTGCCATCCGGGTCTTTTTCAATCAGTAGTATGGGCTCTCCAATGAAAATCTGTACGTGGGGGTGAGGGATCTCTTCCTTTGATCTTTAGTAGATCGATGCGACCGGGTCATTATTAGGAAATCTGGAATCCATCTCATCTCCACCTGGGCTTTGAAAATAGGGTTTTATTTAATCATCGCTGTAAAATATGGATTATCTCTCCATCAGACCATTGACAGCTTGGTGCCACAGAATCCTCGTTTGGAAATACGTCGGTATCTCTCTACCAGAGTACTAGATTTAACCCTTTGTGAGGCAAGTAATTAGGTCTGTGTAATACCACTGGAAATTTAGAAGATTTTTATTTTAAAATGAGGAAAAGAAATTTTCCCCAAAATTATGAAAGTAAAACCCAATTTTTTTTCCTGGTGCAAACCGTAAT
This sequence comes from Maratus speculifer, assembly GCA_964019185.1. NCBI lineage: Eukaryota > Metazoa > Arthropoda > Arachnida > Araneae > Salticidae > Maratus > Maratus speculifer. The sequence goes on from OZ025294.1 coordinate 349,689,638, forward strand.
TAAACTTAGGTAGGATATAATATATCCCATCGCTCTTCAAGGGCTTATGGAGAATCGTGAGTAGGATTAACATAATTTATTGAACAACATACATCTAACTTATGTGTTCTACATGAAAGCTTGCTTATAAGTCTTCGTCAATATACACAGACGGGATATCACAAGGAAATTTTACAACACATGAGAGATACAGCCGGAAGCTCCACACAAAGAGTGCGTGCAATGGAGCCAGTGGGTATCGAATCCAAACGCTCCTGCGCTCGCAAGCGATTAGTGTCGTGATGCCTTAACCACTCGGTCAAGAGGCCAAATTAACAACATGTTCTGAAATTTTTCAGAAGTGAATCATTACTTTATTTGAGGAACAAAAGACCATATAATATGAAGGAAATCAAAGAAAGATAAATAATACTATGTTTAAAAGTTATTTTGGGATCAGAGAAACATCTGAGCATGTAGTTTGTTTTCACTTAATCGAAAAGGGTATGTGCTTGTAAGCGTTATTTTGGCCTCTAAAAACGGAATCATTATTAATAATTACAATTTTACCCTATATTGTTACTTTTCGAAAGTTTTTTTTTTCTTTTCTTTGTTGCAGTTTTGTTTAGATCGTTGTCTTCATATTTCCTACATCGAGTATGACTTTACGTTAAGTTAAATTTTATTTTATGTATATGCTCTAAAAATAAAACAAAATTGTTCAGGGGGTTCGGGACATATTTAAAAAAATATTTATCAAGTTAAAATTTTGAAACCTTGTGCTCATTATCCATGTTATTTATAAACTAAATCACATGTTAAAAATTTTCATAGTTTTAAAAAATAAATTAAAAATTAAAAATATATTAAAAAAGTGAGATAATTTAAATTATTGTGTCGTTGATGCAAAACAATACTCTAAACTACACAGAATTTTAAACTGTATTTGTAAATAAGTTCGTAATTATGTAATACGTAGCACATATAGTCGTCGTTCAGTTGGTCCGTCTGTCCGTCCTTTCGGATATTACAACACAAAAACTACCAAACCGAATCGTTTTAAATTTGAAATATATAATTATTTCATAATTTTTTTGATTCATTTGAAATTTTATGATAATATGATGTATAATTCAATTTAATCGAAAATCAAAAATATTCCGTAACCTTACAGCCAATGGAAAGCAATAATTTCTTGTGCATTTTAATGATATTACACTCTTCAGAGCATAATAAAATTGATATGCATCTATAAAGTATATACTAAAATGTATATTCTGTAGAATCTGTAATGCAAAGAATATTTTTATTATTTACAGGGCTACACAAAATATTTCATTACATAATGGTATAATGGGAAATATTGTTTGAGACGCATTTTAATTATATTAAACTGTTTCACATTTTGCGAAATTGATATACTTTTCTGAATTTTACTACAAGTTACTTCCTGTATAATAGAATGCAGATAATATTAACAGGCACACGCAAAAAGTTTCGTTTGATATGCTGTATACTTTTACACCAAGGTTTGAACATTTTAAAAACTTCGTTATAGTATGAACGCACCTCACTTTCTGCGCTTGACGTGCAGTTTCCTAATTTTTAAATAATCATTAACTGAAGCTTTTCTCGTGCATATAGTGTTATCAAAGTTAATTGTTTTCTGAGATTATATAATAGACTAAATATATCGAAATATTAGGGCGGTCTCGAAAAAATACATAATTACGAACGCACCTAAAAAAGCTCTAATTGAATTTGTTGATTCTATTTCAAATTCTTCCGAAAAATTTACTTTTACTTGAGAGCTAACCCCCTTTCATCATAAGCAATCGATCACTACCTGAAATCGATTCTCTATTACCAACAAGAAATCCCGCATCATATGAGCTGCCAACGTTGAAAAGGGATTAAGGAACCATTTTCCGAAGCTAAAACCATATTTTTAATATCCTTAGCACGCAATACATCCATTACGCATTTTCCCCAACTGTGTTTATATCTATTTTGAGGATATAAATAAATTTACGATATTGCATTCCTGTAACTTACGAACGGAGATTGACTATCAAAATAATTTTGCTATTTGACTTTTCGCACTGTTTTTCATCTATTATTTACACGCAAAACCCGAAAGTTGGATTAAAATTTTTTAAAAAATGGTTAAAGTGAATGGGGTGGTAAAGAAAAGCATACCTAATTATTATTTTTTTTATCTGATTGGTAGAGAATACAGTAAATAAGAAACTGAAAATTAAATGATTCTTTAAAACGTAGTTGCACATAATGTAGTTCGTTTAGAAGCATAATTATTAATTATATTTCATTTAATAAAATTGAGGATAACAATTTTATTTACTGAGCACAAACAATCCGTTTAATCCAGTGTTTTCAGCCATATTTTAAATACATTATGTACTAAATTACCCACTTATATCTCGCTCAAATTTTAATATTTTTTACATTTTTTTTAATTATTTTTTTTTAAATTTTTTTTAATAGGATAGCTAAGGACGATCCACCACCGGCCTAGTTTTTACTTTTTCGATTTTGCTGATATATTTTTTTATATTATAATAGTTTCAATATCAGAACCGGTTTAAACCGGTTTTGAAATTTAAAGTATTTATTGAAATCTGAAACCAAAATTGAAAAAGTAAAAAATAGGTCGGTTGTGGATCGTCTTCAGCTATCTTAAGCAAAAAAAAAAAAAAAAAAAAAAAAAAAAGTAAAAATATTGAAATTTGAGCGAGATGTTTGAAAAGAATGTTCCCATAGATTTTACATTATCATCCGGGTCTTTTTCAGTGACTATTGTAGGGCCTTAAGTCCTATATAAAATTACCAAGATTAGAAAAAACGAAATTCTGTTAGATAACAGAGACGTTATTCGGTAAATTTAGAAGAGGCTCTATTGATTTAATATTGTTAAAAATACAGAAGACTTTATAAAGTTATTTTTAATGAAAACAATTTAATTATGTTTTAAATTGGTGAAACACTAAAACTGCAACGAGCTTCAAAATACGTTAGGATTTTTCGGGTAATTTTGAAATTCTGTATGATTTAGTTTTTGCACAATTTGTTTCTAATTCTAACCATGTTTGGGTTTGAACCCGAGACCTCTGGACGAGCATCTTTCTGAGACAGTTATAGCAGCTGTCGACTTTGAATACAAAGTATGTTTTTTATGATTTACTGGGAAGAATTCACACTAAATCTGTTTAGATGATTTTTCCCTTTCTAAATTATTCAAAATGTAAAAAGAAAATCTTTAAACTAAATTTGCTTTAATATTATTGCTAATAAAACTGCAAAATCATTTTAAGAGTGTGCATTTTGAATTACAAGTTTTAACAAACATAAAAATATCTTTAAATAAAAACATGGAAATCCGTAGAGGGAAAATGTTAGGTAACGGAAATAAGTGTAAAATGATAACCGAGAAACTCAGTAGAATGCATTTAATCGTTAAAAAGTGCAAATTTACAGAAAATCTCGATTTTGTTTTACATTTTAAGAGAAATTTTTAACAGTGTACTATCATCCCTTTGAATTTTTGGTCGAATTTGGGAACATCCTGTGAACTTCTTGGATAACTTTGAATGGAACAGTATCAATTTTTATAGTTTAATTAAGATTTTTTTGTTGAAAAAAAATGTAATTTAACAATTTACAACGACCAATTAGAAAATTATTCTTTTTAACTAATCGCAAGGTTAACTCAGAGCTTAAACTTTTGTCTACGAAAAGGTTCTAAATTGCTGAGAGCAAAAAAATATCTTGAAAAATGACCAGTGTTTTTAAAGATTATCAATTTTATGAATAACGAGGTGGAACCCGTCGAAATTCGACGAAAGATAATCTGTAAAAAAGAACTGTTTCATTCATTTGTAATAAATCTACAAAATCAGTTACAGTAAAATATACGTCTTATATTGGTCAGTCTAACTCTCAAGCAAATATTATTTTAAGCTAAAATTAACAAATACTATAAATCTCAATTATCCAAATTATTAAACGAAATAAAACTGAAATTTGCAGGATTTTATAACAAACGCATTTTATTTTCTAATTTTTTTTTACAATTTTAAGAGAAAATGGAGTGATTCTATTGCTACAATTTCAAAATTGGTACTAAAAATTATAAAGAAAAATTAATATAGCAAAAATAAATTGAGATACAACTTTGAAACAAATTGCATTTTAAAGTGCATTTTTTTTCTCTATACGACGGTGTAAAATTTTAAAATGCACGATGTTTAGAAGTGTAAAATTTGCTGTACCGAAAATTGCAAAACCGAAATTGGATGGGAAAGTGTTTCGCATTTTAATTTCTTTCTTTTTTTTTCAATTTTAAGAGAAAATGAAGTGATTCTGCTGCCACAATTACAAAATTGGTACTAAAAACTAAATAAAAAAATTAATATATTAAAAATTAATTGCGATACAACTTTCAAACAAATTACATTTAAAAGTACATTTTTTTTTCTCTGTATAACGGTTTAAAAATTGAAAATGTACAATGTTTAGGAGTGTAAAATGTGTCGTAGCGAAAATTGCAAAGCCGAAACTGCAAGGGAAAGTCTTGCCATTCTCAAAATGACGTATGTGTTACGCACAGACACGCTTGGTCTTTTTAATATAGATACATAGATAAGTTTGTTTGTTTGTATTTATGTCGGCCGATTACCTACGCTATGGGATATGGGCCCTATGGGGTGGTATGCCCTCCGTGGGGGTCTTTCTAAGGGAACCTAACCCGTATTTACGCAAGGTTCGAAGAAAACCACGGAAAACTCCGAACGGTTAGGCCGACGGTCGCGATTGGATTCGAACCCAGCACCTACCGTCTACCAGTTTGGAGGTCAGAATCTCGCGGCCATTGGTGGGGTGATAGATAGATAAGAACACTCCATGGGCGTTTATGTGACGTTCTCATTTTGTCAGAAAAAATGGATAGTCTTAAAGTCAAAGCTAATTTTTCCCTACTTTTTAACAGCGTACTAATTCCTATATACAAAAGGTAAGCAGTTTTTAATCCCACCAATAAACTAAATTTCTTCGATTAAACATACTTTCAGCCTCGAAAAAAATCCATAAAATGTAAAAAAATATATTATTATATTATATATTATATAAATATCATTAGATAATTGATCAATTATATTATATAAATATATTATATAAAAATAAAATGCGGACATTCATTACCGAAAGCAAAGTGTTTAAATGTTTCCCATTGAGTTAATAAATTCCGTAAAAGCACCGTTTTTATGATGATTAAAACGTGGCTTAAGTAACCGCAGAGTGTTGTATTATGTACGCCATGGATTAATATTTTTATCTGGTTATATATTCGAGATTTATTTAATATAGAGAATTCTTAAATTATTGTAGAAAACGAGTACTGTATTTACTCGTGTATAACGCACACTTTTTTTTTCAAAAAAATAGGGCAAAACTCGTACTTGCGCGTTATACACGGAATGATTTTTTACTGTTGGATGTAATCACACGGTAAACATATGAATCAAGAAATGTATTTCGAAGAAGACACAAGCATTGGGAAAATTTTATTTAATTGAAGTATCACTGGATCTTTATTTCGCTCTTTGCATTTTTTTATACATTAACATTATATAAACGCTATTTAGAAATTCTCACTGCCGTCGCACACTCCTACCCCCTTCCCTCCCGGTCATTCACTCCCTACCCGAAGTCTAAAAATGTATTTTCGCTTTGTTTTTGGCCGGATGTAATGTTTGTTTCAACTGCTTTTACTGAATTTCATTTACTCATTCTTTCATTTGCATATCAAATTTACGGTGCGCGTTACATAAGAGATTTTTAAAAAATCGCCATTTTTTCTTCTGAAGTACGGGGTGCGCGGTATGCACGAGTAAATACGGTATAAGTTTATCGAAGTGTGCATTTTTATCTAAAGCTTCTGAAATATCGCAAATTGTTAATTGACGCTAAAAACATGATAAGACGTATTTAAAAACAAGTTGAGACAAGTTGTCTGTTCACATAACTACATCTTTCACTGAACGTGCTTCAGAAATACCACCTATAAAAAAAAAATAATCCAAAACAAATTAAAGTTTTGTACTGTTCCTGAAACTAATGTTACAAAAATGGAGAAACATAAACAATGGGAACAAAAGTCTTCCGTGATTACCAAAAAATTTCAAAAAGTTTTCTATAAAAGTAAAATTTAGCATGATATTTAATCTTTTGTTTCTCTTTTTTGTTCTCTATTTTAAAATTGGTAGATAATATCAGCTCTTTCAAAAAATGTTTTTTTTTAGCATTTAATTATGAAAGATAGTAAACAATCGAGTTTTACAAGAACTTTGAATCATTTTTCATTTTCTTTAGTTTCAATTTTCTTTTAAAGGCATTTTTTATATTATTTTTCTTTTATTTAACTTAAAAGATAAATGCAGTGTTTATAGATTGCATGTTTTTATTTTTTTCTAACACAATATTTTTATAAGTTTTATTTTAGATTTAAGAAATCTGTACGTATAGTATTGTAAAAATCAGAAATTTTATTTTATGTTATTATTGTGTTTTGTTATTATTGTGTATTATTGTTATGTTATTATGTTATTTTATTAAAAAAAATTACATTCTGAAGTCTATAAATTTTTTCCCATCGTCAAAAATAAAAGATAAGAGTAGCTTTACTATTTTTAACTCAATCATACTAATTGGTAAAATTATCATACGAATTCAATTTTGCCAACTGAGCAAAAAAAAAAAAAAAAACTCACAATTATTGACTTTCATTGTCAATGTTTGACATTTTCAGCAACCGTGTGTAGCGACGTTTATTTTCCTGATCTGAAAAATGGAAAGTGAATCATAGTTCAGTTCAGTCTTGTAGCGGTGAGTGAATGGAGCGGGACGAGAGCATTTCAAAGTTTTAGCGGATAGCGAATGGAATGGGACATTGGCGTCCTCCGGTCCTGTGTGGCAGGCTTTTGGCGAGAATGCAGATGCGCTGGAGAACTCAGTGGAGCTTTTCGATCACTTGATGTGAGACTTCATCGATGAAGCGTCGTGTTGTTAACGGCCGTGGATCGGTCATCAAATATAATATTTAATATGTTTAATTTACAATATGTTATTTATACAATTAAGTTTTTATATGTTTAATAAAGATTTATTTTGTTAAAAAGGAAATCAGTAATCACAGCTCACCTACAACTCACAACAAGTGGTGACCCGGACGGGTTTCAAGAAATTACGCCCGATGGTCCAAAACCACTTGGATTTTTCTCTCGAAAGTTGTCCCCTACACAGTGCAAATATTCAACATATGACCGGGAATTGTTAGCTGCATATTCTGCTATCCAATATTTTAGGCATATGTTGGAAGCACGGGTATTTACGCTGTATGTAGATCACAAACCCCTAACTTTTGCGTTTCAGCAGAAACAAGAAAAATGTTCCCCTAGAAGGTTTCGGCAGTTAGACTTTATATCCCAGTTTACTACGGATATACGTTATTTGCCGGGTAAGGGAAATTTTGTTGCTGACAGTTTATCTAGAGTTTGTGAAATTCAGTTTTCTTCACTTGCAGATTTTGAACTGTGGGAAAAGTTGCAAACAGAGGATGAGGAGCTAAAATACATTTTGGACGGAAAGGTTGAATTTAGTGGAAAGTTAGCTAAAGTACAAATGCCGGATGCCAAAACACTATTGTATTGTGAAACTTCTAGTGAGGTGAACAGATTTTATGTCCCCCAGACTTTGAGATATAGGGTTTTTGACTCACTACATGGTTTGTCGCATCCTGGTATACGGGCTACTAGGCAACTAATCGGTTCAAAATATATTTGGCCAGGGCTAAATAAGGATGTTGCTATGTGGTGTAGCTCGTGTATCCCCTGTCAAAGAACTAAGGTACACCTGCATACTAAATCTCCTTTGGTGAAATTTTTAGTTCCAGATGAGAGATTTTCTCATTTACACATAGACATTATTGGTCCTTTGCCTCTAGTACATGGATTCAGATATTGCCTCACTATGATTGACAGGTTTACCCGGTGGCCAGAGGCTGTACCGATTGGGAATATTAGTGCTGAAACAGTTGCTCAGGCCTTTGTTCAGATGTGGGTTTCTCGTTTTGGTACGCCTCAGAGGATTACATGCGATCGGGGTAGGCAATTTGAGTCCATACTATTTGAAAGTCTGGCAAGAATGCTAGGCTCTAGTGTAGCTAGAACTGCTTCATACAGACCCCAGTCCAATGGATTGGTCGAGCGACTTCACCGCCCTTTAAAACAAGCATTAATGTGCTATAAGGTGGATTGGTTGGAAGCTCTCCCACTAGTTTTGCTTGGTCTACGGACTACAGTGCGCGAGGACCTGGCGGCATCTACAGCTGAGCTGACATATGGAACAACTTTAAGGCTTCCAGGTCAGTTGTATGAAGATAACCCCCTGTCAGACCCACCGGCTTATGTTTCGAAACTACAAAAATTAATGTGTGCTTTGAGACCTTGTCAACCTTTAAAACATGGGCAGCAAAAGATCTATGTTCCAAAAGAACTGAAAAATTGCACCCATGTGTTCGTTCGGAGAGGTCCTTTTAAGAGATCTTTGCAACCGACTTACGAAGGTCCATTTAAGGTCGTAAGGCGACTTGAGAAAGATTTTGTGGTTTCAGTTAAGAACCAGGAAAAGATCATACATATTGATCGGTTAAAACCTGCATTTCTTTTACATGAAGACGGTGAGCCTGATTCTACGCCTTACATAACCCGATTCGGAAGGAGGGTTCGTTTTCGTCTCCCACGGCATGTGTGAGACTGGCGGGGGAGTTGTGTAGCGACGTTTATTTTCCTGATCTGAAAAATGGAAAGTGAATCATAGTTCAGTTCAGTCTTGTAGCGGTGAGTGAATGGAGCGGGACAAGAACATTTCAAAGTTTTAGCGGATAGCGAATGGAATGGGACATTGGCGTCCTCTGATTTGGCGTCCTCCGGTCCTGTGTGGCAGGCTTTTGGCGAGAATGCAGATGGGCTGGAGAACTCAGTGGAGCTTTTCGATCACTTGATGTGAGACTTCATCGATGAAGCGTCGTGTTGTTAACGGCCGTGGATCGGTCATCAAATATAATATTTAATATGTTTAATTTACAATATGTTATTTATACAATTAAGTTTTTATATGTTTAATAAAGATTTATTTTGTTAAAAAGGAAATTAGTAATCACAGCTCACCTACAACTCACAACAACTCAACTGAGCAAAAAAAAAACTCACAATTATTGACTTTCATTGTCAATGTTTGACATTTTCAGCAACCGTGGATAGACAACCGTAAGACATATTTCACTCAGATAACCTTATTGGCAATAACATCTGATATTGTATGTAGACAACTCAACAGGTTAAGTCTCATGTAAAGGAGCACCGTTTAACCCTTTATCTACCGCATTATGAATTCAGGATAATTTTACATTCTAAAGCATTTTACGTAAATTTCTCAAACTAAATTAAAATATTTACACAATCATTTAATAAATATTTGAAGAATTTAGAAGGATTGGAGGATTTAGAAGTCAAGAGTAGCAAATGAGGTGCGTTCGTACTGTAACAAAATTTTACAAATTCTCTAGATCTTGGAGTAATAATATGCATTACTTCGGATACAGTTTAGTAGCCGAAATCTTATATGCGTTCCTGTAAACACTATTTTCTTTCTACTATACAGGAACTAATTTGTAGTAAACCTCAGCAAAGAATATCAATTTCATAAAGTTCAATAAAATGACCGAGGCCTACCACGTGACTTGAGCTCAACAAGCCCCACCTATATCAATTTCATAAAATGAGAAATAGTTTAATATTAAAACTCTCCTCAAACAATTGTTTCTCCTTATGCCATTCTGAAATGTTTGTTTTGTTCTATTTTTGTGCGGCCTGATAAATTAACAACAAATATTCTTTGTACCTTACATTGTACAGAATGTATACTTTAATATATACTTCATAGATACATATCAGTTTTATTATGTTTGAAGGAGTATAACATCATTAAAATGCATTTGAAACTATTTTTTTCCTGTAAGCCGTAATTTAACGGAATACATTTGATTGTCCCTGTAACTGAAATATACATCAATTTGCCTAAAATTTCAAATGACTCAACAAAATTAAGCAACAATTATACATTCTAAATTTGAAACGATGCGGTTGGGTAGTTTTTCCTCTGTTATATTCAAATAGACTGACAGAATGACAGACAGATGGAAGGACGGATAGAGCACTCACTGTAGGTGCTACGTATTTACATAATTACGAATGCACCTAAAAATTGAGAAAACTCAGGAATGTTTACGCGAGTACAATGTTTTAGCTTTTTTATTTTTATTTTTTTTATTTTTCATTTTGCCTAAATTTCCAGAAATCTTTCACAAATCATCCAGAATACTCCTGAAAACTCCCTGTATTTCATATGTATTGTAATTAACCTCTTCCCCAATTTGTTGAGGAAACAAACCTACAACACTTAAACTATATTTTTATGAAGATTTAGTAGTAAATTTACGTTACATAACACTTATGGAAAAATGAAAGTTAAAAAAATGAATTCAACGATCATGAGTGTTAAATTTTTTGTACATTATTAAGAGAACTACTGTAATTTTCGAGTTTTTGAATGCAGTTTCAGAAATGGCAGCACTATTTTAGAAAATTGTTGTGGTAGTTTTACAGATGTTCTTGTAAAATGTTACTAATGTAAATTTTAAAAATGTAATAATGTAAAATCATAAATGTCTATGTTATAAATATCATTAAATAAAAATGATAAGAAACCAAAAAGACTAATTCATGGCTAATTGGGTAATATGCACAGTCACAGCACGTTTTCGTGCAAAACTGAGCATTTAAATCAACTAGTAAGTGTTTCAATATTAGTCATTTAAAAATCGGTAACAAACATAGAAGAATATATTACTGTCTTTATATTAAGCTTGGTAAAAAAGAAAAAATTTATGTGTTTGGTATTTTACAACAAAAAAAATCTTTACTTTTAAAATTTTCGGTGTTTTTTTCCATTGATTGTTTTAAGTTGCAGAATATAGAATAGAATTCTTACATCCCAAACATTCTCTCATATTAACACTAAGCACTGTCTCATATTAACCCTATATACAGTCTCATATCAGCACAATACAGTGTCTCATATTAGGCCCACATACTGTCTTATGTTATCTCCACACATTATCTCATATTATTCCCATACATTATATCATATTACCCCCATATACTGTCTCATATTAGCCCCATACACTGTCTCATATTAGCTTCATACCTGTCTGTTCCCCATGAACTGTGTGGCATTCGCCCCTTACATAGTTTGAGCCCTAAGTACTGTCTGGCATTCGCACCTTACACTGTTTTACATTAGACCCATATATTTCCTCACATAAGTCCATTGACTTTTTTGGTTAGTAACACAGGCTAAGTTAAGCTTATTCTAAAGTTTAATGTCTGGAAAATCACTTTTCCTTAGCAAATAAATGGCAAGTAAAATAAGTTGCCTTATATTTTACCTATGTGTTGTACAACAAAAGCTTTGAATTTTGACAGGAATGTTTTTTTCGTCAAAAAAAGTAAGATTATGAAATGTATATTTTTGGTGATATTTTATTTATATATTGTTCAACAAAGGTTTTGGTGTCTGTTAAGAAAGTTTTCTCATCAAAAATGTAAAATTATGCAATGTGTATTTTCTTTTAAATTTTGAGTGTATTCATGTATAAATAAATTGAACGATGTAATGATTATATAATAAGAATTATTTCAAAGTTGTTACTATAAAATTCGGTTCTTTTTTTTTTTTTACATAAGCACCCTTTCTTTGTGTTTGCGTGTCTATGACTGTCTCATATTTGCCCAAATTAATCCTATACTACCAATTACACATTACGATAATTAATTTCAGTGTTAAATGATCAGTTATTGTTAAGTACATTCTTCATTTCTTCTATTTAATAATTGAATCAGACTCAAAAGATGTACCAGAATATGCATCAGAATTTTTTGAATGTATGCTTCCAAACTTCCGAATTCTTTCAATTTATTAAAAAATATCTATGATATGTTTATAAATGTACCTTAGAAAAGATACAGAAAGAACTTTTATTTATAAGTTGAAATGTCGCTCGGTTAGATTTCTCAAAAACTCTAAGAAAACATTTTTAGTTCAGTGGATAGAATGTCAAATCAATTTTATAAAAAAGAGAAGAAGTAAAGAGACATTTCCTAATGAATAATACTATCTTTTTTGGAATGAATAGTCTATGATATCATTGAATATAGGATAAATAAATATATAAAAAGTGGAGTGAGCAAGTATTTTGCAATTTGAAAGTACAATAACTTTGTTGGAGAGACTATTTCTTTCATTTAGGTATTAGTTTTAAACTTTAAAAGGTTTAAATAATATAATTTATATCAGAATTTTTTCAATATGTGCTTCAAATCTTCTGCATTTATCATTTTATTTATTAAAAAAATATATTATATGTTTACAGAAGTGCCTTAGGAAAGATATAGAAATAACTTTCATCTCTAAATCCAAATGTTTGATAGCAGGATTTGTTAATATGATTTTAACCAAAAAAGAATTATAGGAACATATCTGTCTCTAATAACTTAATTTCAAAATATTAGAATTTTTTCAATGTATGCTGTGAAACTTTTGCATTTATCATTTTATTTACTAAAAAAATCTCTCATATGTTTACAGAAGTGGTTTAAAAAATATATAGAAGTAATAGTCATTTATAAATCCAAATATCGCTCTGTTAGAACTCTTGAAGACTCTAAGAAATCCATCTTAGTTCAGTGGATATAATGTCAAATCAATTTTATAAATGGAATAAGAAGAATGGAGTCATTTCCTAATGAATAATAATACACTGTCTTTTTTTTTCAGAATGAGTAGTCTAAGATATCATTAAATGTCGGCAAAAAAAAGATATGAAATGCAAAACAAGCGAAAATGTTGCAATTTGTATTTGAATGTGCTGTGACTTCTTTGGGTGAAAATGGAATTCTTTCTTTTAGGTAACAGCTTAATACTTCAAAAGATTTGGACGATTTAAAATAATTAATCTAAGGCTATAAGTGTGAATGTGATACCGGATACATATATAATATCCTGCTTCTTAAAATAATTTATATTGAAAAAATTACTGGTCTTTTTAGTGAGTTTGATAAAAAGATTTGCTAATATGATTCTAACTGAAACCAAATTTTAGGAATATGATCCCTCTTTAATAACTTAATCAGTTTTAAAATATTATAGTTTTTATAATAATTTACCAAAGTGTGCTTTGAAACTTTATAATTCATCATTTTATTTATTAAAAAAAGCTTTGATATGATTATAAAAGTGCCTTAGAAAAGATACAGAAAGAATTTTCCTGTATAAATCCAAATGATGCTCCTTTAGATTTCTTGAAAACTCTATGAAGTCCATCTTAGTTCAGTGGATATAATGTCAAATCAGTTTTATAAATAGGTTAAGAACGATAGAGAAATTTCATAATTAATGGTAATTCTGTCTTTTTCTATGATAAGTGGTATAACATGTCATTGAATATTAGCAAAGCAAACATGTGAAAAGTAAAACAAGCGAAAATACTGCAATTTGTATTTGAATGTACAGTAGCTTCTTTGGGGGGATTGGATTTCTTTCTTTTAGGTAACAGTTTAATATTTAAAGAAGTTTGGCCGATTTAAAATATTTTATCTAAGGCTATTAAAGAGAATGTGATACCGGATATATATTTAATACTATGCTTATTAGAATAACTTATCTTGAAAAAATGAGCAGTTCCTGTTCGGGAGTTTGATAGTAGGATGTTCAAATGTGATTCAACTCACACAGAAATTTATGAGCATGTTTGTCTCTAATAATTGAATCAGTTTCCAAATATTACAATTTATGCAAAAATCTTTTAATTTTGTGCCTCAAAGTTTTTGCATTCATCACTTTATTTCTTCAAAAAAAATCTATCATATGTTTATAACAATGCCTTAGGAAAAAAGTAGAAATTTATCTGTATAGCCAAATGTTACTGTGTTAGATCTCTTGAAAACTTTTACAAGTCCGTCTTAGTTCAGTGAATACAGGGTGATTCATAAAAGATGGGCAGAACTTTAAGGGGTTATAGTACACTTAAAGACAAATAATATTAAATAGGAGACTAAGGGTCCCAGACGTATTCCCAAGGAGATAGGGGGCATTAAAGTTTAGGGTCCGAAATTTCAAATGATTATAAAAAATGGAAAAATTGGTCGATTCGTTTGCGGATTTTGCAAAAAAATTTCTTTATGCCAGTATTTTCTTGAAATAAAATTTTAAAGTTCCATTTCAAAAAATGCCGATAGGGGGCGCTTTAGACTTTGGAGTAACAAACAACTATTTTTTAACGTTATTTTTTGTATTTCTTTAAATGATTTCGAAAGCTTAGACTTAAACTTAAATTTTGATCTAAAAATCTGAGTCCTAACGAGTAGTTAAGTAGCGTAAACTGAAATTTGAAATTTGAAACCCTTCTCCCCCCAGAACAAAAATCAGTTATTCCCGATCTTTGTGTCGTAGATTAGGCTCTAACTACTGCCGCGTTTTGCTAAAATTATTCTTTATGTCAGTATTTTCTTGAAAATAAATTTTAAAGAAAAGTTTCAAAAAATTCCGATAGAGGGCGCTTTAGACTTTGGAGTAACGAACAACTATTTTATACCGTTATTTTTTGTGTCTCATTAAATGCTTTCTAAAGCTTAGACTTAAACTTAAATTTTCAGCTCAAAATCTGAATCGCTGAGCGTGGTTCAGTAGCGAGGGGAGGGGGTTCAAATTTCAACTTCTGAACATATTTCAGTTTGCACTACTTAACCATGCCCAACGATTCTGTGCTGTGATACGAGGCAAAAATACAACTTTCGTCAAGGACTGCATAGTCGGAATTCACTCATAAAGGCACTGGCACAGTTGGAAACGTCGCTCATGCAAACGTTAAAGCTCCATTCCTGACGCTAGTCACCGGGTGAAGAAGGAGACAGAAAGTATGCAAATGTCAAATGGGGAAGAAGAAGAACACGTATGCAAAATTTCGACACGATTCAGGCATAAAAACCACTGAACGGTGAGTCAAGTGTAAGTCGCTGTAGTAATGAATCGGAAGATGGTGCCCTTCACGAATAAGGAAAAGGTTGAGATGCATTTAATTTACGGAGCGGCAGATGGAAATGGTGCAGAGGCACAACGAATGTACGGAGAGCGATTTCCCAACAGGCGGTTGCCTAACCGCAAAACTTTCGAGCGCTTGCACAGACAGTTGTGTGAGACGGGATCATTTCTCGCTTCCCGGTCGAATGCAGGTCGTGCAAAAAAGGACGAATCAGTAGTTGTTGCAGAAGCCATTCTGGATGTAGTAGCGGCGCAGCCAAGTACAAGTACACGAACAGTGGCTAGGCAGGTGGATACCTCACAGTCCATGACTTGGAGGGTACTGAAGGATGAACATTTGCTCCCGTTTCATGTGCAACGAGTCCAGAAACTGTCTCCAGGGGATTATCCAAATCGTATTGAATTCCCCCGCTGGTTTCTGCAGCAGAACGCGCTAAATCCACATTTTGGACGAACTGTGCTTTTCACCGATGAATGTACCTTCACACGTGAAGGTACATTTAACACACACAATGCACATGTATGGGCGGATGTCAATCCACATGCTACGTATCCACATGCTCATCAGAGACGCTTTTCCATCAATGTTTGGGCAGGAATCCTCGGAGACCACCTAATCGGACCGTACCTTCTTCCTGAACGCCTCAACGGTAAAACATACCTCACATTTCTGCAACATGTGCTGCCAGATCTGTTAAACGTTGTTCCTCCACGCATCCGGCGGGTCATGTGGTTCCAGCACGATGGAGCGCCAGCCCATTACGTACGAGACGTCCGCAACTATCTGGACATCACATTTCCGAACAGATGGATTGGTCGAGGTGGTCCTGTTGCTTGGCCTGCTCGCTCGCCAGATCTTTCACCCCTCGATTTCTTTTTTTGGGGACAATTGAAGGCTCTTATGTATGAGACACCCATTGAATCCCCCGAGGAACTGGTCGCCAGACTTTCCGCCGCTATAGGGAAAGTGCTCGAAAAGCCTGATGTTTTCGCGAATGTTCGCCGTTCCATTCTTCGCCGTTGTTCTGCGTGCATAACCTCTGGTGGTCACAATTTTGAACATTTATTGTAATTACATGTTAATAAATATGCTTTGGTAACATAATCCTAATTTGTGTCTTTTTACCTCGTATCACAGCACACAATGTGTGGACATGGTAAACTGAACTGTGCTCAGGAGTAGAAATTTCAAACCCCTCTCCCCAGAAACTTAACCACGTCTAACGATTCAGATTTTGGGCTGAAAATTTAAGTCTAAGCTTTAGAAAGCATTTAATGAGACACAAAAAATAACGGTATAAAATAGTTGTTCGTTACTCCAAAGTCTAAAGCGCCCTCTATCGGAATTTTTTGAAACTTTTCTTTAAAATTTATTTTCAAGAAAATACTGACATAAAGAATAATTTTAGCAAAACGCGGCAGTAGTTAGAGCCTAATCTACGACACAAAGATCGGGAATAACTGATTTTTGTTCTGGGGGGAGAAGGGTTTCAAATTTCAAATTTCAGTTTACGCTACTTAACTACTCGTTAGGACTCAGATTTTTAGATCAAAATTTAAGTTTAAGTCTAAGCTTTCGAAATCATTTAAAGAAATACAAAAATAACGTTAAAAAATAGTTGTTACTCCAAAGTCTAAAGCGCCCCCTATCGGCATTTTTTGAAATTGAACTTTAAAATTTTATTTCAAGAAAATACTGGCATAAAGAAAATTTTTTGCAAAAACCGCAAACGAATCGACCAATTTTTCCATTTTTTATAATCATTTGAAATTTTGGACCCTAAACTTTAATGCCCCCTATCTCCTTGGGAATACGTCTGGGACCCTTAGTCTCCTATTTAATATTATTTGTCTTCAAGGGTACTATAACCCCTTAAAGTTCTGCCCATCTTTTATGAATTACCCTGTATAATGTCAAATAAATTTTATAAATGGAAGCAGAAAGATGGAGACATTTCCTAGTAAATGACAATCATGTATTTTTTTAGAATGATTATTCTAAGATATTGAATATAGGCAAAACAAAAATATGAAATGTAAAGCGAGCGAAAAGGCTGTAATTTGTATGTGAATGTTCTCTAATGTCTTTGGGGAGAATGAATTTTCTTCTTTTAGGTAATAGATTAATATTTAATAAGATTTGGACTTCATTTCATTTTTAAAATATTTCGTCTAAGGCTATAAATGTGCATTATAAACCGGTTACAATCCAGTTTCTTGGCTTTTAGAATAATTTATATCGAAAAAAATTTCTGTTCTTATTAGTGAGTTTGATAATAGGATTTGCTAATATGATTCTAACTGAAGCCAAATTTTAGGAATATGATTCTCTCTTTAATAACTCAATCAATTTCAATATGTTTTAATTTATATTAGAATTTACCTATGTGTGCTTCGAAACTTTAACATTCATCATTTATTTAATTTTTTAAAAATCTACGATATGTTTATAAAAGTGAATTAGAAAAGATAGATAAAGAACTTTCATTTATAAATACAAATGTTGCTTCCTTTGTTATCTGGGAAACTCTAAAAAAACCTTTTTACTTCAATGAATTTATTGTCTAATAAATTTTATAAATTTGAGAAAAAGGATGGATGAATTTTCTAGTAAATGATATTCCTGTTTTTGTTTTCGTTTGATGTCATTGAATATAGACAAAATAAAAATATGAAATGAAAAACGAGCGAAAATTCTGCAATTTTTATTTGAATGTACATTACGTTATATGGGAAGAATGGATTTCTTTTGTATTGGTAATACTTAAGCAATTTTGAGAGGTTTAAAATATTTTATTTAAGGTTATAAATGTAAATGTGATACCGAATAAATCTCTAATACCAAGTCATAATAACCTATCTTTTAAAAAATAACAATAATGTTCCTTGAGGAATATGATTCGCTTCTTAACTGAATTAATTTCAAAATGTAGTAATTTATATCAGCATTTTTTCAATGTGTGCTTCAAAACTTTTGCATTCATTCTTTTATTTATTAAAAAATTTATGTTATGTTTATAAACGTGTTTGGAAAAAATACAGAAAAAGTTTTCATCTATAAATCCATATTTTGCTTCGATAGATCTCTTGAAAATTCTAAGATAATCTACTTAGTTCGAGTTATATATTTTCAAATCAAATTTATGAATGGGAGAAGGAGGATGGAGACATTTCCTAGTACATGATAATCTTGTCTTTTATTAGAACGAGTAGTCTTTGATATCATTGAATGTAGGCAAAACAAAAATATGAAATCTAAAGTGAAGGAATATGCTGCAATATGCATTTGAATGTATAATACGTTATATGGGAAGAATGAATTTATTTTGTATTGGTAATATTTAAACAGTTTTGGGAGATTTAAAATATTCTATAGAAGATTATATATGTAAATGTGATACCGGATATATATCTTGTATCCTGCTTGTTAGACTAACTTATCTTAAAACAGAAATTCATGTTCCAGAAAGCTTGATAGTAGGGTTTTCTTCTATGATTCTATTTGAAACCTCATTTAAGGAATATGATTGTCTCTTTATTAACTTAATTAATTTAGGGTAATGAGGTAAATTCAATGATTTTTTGCACTGTTATGTATAGCATTACTTGTTACAATAAGCTAAACAGATTGACAAAAAACATTTAAATTAATTAGAAAAACTTAATTAAGTTGCTTACTGTTTTTTTTCTTCGTAATTAATATGCGGCACTACGCGCATGATATCGCGTGTTCATTTTAATTTAGGAACTTTAAAAAGATTTTCATCTAAGGATAACACTTAACTTAGCATAATGAACAAGAATCTTTTAATTATCTTCATTTATAATATTTTTATTTAATAATAAAAATTTTAAAAAGAAAATTTGTAAATTTTATCACATATTTTTTAAAATAAAATTTTTAATATTTAAGATAATTTTAAGATTTTAGTTCATTTTAGGAAGCAGCATAACATTAATACACACAGAAAATTTCAACCACAACATTATTTCAACAACATTATTTTTAGTACTTTTTGAGAAATTATGCGTATTATATATATAGTACAAAAAAACAGTAGGATACTTAATTAAGTTTTCCTAATTAATTTAAATATATATTATTAACCTGTTTTATTTATTGTAACAAGTAATGCTATGCTTAACAATCCAAAAAAATTTATCGAAATTGCTTTATTAGTTAGTTTGTAAAATGGTATGGAAATTGAATATGTTTTCTAGCATTTTTAATCGGTTGAAAGAGAACTGTCCCCTTAAAATAATAATAATACTAATAATGTTTCAGTCAGAAAGCTGGATAGTAGGATTTACTTATACGATTCTAACTGAATCCACATTTTAGGAATGTGATTGTCTCTGTAATAACTTCCTGATAGGAAGTTACTATAACTATCAAGTTTCCTGATAGAAACATTATAACTTTTTTTCAAGATAAGTTATTCTAATTTCAAAATGTAGTAATTGAAATAAGAACATTTTTCCAATGTGTCCTTTGAAACTTCTACATTCATTCTTTTATTTATTAAAAAAATATGATATGTTTATAAACATATTTAGAAAAGATACAGAAAAAGCTTTCATCTATAAGTCCAAATTTTGCTCCGTTAGATCTCCAAGAAACTCTAAGATAACCTTCTTAGTTCAAGCTATATTTTTTCAAAGCCATTTTATAAATGAGAGAAGAAGTATAGAGACTTTTCCTATTAAATCATAATCCTATTTTTTAGAATGGGTACTCTTAGATAACATTGAATAGAGACAAAAATAAATAAATAAATAAATAATATAGAAATATAAAGTGAACTAAAATGTTGCCATTTGTATTTGAATATGCAGTAACTTTGTTAATTGGCACGACTTTTTTTCATTTACTTCTGTCTTTAACAAGAAGAAAGTATTAGATTCATGAAAATTTTGGAATTCCAGCCTTCGACGGAAACACACTTTTTTGAGGTCAGAGAAACCGAAAAAGGTGTTTTTTAGGGTTTCATTGATCTAACGAAACCGAATTCGTCTCTGTCTTCTATCTGTCTGTCTGTGTGTCCGTCTGTCTGTCACAGAGTCCGTACACAAAAATAAGTCAGAGAGTAAAAATTTTGTGTATTTATAGCTAAGTACCTCTTCTTACACAACAAATCATAAAATTATGAAAAAGACTATTATTTTATTTAAAATATTTTTTTTAATCATCAGTTCAATTTTTTGTTAGATTGTTTTTTCTACAAGATGCACACAAGTTAAAATAGATATAAAAATTATTATGTATGTAATATAAATTAATGGATTACTTAAATCACGTCAAAAACGCGCTTATTTGTTTATATTTCATCATATTACATTATATTATCATCTATTTTGACTCGCGGCGTGAAATATTTTTTTTTTTTATTTATTGAATTCCGATTCATTTAAATTATTAGCCGCCACTGGTGACTACTTTGGTCTCCTTTAAATTTATGCTGAGCTTTGAAATATTTTACTTTTATTAGTATTTTTATTTACTTGAGTACCTTCACTAAATCTGCAGATTCTGATAGAAAAATCAACAAATCTATGCGATCAAGGCAGCATTTAGAGTAAGATTGCAGTATTCTGTTCTGTTTGGCACGATTGGCGAAGAAATCCGAAATAGCGCTGAAAAACCGTTTAGCAAATTTTTTCAGGAATTCGGAGGGAGAATGCGTCAACATTTTTTCGAACACATAATTTCCAGGAGGCGTGTTCCTAAATATAATATTTTTGCCATTTATGCAAGGAATGATTAAATTTCTATTGACAGTTATCATTAGTTAATTTATTGTTAAAGTTTTTTGAAGGAGATATTAAACGAAACACTCTGTGCTATCTGCAATCACACTTACCCAATTTTTTTTCTAATGTGTGTCTGTGAGTCCGTCTGTCTGTGACACAAATTTTGTTGGCGCTGTATTTGAAGAATGGATGAAATGAATTCAATAAATATTTGATGCAATTAGTCCCTGATATAGACTTCTGCTGATAAATTTTTGGTGTAAATTGCTCAACAGGTGGCAAGGCTATGCTGACTTTTTCACAATTTCAGCAATAGTTATATCTCAAGAATTAATGGACAGATTTTCGTATAATTTTATATTCCATTAGTCCTTGATATAATATGGTTCTTCTTACTTTTTGGTGTAAATCACTCAACAGGTGGCACAGCTATGTGGCATTATTGATGATTATCGTAATAACTCTTTCTCAACGTCTATCTATCTAATGTACGAATATTCATCAAACTCTAGATTTAATTAGTCCCTCATATACGTTAGTGTTGATTAGTTTTTGGAATAATTCGCTAAACAGATAGCATATGTATCCAGATTTTTTTTACAATTTCCTCGACGTTTCTATCTCAAAAACTAACGCACAGGTTTTCAGATTCAGTTAAAACTTTACATAAGTTGTTTGTAATTAGATTTTGGTGAAAGTCACCTAAATAGTGGCGCTGAAATGCTTCATTTTTCAAAAAATACTGAGATGTATGAGATAGAAAAAAGTTTTGGGATTACCATATCCGACTAGTTTTTTTTTTTTTTTTTTTTTTTTTTTTTTTTAAGTAAGGAAAAGTAGTAAAGCGGAATGGAAATAAAACAAAGTTTCTTCGGATAGAGGCTTGTAGAGTGCCCTCATTGGTGACGGAGTGCATAACTAATAGATTTTGCTGCGCGTACGCAGCACATCCCGTGTATACGCTGTCACATGCAGCGGACATCAGTATCCAATAATCCTACCGAACATAGAGCGCCTCCTGCTGGCGTAATGTCGAAATAAATGATTTTGCAGGGCCTGAGCATGCGGAATACGACTGTTATACGATGGTGGGGGCAGCGGACAGCTAATGTTGATTTTTTATAAGAATAAATATAATTTTTTAATTCATATTTAATTAGAAGAAAGAAAGCAATCTTAAACGAAATCATTTGTGTAATCTCCGATCGCATTTACTCACAATTTTCGATATTCTCCAAATCATCTCTTTAAAAAAATAACGATAAATTAAGGTAATAAATGAGAGTAAAATGAGACAATTTATCGAGTCTTTATTGAGATAGATTCGAATTCAAAAAGAGGATTTTAACTATCCTATTTCGAAAAAAATAAGGTTTAACAGCTTTCATAAAATCACGTATTTTGTATAATTCCACTCTATTTTGTTTTAAAACCCCAATAAAATGCCAAACAAAAAATAATCTGTCGCGTGTCCCTTATGAAAGACGTCCTGTAGGTTCACTGCCCTTACTACAGAAGTTTAGATAAGATATTTGTGCAGTTTTGAAAGTGCATCTTTCAATTTTAGTGCACTCATTATCACGTAGAGTCAAGAGAGTAATCATGACCACTTTTTACATTTTCAACATTGTCATTTTTAAATTTTTTTTTCTATTTTGAAAAGTGGTGTTGTTAAGTGGTGTTAAAAAGTAACTTTAACCCTTTATGAAAGCATCTTAAATGTTAATTCTCATAGGCCCGCTTGTTATTAAGTTAAAAGAAAGGTTATTAATACCCCATCAAAAACTCACATTCACAAATTTTTGAGGTAATTAAGTGGGGAAAATATAACCATCGTACTTATTCTTTGTACTTACGTATTGACACATTTGTTTGGGGGTAATTATGGTCATTAAAACACCAAACTGACAAATCCATTTATCAAAAATTTTGGTAGACTTTGTTTAAATTGTTATTTTGATCTTAAAAATTCTTCAGATTAGTGATAAAGAATATCTAAAATTAAAAATACATTACGAGGTTAATATCTAAGCGTGAAACAAAATTTTACCATATACAGTTTTTTGCATTATGATGGTGGTCACAATTACCCCCTGATCAAAATTACCCCCACCTGACCTTAATTAAAAACAATTTTAAGAATTTAGTGTTTTATATAGCATGTATTTTAAAGTTAACAATAAAATACTAAACCTTTTTATGTGACTCAACAACTTAAAAAAATATCAGATGTGAAAAATATTTTCACATGTGTTAGAATACATGTTTCGAAGCAAGTTGGAAAAAAATTAGAACATAAAAATAAAAATGTTGAGTAACAGATAATTGTTCACAGCTGCAATAAATAAAAAATTACATAAGGTGTCCAGGGATAATAACGTCAATGCGTGCAATTACGCCAAGTTGTTGTTGACGTGGTTCCAAAGGGCAAGAAGGGTTGGCGGAGCTTCCATTAAGTCTGCACTCATAGGGTTGGAAGTCATACTTACGCAGAAGAAGATGTTCAGCAAAATTACATATAGATTGCAGCACCCAACAACGCCACCTCCTCAATTTAGATATGTCTCTGAATTTGAAGATTGGTTTCTCCAGATATTTATATCCATGGTAACTCCTATGATCGACCACACTACTTTCAGAATCACTGTATTTAACGAGCGCGCACACTGCATACACTCCGTGGGTCTTTGGTGATGTCCAGAATCGAGCCCGAGAACTTTCAATCTGGAGTTTGGTACTATGACCACTGGGCTACCATTGTCCAATTGATAGTATTATGCATAGTAATGAAAGAGTCTGAGAAAGTGACACTACGATCATTGCGTTGAAAGGCTCTAAGTTATCTGAATAAAAAATAACTGCTAAAAGCTAATGTGTTGCATTTGAAAACCATATCTCTGGAATAAGCACGTAAGAGTCAAAGCGCGATCGAAAATTTGCTTGGTAAGTTCTGTGATGTGAAGACTATACTTTATCAGGAAATATTTTGCTTATTATATAAATATGTAGTGCATTTTACGTATTTTTAAAATATTGTGGGAGATTTTTAATATGTTCGTGAAGTAGCTTGTATTTTAAAATTTACTGCGCAAAGTGTAAAGATAAAAATGATATCCACTGATGTTATTACCTCAATTGATTCTTTTCAATGGTGGAATTATATATTTTATTATTTTATTATTATTGTTATTTTATACACGAGATGCCATTATTGTCATTGTCGAAACTAAAATGGGCAAAGAGAAATTTCTGTGTCCTAAATGATGCTAATTTTTTCATGTCAGAAGAATAAAATATAAAATGATTATTACTGAATTCCTGATACCGCAATTAATGGTAAGTAAAGGTAATTTATCAAGTTCTAGGACATTAGAGTTTGTATCATTACATTCTTAAAAAGAGAAAGTGGATTTGACTTCTCAGGAAAGACCTGCAATTTATTAGATCGTGAATGAATTCTGTTTTGAATGTTTTACTCATCTTGATTTAAATTGTTTAAAAACAACTCGTTTACTTTATTTGTTTCAACTCTTTATGAGAAGCTGACTTTCAGATCTTGAGATAAGTGTATTTGGGCTGAATTTGAGTTATTTTTTGGTTGACGTTTGAAGAGAGTGAAGTCCAGTGGTCAGAGCATCTGTCTTCGGCGTCACAAATTCAAAGCTTGACTCCCGAATGGCACGTTCAAACAGTCCTTCTGCCCTTCAGGGTCGGTAAAATGAGTACCAAGTTTTCTTGGGAACTAAACACTGACTGACCACCTGGCTGGAATGTAGTGGAGGGTATACGAAGGTATACGACGTATACCTTCTGGATTTTATAGGACTACCGTATACCATCTGTTTCTCGAAAACGCTATAGTATATACATTCTAGTGTATACCGTTTAAGTTGAACGTATACTACACCACTGGCTGGGACGTATACTGCATTGTACGCGGGAACCTAGGAACTAGAAAACAGAGATAAATACTGTCGGCGCTGATTCTCCATGGATTGTAATGCAAAGAGTTTAGTTTTTTAGCTCACAGGCTATCATAGCCTGAGAGCTTATGTGCCCGTCCGTTCTGTATGTATGTACGTAACGCGATAACTCATGATAAAAATATCCGATCCACTTGAAATTTTGTATGTAGGTATATCCTGACAAGGCGCTTCCCTGATTAGTTTTTGGAGTTCATTCGATATGTATAAGAGGGGGAACGGGGGGCTCATGCCCCCCGTTAGTTGATATAGATGGGATTTTCATGCAGAATTAAGTTTTCAAAATTTAGTTTAGGATCATTCTGATGAGGCGATTCCGTGACTGTTATTAGGTGTTCATTGATTAAGTATAAATAGGGGGAACAGGGGTTCTAATGCCCCCCCCCCCGTTAGTTGATATAAATGGGATTTTCATGCAGAATTAAGTTTTCAAAATTTAGATTAGGATCATTCTGATGAGGCGATTCCGTGACTGTTATTAGGTGTTCATTGAATAAGTATAAATAGGGGGAACAGGGGTTCTAATGCCCCCCCCCCGTTAGTTGATATAAATGGGATTTTCATGCAGAATTAAGTTTTCGTTCAAAATTTAGATTAGGATCATTCTGATGAGGCGATTCCGTGACTGTTATTAGGTGTTCATTGATTAAGTATAAATAGGGGGAACAGGGGTTCTAATGCCCCCCCCCCGTTAGTTGATATAAATGGGATTTTCATGCAGAATTAAGTTTTCAAAATTTAGATTAGGATCATTCTGATGAGGCGATTCCGTGACTGTTATTAGGTGTTCATTGAATAAGTATAAATAGGGGGAACAGGGGTTCTAATGCCCCCCCCCCGTTAGTTGATATAAATGGGATTTTCATGCAGAATTAAGTTTTCGTTCAAAATTTAGATTAGGATCATTCTGATGAGGCGATTCAGTGACTGTTATTAGCTGTTCATTGAATAAGTATAAATGGGGGGAACAGGGGTTCTAATGCCCCCCCCCCGTTAGTTGATATAAATGGGATTTTAATGCAGAATTAATTTTCGTTCAAAATTTAGATTAGGATCATTCTGATGAGGCGATTCCGTGACTGTTATTAGGTGTTCATTGAATAAGTATAAATAGGGGGAACAGGGGTTCTAATGCCCCCCCCCCGTTAGTTGATATAAATGGGATTTTCATGCAGAATTAAGTTTTCGTTCAAAATTTAGATTAGGATCATTCTGATGAGGCGATTCCGTGACTGTTATTAGGTGTTCATTGAATAAGTATAAATAGGGGGAACAGGGGCTCTAATGCCCCCCCCCCGTTAGTTGATATAAATGGGATTTTCATGCAGAATTAATTTTCGTTCAAAATTTAGATTAGGATCATTCTGATGAGGCGATTCCGTAACTGTTATTAGGTGTTCATTGAATAAGTATAAATAAGGGGAACAGGGGTTCTAATGTCTCCCCCCCCTTAATTTATATAAATGGGTTTTTCAAGCAGAATTTTCAGATTTCGTTCAAATCTCTGAATAGTTTTGGAAGTTTAATGGTTAAGTATAAAAGAGGGGGATAACTCTTTTTAAATTATATAAATGCTAAATGGGTTTTTATTAAGAATTATCTAATTTGCTCTGAATTTTGGATATAGATTTTTTATATGATAAAGCATGTCTTTGATAGTATAGGAGGTTCAATGATTAAGTATAAAAAAAGAGAAAAGGGGAGAGCTGTTTCCCCTTCTTAATTTTTTTTTTCGAACGGAATTAACCCTTGAAAATATAAAGCTTTAATGTGCAATTAGTATTTGTAGCCTGTGAGCTCAATGCCTTCAGTTTAACTGGGCAGTATTCTTTATTTAATTGTAAGATAGTAGAATTGGACAATTTACATGGCTTTTCCCACCTTATTACTTACCCATCATACGTAGTATAGGGTAAGTATTGCAATCGTTTTGAAAATCGAAATTTTTTTTGACGGATTTACACGTTTCAGATATTGGAGATTCCGAAAAACATATTTTTAGAAAAAAAAAATTTGCCGTCCGTCTGTCTGTGTGTCTGTCTGTCTATCTGTAACCGCTCTATCTCCCGAACAAATTAAGATAGAGACTTGAAACTTTGTATGTTCTTAGTATGTAAAAATGGGACGAAGCCTATGTAATATTAATAACCTCGATTATCCGATACTATTTTTTTCGGACTCTCGAAAAATTCGTTCTGATGAAAGGTATACAAATATTTTCGAAACGTTTTATTTTAAGGAATGGACGTAAAAGGCAATAAAATAACACAAATTTTGCATAAAGAACGAAGTCGATCGGATTATTATTTGCCGAGATATGTGTAACCCTGTTTTCCACATTCTTCGATTTTTCATGACCCTGTATTTCATTCAAACTTCAATTCAAAGGTATATTTTAATTGGAAATGAGACGCTTAATCCGACGCAATAAATTGCTAGTTAATATGATTATTGTGTTTGGAGTTATAAGGATGTTTCTTTTACGCACAACTTGAGTATTTTGGCATATTATATAATTTGTGGAAATCGGTTCATCAGCAATTCATTGATAAAGCATTTCTATGCATATTAAAATTATTTAAATATTACGTTTAAATTTTGTTTTGGAATTGCGATGCATTTTATAAATAGTTTACATGCGTTTTATTTTCATATTTTATATTATGCTTAATCATAATGGGTAAGTATTACGGTGGTCCGCCAACGACTAGTTTTATAGTTTTGTTTGCATTGCATTATTACTTACATGGGTGAGTAATAAGGCGAAATAGCCTCGGTCTAGTCATCATGGCACTGTATTTTATGATTGCATTCTACTAAAATATTCTTTCTTGTTTACATAATAAATCGTTTGCTGCATCGAATCCTGTATTTGTAAAGAAAAAAATCTAAAACTAAGCCATGGAATTTGGTAAAACTTTAACTTGATGTTATTATACTAGGACACCTTTCTTTTAATATAGGAAATAAGTTTTGCAAAAAATCTATTTTAGAATGACTGCAGTCATTTAAAATCGACAAAAGTGCATTTTAGCGATAACGTTGCAAAAGATAAAAAAAGCCATATAAAATTAATTTAGTTTCACCATTTTTTGAGAATGATAAATTTATATCAACTCCTGTATTGAGAGATAGCATCAATACATGGAATCGTCTTTTAAATCCCGTTGTATAAGTAGCATTGATGTTTTGGTATGGAATAGATATGCAACGCAATGATATAAACGGTTATATTAATAAATTCAAAACATTTTAATACAATTGTGACAAGACATGAATAAAGCGTCGAAATAAATTCGGTGAGTAATTCAAAATGCTATAATTTTTTTTTTTTTTTTTTTTTTTTTTTTTTTGTATTTTAAATAAGAGAAAATTTTATGACACAAAAATCATTTTTCTCTGTTTTCTGTACACTGCAAATGGATGAATCACTTTTGTAACATTAACTGAAAATAAAGATTCACAGTACTAATTAAAATCATTTCCGATCGTGCTGTGAATGTGTTGCGATTGTGTTGCACCAAATAAAAAGATTGTGCAAAATGTGATCTTAAATAAATATCACAAGAGGAGAAAATGTGTATTGAAAACATATCTCAAAAAATTCATTTTTAAAATTGTGTAATTTTAATGGCAGCATGTAAAAGACATTTTTAAAGTGTTTGCATGTGATTTTATAGTGTTCTAAAATGTATGGCGTTTACAATGTATTGTTAACTTGGGAACAAAGTGTTGTGCAGCACAACACTATTTTAAGAATCCATTTTCATCAACGCTGTTTACAACACTATTTCAACACAACTAAGAACACTATTTTTAGAACACATTTCTAGATCGCAATACTTTTGCAACATACTGAAAACATATTTCTATATAGCAACATTTCAGCAACATAATAAGAGCATAATCACAGCAAAAAAAGTTTCTCAACGCATTAATGTGTTGTAAACTTGGGTACAAAAAGCATTCCAAAATGTTTTAATTTTTGTGTTTAAAAATGTGCAGTGTAAGAAAATTTTATTAAAAAATAAAATTATTTTATCAGTATATTTTCGTAGTCAAATATTTTGTTGTAATCTTTTGCAAAGTATTCCTATATCCTATCTCTCAAGAAATATTCAAATTCATCAAAGGTGCTAAAAAATTTATAAACAAATAAAAAAATAATATTTAATAAAGTAACAAACTAATTTCAATAGATTTTAAGATAAAATAACATCTTAAAATGCTTCATCATTAAGTTAAGAGTGTAATTCTCGTAACAGCAGAAATATAAAGCACTTCTAATAAGGATCATAAAGAAAATTGATGAAAAAAATTTTCTATGAAAGGAAGAATTCCCAGAAGATTGAGATACATAGCAAGTCGTAACCTACCTTGATATTTGTCTGCCAAATTATTTTCACGTGTTCCCAAAGGACGTTAAAATTTCCTCGTGTAATACAATATTGTGAATAAATTTAGTTTCTAACTGATGCATTGTTACTTAATCATTGTTTTAGAAATTAAGGCCGTTGGTCACTCATTTTGTGAATTCCCCTAATTAATATTAAGTCTGTGGAACTTTGATGCATCTTTATTTTCAAAATATCTCCTCAGAAAATTAATATTTTTAACTTCTTTTATTAGTGTTCTCTTGTCAGTGTAAAGGATGTAATATTTCTTCTTAATTGACAAAATACAAAAATATCTTAATATTTCATTACTATTGTATATTAATTATGTTTTTGGTTGTAAACCATAATTTTGTTTTCATACAAAATAGGTACACCGATTTTTATTGTTATGTTCACAAATGTCTTACAAACGCATCGTTAAAATTTAAAAATAAATTAAATATTGCCTGTAATGATTTGTTTTTTCGAATTTCAATTACATGTATGCGTAATATAGCATGACATGTAAAAAAAGGGAGGGAAGGGGGAATGGTAAAGTGTTACACTTTGTGACAAAGGGGGGAGAAATGGTTCAAAAATATTGAAATGAAGTATGACATCATTTATGGACAGCCCCTTATCACGGCATTCAAATAGTTAAAATATCAAATTTAATTTGACTAGAAATATTTTTTTCTCTTGTCTTTCAAAAAAGCACCATATTGAAATAAATAAATTTAATGTATTTTCAGACTTTAAATTAACAAACAGAAAACACTTTTGATTTTCAAGTACTATAATATCTTTGATTTTTTTTTTTTTACCTTTAGTATGGTAAATGTCCTCATTTACAAGAATCCAACAAGATAAAACACTTAACTCAAGGTTTAAAAGGAGAATTGGAAAAAAATATGCTGTGAAAAGAATAATTCCCAGGTGGTTAAGTTGTATAGGAAGACGTAATCCGCCTTGATATTTCACAGCTAAATTACTTTCACAAGTCCCTATAAACACATGAGAAGTTCAGTATGTAATATAAGATGCTGAATAGAATTCTTATTTTAATTTGCATATTTTATTGGTGATATTGAAGAAGAATTAAATTACTCAGATATTATACTCTATATGGTCATTAATGACGGGACTCTTTAAATTTTATACGTTTTCTCGAATATTTAAAAATATATTTGTTGGATTCTTCTGAAACTTCCGGATTTATTAAAAAATATGTTTGACATCATAATTATCAACGTCAATGACGTTAGCAATTATGAGATCAACAAAAAAATCAAAGAAAAATAATAATATTTGGGATCACCCTGTACATTAAAAAATGAACGAAAGGATGAATAGTTGCAGAATGCAAATATGTGGATACTATACTACATGTCTACTGATTTTTTTGTAATAGCACTTTTGAATTTTATTATTTTTATAATTTTCATCTTTTTTTATTGATGCTTTAATTCTTCTTGGATAACTACCAAAAAGAACCTATTCCATGATAAAAAAGTACAAAATCGAAGCATTTGTTACATACCTTCTTATTGATATTAATTAAATACTAACTTTTACGTGAGACTCAATTTATAAAAAATGACAATTTCTCGAAAATCCCTTATCAACCAGCTTCTTTTAGAAAAAACTAAAAATCAGCTCATTTCTGTCACCGATATCTTTCTGAATTTCCACGACTGGATTTTCTTTATGACTTGTTCCATATAGTTGCCTTTTAAATTATGTTTAAAAAAATATGTCGTTACCGTTTGCGCATGCGCAAATAAAAATTATTTTATAAAACAACTTATATTTCATAACATATTTATAATATTTATATTCCAACTGCACTATACTGTTTTTATTAAATTTTACCATTTTTTCTGAAACTGGTGTTAAATTTGGTTGAAAACCCTGCATTATATCAGCTAAAATACATGCAATAATTTTTTGAACTTTTCAAAAAAATCGCTATATTTCCATAAATATACGTTCTGATCTTACAAAAATCAGTGGACATGTTGTACAGTATCCACATATTTGTATTCTGTAGTTATAGATAATTGCGAGTATTTTAGCATACAGGATGATCCCAAATATTTTTATTTTTCTGTGATTTTTTGTTATTCCCCTTATTGTTTTCCTTATCAAATAGACGCTGATAAACATGAAGTCGAGCTCAATACCTGTATAATAGGGTGGTGCGAAAAAACAAAAGTTTTTATTTCCGAATCGCTATAGTGCGGAAAAGTTGCGATTCGTAAATACAAGAAAAACTAAAAAATTTTTTTGAAATCGGACAATATTTTCCGATCGCGCAAACCACCTAAAAATTCAAAAAAATTGAAAAATTTCGATTTTTTCAAAAATTTAAAAAAAATATTACATATACACATATTTTATCACTATAGTGATAAATATTTGCATATTGTACTGTTTAACAATAATAAAAAAATAAATTGCGTTTAGAGAACATCTTCCGATCGCGCAAGCTCATTAAAATTCGGGAAAAATTCAATTTTCAGTGATTTTTTAGGCATTTAAAAGGCAACCTTCCAAATTTGTTGAAGCGAAAATAAAAGACCTTGAGCATTTAGATGAAATACATGCGAATTTTAATGCTAATGTAGGTATATGTAAAAATATCATTACCATGACGGATACAGCCTATCAGATTTAAGAAGAAATTACCATGGCAAATGAAAGTGGAATTACAATCTACATCTTTACATTGCGATCGCAATGGTGTATCTGACAGTGCAGGTGCTGCTAAAGCGTTGAGTGTACTAGAAGATATTCCTGTAATAACTAAAACAGATGCTTTTCAAGTTATTGACTTATACAAAATTAGAAGAAAACAAACAGAAAGAAAAAAATTACGGCAAAGTCAAGTGGTTTTCATTTTGATGAAAAAAAGGACGATTATTTAGTTATCCTCCTCAGTCCTGACACAAATATCACGAGACAACATACACTGTTTAAAATTTCTATAAACCATCTTCAAACATGTATCATTCTACATATCAGTGCGTGTTATATGGACGCATTTATTGAAAAGGTCTAGAAGTATTTTTAACGATTTTAGACGTATTTAAATTCTTTTAAAGGATTTTCTTTAGTTTCTCGTACAGGCGCTATACGAGAATATTTGACAGAAGAATATTTGATAAAAAAATCTCTTGGGGATGGCAAAATATAGGACAATGAAAAGATTGTCTAGTAATTTTCTTTGTCAACGACGTATGCAGATCCGTGTACCTGTCACATGTTAATGTATTTTAAATAACACAATACATCTACAATTAACAAACGAAATTCGTTTACGGACTCACTGATACGAAATGGCGCACTGTGCAAGTGGACGAGGTTGGGGAGAAAAAAGGATGTGGACACATAGGGCGACTTCAACGCTGTTTCGCAACGTGGCTAACAATTGTGTTGCGCGAACTACTAAACCTTTTCGCCCTGCAGCGATCTCGTCGTAGTAAGATCTCGGTTGTTCAAAAATAGCATAACATGCACAATAGTATTAATTTACATTTAAATTTTAACATGAGACTGCAAATTGAACTTATTTAATTATTTTCTTAATGCCTCAAAAATCACTGAAAATTGGATTTTTCCCGATTTTAATGAACTTGCGAGATTGGAAGATATTCTCTAAACGCAATTTATTTTTTTTATTATTATTAAATAGTACAATATGTAAATATTTTTCACTACAGTGATAAAACATATGTATATGCAATATTTTTTTAAAAATTTTGAAAAAATCGAAATTTTTCAATTTTTTTGAATTTTTAGGTGGTTTGCGCGATCGGAATATAATGTCATATTTCAAAAAAAATTTTTTAGTTTTTCTTGTATTTACCAATAGCAACTTTTCCGCACTATAGCGATTCGGAAATAAAAACTTTTATTTTTTCGCACCACCCTACTGTATAATTCTGAAGTTCTAGAAGAATCTGACAAGTATATTTTTAAATATTCGACGAAATGTCTAAAATTGAAAGTTTCTAGTCATTAATGGATATTTAGTGTATATTAAATGTTTTGTTATTAATTAACATTTTAAACAAGATTTTCAATAAAAAATACTGTTACTTTATTTTAATTCTCATTCAAGAAATATATAACTATAATATGAAACATTATTGTTAATTAAAACTTCTTTGGAAAATTTTAGAATTTAAAGTTATTGTAACAGTCCCTGGATTAAGTCATAGCTTAAAAAAGTTAGTATATCAATCTACTAATCTTCACTTCGCTAGTTTCTAAAAGATTCTTCCATTAATAAGTAATTCATCTACACTAAAGATCAAAATTTAAATAAAAATTAATTATTGTTTTCTTACCTGTTGAAAAATCCAAATGATACAGGCTCGGATAATTTTGCTATTTCTAATTGTTTTCTGAACGACACCCATATTAGGCCTAAAACTTTATCAGAAGAATACGAAATGATCTAAATGAAAATTCTTCATATTTAATTCACAAAACTTTACTTTAAATGAACAATGGCAAATAATAGATGATAATGTATGCATATTTACAACTGTATTTAACTAAGCTTATTGCTTTTATCTAAATTTTAAAAATCTGTAATAAAATATTCTGCAAATTAGCCTAATGCTCTCTTCATTGAATAATAATAAAAAAAAAAACTATATTGTTTTTATCAGAAAAAAAGTCGTAGTCACTTTTCTAATTTCTATGATTTTAAAAATCGTCTGCTCTCAGATGTAGAATTTATGCATTCGGTTTTGTGACAAGGGAAACTTTTAAAATTAGCACAGACATAAATTTTGCAAATAAATTTAATAATATCAGAAAGATGATATTATTTTATTTTTAAAATGTTGTTTTATGTTATACACTCCGTTGCAAAACAATGTATATTTATCCTGAAAAAATTAATCCATGATCATGAAACTTGGAATGTGAATAGTGTCTGCTTAGATTAATCTAAGCAGACACTTATTTGTGCAGACATTTATTATGCTAAGCAGACACTTTGCTTGATTTATTAATAATTCATTATTAATTTTTTTAAAGCATTTTATTGACTATTCGCAACAAAAAGAATGTGAATTTCAGTAGATTTTTAAAAAGATAGTTTGAAGCTATAAAAGTTAATACTTGTCTATTGAGTTCCCGATGCCACTTTTCAGTAAATTCTGCCATAAGGTAGCAACTGATACAACGAGTTTGTGGTATTCCGAAAACGGCTTAAATCGCCTTTCCAACATGTCTTAAACTTTTTCTATTAGAGAAAGATCTGGCGAATTCTAAGGCCGTGAAAGAAAATTGCGTCAATATTACACATTGCTGAAAGAGTCGTGCAGTATGTAGAAGAGAGTTATCCTACCAAGAAATGATACTTAGGTGACTTAATAACACAGGCCGTACCACCAGTTGTAAAATGGCATCTTCGTATCTGCGAGTCATTAAAGTACCTTGCAGCATGAGTGAAAGTGGTCAGCTGTTCTATCTGATTGCTCCTTAGAATGTTACTCCATATTTTATAGCAGAGTGCCGTTCAGTAACAAATGAAAAAAGATAATGCTAACATACCCGTTTTTGCATTCATACGGTAGTAACCAGCACTAACGTGAGAAAATGTCCCTAAACATCATATTTCTCATATCTAACGCTGGCCAGCTTGCTCAAGATCGTCGCCAATACAGACAACATCACCTATGTTGAAGGGTTACAAGCAACTACCTAACTGGTCGTCCAGTGTTGAGCCCAAAATCGGCCTACTGTTTAAGAATGATATGCCTTGGTACTACTGCATCCAAATCAAGTAATAAATCGTCACCTGAGAATAATAAGGTTCTATCTGTTTTTTTGAAAATATTGACTTACCGATATAGAAAGGTTCTATTTGTATCTATGAAGGCGTTTCTGGATTAAAATAATGTCATATTAGGATTGTAACGTCATGTGTAAATCATATATAACATCATTTTGATGCAAAAATGCCTTCATGATACAAGTAGAACCTATCTATATCAATGTCAATTTTTTGAAAAACACAGATAGAACTTTATTATTCTCACGTGATGAAATAGCGTCGAATAGATGACAGTGGCATTATTGGTATAGATGTGGGCTCTTTTGATTGCTCAATCTTCGTAGTCATTGTTGGCTAAAATGCTACATCGGCTGTTCGTTCCTTCTCTTATCCACTGATGTGAACACCGCAGAGGGCTTCAAAGACATCATTTTGTCAAATTTCATGTATCAACAATGTTAGTCCATTTCAAATTACCCGTGAATTCGAGTAATGACTCGTTTTAAAGTTTTCTACCGCGCAATTTTAATTAATTGCACAAGTTTTCATTATTCATTTGTGCTGAAATGGTAATCATTTACATAACTCATCAGTAGCTCATCAGTAGAGCAGTAGCTTGCTAAGTTTCGTAGCTTTGGTGAAATTTTTTCTGAAAAAAAAATATGCAACAGTGTGAATTATATACCCATTCATCTCAAAATAAACAATTAAGAAAAATTATGCGTTAAGCATAGCTTATGAAACAATCTCCAACACTTTCTGAAATCTTTAACGAAACTTCGTTATTTAGGGGAATAAGCTGTTACTGTCTATAGCCAAAAATAATTTCTAGTACATTTTAACGTATCCTGTATTTGTTCTGTCGGTTGATATCTATATTATATAATAGGAAATTTCGATTTAGCAAGAAAACGCTTAACTGGATGAAATTTTGCTTTCAGCATTTCATACTAATAGATGGAAACATACTTGAATACTTTTGTTCAGCCCTTTAGTTTACCTAGTACCTTTATTACGCGCCAATATTTTGCTAAAATTTAGTTAAAAAACACTCTTAAAACTACTTAAATCACATTTCTAGAAATCATCCATAGGTAACCATGTATCCAATTCTTTGTGTGACCTTGTTTATCATCTCATCTATGTTCTACAAACATTTTTTAGTAAACTGAAAGCAGTTCAACGTAAAAATTTAAAACTTGTTTAAAAACCGCCTCTAAATTACCACCTTTATACTCATATTCGGTAACTATTACGAACTTTTTTCTGTAACCCTGTATATGAACTATATCATTGACACTCACCATATAATACGCATACATTCAATGAAACTTAAAAACGCATATCATAATTAAAAATACATTTCGTCTATCCACCAGCCATCATCGATAATATACTTCGGATAGAACATGCTATTTGAAATATTTTGTGTTTCTCTGTAAATGCTATGTACTTAATATTGTGCGTGAAATAATAAGCCTCAGCTGCGTAAATCAATTTTATTGTACATGAAATCATTTAACATATTTAAAATATGTCGCAAACAATTTCCCATCTTTATTATTGTGTAATGGAATAATTTTGTGTGGCCCTGAAAAATGAATAATAATAATTATTTTCACTGTTTATTTAACAAAATGCATATTTTAATGCATTTTACAAATGCCTATAAATTTGAAAATGTTTGGCAAGATGTAACACCTTTAAAATACATTTGAAACGACTTTTTTCCATAGGCCGTAATGTAAAACGGGAAACATTTGACTATCATTGTAAATAAACTAATTATAGTAGAGACTTCTTTTTCAATAGGGTTCGTGCTAGGGTAACGTCAATAACATCTATAAATTTCATGGCAATGAATTAGAGCAATGCGTTACGAGAGTTAGAGCACGGAGAGACAGACAGACAGCCATACGGCCATCCAGTCAAACAAACCGAATGTATAAACACTTTTCAACTTTGTTGGAATGTGTTAAAAAAGAAATTTGTTTTAAAAAGTACTGCGAAAGAGAAGAGTTTGCAGAAGATTAAGATAAACAAAATATGCCTGTTCATTGATGAACAATATTTAATTTCTAAACCATTAATTTTAGAAGTAAAATTCTAATTGCAAAAATGTTTCAGATATTATTATTTTTAATTTAAAAATCTGCTTATAAGAAAATAGTCATATTTTAAAATAATTACAAAACAATAAAAAAATTATGTCATCTGAGTTGATTAAGTTATGCTTAAAAAATCATCTTCCATGCTATAATAAGTAAAGACTTTGTTACAATATGAAAGCTCTTCATTTGTCACGATTGACATGCAATTTCCAGGTTGTTTAAATTAAATTTTGAAATTGTACTGATCTTTTTAGGCATCCTGTATATTCAAAAAATGTAATAATCTTATTTCAACTGCATTCAAACAGTTAGAATTTTCTTAGAAATATATTTTTTCCCCTTTCCTTTCAAAAGATCTCCGAATTAAACAAATAAACGACTGATAGGTCGTAAAATAACAGATAGAAAACAGTTTCGCTTTTAATGTGCTAAAACGTCTTTGAATTTTTCGTTATTCTAGTAAATGTTGTCACTCCTGCAAATGCAACAAGATAAAGCACTTATCTTAAGGATCGAAAAGAAAATTGAAAAAAAAATACGCTGCGAAAGAAAGAATTCCCAGAACGTAAACATACATAGCGAGACATTATCTAACTCGATATTCGACTGCTAAATGACTTTCACGTGTTCCTAAAAGAAGTAGGATTTCAATGAACGGAATAGTGAACCATGTTCTGTTTTTCTTGTGTATAATTCCATATTTTCCGTATTTTAGATTTTGATCTTTCAAGAATATATTATTTTTTAAATATCTCACAACTAATCAGTACATTGAAAAGAAAAATTTTTTCAAAAATATATTTTTACTTTCTTCTGTCTTTACAAGAAAAAAGTATTAGATTCATGAAAATTTTCATAATCCGGTTTTCGACGAATTTATACATATTGTAGGTCAGAGAATCGCAAAAAGATGTTTTTAGAAAATGTCTGTCTGTGAGCCTGTCCTGACTGACTGCATATGACAAAAAATTGTGGACACTATAGTTCAAGAACTAATGCACAGACCTTCACAAAATTTTGGATTCTGTTAGACCTTAATTTAAACTAGATCTAATTAGTTTTCGGTGTATATCGCTCAACAGGTTTCGCTGATATACTGCATTATTTGCGATTTCCACATCAGCCGTATCTCAAGAACTAAAGCATGGATTTTTATAAAAATTTAATTTTAGTTAGTATTTATATAACATGACACTGATGTGTTTTAATGCTTATCTCTCAACAGGTGGTGCTGCCATGGTGCATTATTCGTGATTATCGCAATAACTCTATCTCAAGAACTAATGCAGGAATTTCACAAAACTTTAGAATCTGAGAGACCCTGATATAAACTAAATCTGATTAGGTTTTGGTGTATATCTCTCAAAAGGAGGTGCTGTTATGCTGCATTATTTACAATTTCTCCAATAGCTACACTGCTATGCTGCATTTTTCACGATTTCGTAATCACAGTATCTCAAGAGCTAATGCATGGAGTTTCACCAAACTTCAGCTACAGATAATATCTGATATAAAATTGATGCTGATTAGTTTTTGATGTACATCAACCATCGCTGTTATACAAATTTTTTTAAAGATTTTGTGATAATTCTGTCTCAAAATCTAATGCACGACTTTCCTCAAATTTCAGATTTATTTATAAGTTAACATAAGTTGTTGCCGGCTAGATTTTGGTGTAAATCACCTAAACGGTGGTCCTGCTATGTTGTATTTTTCAGGAAGTATTAACATGGGTAATGTAGAAGAAAATTTTAGATTGCCACATCTCACTAGTTTGAAGTTTTATTTGCTCATTGGTTTTACAGAAGAAAAGTTAAAAATTATTTAAAATCACTCCGATAAAATTCTAATTTATATAAATTACCTCTCTGATATCTCTATCTTATATTTATCTCAATGTCTTTAGTTTATTATTTAAATAATCTTTAAACAGTAATTCATGATATTATAAACATAGTGAGGAAAAAATCCTATCAATGAATACATAAACTCATTTTAATTATACAATTGGAAATGAATAAATTATGTAAATATTTTTAACATACTTTTTTATCTGTAATTAATTTTCTGTAATATTTCATAAAAAAATTTTCTCGAAACATTTTTAAAAATCTCACCTTTAAATTCTGAAAAATATAGTGTACCAAGTCAACTTTTGGCTGAAAAAATTAACTTTTTCGGGTTAAGAAAACTTATCTTGGTTTTAAAATTGCTGCTAATTTTGCGCCAAAAGGTCAACTGACGTTGCAACAAACTGTTAAGATATAGTGATGCTATGCTAGTGGTTTTAAACATAACAAAAACATAAGAATTTATATATCAAGAAATATTAATCATATTTGCAGAATGTTTCATCAAATACACAAGTTCACAAAATCAACAGTTAGTAAAACCAATAAATTTTATTTTTGTAGCCAGTTAAAACAAATTTTATCATATTTTTCCCTTACATACAGTGGCGGTCAAAAGTTTCCGGCCAGTTAGTTTCTCTGATTTATTTACCAGCAGAAGAAGAGGCACAATTGCTTCAAAAGTTAGGAATATGTGAATGACCTCTGACAACGTGATCATTTTGATTGAAAACTGGAAACGCTTCATGTAAAGGGGTAGAATTCGAAGCTCGCGTGTGCAAAAGTTTCCGGCCAATCATCATTTCTTTGTTTTTTTTCTGTCGGTAAAGTGTTTTTTGGTCGTGTTTGTGAATGAATGAATGTGAATAACATAGTTTGAATTAAAAATTGAAAAGTTCAACAAATATTGTTCGTAAATGAATGATCAGTTTGTCGCTAAAGGGACAAACTTCTTGAGATATTGCGGCAAATTTATCGATCGGTTAATCGACTGTGAATGATATTTAAAAATTGTATAAAGATGGCCATGGCCACCAAGACTTCTGAGGTCCGGGAGACCCCGGAAAAGGATTATTTTTGTAGATAGAATTATCAGGAGAAAATCAATTGATGACCCGCATAAAAATTCCGTTGCATTATCCCGCGATTTACAGAATGAAAATATTGCTGAAATAAATCGGTCCACCGTGTCAAAATGCTGACGTGATACAGAACTTTATGGAAGAGTCAGTGTTAAAAAATTTATCATGGGTAAAAAAATCAAAGCACCCGATTGGCGTTTTCCAAATAACACAATGTCTGGTCAAGTGAAACTGGACAAAAGTACTATTTTTCCATCAATCGAATTTAAAACTTTTTTGGAAATGATGGCAGACACTACGTCCGATAATCGAACAACAAAATATATGGTTTAACCTATGTTATTCCTACAATGAAGCATGGCGGGACCACGTAGTACTGTGGGGAGTATTTTCTTTTAAAAAGTGTAGGTCTGTTATTTAAAGTCTACGGCAAAATGAATGATGCAATGCATAAGGATATCTTGCAAGATTATTTGCTGCTTTATTAAAAGAAAAATTCTGGTTGCAACTATTTATTTTAACATGATAACGATTTAAAGATTGTTTGCAATCCTTGACAAGTAATGACTTTCGCACAAACAATTTCGCTTTCGAAATGGCCAGCCCAAGCGACCGACATGAATCCAATAGAAAATCATTGGAAAGAATTTGGCAAACGTGTGTAGAGCTATAAATATTTCAACTCAGCCGAAATTTCCTAAAAATTGTAAGAAAATTGAAAAAACGTATCATAGGCGATCTTTCACCGCTAATTGTATGAATGTCACGTTGCCATGCCGCAGTACTTATTATTAAAGGTATTCTGATAAAATATTAATTGTAAATGTTGTTGATCACTGTAATTTCCTATTACAATGCCATTTTTTCTACATTTTTCTAAAGTGGCCGGAAACTTTTGAGAACATGCGTTTTCCTTAATTTTGGCAATTAAATTTATTGATGTTTATATGTTATTCCACAAATAAGTACCTAGCTATTATGTCAATGTATAAGTATCACTTTGAAATTCCTTTTCATATGGGTATACTTACAAATTA
Organism: Maratus speculifer; assembly: GCA_964019185.1. NCBI lineage: Eukaryota > Metazoa > Arthropoda > Arachnida > Araneae > Salticidae > Maratus > Maratus speculifer. Next base: position 349,730,832 of record OZ025294.1, read on the forward strand.
ACTGAAAAATTTTTACTGGCCGGAAACTTTTGACCGACACTGTATTATGCCGTTGTCTAGTACTCGATTTAATACAAAAGGGAAGATATTAGGGCCTCCTCCTTGATAATTTTTATTGTGTTTATAAAAAATGACTATTACTATTGGTGAGAATTCCAATTACGGAAGGTTGAAATCAAAAATAAAATGCTTAAACATATTATTTTTTTCTTATAGCGAGATTTGGTTAGATTTATTTATTATAAACTTGTAAATCACAATTCATAAAAGTCGCTGGGATTTTTTTTCGGTTGATACCCCTTTTTTTATTAATGAACTTGTTTTAACCACAGGAAATAAGTTGACGAAGTTAAGTCTTGAAAATAGGTATCGAATGTCAGGATAGATATCGGATGTCAGGGATCAGGATAGATGGTTTTTTTGTGCTTGAATCAGTATAGGTCTCAAGTTTTGTGAAATTCGTTAAAGCTGTTAATATATAACAGCATTCTCAGTAGAAGTTTATTTTTGCAGTTCAAAACGATCTTTCTCTAATTCGAAACCTAGCCAGATGGGTATCACGTGTTCGAATTAATATAGGCAACATTTTTCATGTAGATTTTTATGTAGTCGCTTATAGCAAGAAGCATTTTTAGCGCGAAGTTTGTTTTACCTAAAAAGACGAGGTTTTTTTTTTTTAATACATGGGACCTAGCTAGAACTTTCTCGCGTGTTCAATTTAGTATAGGAGGCAAATCTCTCAAAAATCTTCTCTATCATTTATGATATCTTTCACAATCGGTAAAATCGCTTGCTCTTTTAATGCAAGGTAAAAAAAAAAAAAAAAAAAAAAAAAAAAAAACACTAAATGCACGGCAAAAACTGATGGCAGCAATTTACATCTAATTTTAACGCAATTTTTATGGCAAAAACTGCACGCAACATTGCTGCCAGCAATTTTTGCCGTAAATTTAGTGGATTTTTTTTTTACAGTGCGTACAGTAATCCCTTAACATTCGCCAGTTTTGATTATTCGCGAAATTAAAAATGCGGAATATTTCAATCTTCGCGAATACTGAACTTGTTTATTCGCAAATTTTGTTTTATGAAAAATATTTTTTACATTAAAAGCTCACTTTGTTTTACCAATTCCGTGAATTACGTGACGCTAGACACTTATTTAATGTATAGCCTATTGTATTACTGTATGGCCTGAGTTTGTGAGAACAGTTCTTGTGTTGAGAGCAAATGTAGATCAGTCATTTCCTTTATTTTGTATGCTGATTCTATTTTCAATCGTCTTAATTTCTAAAATTTCCAAATTTTATTAGAGGTATAACAATTCCTGCAAAATTTGTTGCAGAAATTTTAAATTATCAGCAACGTATTAAAGAAGCGATAGAATGCGATTCTTCACGAATGAGACGTTTTGAATTTTAAATAGTAACAACGGGCTCAATTTTGCCTTACATGGAAATTAATTTAAAAAAAATACCTCTTCTATCAAACAACAGCAGATCACTACATTTTTCCACGATACACTAGCAAATAACTATTGTACAATATTATTATAATTATTCAAATTCTTTTAAAGCTTTCTTTTAAAACTAATTCTTTAATGCTTGATAAATGTATTTTTTGAACTTCAATCCATCGTTTCCATTTTTTTTTTTTTTTTATTGAAACCCAGCACCGTGCGAAAGGGGGGCCGAAGGGGACGGTCGCTCCGGGCAAGTAAAATTAGGGGGGGGGCAAATTTATCTACAAACGTCATTTTTGGCCTTTCACAAGAAAAAACCGGTGGAAGGGGCTCCAAATTGAAACTTTACCCCGAGCGTAGTTTTTTCTTCGCACGCCCCTGTTGAAACATAACCCCTTTTTAAGATTGTCGCAACATTCACGGATGTTTCCGGGAAACTAAACCTCACGAATGATAAGGGATTAATGTATATGATATTATATTTTTAAAAAATAGTAAAAGTTGGCAGAAATTAGCATCATTAAATTCGATTTGGTAGGTCTGAAACATTAGGGACTATTGTTCTATAAATTTTTATTAAAGAAAAAAGTACACAAAAAAAAAAAATTAATTTATTCAAACACATTTTTATTTATTAGTATTCTCATATTGTTTAGATATCTAATTGTACAAGAGAATGAAAGCAAAGCCAGATTAAAAATTTTACTTTTAAATTACATCAAAATAAATTCTCTTTTAACACATCACTGCACGATTTTTTCTACTTTTATGAAAAAAATTATATGAAATCTACATATCGGTCTAATAATAAATTTAAAATTTTCAGCTAAAATTTGATATTTTATGACGTGTATCCTATATTGAAAATGTGGGTTTTAAAATATTCTATTGCTGTATTTCACAGTTCAATGGGCTTAAATTAATTAATTTTATCTGTTTAACACTCTAAAACTTGCTTTATATTAATATTTTTAAGTATTCATTAAAAAAAATTCCTTAATTGCTTGATAATTTTTTTTCCAAAGAAAAAATTCTAATTTTTTGCCAAAAGCAGCTATCTGATATGGACAAAATAAGTATTATTCCATTATTTTAGTTATTCTTGATCATTTCAAAAATATATATTAAAATATTTAATTGCTAAAACGGACGTCAAATACTAATAAGATACATTAAAAGATCTTAATAATTTGACATGTTTCGATTGAATTTACTCAATCATCATCAGAAAAACAAAATATACAAATAAACACAAAGATGGAAAATGAAAATAAACTGTTACAAATGAAATTTAAAAATAAATAAAAATCACGCGCGTTATATTTTAATTATGTTTCACGTTGCTTAATTTTAATTTTCAAATTATCTAACAATTCAATCCAAATATTTGGTATTTGAAATGTCAGAAGCTCAATGGTCTGCAATGACTCCTTGTCATTTCAAATACCAAATATTTGGATTGAATTGTTAGATAATTTGAAAATTAAAATTAAGCAACGTGAAACATAATTAAAATATAACGCGCGTGATTTTTATTTATTTTTAAATTTCATTTGTAACAGTTTATTGTCATTTTCCATCTTTGTGTTAATTTATATACAGTAGACTCCCTCAAATCTGCACTCCTAAAATCCACAACTCTCTAAAACCCGCACATATTTTACAGATGTAAACAATAAAACATTCAGTTCAGATGTAGGTGCAAAATTTGACTATTTTAGTTTTATATCAATTCCATATATTTTTTATATGTAATTTTTGTTAAAGTTATTGAATTCATGTTTTTTCATGAAAAAAGAATAATTTATTTCAGAAAAAATAAAGATATTGCTGATATTATTGGTAATCACAATCTTAACAAATATATTTATGTATTAATCAAGCTTTTTTAGTTATTAAGTATGGAGCTAAACTTGAAATAAGATTTCATTATTTTATGATTTTGATGTGAATTAGTAATGTACCTTTAGGAGGCAAGTTTCACTGAATAATTTAGGAAAAACCCATTCCATATTTATAATAAATATTTAATTGTACATTATTGATTATTAATTTGACCTTTGCTTTTAGTATAAATTTTAATCATTTTAAAAACTATCTAAATTTTTATTATATTAGTTTATTACTTATTTTAATATTTTAGCATGTTGTAAGCATTTTTTTTTACTTTTGATTTCATTATTAATTACATTCAAATTTCTTTTTTAAAAATGTAAACAAAGCAATGACCAGAAATCCGCAAAGTTCTAAAATTTGCAAAACCTCTGGTCCCAAGCTGTGCAGATTTGAGGGAGTCTACTGTATTTTGTTTTTTCTGATGATGATTGAGCAAATTCAATCGAAACATGTCAAATTATTAAGATCTTTTAATGTATTTTATTAGTATTTGACGTCCGTTTAAGCAATTACATATTTTAATATATATTTTTGAAATGTTATTAATGGGCGTATTAGAAACCTTCCATTTTGTAATTAATATTCTTGATCAGTTACACCGATCCTATTGGCCAAATTCACGGCACATAATGAGAATTATAGTGTTTTTAGGCATTCGCCAGATGTGGCACACGGTGTAGTGAAGGGTTAAAGTTAAAAAAAATGTATTTTCAACAAATTATTATTAAAACTTTTCACAAAAACGCTAAAAACAAAAGGTTTTAGAGAGAAAAATCATGTTACTCTCAGCATTTATTCATAAATATAGCAAGGCTTTTGAGTAAATTGAACAAAGTCATTTTCACACAAATGTTCAAACAAATGACATCATTTCTACCAGCTCCGAAATTTGAAGCCAAAACTTGAAAGATCAGAAAACTTTTGGCAAAAAAAAAATTATTAATTACATACAATTTTAATGAGAAAGATTTTGACTTAAATCGTAAATATAATTTATTTTGAAATATTGTGTCTAATAAAATAATTACTGAATGTACATTCTGAATTTACAGTAAATGTAGAATTCATTTTCTCTAAAATAATCGAATGATCCCATGCAATTCAAAGATCAAAAGTATTAATAAAAACAGTTTGAGTAATACTTCTAAGTTAGAATTAGGTTACATTAATTAAAAAAAAAATCACTTGATTCGTACTAATCAATATTTCTAAAGATACATATTTTTTAAAGAAATTACATAGCAACATTTTGACAATATAATCTTCCATAAGAAATACTTGGGTTATGCACAGAATTATATAGAAGTCTTTATTAAACTTCAGAATTATATAAAAGTCTTTATTAAATTTTTATTAAACTTCAGTATCATCAAAGTCTCAATTCTAACTGTAACATAATGCATTTCGAATATTTATTTCTTATCTATTTCGGTGATTTTATTTCTTATATATCAGACAACAAATTTATATTTAGTATTAGAATTCTAGCATTCTTCTCTGAAAGACTATTTCGAAGTAGAAAACCAAACTAAGTATCCTAATAACAATTCCAGGTTGTAATTTCATTACACTTCACATTTTAACACTTAATGTAGAAATAGCTTACGAATAATAGCCTTTAATTTCATCAACCGTGTAATTAGATAATTGTAACTACCGGCTTGGAATGCAGTGCATCTTAAATAAAATTAAACAAAGAATGTTTTGTCAAAGATTCATTACTAAGAAATCGATACGCGTGATAAACAGATGTTTCGTATGTTGTTTAAATCTGCTTTTTATTGCAGTTTTGGTATAAACGCTGTAAAGTTTCTTTCAAAAAATCGATCGCATGTCAATAATTTTAGAAATAATATGTATCTAAAAGCAGGAACAATATTCTTTTTCAGAAAATAGAAAGCGTAATAATCTCAAATTTCAAAACAATTTTACAGCATTTTAAAACATTTTTAAATTGTACAATATTTACCCCGAATTTTTTTACTTATATTATTTGTTTTTCATAAACTTTACACTCTAAAAAAAAGGAATGCGTAAATTAGTCACTTTTTCAATCTTTCATGTGTAAATTTATAAAATTCCATCTTTATCATAAAATTTATTCATTTTAAAATTTACCTCTATTTATGTGTGACTATTGGCTTAATGGGAGGGGTTAATTTGCTATCCTTTTAAAAACTCAAACAAGTGTGTAAATGATAGATAATGCTACGAAATTACCCGGATTGCTCTATTAATGCAATTTAGAATTTTTGCATATTACATAAATATCTTGATATTTTGCACATCACATCTAAATATGTGGAAGATTATTATACAGATATATGCATAAGAATAGAACATCACACAAAAGTACGCATATAAATTTTAAACAGTTATAGGTTTAAGAAAAGAATTCTACATTGTTATATGTGTAAGAACAGAACATTACATAGTTATATGCATAAAAACATATTATTATACAGGCATTTGTGTAACAATATTACACAGAAATGTTTTGTACTTATGTGCACATAATAAATATTGATACTAGAAAATTGTGCTTTTGTAATTGTTGCTGAATGGTCAAGTTAATAGGTAAAAAGATGGCAGATCCTGAATTTAAATTCTGTTTCAGTAACTATTGCTTTTTTACTACTGATTAAATTAACAGTGAATTTCTCCTCTCAATGTAGATTTATCTTTAAAAATCTGCAACTGAAATTTATAGAAAAAAATTTCAACGAATTACAGAAGTAATACCCATGTCACAATTTCCGTACTTTTCAAAATTTTATTTTATAGTTTATTTATTCAGTTTAAGCAGTTTATATATTTATGAATTATAACTATATAACTTTAAAAAATCAAAATATTTGTAACACAGAACGGCATACAGCAATTATCATTTCAGACAGTCCTTTTTTTGGCAACTTAAAATTTTACTATTTTGTGGTTTAAAAACAAATCTGCATGAAATAAAAACAAACATACTAAGCACGTGTGGTTGTTCTTCATGCAAATTTGTTTCGCGAACATAAAAATATTATTTTCAAAATTTATATCCCAATCTGCAAGTTTATGAACTCAAAATGCATCTTTTTTGCATATTACACAAGAATATGTGTACTCATGTGCATTTTACACATCAAATTGTATATTTCTACGACAGAATTTTACATACTTAAACAGCTTAATGCGCTACACCGATAATTTTATTATGAAACGAACACATTAATGGGATTTATAATACACATTATTTTTATTGGAATTCATTAATTTTACTTAACACACACTTTTAACTTTATTTATCACACCAATTTAATCTTATTTATTTAAATACACTTTTAACGTTATTCTAAAACGTAAATATTTTATTATAAAACAGCAGGTTACCATATGAAGTAAAATTGTTGTGTTAGTACGCCAATTGGAAATTCAACATTATGGCGCGAAACAGAAACACCGGTACTTGTACAACATTTGTACCAAAATTATTTTTAAGCAGTTTTTAAGCGTTTCTAAATTACATATGCGAAATATACAATCTGCTATTGATAATTTTAAAAAATTCAATTTAATTGCGTTTGAAGCATCCCATAGATCATAATGGAATGGAATTATTTGTGTGACCCTGACTAATTATAAATGCTACATATTCTATACTCCTGAAGAAACATATTATGGTCGACTTAAAAGTTTACACAATCAACTACAACAAAGACTTTAAACATTTCTAAACATTTTTTATGTTTTAAACCGTTTTTAAATTACATACGCAAAATATAAAAACCTCTATTGGTGATTTAAAAAGTGTAACTGCATTATGTTTGACGCATCATAATATCGTAAAAATACATCGCAAACGACTTTTTCCTATAGATCATAATGGAATGAAATTATTTTTGTGATCCTGACTAATTATAAATGGTACATATTCTTTACTCCTGAAGAAACATATTTTGATCCACCTAAAAAGTTCACACAATGAACTATTATAACCAAGAATTTAAACATTCCTAAACATTTTTTATGTTTTTAACCATTTCTAAATTATATACGCGAAATATAAAAAAGTACTATTGATAACTGTAAAAAATACAATTTCATAATGTTTTAAACATTATGATATCGTTAAAATGCATTGCAAACGACTTTTCTCCATAGATCACAATGAAAATGTACTATTTGTGTGACCCCTGCCCAATTATAAATGCAATATATTCTATTTTCCTAAAGAAGCATGTTATGGTCTACCTTAAAATTTCATATCTGTCTCATTATGTTAAAAATATCGTACCATTAAAGTCATCGTTGCAAAAGATCTTTTTTCTTTACCATATTGTAACCAGATATTGAGTATCCCAGCAAAAGACCTATAAATGTTACATTCTTCTGTTATACTACCAAACATTCTACATTAAAATTCAATAACTAAATAATAAAAATTACTAGGCAATCCAATTTACGCGAGTTACAGCACGAACAGATTAACAGACCTGACGTGCAGACAAGCAGACAAACCAAACTAATGAATCTTTTCCAAATATCATGAAAGTCTTAATAAAAATCTCAACAAAACTAATTGTTGAGGTTTAATATGGAAAACTTTCTACAGATATCATAATTTGATATATCTGTTTTATTTTTAACTTATTAAATTTCAAAATTAACCTTCCTCTAATATCATCGAGATCCTTCTTTTTTTTAATCCTTCATTGCACGATATTTTGTATTTTTATGAAAACAATTATTTGTAATCTGTACTATATCGGTCTAATATTGAGAAAAATAGTAAAAAATATAATAAATTTAAAATTTTTAGCTAAAATGTGATATTTTATAGCATGTACTCTATGTGCACAATTGGGTTTTTTTAATATTGTATAGCTATATTTCGCAACCAAACGAGCTGTAAATTTTAAAATATGCACATAATTTCAACGCCATTTAAATAATTATGTGTATGTTTTAAGATTTACATGAATAATAACATGTAAATTTCATCAAGAGATTGATATTAATTCAGTGATTTAACTCGTTGACCAAATTAGCTTTAATTAATTTTATCTGCTAAATATTTCGCAAAATTTTTTCTGTTAATATTTTTTAAGTACTTGGTAAAAATAATGAAAGTATATTTCGCCTTAATAGATTGATCGATTTTTTTTTTCTTTTGTTTCCGAAGAAAAAATTCAAATTTTTTTCGTCAAATGCAAACTTCTGACATGGACAAAATAAGTATTATTCCATTCTTTGGACTGCTCTTAATCAGTGATGCAGATAATAGTGACAAAATTCAAAGTGTATAATGAGAATTATTGTGTTTTTAGGTATGTTCCAGATGTGGCACACGGTACAGTGAAGGGTTGAGTTTTTAATTTTTGGAATCAGAAAAATGATAGTAATTTAAAATTAATAAATAAAATAAAATATTTACTTTTCAGAAATAAGGTACACCCGATTCAGGGCTCCACAGACAACTTTATTTAATATTCCATTCGTACCAATGCTTTCAAAAAATTCATTTTATGATATATTTACCTTGCAAATGTTGGTAAAGTATGCTTAAAACATCTTCGTTAATAAAAAAATGTGCGAAGTAGACTATAAAAAATAGTCATACGTGGCAGCCCTATAAGTACAATTAAATTTATGCATCAAATAATGAAAATTTCAGAATCTTTATCAAAAATTTAAACCAGGTATAAGGAAGGTTAAATAAATTTGTTTAAACTCAATAATTACTTTTATGTTTAATATTGTTATAAGGAAAAGGTTAACAATTATTTAAGAGAAGTTGGAAACCTTTTACCATGTCACAAGTGACAAGCCCATAAAGTGATCGAAGAAAAGACATGACATATCCAATCACGTTCTTTCGCTTCCAGCGCGAGACACAAAATATTCTTTCAAGAAAGGTTTGGCATATGATAAAAAGAAGAGAAAAATGATCTGTCAAAAGGCTGCGAACACATTTCGAAAGATGAAGAGTAGGTTTCAGCTAGTTAGCCGGGGATAAAAAAACTCAGAAAGGTAATCGATACTAAAGGCAAAATAGTTAAGAAAATATTGGTTAAACTTATTATTTAACTTATTTAAACTATAAACCAACATACTCAGAGTATATAGTACCTTTAATTTCTGTATCGATTAATTCTGATGTAATGCAAGTTACCAACAAAATGTAAATTTCGAGATATGCAGTGTTCAATATTTTTTTAACATCTATGTAAAGCAATTATGATTACTCTCTTGAAGATACCTGGTTTTTATAAAAGGACTATTTTTGTGAAAATTTGGGGAATTTTTTATTATTATTATTAAAATTTGAAAGAAATATCTTTTACGATTCCAAATCTGATTTAAATTTTCTCTCATCATTACTAAAGAAGAGTTATGGTAACCATTTCATTGTTGTAACCATTTTCAAGCATATTAAAACTATGGTATGTTTAATAAACAGGAAATAACAAGTCAAATACCGGAAGTGGTCTTAGGAAGGCCAGGAAAACAGCAAACAATAAATGAGTGCATCATTTTCTTACGCTTTTTTAGATAAAAACCCTAAGAAATCATAATTGAAACTTCTAAATTAATTTTGTATATACATGAAATACAGGATTAACCAAAAATCTTGCCTTAAGAGTTAACTGTGTATAGTAATGTAACTTATTGTAGTATTGTATAGATCAGTTTTAGTAGGTTTTCTTTCTATTTTTTCTTTTTTTGTGTGCAATAGAGGGTGCGATTGCTCCTTCAAGAGTGACTCTGAAAGGAGGATATTTTAAGAGCCCACAATAGTCACAGAAAAAGTACACAAAAAGACCCGGATGACCATGTAAAGTCTATAGGAGCGTTCTCTTCTAATATCTCGCTCAAATTTTAATATGTTTGCATGATTTTTTTGCACAAGATAGCTGAGGGCAATCCACAACCGGGCTAGTTTTTACTTTTTCGATTTTGGTTATATATTTTTTATATTACGATAGTTTCAGTTTCAGAACCGGTTTAAACCGTTTTCGAAAGTAAAAGTAATTTTTTAAAGAAAATCTGAAACAAAAATTGAAAAAGTAAAAACTAGCCCGGTTGTGGATTGCCCTCAGCTATCTTGTGCAAAAACATCATGCAAAAATATTGAAATTTGAGCCAGATATTAGAAAAGAACGCTCCCATAGACTTTACATGGTCATCCGGGTCTTTTTGAGTAATTTTTCTGTGACTATTGTGGGCTCTTAAGGTAGACATTCTCGGCTGAAATAGCACCGATGTAAGATAAAAGTTCAATGTTGCGTTGGTTTCATGTAACGAAATGGTTTGGTTACGTTGGTTTCATGGACCTTTTCCTGATACAAAATCACTAAATCGATGGCAAGACAGGTTTAACCACTTAAATGATCAATATTCTTGAAAAAAAAAACTTTCAAATAACACGAATTTTTATCATGTCTTTTACAGAATTTTAATCTTTTATCAGCGGTTTTTCAAAACGAAAAAATTTCGCGTAATTGAATTAGAAAAATACTCCGATACGCATACTCGGATGGCTACATTTTAACACGTGTACCACAATTAAAACACACTTACAGTAATTTTTTTCATAGGTAATATTGCATCCAAGTAGGGGAGAGTGGGGATACTTGAGCCACCCCTATTATCTCTACAATTGCATATTTTTCTTTCTAAAACTGGCAATATGGTAACGTATTTGTAGTTCTGAACGTGTAAAAAAAAATCACATACCTTGGTACCATTTTGAAAGTATAGTGATTAATAGTTGTTTTTTCTCTATCTGAAGAAAATATTTAGGTGCATGGTTTTTTTTTATTTTTTGTAATCAAAGTTTTGCTTAAAGTTGCAACAATGTATATAAATTTAATAGGCATAATTTCAATTGTATTTTAAATCTAAAATAGTTCAAATAGCTGGATGCTTTACTTAGTAAAACTCTGATAAACAAAAATAGTAGTAATGGGGATACTTGAGCCAGTGACATTGGGGATACTTGAGCCATGGCCCAACCATCCCCACAGAAAATTAGACATGGGTGAAGCAAACAAAAAATAAAATTACGTCCTTATATTCACTAATCGATTTTTTCTGAATAAAAGGGAGCATATTTTTTTTCTTTAAAAAATAATAATTTAAAAAATGTTTTAAAATGTATATTTTAACGAAATAGCCTGTCTAGATAAATGCAAACATAGTTTTCAATTTAATTTTTATTACATTAAAATAACTTTTTAAAACTATTTTACAGGTCATAATCTCTAATACTTTAATTAGTTATGTCCAACATAATAAAATATTTATTTTTTAATATAATATATTAAAATTAATATTTTATATTGAAATTGTAACCTCCGTTACTATAATTTTTTTAATCAAAGAAATGACTTCTATTATCCCCAACAGAGGGCACTACTAAGTTACGATATAGGTAAAAGGTGAAAGATGTATGGTTTTACAACCATTACATGTTGACATAGAGCTGAAACATCTGTATAACAAATCTCAATTTGTTTTAAAGGACTTTATGTATCATAATTTATCATTCTGTAAAATATTTGTGCAAAAATAAAGCCGAAAAAATTACTATTGCAGGTATTTTTCCATACTGGCTCTAGTATCCCCATCATGGGGATACTTGAGCCACGATGTAAAAGAAAAAGTAAAAATTTATTAGACATAGAAAAATAGTTCAAAATTAATTAGTGGTTTTCATTTGAAGAAAAAATATCAAATTTTCATTCTCAATATTTTATTTTGTTCTAGGAAATTATAAAAAAAATTAAAAAAAATTAAAAATTTAAAAAGTGGCTCAAGTGTCCCCATCTTCCCCTACTGTCTGTATGCCTTCGTAAATAACGTTAAATTATATCCTAACCAGATTCTACATTAAGCGCCTTGTATTACATATCAGTAATATGTATAAATTCTAATATGTTTACAATAGTGCAATATTATTAAAATACTTCGCTAAAGGTATTTTTCCGTAGGCTGTAATGTAAGGAAATTAGAGTGTTTTTGTAAAATGACGCTACGCACTCTTTAATTTCAATTCCGACTATGTCATAGACATAGTAAACCACAACAGCGCAAAAACAAACAATCATTGAGAAAAAACGAATTTAGAAACATCTTTCAACTATGTCTGAAATTTGTTAGAAGGGGTCTAACAAATACTAAAACCTTCTGATAACCCATAAAACACAAAATTGTAATATTATTAGCACTCTATATTTTTTTAATGTCAAGACAGTTATTTCAACATATCTATTTTTATAAAAGAACAAATCATTCAGTATGTCTGTGTGTGTGTGTGTGTGCCTGCGATGGCTAACAAAATATACGGCTCGAATGAGGCTAACATTTTTTGTGTTGTTAGCCCAAGTTCCCTCCTGATGTACCTGAAGGGGTTGAGGAAAGTTTATTTCACCACCACAGGCGAAACAGAATTTTAAGATGAACTATAAAAGGCAGACATTGCCTATCAAGTTGTATCCCTTTCAACTCGATACACATAATGTTCTTACAATGTTCAGTAATTGTTGACATATGATGAAATAAGAGAAAAAATATATAAAAAGGCTACTACCTTAAACATATAACAACGTCTTTGAAAAAGTATTTACATGTTGAAATATGTAATAAGTTTGAATTAATTAGTCCTCCCTCCCCTACCCCCCAACTTAAAAAAACATAAAACGAAATATGGCAAATTTTATTAATAATAAAGTATTTAGGAAAAATTACCTTGTAATAAGTAACAAACGTAACAAGTTGAATTACTCTAAACAGAAAATTTTAATCGATTTGTTAGCTTGGTTTACGATATAATTAACAAACATTTTAACTTCTGCAATTATGTTTTACACAGCAACAATAAACTAAATTTTTTATGCTATTTTATGCTTTAGTGTTCAATCTTTAAATTAAATAGAGTTCATTGGCCTTTATAATTGCTTTCCGTGTAAGAGTATACAATTAAAAATGTAACAATTACGTAAGAGAATTTTGAGACCTTTTACCGTGTCATGAATAAAAGGCTCACATAATGAGGTAAGAAGGATATGTTACATCCAATCAGGTTCATTCGCTTCCAACGCAAGACACATAATGTTCTTTCAAGCATAGTTAGAATATGTTAGAAGCAGAGAAAAATGATCTGTCAAAAGGCTGCGAGCAAATTCTGAAAGACATAGCGTATGTTTTAGCTAGTTAGTCAAAAAGAAAAGAAAATGTAATTAATGAAAAAATAATTTTTGAAAAGTATATCATATATGAAGTAGAAAGTAGAAAGCTCTATATTGTCTGTCTATATGCCGAGACTTAAATTTGGAAACCCGGTGGCATTTTTCGGGTTATATCATTAGATAGAGAATATTCCACTGTCATTTGAATGTATAATATACCGATATAATAATATTTTATAATGGTACACTTTTTAATTTTAAGGATATTTTAACTTTTTAAATGTCTTGAAGAATTTTCTATTCATGTTTAATGACTCATAAAATAGAGCTATGGTAAGTATCGGTATGAGTAATTTTATTTTAAAATTTTAATTATTTATTTATCTTATTCAATTCAAAAATTAGTTTTAATATCGATTTTGTGTTAAATCAGCTATTAAATCAGAAGTTACATGACGGGAAAACATTGTTAGGATGTTTAAAGGATGAAACGGAAATGTTGTCTTTAGCATAGGTGCCAACCTGACATCGATTATCCGTAATACATGCGTTAATTTGACCCTGGTTTAATGAGTTCAGAACCAAACTTTTTCAAAAAATGAAATTAAGTATGTTCCAGTAACAATCCTGAAATTAAATAAATAAAGATTCATGAAATATATTTTCTGGTTTGAAATGACGTTAACCTGGATCAAACTAATTCAGGTATTACAGAAGATTAGTTGAAAGTTGGCAGCTATGCCTTTAGTCATTTTTTGGCATTTTTATCGATAGTCAATTATTAAAACGGCTACAACAGCTAGTAAATAATACAAATATATCAAAATATATATAAAAAAAAACTTTCCTACTGATTTTATTTAAAGCATAAAAGAAAAAATCACAAGTCAAGCATATACACTATATTGCCATTGATTATGGGACACTTGCGATTTTAGACATTTTACTAAATATCTAGAAAAATACATGAGGAATCATCTCGAAACTCTTAGTGTATAAATATAATAGTATACGTCATACATCTCCGTGAAAATTTTTTACCGAAACTCCATAGGGGACCGTCAACAAATTAAAAAAGAATGAATATCTTTTGAATAACCTTGTCAAAACTAATGTAGCAAAAGCGCTCAAACTCTAGATTATGATTGAATGCCTTATTGTAATACACTGTGTTCATTTTTATGCAAATAGCATGCATACTCGCAGAGTAATTAAGGGTTTTATAAAAATGGCCCCAAATTTTTCTAAGTTTTTCCCTTATAATTTTCAGAGTTCTTAATATAAAATAATATTTTTTTCAGAAAATATGACAAACAACATTGCACACAGTACCTTGTAATCAGAATTAAAAAATAATAAAAATTGTATGAAAAATGAGTAGGTTTACTAAATAATTTTTTACTGCGCATGCGTCAACGATATCAAAATTTCATTTGCATATTATGTTAGCTAAATGTATAGAGCAACTTTTGTAAAAGTCTCAAAATTATAGCTTGAAAATTCTGAAAGTAATCGTCTATAGAAAAAAGACAAAATCCGTTGTTTCCAAAATGAAGCAAAAAAATGAGGGATTTTATCCAAAAGTAGTCGTAACATCCCGTATTGTGTATTCTATATTGACACTAATCAATGAATATATGAATACAACCCCTCTTGTTTTTGCTTCATTTTGAGAATAACGGATTTTCAACTTATTCAATTGACGATTATTTTCAGAATTTTCAATTTATGATTTTGTGACTTTCACAAAAGTTGCTCTATACATTTAGCTAACATAATATGCAAATGAAATTTTGATATTGTTGACGCATGCGCAGTAAAAAATTATTTAGTAAACCAACTTATTTTGTATACAATTTTCATTATTTTTTAATTCTGATTACAAGGTACTGTGTGCATGTTGTTTTTTATATTTTCTGAAAAAAATATTATTTTATATTAAGAACTCTGAAAATTATAAGGAAAAAACTTGGAAAAATTTGGGACCATTTTTATAAAAACCTTAATTACTCTCCGAGTATGCATGCTATTTGCATAAAAATGAACACAGAGTATTACAATAAGGCATTCAATCATAATCTAGAGTTTGAGCGCTTTTGCTACATTAGTTTTGACAGGGTTATTCAAAAGATATTCATTCTTTTTTAATTTGTTGACGGTCCCCTATGGAGTTTCGGTAAAAAATCTTCACGGAGATGTATGACGTATACTATTATATTTATACACTAAGAGTTTCGAGATGATTCCTCATGTATTTTTCTAGATATTTAGTAAAATGTCTAAAATCGCAAGTGTCCCATAATCAATGGCAATATAGTGTATTATGAAACATTTTCCGATACATTCTGAATAATGTAACAAAACTGCACCGTTTAAAAAATTTAAATATTATGTATCATTTAATTATGTTAAATTATTTCTAATATAAAAATGGGTCATGGCGAAGTTTGTAGTAATAGAGTTATTAGATTTCATCGCAATATAGTTTTTCATCGAAAATAACAACGCGAACATGAGAGTCGAATACATGTAATGTTAGACACAATACAGTGCGTTAAGAAACTGTTAGATGACTGAAGTATTCATAAATTGCTGCACATTTAATTTCATATATTTAAAATTGATAAAAAGATTGAAATAAATATTATCTACACTAAAGACGATTTTTAAAATGTACATAAATTTTCTTAACATTTTCTGATTTTTATATAAATTAAGTGAGGGATCTGTTAAAAACAATTTAGAATATTATCTGTGGAAATTTGCATATTACATGTCAATTCAGAATCATCATAAAATAGCAGAAAACATTACCGGATTATAATGGTCGAATAATTTTATTTTAAAAAGCTGTTGGTACATTTGAATGAGATTCAGCGATAATAATGACAATTTTCAAAATCGCCCTTTGCAATGTTATAATCAAAAACAATTCTCGAAGCAAAATAAGGTAATTTGTAGGGAAGAGGATGACAACAGCACATGACAATCGATAAAAATTTCAGCGCTATTGTTATTCAATTGTCTTTTGTTTCAAGAAGCTTCAGAACAATTAAAGAAAAAAAACATGTTTAAAAAAAAATCTTAAATAAAATGATACAAATGCATAGCTTAAGATGCCGAGCCCACACTAGTCATTCAGAAAGACCCGAATGATAATGTTAAGTTTAGGGAGGCGTTATTTTTAAATATCTCGCTCAAACATTGATATTTTTATACGATTTTTTGCATAGGATAGCTGAGGACGATCTACAACCGGTTTAGTTTATACTTTTTCGATTTTGGTTTCAGATTTTTATTTAAAAAATATTTTAAGCGTCGGAACCGGCTCTGAAATTGAAACTACCATAATATAAAAAAAATATAACCAAAATTGAAAAAGTAAAAACTAGCCCTAAAGTCCAGATTTTAACCTCATGAAAAATTGCTAGCATACCTTAAGTCGCAAAGTTTATACTAAAAATCGATGATTATTTTTCTTCGAATGAACTGGAAATTGTCAAATTATAAGAATTAAAAATTATCAGAGTTTTAAAGATGAATAATTTCAATAAAAGGTAGAGTTTTGAAGTTAGAAGAAAAAACGAAAAACCGACTTCGGATTGATTTTCATAGCTTTTTCATTTTTAGAGAAGTGATCCAATCATTTGTTAGCAGTCTTTTTCATTTATTTATAATTTTTGTATTTAATTTTTCATCGCATTATTTGGCACATACTGTTTTTCTTGTTCAATCAAAATAAAAAAGCGACTGAAAGCCGTGTGGAACCTTACGGTGATAATGCGCTAACGCAAGACCACCAAGAGTAGACCAGGGACAGCCATCCACATCAACAGCAAAAACCCAATCGCTTTTGGAATATGGCAATGATGTGCATTTGGTACGATCAGATGGGTGTTATGTACCAACAGTTAGTAAAATCAGCGGAACAATTGAATCCGTTAACAACCCTCAACGAATGATCCGTTTCAAAAATCTATTGATCCTAAGTGACCGAAATGCGCTATAAGACACGGAAAATTTGTTTTGCTGCACGACACGTTCCCTCTCTTACACACAGCGACAACTGATGAAGGCAGCGTTTTTGTACTTGACTGGAAAATCATACTTACCCGCAGCACTTAACAATTTTGATCATTTCCGAGTACCATTTGTTTTCATTGATGTCTCACGCCATCTTCCTGAAACACTTCAACTTCAACAATTACGGAGAACGAAGTAGTTACAGATAATTTTTCGGGGGAAGGGAATTTTTCAGGGGGGGGGGGTATTAAATATTTCCCCAACTTATAATTTAAAAATTTCTCAATTTGAAATGGATTGCTCTAATCTCCAAGTGAAATGATATACCGAATGTAAGATATAGTGATCATAATGTAGTCATCAAAACAATAAAAAATTTATATTTTTGTACTACTTTAAACAAGAAAAAGACTTTCTTAAATCTAAAATTTCTAAACTTGAAGCTTAAATTTCCCATGTTCAGATATATTGGGGGGATCCCCTCATAACCCCCCCCCCCTCGCGAAGCTTCTGATTATAGGATTATCGAAAAATAGCTTGAGAACTGGATCATCACAAATTTTATATATATATATATATTTTTTTTTTTTCTATTGAACGGATATCTACAGTTTGCCACAGATGAAGAAAATAAGCACAAACGATGGCAAATACTTTAAATAAACCGTTTTTTACCTTTTTCCTAAAGTATAAGAGTTTGTTAACCTTCCAGAAAGTGCGCGTATGTGAGAATTACACTATAGATGAATTTCGTTTTATATATTTAAACCTGAGGCTGTTAAGAACACTTGGCTATTTTTCACTCTTCATTTAACTTACTTGCAGTTACATTTTACACTATACATTTTACAATAACATATCTAGGAAATATGCGAAACTCTTAATGTTGGTATAATGAGCGCGCCTTCTGGAACGATAATGAGAAAATGAACAACTATGAGCCATTACACCTATTCGGACTGACCAAAAATGGAAAATACGATAGGCAGTTGTTAGCGCAAGTGTGTTTCAGTAAAGTTCTGTAACTTTGCTGAAATAATTAAAAGATAATTAAAACCTATTCTAAAATTTGTAAATTTAAAAGAACAAGAAATTCTCACACTCTTTCGAAGTAGAAATTCAACGAATTTCAACGATCTTTATATAATTGTATTTAGTGGAGGGTATACTGGAGATTTACAGTTCAAGTTCGTGTAAGGATTTTTACTAGTGTACTATGCAGAGCGAATAAACTGAATATAAAAGCAACATTGACCAGGTTCGGTGGAAAAGCTACAAAAAAACCCCACAATAGTGAATCAGTTAAACATTTATTGTATCCATATGAAGCAGGGAGAGGTACAAACAGATCATCGTGATAGATATATGATGATTTCTGAAACTATAAACATTTATCTTATTTCATTTAATCAAGTACTTTCATTTTCAAATTGTAATCGAGATATTTCGCAATAATAATGTCTGTTTTTCCTATAATTATATATTTCAAGGTTGTGATGCAATCGATGTGTCGTCAGTGCTAAAGTTCAATTCTTTGTCAGTCTTTTATTTTATTTGTACAAGTAAACACGTAGCAAAAATTGTTCTCTGTAAAAATTTAACTGCATTTTTCTAACTTTTATGCAATATCTTTTGAATGTAGAGTGTAAAGAAAAATTATAGAATTTTCAAAGGACTATGCTCAGCGCAGTGGATTTATTTTGTGTCTGGCATTTATTATCAAATTGGATAAAATCACGCCGTTCGGATATGAATC
The DNA here is from genome assembly GCA_964019185.1 of Maratus speculifer. Lineage (NCBI taxonomy): Eukaryota > Metazoa > Arthropoda > Arachnida > Araneae > Salticidae > Maratus > Maratus speculifer. The sequence continues at coordinate 349,750,141 of OZ025294.1, forward strand.
AACCAAGGTAGGCCAGACTTTATTATTATTGTTGACTGTTATTTTGAAGGGAAGCTAACTAAGTTCAAGTTAATGTTAAGACATCGGAGACCCAATCTCCCAAGCAAAATTAGAACTCTCTTAGTTCGTGGCAAGAGGTCAAGTGAAGTCCTTAAGAGACAACACACACACAGTTGGCGTAGAACAAAATCGCCAAAATACGAAAAGTTTGTCTATGCACAATGGAGGAGACATATCTAATTGCTGCCAAAATGCAGTTCGCGTGAATGGTATTTAATTTGAATGCCCAGTAGAGGAAAGGGTTGCTAAATTCCTGTGGTTGCCACCACTTTAAGTTACACGTGCAGATAAGAGGGCTTAGCAACAGCCGAGAAGAAGGTTCTCACCCATAAAATTGCTATCGTTATGACTACAAAAGAGGCTCAAACAAAGGGCGAGAAAATCTAGATACGCAGATGTTAAATTATTTTAAGATATTCTCATGAGAGGAAAAAGACACATTAAGTGGTATTTTTAATCGTGTTACTGTGTGCATGACCATAAAAGGCAATGAAAAGTACATCCGATCTGATTTAGCTGACAGCTGGAAATTGTTTCAAACGGTTGATTAAATGCGGGCATATTTCTTACGAATAATCTTGGGAAGCTGAAATTTAGAAGGTTAAAGAATAATGGCCGGGGGAAATGAAAAAGAAATGAAACACAATTTCAAACGAATTTTGAATTGAAAAGGGAACGGGGGTGCATAGAAATTATATATATAAAATCACTCCGTGTATAACGATTCCGGGGTCAACCCATAGACGAGAAAAAACACTTAATGTGACCAATGACAAACTCCATTGTGAAAAGTTATCTCCGATTTTAAAGGCTTCAATTTTTTGTCCAATGCAAACGTTCCAGAGTCGTAATGGAGCATTCTCATTTGTCGGATTTACAGTTTGAGCTGTAAATGACGTCACTACATTTTACTGTGCTTTGAAATCTTTTCCCTATTTCAAACACAATATTCACACTGTTAAAAATTTGACTCATTTGCTGCAGCATCACTCCACCGCTTTTATAGAAAACGATTACTTTGCTGTGTTATGGAGCATTCTCATTGGTCATAAAAGAGACAATCTATAAAAGCTGTGGAGTGACGCTGCAGTAAATGGGTCAAATTTTTAGCAGTACACTGTTAAAAATTTGATCCTTTTGCTGCATCATCACTCCCCAACTTTTATAGAATACACTTTAAGTAACACACACAAAGTAACCGTTTTCTATAAAAGCGTTGGAGTGATGCTGCGGCAACTGTTAATAATTTGACCCATTTGCTGCAGCATCACTCCACTGTTTTTATATAAAGCGGTTACTTTACTGTGATATGGAGCATTCTCATTGGTCATAAAAGAGATATTCTATAAAAGCTGTGGAGTGACGCTGCAACAAATGGGTCAAATTTTTAGCAGTGTAATACGGTAAAGTAATCATTTTCTATAAAAGCTGTGTAATGACGATGCAGCAAAACAGTCAAATTTTTAACAGTGTTTAATTAAAACTTTTTATTTAAGAAAAGCGAAGGTGCGTTTTAAATACAATATTGTTAAAATTTTTATATTCGTGTTGCTTTATTTATTTGTTTATTTATTTATTTATTATTTTTTATTTTTTCTTTACAGCCGTGAATGATTTCATTATCACATAACGAATCACGATTGTTTACTCTTTATTGTTGACATTTGTTTTCGATCTTATAAAGTATTAAATAAGGTATAAAATAGGTATAAAATAGTCAATTCACAAATGTTTTAAAATAGAATTATTAGTACATGTTTTGCATTATTAATGCATGTTAATTTGCATGTTTTTTGTTAAATAATTACTGTAATTTTGTGAGTGAAATTCATTAGCGGCATATTTTATGCCATTATTTTACCCATTCAATTAATAATTTGGCTACCCTCTCATATTCGTCTGGAAATGGCCAAAATGGGAAAATTTTTATACATTTTGGATATTTTTATTATTTTCTCTCAGTATTTTAAAATATTTTTTAGCTGTAGTTTCACAATGTATTCTTTTATAATTGATATTTTACCTTACTTTATTCTTTTAAAATTTATGCATTTACCATTTGTTCATTACAATCCCTCCCCATCCACCAGATAATTTTGTTATAGTTTTAAATTCAGATTTCTATTGAATTTTTTTTCAGATTTTTCCCTCATGTTCAATCTTTGTATTTTTCAAAATTGTTTAAGCCTAAAGTGGTTATGATTGACCAAATTTTTTGTAATGTTTTATCATCCTTTTAAAAATGGAAACACGTCATTTTGAGGGGCTATCTTCTAGTAATATATAAGGAAATAAACAATATATAACGAAATAACCGTTATAGAGGGTATACATAATTTTTTATATAATATTAAGCGAAAGCAATGTGAATAAATAAAATATTTTACATTTTTTAAATGAAATTTAGCGCTTATCTGACGTATTTTTTGTAAAAATGAAATAATGTTACTAGCTTTCTTGGAATTGAACCAAATACATATAATGCTGGAAAAAATTACAAAGCCGGCAGAAAATTTTATAAAAGTCAAAAAGTAATGTATTTGTTGATAATATTACGTTATCTTTTATGCAACGATAACTCTATTACGCTAGCAGCGTATCTGGATCACCAGTAATTGAATAAGGCTTAAAATAGATTTAAGAAATCATAACATTAAAATAATTCTGGAGTCTGCAAAACGAAAAACATCCAGTCGTTTAAAAAATCAAAAACACATTTATTTTCACACAAACAAGAACTCTCAAAAAATTTTATTAAAAAAAATTCGAAATTGCCAAAATACAAAAACAAAACTTTTGCTTAATATTTACATTGAGTTAGAGTTACAGTGCGCGGGTGTAGATGCCATGAAATAAACAAACAAAATCTCTGAAGACATGACAGATAATGCAAATTCTATCTTCATTTACATGATCAACATCGCAATAATACGGATAAGCTTTGTTTAGAAAAATGAAAGTAAGAATATAAATTTTGCTAATTTCTTAAATCCAATCAAAAACAGCTTGAAAAAAATATATAAAGCCGATGGTTCTAGCCTCATTTGGAATAATACCAGACTTGAGGAAGAAAGTCGCCATGAAAGTTTAGGTAAATATCAATGTGCCACGTGCATTCATTTTGTGTTTGGTGCGTTTAATGCAATGCGAAAAGGAAAAAAGTATCCGATGGTGACAAATTAAAGTATTAGTTTTAATAATGCCTGGTTCTAATATTACTAGAAAAATAGGAGTGTCCTGAGCTGCAGTAAACAGTTTTCTCAAAAATCTTGAAGATTATGGCAGTATGACGAACACATAAAGACCGAAATCCTTAACTGTAAGGCAGTTAAGGCAAATCCGAAAGGTAGCTTGCGAACAAAAAACGCCGTCTGCCCAAATTCAAGAATGGTTACAAATAACGTGTTAAAACCGAACGGTAAAAAATGTTTTAAGAAACAATCCCACTGTTCAATTTAAAAAAATTAAATGAAAAACTCTCTTTTTCTAAGAACTACCCTAATAGCATGAATGGTCACAGTGAGTCACTTTGGTAACATCACATCTGTGACCAAAATGTCACCACTCAGTGACGTCACATTGTGACTGAGATGTGACTTTCTTAAAAATCTTTAGAAATTTATAAATATCCTTCAAAACATGTTATTTACTTTAAAAAACATGTTTCTGGCAATTTAAACATCGTCGCTTTTGTCACAGTTTCATCACAATGTTAATGTCAAATAAGTCACAAATGACACATTCTTCACAAATTTGTCACATTGTGACCACTTTGTGAAACGTCACAAAAGAGCTCTAAAACGGCCATAACGACTTCACATTGACGTCACGTGACGTCACATCGACAATCGATGGTCACAAAGTCACAATGTAACTTCACAACGACGTTGCAGTGACATCACCATGCTTTACGGGTATAAAAATGCTCGCATAGACTTTGCATGAAAACATTTAACAGATGGCACAAATTGTAGATATGTCTTTTCCGATGAAAAGAAATTTAATTTCGATAGACCAGAAGGTTATAAATATTTTTGAATTGATTTATATCAAGAACATGCTAATATTTTTTCAAAGTTTCGATTTGGAGGTGTCTTGGTAATCGTTTGAGTTTCATTTGCTACCTATGGTACCATTTCATTTGTTTTCATGCATAACAAAATGAATTCAGTTATGCATCAAGAAATGTTAAGAAATAATTTATTATCCATTGTTCCTCTTATAACTTCAAAAGATTGGACATTTCAGATGAAACACTTCCGTTCACGTTTCGAAGTCAACTAAATCTTGGCAGGAAGCTAATCAGCGAAAAGGCCACTCGTAGCCCCAATCTGAATTTAATATAAACTATTTGAGAAATTTTAGCTTGAAATGTTTATAAAAATGAACGTCAATTCAATTCAAAAGTAGATTTGATTAATTCCATTAAAAACTGTTGGAACAATATTGATGTAAGTACTTCGTATGGCGTGATAGATTCAATAAACAAGAGACTAATCAAAGTCATCGAAAAAAAGGGGCCCACATCGATTACTGATGAAATACATGTATTGACTTTGTAAATGTTTCCAACTTTATTCTTACAGAAAATAATCTTAAGTCTATTAATCTTTTATTAATGTAGTTATTAATGAATTTATTAGTTTCTTTAGTTTCTTATAGCGTATAATATATATGTGTGAAATTTTGTAAATGTTCCATCTTTTGTTTTTTAATTACATCCTATTTTCAAATGGCTTTATAATTTTTTTTCACCACTGTACACTTTTGTTTATTTCATTCCCATTTAATTTCGAGTACTAAACATTCCTATTGTATACATAGAAATTGATGAACAGTTCAAAAATTATATATTATTAAATTTAGTTGCTAGAACATTCGCAAGTTTATAAATCATGCAAAAGAAATGATCCGTCATTGGTAAAGAAAAAATGAATCATTTTTCATTGGGCTTATTCTAATCCGATCGGATTTCAGCTGGTAATATTAATGAAACATTGGGGACAAGAAGATGATCTATATTTCTTCTCTCTTGACTGCCTCTTTATTTTCCATGCAAAACTTCCAAAATAAAATGAAGGATAATAGATTATCAACAGATAAACAAAAAGTTTCGGATGATTAATTTATAAGCTTAAAAGTTACAAATAGTAGCTGGTCAATTTATTTTCATATCTTAACCTCACCTTAAAGTCCTGAAATTTGAGACATTTTTCGGAATTATTTTTAAAGAATGTTATGTATTTATTTAAATGACTTTACTCCAAACTTCTAACGAATGCAAAATATTTTTAAAAATGTATTTACACTAAATTAATGCACACATATTAAATTAGAAAACTATATACATTTAATTTTATACATTATCCTCCTCAGTCCTGAGACAAATTTTGTGTAAGACCGCAAAAACAGGTTGAAAATGAGTATAAAACAGCTTTACCATTTTTCGGCATAGGCAAAATCTGTTAATATAATTAGAGATTACACCACTGTCCGTCACCGGAAGTCATAAACTATTTTTTAGATATTTCGAAATCCTTAATTTAAACTTTTATTGTAAAAGCAAAAAAAAAAAAAAAAAAAAAAAAAAAAAAAAAAAACAGACCGGGCACAGTGTGCCGGAAAGAGTTAAAGATGCATCACTCTATAAATCAATGTTTATGATATGCATGCATTTTATTAAAAAAATGTGCAAAAGTAATTTTCACAATTCTAGATGCATTTAAATTAATTTAAAGGGTATTATTTAGTGTCTCCTCCAGGCGATATCAAAACTGAGGAGTTCAAAAATGTTGGTTTGCCAGCTGGGGCAGTAGAGATGAGTTCGGCCTCACTTTTCAGAGCTCCGGTCCGCCCGAGCTCGAAAGATTTTTTGTCATCAGAGATCGAACTCGTCCGAGACCCATTCCAAAAATATACCAAACAATTGCCTGATATTTAAAAACTGTAGAAAATCTGATATTTCATTTTTAAAAACGTCTTACAAAAAAGCACTGTTAAATAAAAATTTGAATTCAATCTTGTCATAAGCGTAGTTCGATATTAAATAAAAATTTACTTCATACTTAAAAGAATTCTCTTTTTTTTTTTACTTAACAAGAAAATTTGACTGATTTAAGAAATGTAATGAATAAATGGATAACGTCTGCAGAAAGTACTATTTGTATGCTGAAGAATCGAACAAGTTTTTGAATTTCTTATAAAATGCGTACATCTTTAACTATAACCAATTCATTTCTCACATCTATCTCCCGTGATTGTCATGAACATGAATATAAACGCAAATCAAAACGACTCAGTTATCTAAATGGTCAGATGCTTTCACGAGAAAAGGAGAAACACTAATGGATTTTTTGCTGTCGAAATAACATGGAAATTATATTTACTTACGAAGGGAAGTCTTCAGCCCGAGCTGAGCTCATGATGACAAAAAAAGAAATAATAATCACTATGCTACTTTGCCATAAAGTACAATTATGACTCGTGCATAATAGAAGATTAAATAATTTGCAAATCTCAAATAAATTCTTGTCTATTAAAAACCGAAGAACTTATTCTGGTCGTGTTAGATAAGTAACTAATAAATAAATAAATAACGATCGGATTAAAAAATATTCTCTGTCACAAACAAAAATCCAATTAGAAACAAATTTATCGTTTGTTCTTCTTTTGATTGACACTATATCAGTACATCGTCGTCGGAAATGCAATAAACATAGATCTACAAACATCATAATTTTTCTTTGGAAACAGAAATATACTATGAAAATTTAAAGAATCAATTTTTGTTCCCCCTTTATTTTGATGAAAATACTTCTAAAATTACTTGAAAAACCATAAGTAATTTTCAGGGTGGAAAATTTCTTTGAATCTTTTCTACACATGAATAAATAGTTTTCCGATTTCAGAAAGAAGGAGTTCGAATACAAAAAGTAAAATTTAAAAGAAAGCCCGAGTTCGTTTCGAGCACGGAATCAGGCTGAGCCCGTCTCATCTCTTTTGGGTAGTCAACAAAAAAGAGAATTGGGTCGGCAGTAAAAAAAAAAAAAAAAAAAAAAAAAAAAAAAAACAGGGTCTTCAGGGATTTAGTGAAAAACTTTTTAAAATATGCATTGCTTGTGAAATTAATGAATAAGCGGCATTTATTGTAATCTTTATTTCCTCACCCTCTTTTTTAAACTTATATTTCATACAATATTTCCTAATTTTAATCGTTAAATTTGAACTGTAACATCATAATGTACGCCGATTGTAATATTGCATTAATATAAGATATACTAGTAATATTCCGCGATAGAAATTAGCGAAGTACTCACTGTTTTGTGTTACCAAATAGAAAAACAATGTTTTCATTGCATCTGAAGACAAGATTCTGCCTACATATTTAAAATTTTAAAATAAGGAAAACAGTTTTGAAAAATATTGCTATTTCCAATAATAAGAAGAAACATGAATTCGAATAACCAATTTCGAGAGAATCGTCTACCTGGAAAAGGAAACATTCTAATGAAATAATGCGTTTTAAAAGTAAAGAATAGAGATTAAAAAATGTCATATACATAGGTAAATTTTAGAAGCTTATTAGTTGTCTCCTTTGTTACTAGCGGCACTAATTAACAGTTTCATTACAGATTTTGTTGTAACTATAATATTTTTTGTGTTTATCTAAGGGTACACTGTAAAAAAAGGGGTCGATCTACTAAAAAATTTTTAGTTTCTCTCAGAGATCCTTGCAATTACTAAAAAAATCTTTTGTAATCTTACACAGTTACAAGAAAATCTGTAAGAATTACTAGAAAAAAGCTAACAACGAATAGAGTTAATAGTTTTATATTTTAATAGCTATTAATAAAACACACTTGGTGTGGCCGTGATAGCCTAGTGGTCATATCCTCGAACTCCAGGCTGAAAAGTCCCGGGTTCGATGCTCGACACCACCAAAGACGCACCGAGTGTATGTAGTGTAAGTACTACTCGTTAAATAAAGGGGTTATGAAAATTCTGTCGTAGCAGTTACCATGGGTAATGATCTCTGGTCTTTTCCTCCCCTTCAGAAGCATATCAAAATTGAGCAGGTGGCAATGTTTGATGCTGCTATCTATTGAGGTTTTGCCAAAAATCTTCCGCTGCAGAAGACTTTCTTCTTTCCCAGATTTTTTTTGCAAAATAAATGTTTGTTTCACTTGTTAAAATTGCGTTTGGAATAGTTACTAAGATTTGTTACTAAAATTTGCCTGGTGGTTCATACTAAAAAGTTTTAAGTTAGTTACAGAAAAAATTCTTTTGTTCAGTTTACAAAAGAAATATTTGCTTCACTTGCAAAAAAAAAAAAAGTTTGGAATGAATACTATTTGTACTGTGAACAATGGTTACTAAAAAACTCGGTGGAATACAAATTTACTAAAAAATGTTTAATAACCTCGTGATTTTTTTTTTTTTTTTTTTTTTTTTTTTTTTTTTTTTTTTACAGTGTAGAGCAGCTCCTGCGAGTTGTCAGGTCGTTCGTTATTAAGCTCCTTATGTAAATCCCCGATTACGAGCATTGCCATAGAAAATACATTCAATGTTTAGATGTTTGGTTCACAGGAAGAGACTAAATACTACAAATAATTTAATGGAATAGATCATTTACAATCTCTAATCGTCTACCTGGAAAAGGAAACATTCTAATGAAATAATACGTTTTAAAAGTAAAGAATAGAGATTAAAAAATGTCATATACATAGGTAAATTTTGGAAGCTTATTAGTTGTCTCCCTTGTTACTAGCGGCACTAATTAACAGTTTCATTACAGATTTTGTTGTAACTATAATATTTTTTGTGTTTATCTAAGAGTACACTGTAAAAAAAGGGGGTCGATCTACTAAAAAACTTTTAGTTTCTCTCAGAGATCCTTGCAATTACTAAAAAATCTTTTGTAATCTTACACAGTTACAAGAAAATCTGTAAGAATTACTAGAAAAAAGCTAACAACGAATAGAGTTAATAGTTTTATATTTTAATAGCTATTAATAAAACACACTTGGTGTGGCCGTGATAGCCTAGTGGTCATAGCCTCGAACTCCAGGCTGAAAAGTCCCGGGTTTGATGCTCGACACCACCAAAGACGCACCGAGTGTATGTAGTGTAAGTACTCGTTAAATAAAGGGGTTATGAAAATCCTGTCGTAGCAGCTACCATGGGTAATGATCTCTGGTCTTTTCCTCCCCTTCAGAAGCATATCAAAATTGAGCAGGTGGCAATGTTTGATGCTGCTATCTATTGAGGTTTTGCCGGAAATCTTCCGCTGCAGAAGACTGTCTTCTTTCCCAGATTTTTTTTTTTTTTTTTTTTTTTTTTTTTTGCAAAATAAATGTTTGTTTCACTTTCTAAAATTGCGTTTGGAATAGTTACTAAGAATCTGTCAGTAATGGTTACTAAAAATAATTCTGGAGCTGTTACTAAAATTTGCTTGGTGGTTCATACTAAAAAGTTTTATGTTAGTTATACAAAAAATTCTTTTGTTCAGTTTACAAAAGAAATGTTTGCTTCACTTGCAAAAAAAAAAAAAAAAAAAAAAAGTTTGGAATGGTTACTATTTGTACTGTGAATAATGGTTACTAAAAAACTCTGTGGAATACAAATTTACTAAAGAATTTTTAGTAACCTCGTGATTTTTTTTTTTTTTTTTTTTTTTTTTTTTTTTTTTTTTTTTTTTTTTTACAGTGTAGATCAGTTCCTGCGAGTTGTCAGGTCGTTCGTTATTAATATCCTTATGTAAATCTCCGATTACGAGCATTGCCATAGAAAATACATTCAATGTTTAGATGTTTGGTTCACAGGGAGAGACTAAATAATACAAATAATTTAATGGAATAGATCATTTACAATCTCAAAACCCAGACACAATAGCTAAATATTTAAAAAACAATATGAAAAAATATATTTACAAGAATGCAATAAATAAAATGTATTTTTAATATGTCATTAGAAATTTAACAGGTAGATTGAAACAATATTAAATATTATAAGTTTTAAATCAATTAATTAATTAATAAAACAACAGAAAATAAATTTATAAGCATAAAAATGCAGATATAGCTCATCTGCAAGAAAAGTGACATATCTCGCAAAAATTAATTTTGTATTTTATTCAACGAATAGGTCTTTCATAGGTGTGTTTTAAAATACAAAAATTTTCATAAGTTTAGGTAAACGGAAAATCACTTTATTACGTTGTTTGTCCATTCATGACCACAGAAGAGAGGTGGATGCATTTTTGCCGATCCCACCGAAGCTAGCATAAGGGAGAAAAATACGGACTTCTGATTGGTTGAATAATTTTGCTTTCCTTCATTTTTGAGTTTACGTTTATTTAATCATCAATTTCTGTTTGAAAAGCTTCTGAAAGATGGATTTTTCTTCTGTTTTTAAATATTTATTAACAGATAAAGAAACATTTAATTTGGAATTTATAATTAAAGAAGTTAATCGGGATGTTTAACAAATGTTCTGTGTTACTTTTAGAAAATAATAAAAATAGAATTGCCATTTCTTCTTTCTCTTTTTTTTAACATGATATGCACATATATACACAATCAGAACAATTTATTTAGAAACAACAGTATTTTCATTTTACGGCGTCAAACTCAATTGTTCTATTAAAAAATTGCAATTTTTTCTTCTTATTATTATTTTAATGATATACCCATTTACGCTCCTAATAAGTACATTAGCATTCAGGATGATCTATTTGCAAACAATTTTTCGACCAATCAGAAGCCCGTATTTTTCTCCCCTATGCTAGCTTCGGTGGGATCGGCAAAAAATGCGGGAGTGGATTGTATGGGGAGGTGAATTTATCCAACCATCCAAACCTCGTAGTAGGTCTTTAGTTTTTTATGTTTTTTAGGCTGTTTTTATGGATGTTTTTATTCGTGCATGTAGAGCTAAGTGCTTTAATTTCATGTTTCAGTGAAATCATGCAAATTTTCTTTTGCCTCTCTTGAGATATTTATTTTTGCAAAGATGTGTCATTTTAATTGCAGGTGAGCGATATGATCTTACCATGTGTAAACCGATCGCAGCTTTGGTAATCAAACATGTTTAAAACCACAATGCACATCCATATAATCATTATAGTTCAATTGTTTCAAAAAGAAAAGGATATCGAGATGCAATTAAAAGTCAAAGCAATTATCATTAGCAAGAAAATAAATGATGACATTTTTAATGGCATTCCTGGAAATTAAGGTGAGAGAAAAGTATTGCCTATTATCGTATCTGGCACGAAACGTATCTCGTTAACTTAAGCGTTAATGCGAGAATGCTTTACGAAGAAATAATATAACTGACTGCATGACTGAATGCATTATTCTTTTATTTATATAGTACTGATTTCAGAATTAAAAGTCGAGCGATTTTTTAAAAAATGATAAAAGCACAAATAAAAAATAAATATCTGCAGTAATTAAAGAAAAATATAAAAACAATCCTATTTTTTTTCTTCACAATTAGTTTTTGCAAACATTTAATAATTAAAAGGAAACATTTTCATAAAAAAAAATAGCGTAAAAAGGAAAATAAATACTATTTAACTTTGCTAGCATATATATATATATATATATATACAGGGTGAGTCATAAATATCGAAACAATAGGCTATCTCCTTAAATATTGCCCCTAGACCCATACTTCCAATTGCAAAGTTTCACCAAAAAAGGTAAATTTTTTGATAAGATAAGTTGCAACTCCATGGGGGGTCTATTTTAAAAAATGCAAAAATTAAATTTTTATACGGCCCCCAGAGGATAAAACTTCCAATTAGAAAATTTTTCCTTATCCATTCCTGAATTGAACAAAAAAAATTCCATCTTGATATCTTCAAAACTCAGAGAGTTATGACAATTTTAATAAATCGTGAGGTTTCAAGGGATCAGACACAAATTGAAATGCGTGTAATTGAAGAAACAAGGTTGCTGTATGTTGTCCAGGAAACATTTATTTTATTTATTTATTTATAGAGTTTGAATTTTGAATGTTTTGTGATGGTTAACCACATAATTTGTAAGCACTATCACATCATAAGCTTTCTTAATAATTTTTTTTTCAAAAATTTAGAGTAAATTAAAATTGTCATAACTCAAAATATTATTTGTCGCATTGAATTTTTTTCTTTTAATTAAATGAAAATGTTTAATTTTCAATTTGATTCAGCATTTTAAATAAAATTAAAAAAAAAATAAAAGTATTTAAAATAGCAATTTAAAAAAAGACGCAATTTTTTGTGAACAAATCATATTTTTAAAAGTAAATTTTCTGAGGTGAAAACATCTTTCGGCATTTTTTTTTTTTTTTTAAATTGAGGTGTTAAAAAACTATTGAACTGTTACCGTAACCAACGGTTGCTGACTTATGATGTAAGTTTAAAAATGAGAAATACTGAAATAAAAACATCTGATGAAGAAAAGTGCATTTAGTTTTAAACAAAGATTGGCTCCTAACGTTTAAATGCTTTTTTAAAAGTGTCTAGGTGATTAACTCCTTCTTGTGTAGTTTCGATTTCAGATTTTGTTTAAGTTTTGCCATTTTCGCCTTCTTTAATTACTATTTAAATGAGTCAGCTTATTTAAACTTAATTTTTTTTATCACGCCGACTTCAATTTTTTTCATTGTTTTATCCCTGTCAACTTCATATTTTTCTTGTTAAAATTGCCACACGATGCGTAAAAGATGCCTCTAATTACGGCCCTCCAAACTGGTAGACGGTAGGTACTGGGTTCGAACCCAATCGACATCGGCCTAACCGTTCGAAGTTTTCCGTGGTTTTTTTTTAACCCTGTATTTCCTATTGCAGATAATGGGCCGAAAAAAAAAATCCCTAACGTGTTAACCGCTGCAAGCGGACTCAAAGGCCGCTGCGCTTTTTTTTTATTTTTTTTTCATTTTTTAGAGTTTAACATACAGTTTTCAGTTCAAATACAAATACATTTTAAATTTTGTTTAACTTGCGAATCAGTTATCTTTTTAAAACAGGAACAGGTGCTTAATGAATCTTCGGCATATTTCATTTAAACGTTTTAAGTTGAAATTATTCAATTGAATTTCTTAAATGATGTTTGGTTCGAACGCATTAAACCTTGATCAATTAAATACACTTAGAATGAAATATTAGTGGGAGCTTAGCATAAAAAAAATACGCAACAGAAACGTTATACTCTTCGACTTTAACATTCGAATAAATATTTTTTTTAATGCCGTTTGGAATAAATAAACTACTCGGATGTAGCAATCAGAGGACTCTAAAGATACGAAATTCCGTGGATTAGTACAAGATATCACTGAAATAGTGTAAACTATACAAAATTCATTATGAAAACGCCATCCGAAAGATGATTGATACAAAAACGTAAACAAAACCGATTCATGTCAAGAAGTAACTGCATCTGACTTTTTATGGAAATTCCTGCATTAGTTCTTAAAGTAGAGCTATTGCAGAAATCGTAACAAATTCAGTGTTGCAGCGCCTCTCGTGGAGCCATAAACAACAAAATATAAATAACATCAATTCATGTCAAGGAATAACTGAATCTGAAGATTGGTGATATTCCTTGCATTTTGGAGATACAGCGATCGCGGAAATCGCACAAAAGCCTTTGCAGTACACTGTAAAAAAAAATTCAAGAGGTTACTAAAAATTTCTTAGTAAATTTGTATTCCACAGAATTTTTTAGTAACCATTACAAACTTTTTTTTTGCAAGTGAAACAAGCATTTCTTTTGTAAACTGAACGAAAGAATTTTTTGTATAACTAACTTAAAAATTTTTAGTATGAGCCACAAAGCAAATTTTAATAATAGCTCCAAAATGACTTTTAATAACCATTACGTGCAACCAAAGTGGAGAAGCTGCATCCAGACTTCTGAAGCGGAAGATTTTCGGCAAAACCGTAATAGATGGCAACACTAAACATTCTTAACCGCTCCGACAGGATTTTCATAACTCCTTTATTAACGAGACACTACAGACATTCGGGGTGTATTTGGCGGTGGCAAGTTTCGAATCCGGGACCTTTTAGCCTGGAGTCCGTTACTATAACCACTATGCTATCAGGGCCACACCAACTGAGTTTTAGTAAGAGCTATTAAAAATATAAAACTATTAACTCTATTCGTTGCTAACTTTTTTCTAGTAATTCTTACAGATTTTCTAGTAACCGACTAAGATTACTAAAAAATTTTTAGTAATTACAAGGATCACTAAAGTTTTTTTAGTAGATCGACCTTTTTTTTTTACAGTGTAGGGTCACCTGTTAAGCGATTCACACCAAAAACTAATCAGCATCAATGTATATCAAGAACTAAGTAAATATAATTTTTTATTAAATTTTGTGTATTAGTTCTTGAGATAACGCGCTCACAAAATGTATATCATATACAGAGATACAGAAGCAGTGACTCACAGACAGACATTTTGTAAAAACATGTTTTTCGGTATCTCTGAGCCCTAAAACGTGTGAATCCGTCGAAAACCGGAATTCGAAATTTTCATGAATCCAATACTTTTCTCTTGTAAAAATAGAAAAAAGTAAAAATATGTTTAAAACCACATAAATTTTGAAGCTGAATAGTACAAACTAGATTTTTGAAAAAAATTCTAAGTAATTTATTAAAATATATTTCCATTAACATTAAAATGTACAACAACATTAAAATATATTCCATATGATCCAGTTAATAAAAGGGTCATTATCGCTATTACTATTTTTACTAAACTTATTGTCTGCGGCAATAAGTTTTAAAGACACGGTTAATGAGAGTTTAATTAATATCACTTAATTTAATAACACTTTTAATAAGTGTTTAATAAGACGGTCCGGCCAATGGGCCGTGCCAATTACGAGCCTGGCGCCAAGCTCGAGATATTACAGACATCTAGCATATGTCAAGGAAGTTTAAAGCAAAAAGCTATACGCTTTTATTTTATATTTAAAAATTAAAGTATTGTCTTGGGTCTACATTTAACAATGCGTAAATTAATGGTCGATCCCTAAATTGTATTTCAAATGAACTGATATCGCTGCACTCAGATGTATGCTAAAGTGGTGTAAGTCACGAATTTTGAAAAATTTTGGATTTTAATATCATCTAGGGATTTGCAGATATCGAGATGAATTTTTTTTAGTTCGATTCAGAAGAGGATAAGGAAAAATTTTCTAATTGGAAGTTTTATTCTCTGGGGGTCGTATAAAAATTTAATTTTCGTATTTTTCAAAATAGACCCCCCATGGAGTTGCAACTTATCTTATCAAAAAATTTACCTTTTTTGATGAAACTTTGCAATTGGAAGTATGGGTCTAGGGGCAATATTTAAGGAGATAGCCTATTGTTTCGATATTTATGACTCACCCTGTATATATATATACATGTAAAAACATATAGGAAGGATTAAATTTAATGCTGATTTCCAAAGTTTTTAAATATCTTTTAATGGCGAAATAGAACATTTATTAGATCATTGACAGTTTAGGTAAAATAACTTTATGGCTTATGTTTGGTTCTACACAATAATTAAGATTTTGAACTTAAAAACGTATTGAATAAAATTTATGTTACTATTTCCATCATGAATCGGATTCAAAATTAGATGGTACAAAATAAAAAGAAAGAAAGCATAGAATTGCTGTAATTTAAATTATATTTACAATTTAAGTCAAAATCTTTCTCATTAAAATTATACGTAACTTACAATTTTATTAGCGAAAACCTTTTTGATCCTTCAAGTTTCGAAGTTGGTTAAAATAAAATGATGTTATTTGTGTGAACTTATTCAAAAATGACTTTTTTTGTCAAATTTATTTAAAATCTTTGTTATATTTATGAATAAATGCTCAGGGTAATTTAATTTTTCTCTTTAAATCATTTTGTTTTTAACGTCCTTGTGAAAATTTTTAATAATAATTCGTTGAAGTATTTATTCTACTTTAACACTTCACTGCATCATGTGTCACATATGGTACATACCTAAAACACTTAGAGATACCTACAAACACTAAAATATAATAGAAGTAAGTATAAAAATCCAGTAGCAAAAATTGCAAAACCCTCAATATTACCCTGAATTGTTATTCACAAAATGGCGTCAGCATTACGCACGGATACGTTTATTCATTATAATATAGATAATGCTACGATTAATACTAAGATAAGATATCATCAGTAACTACGTAATAAGGTGAATAATTAATTTAAGTATGAATTTTTATGATGTATCTCATATAGATTTCAAATTAATGTGAGATTCCGATTATTTTGTTAACTTCTTTCACAAGATTAGCTAACTTCTTTAATGAACTTATATCCTAGAAATATAAATATTTCTAATTTCATTTACGTCATTTAATTGTGAGCAATTCACAGAATAAATGCTTTTATGTGAATTATTGGAGTATAAAATGAGTTTAGCACTAGATCGCTATTTATTGCCCAGGTAATTCGATTTTCGAAATTAAATTTCCAAAGCCGCATGCATAAACACTCTTATAGAATCGTCTTTGTTGTTAACAGAATATAAAAACGAGCAAAAGAAGTAGCCAAGAAATTTCAATAATTAATCTAATTATAAATACCTATTAATCTAATAATTGTAATCTGATTATGAATAAAAAGCAAAAGAAACATACATTAGAATAAAAAGTAATTCACACGTCCAATTAGGAGATAAACTTATTTATTTGAGAATTCGAGTAAGTATGATTAAGAACTGATTGTTCTTAAACAATCCGATTATGCATTGATAAAGGTATTAATTATTCAATTATCAGTTCTCTTTAAATAAGATCAAAGGTCGCGTGTGAAGATTTTCTAAAAGTGCTATTACACCTAAAAATTTCAAGCGTCAAAAATCGCATGCGTTTTTTTCATTTTCTAAGTATTTCATTCGCTGTTCGAGAAAAAGCTTTCCCATCATCCGGATTTCCAAGCATTTGATTAGCTGGTACGTGCGACTCCCTTGGTTTCAGGCGTCAAAGACGCTCCGACTCAAAAAAATTGTTAGCTTTCCAAGTGACTCCCCTGGATCCATAAGATAACATAGAGACACCTGGAATTTGAAGCGTTTTTGACTCCTCGTGAAGTAATACTTTTAAGCTACCACGAACCGGGTCTAATTTGAGCCACTACTATCCTGGTTCCACTCACATTTCCATTATTAAAAAACACTATACTTGATTTTTCAACGTCAAAATTTAGTAGTAAACAATTGATGTGAAGCAATGAAACAAACTATATGGTTTTAAAGTGCCAATTATTTATTTTATTTATTTTTTAATCATCTTTAAATTTGTGGAACAAAGCACCCCCTTCCGAGGACTTCTTTTCTCCATTCACTTAATAAACATTTCTTATGAAATGAAAACATTTTTATTGAAAACGCCTTACAGTGGCATCTGATAACACTGCAAACTTGATAAACAAATGTTTTTTGTTTATTTCTTTGGACATTTAAAAACAATAAACCAATTACTATTATTTTTAACACAATCAAACTGATTGGTAAAGTTATCATACGAATTGAATATTTCCAGCTGAGCGAAAAATTGCCCAGTATTCGGGCAATCAAGTATTGTAAGCCAAGTATCCGGGTTCGATCCCCGGCCTGGGCAATTTTTCAGCTGGAAATATTCAATTCGTATAATAAACCAATTGTTAATATTAAAGAAAAGAGAAACAATTTTCGTCATGTCATCTTCAGCAACTGGAACAAAAACAATTAATGTAACATTTTGCTACAGTAACATTTGAAAAATATATTACTTAAAAATTTTAAGAGATTTGATTGTATAAAAGGAATTTCTAAGTAATCGGGCTTTTTTTTTTTGGACACAAAAAGCCTGGCGAAAATTATTCCTAAATACTAATGTTCATGAAAGCTTCATGAAAACGTAAAAATTTCCTGTCAAAATAAAAGTTAAAGAAAAAACTATGATCACACATTGGCTTACGGCTTACTAAAGGTAATATTTTGACACTTACCTTATTTGTAACTCTTATCCAGATTGTTTGACTATGGAAAGTTTGGGGGGTTAAAATTTACACGAGAAAACAATTGTTTACAAACACAACCAGTGTTGCCACTGAAAATTTATAAATTAACGTAAACTACACAAATAACCCATAGTAGCGTATAAAATATTTTTCAAGGGCAATAACTCCAAATTAACCTGCATTGTTTGTTAATACAAAGATTTTTTTTTTCTTGGAATGGACCAAAGTAGGACCAAAGTAGTCTTTGTTGACGGTACTCTTATTCTTTGTATAAGCAGTGTGCGTAATGAAATGGGTTATAAAATCTTTCTTTAGATAAAATTCAATATAATTTAAATGTACAAACTAGTCAGATGCGGCATTCCCAAAACTTTCTTTTTTTTTAATACATATTAATACATCATAAAAATTGGAGCATAGCAGTGGCACCAATTAGGTGATTTAAATCAAAATTTATAGTCAGCAACAATTTATGTGATCTTAAATGAATATAAAGTTTGATGAAAATCAGTGCATTAGTTTTATAGACAGAGCTATTGCGAAATCTTAAAAAAAATCTGAATAACAGCGTCACATTTTGGGTGATGTAACCATAAGTTAATCGGAATAAATATTTTACCAGGTACTAACTGAATCTAAAGTTTGATGAAACTCCATTCATTAGTTCTTGAGACACATTTATTGCAAAATCGTGAAAAATGACGCATAGTAGGGCCATCTATAAGGCGATTTACACCAAAAACTAAACAACATTAATATGTATCAGGGATTAACTGAATCAGAAGTTTTAGAAAATTCCGTGTATTAGTTCTTGAGACAGAGACAGCGACATAGCGAAAACCATGAATAATGAAAGCATGAAACCATGAATAAATCACAAATAATTCACCACAGCAGCACCACCTGTTGATTGATTTGCACCAAAACGTAATCAGCATCAAATTACATCAAGGACTAATTGAATGTAAAGTTTTATGAAAATCCACGCACTACTTCTTTAGATATGGCTATTGTGGAAATTGTAAATCATGCAGCATGGAAGCGCCAACTTTTGAGTGATACACACCAAAAAATTAATCAGATTTAGTTCATATCGAGGTCTTACAGCCGCTAAAGTTTTGTGAAATTCCGTGCATTAGTTCTTGAGATAGAGCCATTGCAATATTCATGAAAAATGCACCATGACAACGCCATCTTTTCAGCGATTTACAATAAAATAGAATCCGCAGTATGACTTATCAAGTACTAACTAAATATAATGTTTTATGAACATCCATTCACCAGTTCTTTAGAAATGGCTATTGTGAAAATTGTAAATAATACAGCATAGCAATGTAACCTATTGAGCGATATACATCAAAAACTAATCAGATCTAGTTTATATCAAGGTCTAACAGAATCTAAAGTTTTGTTAAATTCCATACTTTATTTCTTGAGATAGACCGCTCACTGACTGTCTAACAGACTCACAAACAGACATTTTGTAAAAACATGTTTTTCGGGTTCTTTGACCCCTAAAACGTATAAATTTGACGAAAACCTGATTTCGAAATGTTTCACGAATCCTATACTTTATTCTTGTAAAAATAGAAAAAAAGATAAACAAAGAAATTCAATTCAAGAACTGTGAAGGTCATGTATTAATTGTATCAAGTTGTTTTTATCTAGCGTGAAAGAAATGCTCTTAGCGAAACCAACGACAGACTGAAGAAATGTAATTTATCATTTGACCAAAAATTCATTTTCATAATTTTAAGAATAAATTAATTTAAACTATCTGGCATTAAATGAGAATGAAATAAGGAATCGTTAAAAAGCTATTCAGAGAAACCGGAAAACTTTTTAAACATTCACGACCAAAAAAATTTTTAAACCACTACATTAATTAACATACATTATAACAATCGCGTCATTCTCTGGAATAAAAATACGACCCAGCAAAATAGTTAGAAACCTAGTCTTAAAAATGATGAATTCTTAAGCCGTCAACATAAGCACTGGGATAAAATCTACTTCAAACACAAATTTTCTAGAAAAAAGGATACATTTTTGAGGACAGTTCTAACCTGCCTTAAGTCGAGAAGGCATTGGTCGAGAAATGTTTTTATTTTGTTGACTACAAAAGGTAAATATGACGCTTGGGATAAGAAAAATCTCGCGCGTGAACAGATGTTTCATTCAGATACATTTCTAATGAGTTAACACACTTATAATAATTTTAATGTAAAAGTAAGGTAAAAGCTACTTATATACAGTGGCGTTCAAAACTTTCCGCCTGTTAGTTTTCTTATTTGTTTGACAGAATGCTTCAGCGAAAAAGAAGCACGATTGCTCCAAAAGTTAGAAGTATGCAAAGACCTCTGACCACGTGATCTTTTTGATGGGTACTAAAGACACTTGATGCAAAGGGGTGGAATTCGAAATTCGCATGTGCAAATGTCTCCAGTCATTCGTCATTTTTTTGTTTCGTTTTTGCTATCGTTAAAGTTTTTTTTAAGTGTTTGTTTATTAATCAACTTGAATAACGTTGTTGAGATTCAAAAATGAAAATTTCAGCAATTTTTGTTCGTAAACGAGTGATTTGTTTGCCGCTAAAAAAACTTCTTATGCGATTGCGGTAAATATATTGATAAATTTACTGTGAACAATATTTTTTCTAAATGTAAAGATGATCATTGTCTCCAGGCCTTCTCACGATCCAGAAAACTCCATATAACGAGTATTTGTGTGGACAGAATTCTCAGAAGAAAAACAGTTGATGACCCGCATAAAAATGCCGCTGCAATAACTTGCGATTTACAGAGTGAAAATATTGCTAAAATAAGTCAGTCTACCGTGTCAAGAGTTTTACATGATCTAAGACTTTATGGAAGAGTCGGTGTTAAAAAAAAATTTCATAAGTAAAATATGTTTACGAAGAAATACAAAAATTGATCTCCCGAAAGCTGGAAAAGATTACTATTTTCCGATGAATAGAAGTTCAATTTTTTTTAGAGTAATGGCAAGCACTATGACCGATGATCTAAAAAAAAAAAAAAAAAAAAAAAGATGTCATTCGAGATACATTATTCCTACAATGAAGTATGCCGGAGGACACGTTATGCTAAATAGCGGATTATTATCCCAAAAATCAACTAATACATCTTTGTTCTGATTTGTGTTCTTAGTGTTGGAACTGTTATATGTGTGTACTGTACTGTGTAATATAAAACATATGAAAAAGAAAGCAAGGCTTCGTCTTCGATCTTAATTATACGCATACAGTCATTATAATCATCATCTGAGATGGAAATGTGATTAGAATGTGTGTAGTCTAAATCTAGGGAAAGTTATTCTCTTTATTATGTAATTTACAGAATGTCAATACATTGTTTTATTTTTAAATGATCATGTTTTGCGAAAATGTCAATTTTTGACATAATTTTGACTATTTTTCTCTTTAAAATATTATTTCTGGGTAATTGCTAAAATTTATATATATATTTTTTTTTAAGTTTTAAAGCAAATGTCACTATAAAAAATGAATAACAAGAGAAAATTCAAAAAATCACTTCCGAAGATGTGCGGATACTTTAAAGAACTATGTTGATTTATGCTTGGATTTTTAAGTTATGAAAACCAGTTATAATCTTCAGGTAAGTAATAACTTATCCTATGTTTATTTCAGGATCGATTTTTTATCTTTTAATGAAATATAGACGGCTAATATTTTCTATCTTTCTCGCAGAACATCATATTTTTCGAGTAATCCTATAGTGATAGATCATCATGGATGTTTTCGATCGATAAATAATGGCGCTCTTCTAATATTTGAACGTACAAATTTTTTCCGAAATAATGCTATTTTCTTACTGAATGTAATTGCAATGGTAACTCTATAGAATAGAGCTAAATCTGACAGTTGTTTACTTCAAAAATTTTGAATTGTTACCAAAAATTTATTTTAAACAAATTTTCCTTTATTATATTCGTGAATTATCTATCATTATATTAACTAACAAGTCTGGAATTGTTACGTAACATGTCTGGAATACGTAAAACGCAGGGCTTGACTAATGCAGGGGAAAAGAGACAACTGTCACGGGGTAGCCGATTTAAAGACCCTTCTCCCCCCTCCAAAGACAGATATAAGCGTTTCGTTAAAAAAGGAGCAAAATGTTAAAAAATAGCCAAAAGGGACCAAAATTGATTACTTTTCTTTTAGATTTAAGAGGGCTTTTTTCTCTTTGTTGATCAATTATATGTTGCCATTATGTTAATCAAGACTTTCAATTTATATTCTTATTTTAAAAAATCCCTGTCAGTATGGCCTATAGACAGAGGTAGATTTCGGAAAGTTTTCATTTCAACAACAAAAAATAAAATATGATTAGAGATAAACCCAGTTTAACTACTTTATTTGGCCGCTTTTGAAAAAATATTAATTTCATTTTTCTGTAAGAACGAGTTCTATCAAAATTATTTTAAAAGAAATTCGGCTCAAATGCCCCTTTTGACAACATATTTTGAATTATATTCTGACTTTATAAAAAGAATCGATCAATATGCTTATTATATAGTTCCTAAATAACAAAAAACTGTCAATTGAATGAGTTTGAGAGCAAAATTGAATTTAAAAAGGAGTCATAAAATAACCAGTTTGTTATTTGAATACATGCACAATTCTTTAATCAAGATCGCTTTGAGAAATTTTGTGCGAAGTACCCACTTTGACAGCTTTTTTTAAAATATATAATTAGCCTTTATCAAAAACCTGACCAATACGGCACATTACACAGCATTTAAACACTGTTAAAAGTAAAGGTGACAAACCGGTGCCATTTGGGACCCAGAGGTGAAAAGGCGATGCCATTTGGAACCCTAGGGTGTCATAGGGGCTTGGATATGTGGTTGCAGTGCCACAGGTCTCTTACTGGGTGATTGGAGCTAAATAAGGTGCCATGCACTTCGTATTGGCAGCAATGTGGCGCCTCGTCGGGTGACTGGCACCATGCGCATGCGCTGTGACGTGTGTCTTTCTGTTTTCGGTGATGGCAAGTAAAATCTGCGGCTATGAGTGAATGAAGGTGTGCTCGATGGCCGAGCGGTTAGAACGCTGAGCTTGTAAGCAGACGTTGTGGGTTCGAATCCTTCGAGGGCCGAAAGTCGGTGTGTATATTTTTTTAATTTTTTATTATTGGGCACTTTGGATTATGGGTGCCATCTTTTCACTCTAATTAAAGGTGCCATCTGGCTCCTTTAGGGGTGTCACCAATGAGACAAGCCTTTCACCCCTAAAAGGTACAATGTGTCACCATTAGTTTTAACAGTGAATAGCAAATAATTGTCAATAAATGCGCTTGAGAGCAAAATTGAATTTAAAAATGTCGTTCCATGTGGTTTAGTCGGTAGAACGTCAGTGCGCTATACTGATGGCCCGTGTTCGATTCTCGGCATGGAATCTTTTTCACTAGGTTGGCATTTGCGCTTTTAAGCAATTCAAAATTTGATTTTCATTTGAAATGTTATATTCAAGGTGAATTTTCTCTCTGGAAAAATTTCCACGAATTAATATAATCAATCGATGCTGGATTAATTTGAGTTTCGTGATTGCCCCAGATCGGTGGCTCGCGGATTGTATTGCATCTTGTGCTGCGTTTGTAGCCTTGCAAACATGTAATAGTGATAAGTTCCTTGCTGGGTGTCGTTCCATGTGGTTTAGTCGGTAGAACGTCAGTGCGCTATACTGATGGCCCGTGTTCGATTCCCGGCATGGAATCTTTTTCACTAGGTTGGCATTGGCGCCTTTTAAGCAATTCAAAATTTGATTTTCATTTGAAATGTTATATTCAAGGCGAATTTTCTCTCTGGAAAAATTTCCACGCATTAAAGTACTCCCCTGTCACAAGGGAGATGGCACGAAATGTGTATAGTATGAATAAGAGATCATGGGAATTTCTAAAATTGTATAACATAAAGGTTGTCGACAAAATTTATAACATTACACCTCTTCGTAGCCTCCTTCTCCGTCCAATTGAAAGACCCTTATTAAAAAAAATATTTTGTGCTATAAACTGTCTGTAAGTTTCAAATTGATCAGCAATTTAGTTTTCAGAATTTTAACGAATTTTCGTTCCTTCTCAATTCAAAAAAGCGTTTTTTTTATATAAAAACCATTTTTTTAAATATAAAACGGAAAACTCTTAATCAATTTTTTGAAATTTACATCTTCTTAACTAAGCCAGATGCAATTTAAAAAAATTTTAATGCAGTATTTATAATAAATTTATACTATTCAAAAGAATACTTGCCTAAAAAATATTAACCGTTTGTTTTTATCCAAGACCAAATGCTTACCTTTTTTTAATGATGCTTTTAAAGAAATAGTCCAATTAATGAAAAAATAGTTAATTCCTAAACGTGTAAGTAAGCAATCCTTACGAAATTTACATATCCATAATTAGCTAAAAGTTACACTTGGAAGCATAACACTAAAATCTATAAATTGAAAATGTAAAAATTTTATATGCGCTTAAAAAATAACAGTATGCAAAGGTGCCTGTCGTCTGCAATTTCAATCATCTGCAGTGTCTGTGAAATATTTTTTTAAAATCTGCTTTTCTTTTAACGGAACAAAAGTAGTTTTTGTAAATTTATTTTTTGTTGATTTTTTTGAGTTTTTGTAACAATACAGAAATGATTTCTGAAAAGGGGAATTTTTTTTTCATTTGCATTTGACTTTACAATTTTTAGATTTTTAGGTCCTGTAGATCTTTAAAAAGGGTCACTTTAAAAAGTCCCCCACTACCTTTTATTGCTTTAGCATCGTTTCAATTCTATTAAATCCTTCCCCGCTTTTCGAAGAGATAATTTGTGATTTGTGCTGCTAATTTTTCCATGTTTGCCAATTATAGGGATGTTGAGTTTGTATCTTTAAAACTGGACAATTTTCAAGCATCAATCTGTCTTATTTTATAGTCTAGTTAGCATGGCGTTATTGCCCAACTAGGTTGGCAATGACGCCAAATAGCATTGGTCAAGAAAACACGTCATAGCATTTTATGAGTAGTCTGCTAAAATATTCTTTCTTGTATACATAGTCATTAAATTGCTATATTATATCCAATATTTGTTGAAACAATTTTTTTAACTAAGCTGTGAAAATTAGTAGAACCTTAACGTGGCGTTTTTACCCCAGGATACCTTACATGCATTTTTGCATGAGAATGCAGAAGCTAATTGCAGCGAGATTTGAATATTTATAAAACTAGTTATAATACGAACACTTTTCATTTGAGACGTTTCATTAAAAGTTTTATGCTTGTTTTGTGTATGTTATTTATAACGTATAACATTTTGAACCAAATTTAACGATTTAAAAAAAAGAAAAAAACTAAGAAATTTTAATAGAAATAGTACTTAGTAATTATATTTGTGTGACTATACCAAGCATCATAAATATGGAATTTCTAAATTTTACAAAAACTTTTTCTTGCTAATTGTAATGTTTGTATACATTTTTGTAAATAAAGTACGATTTATCATAAAAATATTAAAATTTTTTTAAAAATTTATAATTATTCTTTATGTTTTTGGTTTGTGACATACATGGTTTTTATTCAAAGTTCACGGCGCATTTCAAAATTTTCAGAATGTAGAAAAGGAATATTACACTGGAGCTAGAATTACGTGATTACCTTGTATCATTAAAACTAGAGTCAGTTTCTAAGTTTTACATACATTTTTTCTTGCTTGTTCGTATGCATTTTCGTAAAAAAATGTACCTACAGTGAATTGATTTTTTTTAAACAATTTATATGAAATTGCTTTAAAAATTAACAAAAATTCTTTAAAAATATTAAATTGTTTTTAAAAATAATAATATACATGGTTTTAAACAAAATTTCACGTCGCCTTCGAATTTTTTAACAATTAGGGTTGTTACATTAAAAATAACAGAATAATATAATAAAAATTAAGAAATATAAAAAGCTTAATTTCAGTAACTTTCTATGTTATTTTCTTATTAAATTTCTTGCTATTATCTTATCGCAGCATGCATTGGACAAGGAATTTGCACTAGAAACTGTGGCTCAAGCACTTTCTGTACATTAGCAAATAAGGTCAGGAGGGATAGTTATGACCAATTCCTACATTTTCTACATAGTTATTTTTTTTCTATTTAAAAAAATTGTGTTTTTAGTACATACGAAGTAAATTTGACCCTTTAAGAACACCGCTTAAAAGTTATAATTCTCATAGCTCTCCTTTTTATTAACTTGAAAGGATGGTTATAATTACCCCATCAAAAATTCAGTATCACAAAATTCTAGGAGAATTAAGACACTTGTGGGAAAATTATGACCGCTAATTTTCTTCTTTATACTTGTCTATACATATTTGTTTAAGGTAATTAAGTTTGGTAATTAAAATACCAAACTGCCAAATCTGTTTACCAAAAATTTTGGTAGACTTTGTTCAAATTGCTATTTGGCTCTCAAAAATGTTCCACACTAGTTATAAAGAACATCTAAAATGAAAAATACATTATGAAGTCAATATCTAAACGTGAAACAAAATTTTACTATACACAATTTTCTCCATAATGGCGGTGATCACAATTTCCCACTGCTCATAATTACCCCACCTGACATTAATAAAGATAAAATCATTTGGTATTTCTAATGAAATTTAGATAAAACGTAAGACATAAAAAAAATTCATTCAGCCTGTCTCAATTTATCCCAATTAATTTGAACACTATTGTACGAAATAATAATATTCTTTTCAAATGCAAAATTGATCAATGTCATAAAGCTAATCGTATAAGTAAATATTAAATATTTACTTATAAATATTAAATTTTCATAAATACATTAAATATTATAAATACAAACTTTGTAAACATTAAATATTTAATTTTGAAATATACGTTAATCCCAAAGAAACCTTTATCAGTTCAACTGCATTTCATTTTCCGATAAATTTAGGTTAAATAAGTTACCTCTAAGAACTCTTTTAGTATTTTCATTCAGTAAAATGAAATGTTTCTAAAATTAGAAATATTTTAATGTATTTTTAGTAGTTACACTAAGCAAGTAAAATATAAATAAATGAGCTACTTCTGATGCTCTTTTAAACAGTCACGTTCGCATTCCAAGTTAAAATGAAGATTTCATTGCAAGCGTAATCCAAAGTATCCAGAAGGCACTCGAGTATTTTAATTAAAAAGTATGTACTTTAGCATGCGTATTTTTTTTTTACGTTAAACAGAAAAAAGTAAATATACGTTTGTGTCAAGATGTCAATGAACTTTTCTCCCGATCTTTAATTAGTTTTATGTTGATTATGTCGAAAGATGCAATGCTGAAAGGCAATTTAAATTGATTTCGGTTTTTTTTATGTATTTTTTGCTTTAAAAATCCGATAAACTAATGTTCATCCTCCTTTTTTAATTGAGGAATACCAATCTAAGATTTGTTTTGTAAAAAAAATGTTTTCTAATAAATAAAAACAGAGGTTAGAGTAAAAAAATTTAAAGTCACTTTTGACCTACTTATTAAAATGAGGTCACTTTGTCGAGAGCATTAATAATTGTGTTTGGCGATAGATTTTGTTTCAAGTGCTTACTTTATTTATGCATATATGTAAATATTAATTGTAAAAAAAAATTAATTAAAAAGAATATTTGAAATATGCAAAACCATACTAGATTCATCAGACACCATATATATGTATATTAATCATGTATTAAATTTAATACAAAATTACCACATTGAAAAATGGAAAAAATAAATTAAAATAAATATAATTGAAATTTGTAGAACCAAAATAGAATCTTCTGGCCCACAAATACTTTGGAATTACAAATGAAGTGTGTGGTTTCATCTTCGTATTTGCCATAAAAAAGCAAAATAATACGAATTTCGGGCTACCAACACACATAAAACTAAAATAAAATCGAGAAAAACATTAAAATTAAATCATAAAGACATTATTAAAATGGATAGTAAAGGAAGAAACAGTTGAAAGAAAAATTATGTAGCATTATAGACTGCTATGATTATAAATTAATTAAATGTATTATATATCTATTGGAAGATGCCTTAATAATATACTCCCAGTAGATCTACGCAAAATTTAAATTATTTATTTAATGAAAAACATTATTCATCTATCGAAATCTATCAAAATCATTGCAAGAGAAAATAAACCATGTAATGATAATTTATCCTACAATATACCAAAAATATGGCATAACATCATAAAACCTTAAAATTTTATTTCTTTGCCATATTTTAATTTTTACTCACGTGTAAGTGGCAATATTTTTAAACTTTTAATTCATTTAGATTTCAATTTATTAGAAATATTATCTCTCGATCAAGATGCAAACTTAGTCCTTCCGTTATCATATTTTCCTGAAGACGCCCGCAGAAGACGGCGCGAAACGTTGATAGTTTTATTTTATTTTAATAGTACAAATGTATACTAAAATTCTTGTTTCGTGCACCACTGAGCAATGAGTTGTATTTTAATAAATACATTCTTATTAGTTAATCTAATATTACTTTAACTATATTTTTTTATGATTCATACAGCGTAAAATGATGAAATCAAACGCATCTTCATATACTTTTATTTAAAAAAAACAATAATAACAAAAAACCTGAAGGCTAATTTCATACGCAGATGTATTGCATATATAATAAAGATTAGGAAGAAGAAATTTTAAATATCTGTCTCGAATACAAAAAAAGCCTCTGCATTTTGATAACATAAAATTCAAGAAAATAAGAACATTGCGAAAAAGTGGTTTAAGGTTTTGTTTTGTGTGGGGAATTGCGTTGAGTGCATTGATAAATTTTACTTTACTTGCGATATCGTTACTGTATTTGCGAAAATGAGGTATCCGTATATTATCAATTAAACAAGCTCGACCTTTTGACCAATCTTGAGTAAACTGACATCTAATTGGATCTACTGCAAAAAAAAGGGTCGATCTACTAAAAAAATTTTAGTGATTCTTGTACTTACAAAAAATTTTTAGTAATCTTACTCGGTTACAAGGAATCTGTAAGAATTACTAGAAAAAAGCTAGCAACGAATAGAGTTAATAGGTTTACATTTTTAATAGCTATTACTAAATCTCACTTGACGTGGCCGAGATAGCCTAGTGGTCACAGCACCGAACTCCAGGCTGAAAGTACCTGGGTTCGATGCTGGACGCCACCAAATATGCACCGAATGTAAGCAATGTAAGTACTTGTTAAATAAAGGGATTATGAAAATCCTGTCGCAGCAGTTATCATAGGTAATGATCTCTGAACTTTCCCTCCCCTTTAGAAAGATGTCAAAATAGAGAGATAGCAATGTTTGGTGCTGCCATCTATTGCGGTTTTACAGAAAATCTTCCGTTTCCGAAGTCTGTCTTTTTACCCACTGGATGCAGCTCGAAGGAAGCTCCTGCCCTTCGGGCACACGTAATGGTTATTAAATATAATTTTGGAGCTATTGCTAAAATTTGCTTGGTGGCTCATACTAAAAAGTTTTAAGTTAGTTATACAAAAAATTCGTTTGTTCAGTGTACAAAAGAAATGTTTGTTTCACTTGCAAAAAAATGTTTGTAATGGTTACTAAAAAATTCTGTGGAATACAAATTTACTAAAAAATTTTTAGTAACCTCTTGATTTTTTTTTCTTTACAGTGTATTTACTCCTTCTCGAGCTTGACATTCAAAGGTACAAGGTAGATCCGAGACACTTCACTACAAAACGGTAAATGTAATCTTATAAAGCTGTAAATATGTCTAGAATATTTTAACAAAACCATACACCTATATTTATCGATTAGACTTTGGCTGACTTTCTAAAAGTGCAAAGTTAATTGTGTATTTTCACGCTCAATTTTTTTATTCATTCAGGTTTCTATACGTAAGGATTGAGTTTTGGCAATAGGGATTTTTTAATCGCTTCTTGTATGATAGTATTCTAAAAGTTAAGCTCAAAAGTGTATTCTGATCAAAAAAGAAAAAAATATATATAACTTATTCATAAATTGAAAAATGCATTTGATAAAGCTGGTAAGTCACACCATAACCTTTTTGAGAAAATGAGCTAAACATTTTCAAATATCTATTTGCGTTTATCGCCAAATGGCTTCCTTTACCAATTAAAATGTGTGTGAGTATTAGGTTTCTTTCATATAATAATTTAATAGATGGGAGAAAATCATTATTTATCTTCAGTCATGTGATTAAGTCACTATTTTTCTAAAGTTTGTCCCTTACCAGCTTTATCAACTGAGTTATTCAATTTATATTTTAGTTTTAAGTACTTTTACAGCCCCATTTTTTATTCATCGCCACAGGAGATAAATCAACAAATATTCTCTGTAACACGTGTAATAATCTATAGTAGTTTTTAAAAAAAAACAGTAAATTTAAATATGCTCCAAAATTGGCAAAATGACAGCCATAAACTGCAAAAATAAAATTTTCAAACAGCTCAAAAGTATAAAATAGAATATAAATTTTTAAAAAATGAAGAATGCAACATTTAAAAGTATGCACTTTTATAAATCAATAGTATAATATTAATTAATTTCAGAATATGCGTTGAAAAATCAATTTAGAAATTCTAAAAGAGTTTAATTTTAGTTTTCTCTTTTTATCTTAAAAAAAGCTGATCAAAAATTACGCATTTTCTAATATATACTAGCGAGCTACGCCCGCTAGCTGGGCCACTTTTTCCAAACGAACCTCGATATTAAGCAGTATATAATAAGCAAAAAAATTCATTTAATAAGCAATGTTCGAATCCTCAAGCACAAAAAAAAATAAATTAAAGAGCTATGGTTGTTATTCGCCCATTATCCCGTTAAAAATATGTGATTTCGCACGCGCCATGGTCGCTATCGTCCCGTTAAAAATATTTGGTTCTGCACGGTTGGCGCTGCGCGCCCATAAGTCATTTTCTCGTATTTTTTGGTTCATCAGAAGCAGACTTTTACGCAGATTCTGAATATGTAATCAGTTTTTTTCTACTTTAAAAACTGTCTGCATGATGGTTTAACCCTTTAACGTTCATTGGTTTCACCACGAAACCACAAAATTTTAATTCCGATTCGCAACACTGACACCGGTATTTTTATCTAAAAATATCCCTTTTATTTTGTATGTGAAAAATCACGTTTTCTTATTTAGAAATATATTTGTTCTTTATTACCTGTGTCATTCATTTATTTCGACATCTTAGCAATAAAAATGCTATGATCGCTAAAGGGTTAAGAAAAAACGCGCAAAAAAAAGTTTCGGTATTAAAAACTGCAAAAGACTGCTATTAAAAAAAATAAGTAATTTCATTAATATCACAAACAACAAATAATTTTGACAGCTCGTTTTCCGTTTGTACTAACAGAAATTAGTATTAATCGCGTAAATCTTAGGTTACACAATATTCGTGTATGCTACCAAAAAGAAAAAGCATGAAAATGAGCTACAACGATTAATACTCACATACAGAATAAATATATGAATAGCCAGTTACATCTGAGATCCTCAAAATATTAATTAGCAACACTATTACCTCTTAGTGAACATATCTTGCTGTGCTTAAATAGTTGTACTTATTATTATATTAATTAAACCGTGTTTAACATTTTTTACCAATTAGTTCTTTTTCTCTTATACATTCTTTGACAAAATGACTGGAGAAAAAGAGATTTTCGACTGCTTCTTCTTTTAGCCAAAGGGGGAAAGTTCATGTCGTTCACCGCAAGGTGGCGCAGTGTTCTGCCTGAGAGCTCCGTTGGAGCTCCGTTTGGGAAATTAGACGTTTTCCGTTCCGATTCCCGACCGGTTTTTAATTCATAACTTTTTTAATTTTGGTCCCACGGTCTCAAAAATGTCCGAAATGACTTTCCCGGAATTTTTCGAATCGAAAGACACCTCTCGCGACTTCCACCTCGCCCGCGTTGCGAACTGTAATCGGCTTCAAGCAGACAGACAGAGGCGCACGGATTTTATTAGTATAGACTAGCGAGCTACGCCCGCTAGCTGGGCCACTTTTTCCAAACGAACCTCGATATTAAGCAGTATATAATAAGCAAAAAATTCATTTAATAAGCAAGTCTTGGTGTTCGAATCCTCAAGCACAAAAAAAAGTAAATTAAAGAGCTATGGTTGTTATGCGCCCATTATCCCGTTAAAAATATGTGATTTCGCACAGTGGGGGCTACGCGCCCACCGTGCGAAGCCGGCCCACCGGCCTACCACCCACCGGCGCTACGCGCCATGGTCGCCATCGTCCCGATAAAAATATTTCGTTTTGCACGGTTGGCGCTGCACGCCCATAAGACATTTTCTCGTGTTTTTTGGTTCATCAGAAGCAGACTTTTACGCAGATTTTGAATATGTAATCAGTTTTTTTCTACTTTAAAAACTGTCTGCATGGTGGTTTAAGAAAAAACGCGCAAAAAAAGTTTTCGGTATTAAAAACTGCAAAAGACTAATATTAAAAAGAAATAAGTAATTTCATTAATATCACAAACAACATAACTAACAAATAATTTTGGCAGCTCGTTTTCCGTTTGTACTAACAGAAATTAGTATTAATCGCGTAAATCTTAGGTTACACAATATTCGTGTATGCTACCAAAAAGAAAAAGTATGAAAATAAACCGTGTTTAATATTTTTTACCAATTAATTAGTTCTTTTTCAAAGAACCGAAACGAAAGAAAAAGTCGTTTTCCCGGGTGAAAAAAGAGGTTTTCGGCTGCTTCTTCTTTTAGCCAAAGGGGAAAAGTTCAGGTTCTTCACCGCAAGGTGGCGCAGTGTTCTGCCTCAGAGCTCCGTTTGAGCTCTGTTTGGGAAATTAGACGTTTTTCGTTCCGATTCCCGACTGGTTTTTAATTCATAACTTTTTTAATTTTGGTCCCACGGTCTCGAAAATACCCGAAATGACTTTCCCAGAATTTTTCGAATCGAAAGACACCTCTCGTGACTTCCAACTCGCCCGCGTTGCGAACTGTAATCGGCTTCAAGCAGACAGACAGACAGAGGCGCACGGATTTTATTAGTATAGATGTATACACTGGTGTGCAAAATTTAAGGACGAGTCCCAAAATTCAAATTTTCAAGGTATTTTCATGCGATAATTTTCACGCGAATATTCAAAAGGAAATAAAATAATTCGAATAATTAATTTCCCTGCATAACAGCTAGTCCATATAAAATCTCATTCAGGTGACACGTGGTCACGTGAGTCACAGTCACTATGGCGAAACAAAAAACAGGAAATTCCATACGTCTCTTTTATGAATCTCAAATGACTACTATATGTGACTCCACTGACAGGTTACTGTGCCTGCTGCTTCGTGTCGAATCACCAGGTGACTTTACAATGTCCTTTTATTGAGACTCTTATGTGACTGTCATTTGGAGACTCAATTTCAAAGTCATTGTGAATTTTGCATTATGATAAATTACCAAAAAATTTCACATTAAAGTCACATGGTGACTTTCTGTCACAAAACTTTGTCAAATGGTGACAGAGACCCTACTGTGATGTAACTACTGTGAAAAGTGGTGAAAAGTCACCACGTGACTTTAATGGGGCATCATTTGGTAATTCATCATAATGCAACGTTCACAATGCCTTTAAAATCGAGTCTCCAAATGACAGTCACACGAGAGTCTCAACGAAATGACATTGAAAAGTCACCTGGTGATTCGCCACAAAGCAGCAGTCACAATGACCTGTCAGTGGAGTCATACATAGTAGTCATTTGAGACTCATAAAAGAGACGTATGGATTTTCCTATTTTTTGTTCCACCGTAGTGACTAAGACTCTTGTGACCATGTGTGACCTGAATGAGATGTTATATGGACTAGCTGTTGTGCAGGAATAGTAATTACTCGAATTATATTACTTCCTTTTGAATATTCGCGTGAAAATTATCGATTGAAAATCCCTTGAAAATTGGCATTTTGGGACCCGTCCTTAAATTTTGCACACCAGTGTATATATATATATATATATATATATATATATAAGTAAATATTTTATATCCGAGTTCAGCGTCCTCCCCAAATTAATATGTTGTAGTGGAAATGAGTGGCGAAAAACGTGAATTGTCAGTCAAGATGCGTGATTTTCAAGTGGAACGCTAAAGTCTTATAAAAGAGTTCATTTAAAAAACTATTTTTACACTATTTTATTTAATCTGATACTGCATGAAATTTCTTGGGGTCGGGATCACTGTTTTGCGTATATGTGCATTTTACATGATTGGGGTAAAATTGAAATAAACAATTAGTGGATTCTTCAACATTGCAAAATCCCTGCTTGCACAAAATCCCTGTAAATTCAAATTTAATGAATCCTTCTAAATCCTTCAATCCTTCTAAAATCATTCAAACATTTATTAAATGATTATGTAAATCTTTTAATTTAGTTTAAACAATTTACGTAAAGTGCTTTAGAATGTAAAATTTTCATGAATTCATAATTCGGTAGATAAAGGGTTAAACCTCAATTTCGTTAAAATTCAATTTCATGAAAGCTCAAAAATGTAATAAAACCACTCATTCCCGTAGATCCAGAAGGCACTTCACTCACTCGAAAACATCTGCTGGCTAATGTTAATGATATGTGTGTATTGATTTTAACTATCTCGTTTTTATTTTATTTTTTATTATTTTTTTTTCTTTTGCATTGTATAGCTTAGATTGATTACTACAAAGACTAGTTTTTTTTTTTTTTTTTTCAATTTTGTTTATGATAATACTTTAAATTTTCAAACCGGTTTCAAATTGTAAAAGAAATTTAATTGCAGTTTAGACACAAAGGACTAATTGGACTTTCAAAATTACATTTTTTTTTCTATTGCTTTGTAGAATTATGAAACTAGATACATTTATATGAGGCAAAAAGAATTTTGCAATATTTAGGCTTTTTCGCAGAAAAATAAGATTTTATATTTGTAAAAAAATAATATGTATTTATAAAGTTTTTTTATGTAGCGTGTTTCTAATACAGTCTTTTTTTATTTAAAATACTCGTTTATCAAAACTGAAGATTTGGCAGAATTCTAACACTTGAAATTTTTGGAGCACATCCCTAGGTATTAAATTCTTTTGTAATTTAAACTGTATATCCTTCACAGAATAATAAATAAATGCTAGCATAACAAAGTTGAACTTACGATGTATTTTTATGTTAAAATTCGTGTTAATATAAAAATATAGAGCTGCTTTTTTAGAAAAAAACTAAGCAGAATAAAAAAATCCTTTATTTATATATTCAACGAACTTTAATTCGTACCAACTTTTATTGTAACACATAAAAAGTATATCATAAATAAATAGTGTCACATTTTATGCAAAAGAAAAGCTCGTGAGACATTTAAATGTATGATAATAATTAGTTACTTTAAAAAATTAAAAAACAAATAATTTAAGAACTCTTTATTATTTTAGTAGCAAATTTTGAATATAATTATTTGAGCTTCCCATTATAAGTCTGCAGAGTTTCAAATCCTTACTAATATTATAAATCGGAAAGTGAGTTTGTTTGTTTGTTTGTTTGTTTGTTTGTTCCGCTTTCACGCCGTAACTACTGAACCGATTGTTTTGAAACGTAAAGTTAGAAGTCCGGATTAAATAATAGGGTAATTTTTATTTATTTTATTCAAATATTTTCCTTAATAATTCAAAATTTAATTATTTTTCATACAAAATCAATAGGCATTTTTCAGATAAAATTTAACCATTTTCTTTTCCTGTTGCCAAGAAAATAAAAAATTGGAATAATAATTTTTCAGCGGCAATGAATTTTTAATAGAAAACTTCCACGCGAAAAACTATAATAAAGTAATTTAAAAGAAAATAAATATGACGTCATGTTTGAAATAAAAATAAAAGGTGTATTTTTTATAATACATTTAACAAGGATATTTGTTCAGTTAATGGGAATTTTTGTGTAAAATATGGTGACATAAATTAAAAGTAAAAAGAATGAAAAATAATTATATTTTTAATAAAATGGTTCACTCATGAAAATGTGACGTCATAGTTGAAATAAAACAGGTACTTTATAGCAGTCGTTAAAAATACAAGGGGTATGAATATCAGTAGCTAATGGAGCGAGATAAATAATGACGTCATATTTAAAATGAATCAGAAATATTTTTTACTTATACTAATTACTAAGTTATAAGTTACATACAAATGAATATTTTTATTCAAAACTCATAATTATCAATGGAAGAAAATTTTTGTGGGGAAAAGGTGGAAAATAAAATCACTGATTAATATATTTTTGGCTCGATTTTTTAACACTTTCGAACAAAGTTGAAAAGTTATTATGCTTTCGGTTTGTCTGTCTGTCTGGTCGCTTTCCAACTTTCGTAAATATACTCCGATTTCCATGAAATTTTTGGACATTATTAACGTTTACCTAGCACGAATATCTATTGAAAATGAAGTTTCTACCATGATTAGTTTATTTACAGGGATAGTCAAAAAATTTCCTTATATTACGGCGTTATGGGGAAAAATCGTTTTAATTAAATTTAACGATGTTACAGCCTGTAGAACATATTCAAATTTATATGCATTTACAAAGTGCACTAAAATATGCATTTTGTAAAGTATGTAGTGAAAAGGGCACATACTATTCATTTACAGGGTCAGACAGAAGAATTCCATTGCATAGGAATAAAGGGAGGAACAGTTTCTGACATATTTTAATTATGGTAAACGATTTCATGTATAATCAAATTGATATATGTTGCTGAGGCTTAATGTAAGTTATTTCATGCATAATACGAAGTGCATAGCATTTACAGGGACACACAAAAGATTTCAAATATTATATATTCTATCCGAAGTACTGTATATCATGGATGATGACTGTTGCATGGATGAAATGCATTTTGAATTATGATATGTGCTTTTAAGTTTCGCTAAATGTATGCATATTAAATGGAGAGTATAAATGGTAATAGTATAAATAGTTAAATTTAGATATACAGGGTTACACAAAAGATCTCGGAAAGGTTACTGAATATGAGCGTAATTTACTTAAAGGTGGTTTTTAAATAAAATATGCATTTTTATTTTGAGCTGTATTTAGTAAACTAAGAAATGTTTGTAGTATATATATAAAATGATAAACAGGGTCCCGCAAAGAACTGGATACAAGGTTGTCTTCGGATGATAATTTCTGAAAATGTAATTTAGGTAGTAATAAGAAATATTTTTGTTTGAAATAAATTTTAGAAAGATACTTTCGTGTAATAAAGGCACTTGGAAAACTACAGGGCTGAACAAAAGTATTCAAGAATGTTTCTATCTATTAGTATTAATCGCTGAAAGGAAAATTTTGACCAGCAAACAAATTAGCAACTAGGGATTATCAGAAGTTTTTTTACCATAAATTCGCGATAAAAAATTAATTACACATGCTTTTCATCATCGAAATTTTTTTGCTTGATTGATCAATTATTTCTTCTTTAAATGTTATGTGAACGAAGTCACGGGTAATTGCTAGTAAATCTATAAAAAATTCAATGACTTTTTTTTAAATGTCACAGTCCCCTTTTGGATTAAATATCTTTTGTTGTTAAACTTGATTCATAAAATTCTTATACATTATTTACGCTGAATTAGTATAAGTATTTATGTTAGGAATAAAAAAATTTTATCATCGTAGTTATTTTCAATTTTATTCTTGCTTTTACTAAAATATAGGTTTTCAGCGCTTTGTTAACATCAATAAGTAACAATCTAATAATAAATACGTATAAAGTGAACCATAAAGCTTATGATTGT
Organism: Maratus speculifer; assembly: GCA_964019185.1. NCBI lineage: Eukaryota > Metazoa > Arthropoda > Arachnida > Araneae > Salticidae > Maratus > Maratus speculifer. Next base: position 349,788,039 of record OZ025294.1, read on the forward strand.
CTTCTTATTTTTAATGCTACATTATTCAAAAAATTTACGAACATTTGATTTAATTTTAATGCATTTATAGCAGTTAAAACAAAATAAAATAATAATAAATAATTGACCTACATTTATTTTCTTTTTAAATAGTCACGTTCACATTCTATCAGATTAAAATGAGGATTTGGTTATAAGTAATACACTGATTACCAATTTTTTATAAACTTTTAAAAAATGATTCAGCCTTTCAACTTAAGAGTTTTTTGTAAGAAATTTAAAAGTATCTAATCAAAACGACAAATGTCTATACAATCTTTTCTCAACAGAGTTTTTTTAAGCAGTCTACGTTGAAAAAAATGCAAAGTTATAAACTCTTTAGAATTAGGTTATTATCGCCGTTCTTATTCCATTTCTTTATTTCCTTTTTAAAATATGTTGTTTGATATATTTTTATGGAGAGTAAATTTACAAGAGTTCTCTACGTTATAAAAAAAAATGTAAAGTTGGTAATTTTTTTTTTTAGAAAACTGTTATTATAGGATTATTTGTGTAATAGTAACAACAAAAATTCATATAATAGATGCACATTTTAAAATCTGTAAAATTATTAGGAATTTTTTAAGAAACTGGTATTTCTAGATATTTTTAAGTAACGGCAACTCGGTTTTTAGTTAAAATATTAGCAAGATTGTTGTAATTTTAGCAGATTCTCTTGTAAAGATACAGATTTCTGTTGCTGTAATTACAAACTTTGTATTTTGTGTGTGTGTGTGTGTGTGTACAAATAAAATTTTAAAAAACTGGTATTCTAAGAGGTTTTTTAAGTAACGCCAACAACAAAAATTCAGGTAACAGATACAGATAGAAAAATCTGTAAAGTTATTAAGAAATTTTTAAGAAGCTGGGATTTCTAGAAACTTTTAAGCAGCGGCAACTCGAGTTACGGATAAAATTTCAGCAAGATTATTGTAATTTTAAGTGGATTATTTTTTTAACCTACAGATTTCTGTAGTTTTGCTTACAAGTTTTGTAAATTTATACTTTTTTTTGTTAATCCTAGAGAAAGTTATCCTGTTTCTTACGTAATTTACAAAATGTCTTTTTTTTATTTTTGAGTTATCACATTTTGCAGAAATCTCAATTTTTGACATTATTTTTACTATTTTTCTCTTTAAAAAATATTTTCTATGTAATTGATAAAGTTTTTAGTTTTTTTTTCAAAGTTTTGACGTAATTGTCATTATAAAAATGGTTAACAAGAGAAAAATTCAAAAAAATTTAAAAATCACTTTTGAAGATGTACGAATACTTAATCGAAAAATATTCTGAGTACAGAAATATGATATTAAAATAAATTATTCAAAATGAATGAACACAATCCATGTATTATATAGCTAGCAATATATAAAATGTAAAAGAATAAACCTCATTTATCTTCCAAAAAATGTTTCCAGTTTAGAATTATTTTAAGTTTTTTTACTGTTATGTATAAGTTAGTAAATTCCAGTAAGAAACGATTATTCTTACAAAGGAGTCATTAATTTTGTTGCATATATTATAAAACAGATACCTGAAAATGTCTGAAAAGACATTGTGCATAAAGTTCAAATGTAATACAAAGCATAAATGTTTTATTCAAATTTATTTGCCGACTTCAGAAGCCAAAGGATTCAAGTGACAAAAATTCAATTTGGAGTAAACTGAGTTTAAAGATAATTTATGTAAAATTTGAAAATCAATAATAATTGACTGAAATGAAATAGGAAATTGACGCTGGTTTCATTGGGTTCTTTAAATTCTTATTTAAATAACTGTAAAAAAAAATTGAGTACAATTTCCTTTAAATTTATGATTAATCAGTATTGATTGTTATTCGGCAAAAGTGGTTTATCTCTAGAATGCAGCATATAAATAGAAAATCACTTATATTTCTTTACCTGTAAAGAAAAAAAACACATTTCTAGGTCGTCTATCACTTACACTCCTTGGCTTCTGCGGTCCTCATTTGAAAACATTTTTTTTTTTTTCGATATTATTGTCTTTAGACCTTGCACGTATAACCCAGTAGTAGGGAAGAAAAAAATGAAAGGATTAGGAATTAAGGGAAAGTCGGAAATTGCTTTAATCCATTTAGTTTAAGTCTAGAATAAATATACAAAGTTTTCCTCCTCGTCGAAAGTGAGCATTAGAAAACATGTACATATATATAGTTGAAAAACAGGTATTTTTTTTTTTTTATAATACCTAACAATATTTCAAAACCACTAACTCTATCATAAACATCGTCAAATGTGTTAACAAATATAAATCTATACATATATTCGAAAAACATTTGTATGTAGGTCTATATAATAATGAAATTATTGTATTATACGTATATATATGCAATCAGACTTACCGAACTGTTTCATTATTGAAAGTGGTATAAAAATAATGATTAAAACACAAAATAATACTTAATTTATTTTTATTTTCACTCTGATTCTTAGTTTACATTTGAAATTATCAATTAGTTTAATTAAATTTTGCGTTTTTCATAAAATTACATGGTCAAAATATCAAACAGAAATTAAGAAAGAAATCTTAATCACTTTTTATGTTCTTCTACATCGCAGTTTTAATTCCGTTAATTCTTTTTGACTGGTGAAATCATAATCCACTTTGATTAATTTCCTAATTACAAATTTGTAATTAGATAAAAAATATGTTGAATGAATTTTCATTAATGCAGATAAGCTATTTTTTTAATTGCACTAACCTTTCTATTTGCATTATTAAAAAGGCAAGAAATTTAAAAAATCTATGTTTCTGAAATGTTTAATTAACTTAATATTTTTCTTCGAAAATGTATGATAATAAAATCAATTTCAGGAGGAATTTATAAATTATTATAAATGAGAGTATAAATATTTGTTATCACATACAACAATTTTTTAACCTTTTTAGATGCGTTCATAATTATATAAATACGTACCACATAATGTCCTCTTTCAATCCGTCCGTCTGGCATTTTGTCCATCTGTCTCCCTATTCGTCCGTCTGTCCTCATATAACAGAAAAAACTACCCAACCGAATGGTTTGGAATTTAAAATGCATAATTGGTGCATAATTTTGTCAAATCATTTCGAAATTTTATGAAAATCGGGTCAATATTTTAATTTCAGGGACAATCAAAAGTAATCCATTGTGGGCGGCCTTTGGGAAAAAAATAGTTTCAAGTGCATTTTAATGACGTTACACTCCTTTGAATATAATGAAAGTGACAGGCACCTATGGAATATGCTAAAATGTACATTTTATACAATATGCGGCGCAAGGAATATTTGTTATTCATTTACTGGGCCGCACAAAACTATTCCATTACATATTAGTATAGGGGGAAACATTGTTTCGGGCATGTTTTAAAACCATTAAACTATTTCACATCATATGAAATTGATATACGTAGCTGAGGTTTAATCACCTGTTAATAAAATACATTTCTGAATTTATTCATAATTTAAAGTGAAATGAACGTAATGATTAAAGCACAAAATAATACTTAATTTATTTTTATTCTCACTCCGATGCTTATCTTACATTTGATATCATAAATTAGTTTAGTTGAATTTTACATTTTTCCGAAAATTACATGCTCAAAATATCAAGCAGAAATTAAGAAAGAAATCTTAATCACTTTTTTATGTTCTTCTTAACTGCAGTTTTAATTCCGTTGATTCTTTTATTATGGTGAAATCATAATCCACTTTAATTAATTTCCTGATTACAAACGCGTAATTCCACAAAAAAAATATGTTGAATGAAGTTTCATCATTGTAGATAAGCTAATCTGTTTTTTAATAGCACTAATTTTTCTACTTTCATTGTTAAAAAGAAAAAAAAAATTAAGAATGTATGTTCTTGAAATGGCTAATTAGCAAAATATTTTTATTTGAAAACGTATGAAAATAAAATAAATTTTAGAATTATTGATAAATTATTATAAATGAGCGTATAAATATTTGTTATTACATACAACAGTTTTTAAATCTTTTTACGTGCGTTAGTATTTATATCAATACGTAGCACCTACAGTCGCCGATCAGTCCATCCATCCGTCTGTCTGTCTTTTTTTTCTATTTCCGTACAAAATAAAAATTATTAGTACTTTAAAATTTTATAAAAACTAGAATTTTGCGTTAACCAGGTACAAATCAGCCAATAGCATTTTTGTTTCTCGCCAATAACAATGTTTTTTAGATACATTCGTAATTATGTAGATAATTACCACCTACAGTCGTCGTTCAATCCGTACGTCTATCTGTCTGTCCGTCCGCCTGTCCGCATATAACTGTGCAAAACTTACTCAACCGAATAGTTTGAAGTTTAAAATATATAATTGGTGCATAGTTTTATAGATTCATTTCAAATTTTATGAAGATCGGATGGATAGTTTAATTACAGAGAGATAATCAAAAGTAATCCTTTATACGTTAGCCAATAGGAAAAAATAGTTTCACGTGCATTTTAATGACGTTACACTCTTTCAAATATAATGAAATTGACATGCACCTATGAATTATACTAAAATATACATTTTGTACAATATGCGGAGCAATGAATATTTGTTTTTCACATATAAGGCCGCACAAAACTATTCTATTGCCGAATATTATACTGGGAAGCATTATTTGGGGCAGGTTTTCAAAATATTACACTATTTCGCATTTTATGAAATTAATATATGTTGTTGACATTAAATCACCTATTCATATAATATATATAATTCGTAATTTGCTCATTATAGAACGCAAAATAAGAGTAATAATTAAACACTAAATAATACTTAATTTATTTTTATTTTTAGTTCGGGTATGTTTCTTACTTTTGAAATCATCAATTAGTTTAATTAAATTTTGCATTATTCCGAAAATTACAAATATCAAACAGAAATTAAGAAAGAAACGTTAATCACTTCTACGAACAGCATTTTTTAATAATTTAGAATTTAATTAAATGTAAAATAATTAAATTTTACATTATTTAACTTTTCTCGCCAATAACAATGTTTTTTTTAGATACATTCGTAAATATGTAGATAATTAGCACCTATAGTCGTCTTTCAATCCGTTCGTCTGTCTGTCCGTCCGCCTGTCCGCATATAACAGCGCAAAACTTATACAACCGAATGGTTTGAAATTTAAAATATATAATTGGTGCATAATTTTGTCGATTCATTTCAAATTTTATAACGATCGGATGGATAGTTTAATTACAGGGAGATTACAGAGTTATTGCAGTTTAATCTATGTTCTTCTTAATCACAGTTTTAATTCTGTCAATTCTTTTTGACTGGTGAAATTATAATCCACTTTGATTAATTTTCTAATGAAATTTAATTTTAAGCTTTTTTCTGATTTTAGAAATTTAAAATATTTATTAATTTCTGAGCTATATTTTTTAAATTTCAGATTTTCAAAAAAAATTCGAAATTTAGATTTTATTTAAATGATCTGATACGAACAATTTTAATATGATTAAAATAAAAACATCCTTTTTTATTTATTATTAAATTAAATTTATTGGTGCTATCATCTATGTAAGAATTTTATAATTATAAATTAATAATCTAATTCTGGCCGTCTTGAAAAAGGTTAAAATTGTAATGTTGTTTACTCTGCATTTCGTTTTAGATGCCAAAAAAATTATACTTTTAACAGTATTAAAAAAAACTTAATTACCAATTTGAATGTAATCCTTGAAAATATCAATGTATTTTCAATGCATTAAAAATTCATTAAATCTATTGAATTATATTATATTAAACACTGCAGTGAATCCTGGAACTCAGTGAATGGAATATTACATTTCAACACATACATTCAACACGCAGGGTTAAACAAAAGCCTCTTTGTGATCTGCGATCACATTTATCCACTTGTTTTATTATTGAAATTGAAATAAAAGTAATAATTAAAGCACAAAATAATACTTAATTTATTTTTATTTTCACTCCGATACTTATCTTTCATTAGAAATCGTCAATTAGTTTAATTGAATTTTACATTTTCACCGAAAATTACATGCTCAAAATATCAAACAGAAATTACGAAAGATACCTTAATTACTTTTGATGTTTTTGTTAATCGCAGTTTTAATTCCGTTAATTCTTTTTGATCTGTGATATCATAATTCACTTTAATTAATTTCCTAGTTAAAAATGTGTAATTTCATAAAAAAAAATTATGTTGAATGAAGTTTTATTAATGTAGATAAGTTAATCTTCTTTTTTAATAGCACTAACCTGAAGATCGGATGGATAGTTTAATTACAGGGACAATCAAAAGTGATTCTTTATATGACTGCCAGTAGAAAAAAATAGTTTTGAGTGCATTTTGACGACATTACACTCTTTCGAATATAATGAAACTGACATTCATCTATGAAGTGTACTAAAATTTACATTTTGTACAATATGCGTTCAAAAAATATTTGTTATTCATTTACAGGGCCGCACAAAACTCTTCGATTATATAATGGTTTAGGGAGAAACATTGTTTGGGGCGGATTCTAATAATATTAAACTATTTCACATTTTATGAAATTGATATACACTCTAAAAAATAAAAGTGTAAATTTACACACAGAAATGTGTAAATCGATGATACAAAAACAATTTGTTTATATGTGTAAATCTGTGTGTAAATTGCCAAAATACACGTCTAATGTGTAAATTTCAAAATACACATTTCAGTGTGTATTTTGATGATAACACTGAGTTTGTAAAAGTTATCATAATCACTCATGAAATACCCACATTAATGTGTAAATTGCGCAAGAAACACATATATCTGTGTGATATTCTTACTCATTTATCTGCGTAATCTTCTGTGATTACACAGATAAATGTGTGTTAGGGAAAAAACACACATTATTGTGTTATTTACACATTTATTTTTAGAGTGTACGTTGCTGAGGTTTAATCACTTATTTATAAATTAGTTCTTAATTTGTTCATTCTTGAAATTGAGATAAAGGTAAAACATAAAATAATACTTAATTTATTTTTATTTTCACTCCGATACCTATCTTTCATCTGAAATCAACAATTAGTTTAATTAAATTTTATGTTTTTTCCGAAAATTACATGCTCAAAATATCAAACAGAAATTAGGAAAAATATCTTAATTATTTTTTATGTTCTACATCGCAGTTTTAATTCCGTTAATTCTTTTTGACTATGGTGAATCATAATCCACTTTGATTAATTTCCTAATTACATGCGTGTAATTCCATAAAAAAATCCATGTTGAATGAAGTTTCATTAATGCAAATAAGCTTGTCTTCTTTTAATAGCACTAACGTTTCTCTTTACATTATTGAAAAGGAAAGAAATTTTAAGAATATCAGTTTTTAAAATAGCTAATTAGAAAAATATTTTTCTCCGAAAACGTGTGACAATAAAATCAATTTCAAGAGGAATTTATAAATTATTATAAATGAAATCAAAAATGTTTGTTATCACATACAACACTTTTTCAACCTTTTTAGGTGCATTCGTAATCATATAAATACCTAGCACTATAGCCGTCCTTCAGTCTGCCCGTCTGCCCGCATAAAATTGCGAAAACACTACAAAAAAAAAAAAAAAAAAAATAGTTTGAAATTTAAAATACATAATTGGTGGATAATTTTGTCGAGTCGTTTGAAATTTTATTAAGATTGGATGGATAGTTTAATTACAGGGGTACTCAAAAATAATCTGTTATAAAAATAGTTTGTTATCAAATTATTTCACATATTATGAAATTGATATATGTTGCTTAGGTTTACTGCAAGTTAATTCCTTTATAATGGAAAGCAGGTAGTATTACAAGGACACACAAAAGATATCGGATACTACCCGTAAAGCATGGTGACGTCACTGCAACGTCGTTGTGAAGTCACATTGTGACTTTGTGACCATCGATTGTCAATGTGACGTCACGTTACATCGATGTGAAGTCGCAGTGACTAAAATGTGAAGTCGTTATGGCCGTTTTAGAGCTCTTTTGTCACGTTTCACAAAGTGGTCACAATGTGACAAATTTGTGAAAAATGTGTCATTTGTGACTAATTTGACATTAACTTTGTGACGAAACTGTGACAAAAACGACGATATTTAAATTGCCAGAAACATGTTTTTTAAAGTAAATAACATGTTTTCAAGGATATTTATAAATTTCTAAAGATTTTTAAGAAAGTCACATCTCAGTCACAATATGACGTCACTGAGTGGTGGCATTTTGGTCACAGATGTGATGTGACCAAAGTGACTCACAGTGACGTCACTGTGACCATGCATGCTATTAAGGTACATTGTATTCAAAGTACTGTATACTATTATACCAAGATCTGAGTATTTATAAAACTTCATTATAGTATGAATGTACCTCATTTGCTAAATTTGACGTGCAATTTCCTACTTTTTTTTATCACAAGATTCAGTTAAATAAAAAGTTAACTTATCGCGGCACACATAAAATATAGTTAATAAAACACATTGCAGAAATATATTAATTCTACTATCTACGTGCTACAAACCTACTATCTATTATCTGCCCGTTATCTGTAAACTATCTCTATGCTGAAAAAAAGGAGATGTTTCTCAATTTAAATAAAACAATCTGCATAAATATATACAGTTTTTACAAATATAAAAGCTTATAACATCTGCGAAGAAACTTCAGAATTAAAAAATTTCTTTTTGAATCAGATAGATTTGAGAATCTACACTGTAAAAAAAAAAATTTCAAGAGGTTACTAAAAATTTCTTAGTAAATTTGTATTCCACAGAATTTTTTAGTAACCATTACAAACTTTTTTTTTGCAAGTGAAACAAGCATTTTTTTTTGTAAACTGAACAAAAGAATTTTGCATAACTAACATAAAAAATTTTAGTATGAGCTACCAAGCAAATTTTAGTAATAGCTCCAAAATTATTTTTAATAACCATTACGTGCACCCGAAGGGCAGGAGGTTCCTTCGAGCTGCAACCAGACTTCTGAAGCGGAAGATTTTCGGCAAAACTGCAATAGATGGCAGCACCAAACATTGCTAACTGCTCCGACAGGATTTTCATAATCCCTTTACTAACGAGTACTTACACTACATACATTCGGGGCGTATTTGGCGGTGGCCAGTATCGAACCCGGGACCTTTTAGTCTGCAGTCCGTTACTATAACCACTATGCTATCAAGGCCACACCAAGTGTGTTTTAGTAATAGTTATTAAAAATATAAAACTATTAACTCTCTTCGTTGCTAACTTTTTTCTAGTAATTCTTACAGATTTTCTTGTAACCGACTAAGATTACTAAAAATTTTTTAGTAATTACAAGGATTCCAGGTAAAAAAATCAGCAAAAAACCTTTAAATATTTTGAGATTTTGCAAGCATATTAAAGGTTTTTGCGGGTATTTATAAGGAAAATGAAAGCTAAAGGTTTCCCTAAGAGAAATATACAGCTTTTAAAAAGTTTTCATACAGGCTCTTATGAGCAAAAATTATTACCTTTAAATCACCTTTAATGACTTAGAAGATTTTCATGAAATCACTTGAGGTATTTTGAAGGAAAGTGAAAACTGTTTCTCACGCAGGTGATATAAAGGTTTTACTTGACGGTTTTACTGAGGTTTATCATTACACATTATGATATCTAAGATTTTGATATGTTTGCATTTCCTCATAATATTTATTATTATTATTATTATTTTAAATTAATATTTTAGATAATTCTGAGAAATCTAATTTCTTCCACCGGTTCAATAAAAAATTCTTAATTATCCTTGTTAACATTTTCAATTATGTTAAATTATAATTTGAGCGATATAAAAATTCCGTTCTAAGAAAGGAAAAATCTTCAAATTATTTTAAAGTCCTCTCATTAAGATTCTCAATTACCATTTGAAATTACAATTTTTCAATCCCATCCAAAAATCCCGTTAGCGGTTAAATGGAAAATTCTTAACGCCCTTTATTATTTCAAAATCTCTTACATTAATATTTAATATCGTATTCAAAAACGCACGAAATTTCAAAGTCCGATAAACTTCCGAAAATAAATTTAATGTAACGGAATTCTCTGAATCTCTCTGTAATATAAAAGTCAAAAAGTATAAAATTAAATGTCATTGCATTCCGACAATATTTAGTAGAGTTAGGCCACGGACGGACGGACATACAAACCGAATTCATACACAGTTTTGAACTTTGTTAGAAAGTGTTAAAAAAGGTCGAAAATTAACTGTCAGAAGAAATTTGTTAAGAAACACCCTGCCTCTCCCCCACCACAAAATTAATTAAAACTTAAAATCTAACTAGGATCAAAGTATCCCCCCTTCTTTTTACGGAAAATATCTTGTTTAGTTTTTCATCTTAAGTTTTCCGAAATGAATGTATGTTTTTTTAATCTGAAAAAAAGGAAAAACTTTAGTTAAATAAATTTAAAAATGCATGAAGAGGCATTGGTTCACCTCCCACTTCCACCCTTCCCCTGTAGTCCCTTGAATAATTTTTTCAGTTCCTCTTTGAAGAAAAAACTTAAGAAATAATAAAAGAAGCTCTTTTATGTTAGCTACACGAAAAAAATAAATTTTACAATGTTTTTGAAGACATAAAAAGAATAATAAATAGTTATTTAAATTTCAAAATCGAGCTAGATGAAGCAACTCTCCCATCTCCAATTTTCTCATTCTGGCCGGTGTCCAGGATTAAAGCTGAAAAATATAGGTGGGGTTATTACATGCAAAAATGGTCCATATCCCCTATCAGGCATAACTTCTAGTTTTTATTAAAATTATTTCTTTAAAAACAATCGTTGGACCTAGCTTTACTAATTTTTCTGACTCCATGACACGGAAGATGAAGGAGATTATCAACTCAACTTTCCGAATGTGTGTTGTTATCATTTCGCGCCAATGTTTACGTACATGTGACTTAGCGGTGCGACGCGCGTTTAATTATTTTATTTCTCGTTTATCTAGTCCTGTATTTTAAGTTTCTATCAGTAAAATAGTCACATTGTAATTAATTTTTAAAAGGATGTATACATTGCCTTAAGAAGGCTACAAATATTTGTTATTTAATACATATTTTTAATATTAATATTTATTTTAATATGTGATTCATTAAACAAGAACAATATTCGGTAACAACGTATCGTCACGTAGATTTAGAAATATTTTGGTATGGGGGAGCATTTTTTATAAGAAATTTTCGTGATCTATAGGGATTTTTGTGATTCGTAAAGATCGATTACCCTGTTTTTTAAGTGATAAAGATCTCCTAATTTTAAAAACAGCGTGACACTAACTCTTAAAATAAAATACATCCTAAAGGGACTTTGTAATAAAACTGTGTTTCATTTTTTTTAATTGCTTGATGTTTTCATCAAAATAAAATTTCAAAGTCCCTTTAGGATGTATTTTAAGAGTTAAGTGAAAGTTGTTTTTAAAATTAGGAGATCTTTATCACTTAAAAAAAAAGGGAAATCGATCTTTACGAATCACAAAGATCCCTATCGATCACGAAAATTTCTTATAAGAAATGTTCCCCCTAACCAAAATATTTTTATTGATTAAAATTTTTGTTATTTGTTACTTTAATGAGTGGAGATTTTCCAAATTTTTCGTTCTTTCTTTTTTTTTTTTTTTTGAATTTCCAATGAACGCTATATTCAATTTTCTTCAGGACATTTCAGTCTGGAGTTAATTGTTTGATTGGAAACATTGTTGATGAATTTAAATAAAAAAAAACTGCAAAGCGGGATTTTTTTTTTTATCTCAAATAGCGCATTCTTAATTGATGTGATTTGTCTGTATATGTCTAGGGCAAGAAATTAATGAAACAATTTTTTTTTTGTGAAAAATTAGTCAATTTTTTTAATTTGGAATACCATTTTATCGGTAAGTAATTTAGCTTTTTTATAAATCTTTTAACTGTTATCTTTTTAGGAACATACCTATTTATACACAGACTTATACACAGTGCTGGCAGTGGCATAGCTAGAGCATTTTGTTTAGGGGGGTGTGGTGATGGAATTTACCGAATGTTAATTGAAAATCATTGAATGATTGTGGTTTAGTTTTTTTAATTTTCTGTTCTTGTATATTTATGCCTTATAGTATTTTAGAATAAGAACTATGAAAATAAATGTACCTCTGATAGAGATGCACAACCTGTTCAAGAGAAGGGCCAAATCAGTAATACGAAGAGAATTATATTTTAAAGAGGTGATCTGTGGCCTTTATAAACAAAATAAAAAATTTGGTCTCAAACGGCAAAAGGGGGGGGGGTGGTTCACTTACCCAGCCAAAATATCCAATTAAGTTGGTAAAGATATGTCAACAGTTTTTACGTTTGTATATATAACAGATATCGCAAGAATTATTTTCAACATGTAATAATAATCCTTGACTTTTCGGGAGACTAAATTTTGTTTCATTAAAAGTTCTAAAAAACAAGCGTAAGTTGCTAATGCTGAATTAAAAATGTGAAGTTTATGAGCAAGAAGGGAAAGGAACTGATCAACAAGATTTTCCTGATTTTTCCGTGCCGTATCGACATAATTCACAATTTTCTACACAAGATTGGTGAAATTCGCGATTTTTTCAAAGCCAATCCACGAAATTCGCAATTTTTCTAAGCCTGATCGACAAAAATGACAATTTTTCCGTGCCCAATCGACAAAATTAGCGCCTTTCTCCGTTCTTGATCGATGAAATACACATTTTTTCGTGCACTAGCAATGAAATTAGCTATTCATAACTGTCTGTCGAAATCTGCATTTTTTCCGCCTCAAAGTGATGAAATCCACGATTTTTTTTTACAATAAACTGCCGAAATTCACGGTTGTTCTGCAGCTGTTGAAAAAAATTTCAATTTTTCCACGATCATCGATAAAATCTACTGTTTTTTCGTATCTTATCAATAAAATTAGCAATTTTTCCTACCGATTCGATAAAATTCGCAAGTTTTTCAAACCCGATTGCCTGAATTCATGCTTTTTACGAAGCCAGTTGAACATATTTGCGATTTTTTTAGTTTTCCATCGATAAAATTTGTGATTTTTCGTTCCCGATCAACTAATTTGCGCTTTATTTCGAACGGGATCGACCATATTCGCAATTTTTTTCCAGTCGACGAAATTAGCGCCTTTTCCCGTTCTTGGTCCAAGAAAAACGCATTTTTCCGAGCACAAAAAATGAAATTCGCAATTCTTAACTGACTGACGAGATATTTATTTATTATTTTTTTTCTGCCATAAATTCATCAGATCTGTTTTTTTTTTTCTCTCGTGATAAACTGATGAAACTCACGATTATCCTGCAGCAGCAGAAAGAATTTTTCAATTTTTCGGCGCAAAATCTGCTTTATTTTGTACTTTATTAATGAAATTAGCGTTTTTTTAAATTCCGAATCGAGAAAATTCGTAAGGTTTTCGTATCCGATCACCCGAATTCCAACTTTTTATGAAGCTAATCGACCATATTCACAATAATTTTTTATCCTGATCGTTGAAATTGGTAATTTTTGCGTGCCATATCAACGAGATTCGAAATTTTTTCGTTCCTGATCGAAAAAGTTCCGATTTTTTCCGTTCGAGATCAACAAAATTCACGCTTTTTTGTGCACGATCAACGAAATTCGAGATTTTTTGTGCTCGAGATACGATTTTAGTTAATGGATCCCGAACAAGCCGCAATTTATGTTAAAGGATTGCGGGAAAACGCGATTTTTGTGAACAGATTGCGGAAAAATACTCTACTTTCGTCAAAGAATCGTCAAAAATACTTCAGTTTTATCGAAAAATCGTGGAAATTATTCTAATTTTGTCGAAAAATCCGGCGAATTTTGTCGAAAGATCATGGAGAATATGTGAATTTAGTTGAAAGATCGGGGAAAATGCACTACTTTTGTCGAGAATTTGGTAAAATACGCGAATTTTGTTGAAAAAATGCAGAAAATAGGCGAATCTTATTGATAAATCATGAAAAATACGAGAATTTTGAGGAAAGTATGCCATTTTTGTCAAAAGATCATGGAAAATATGCAATTTTTGTTGAAAGATCTTGAAAAATATGAGAATTTTGAGGAAAATAGACATATTTTGTTGAAAGTTCGTGGAAAATAAATGTATTTTGTACAAAAATTGCCAAAAATATGCTAATTTTGACGAAAGATCAGAGAAAAATCACGAATTTTTTCGAAAGATCGAAGAAAAAACACATATTTTGAAGAAAGATCGCGGAAAATATATGAATTTTGAAGAAAGGTAACTGAAAATTAGCGAATTTTGAGGAAAAATTGCTGAAAATATGCAAATTTTCTGAAACATCGAAAAAATAAGGGAATTTTTTATAAACATTGAGGGAAAAAGGCAAATTTTCTCAAAAAATCAGGGAAAATATGTGAATTTTCTCAAAAAATTACAGAAATTTTCTAGAAAGAGAGTGAGAAAAACCTTTAATTTCACTAAAAGATCATGAATAATTGCAAATTTCTTTGAAAAGACTGTGCGATTTTGGTCACAGGAAAAAGCTAATTTCATTAATAAATTGCTAAAAAATGCAAATTTCGTTAAAACGCTGCAAAAAAAATACAAATTTCATCAAAAGTCCTTGATTCCGTGAAACTTCAGCTTTTTCTTGCTGAGCCTGTACCATGTCTGGTTAAAAGATTATGAAAAATACTCAAATTTTTGTCAAAAGATCATGAAAAATACTCACATATGCCCTGGGTGGCAGAACGAAAGGCGGAGGGGGTGCTAAATGAAGAGTATGTTAGTCATTTCATACAAAAATGTATATATTTATGACATACAAAGAAACTCGCAAGATAATGTTAAATCTATGGGAGCAACCTTTTGAGGTGTGTGAAAGTAAAAGTAATTATATATATATATATAATCTGTAATAACAATCAAAAAGTATACAGTAACCTAATTAGAATTCAATCTCAGCTGTTTTAAGCAAGAAAAAAAAACATTTGAAATTATCAATATGCAAGTGAGAATTTTTTTTAAAGAATGCTCTCATAAGTTTAACATTAGTGATTCAATTTCTTTGCATGACTAGTTTAGATTTTTAATGCTTAAACTAATGTTAATCTTATGGGGATGTTTTTCCCATATTTTTCACTAGCATTTTAATTTTTTTTTTTTTTTTTTAAGGATTTTTTCCCATTAGGCTCTTACAGTCAATAACTTTTATTTGTATGAGGACATAGGAGGTGCAGGTCCCCCCCCCCTCACCACCACCCATGCAGATGGTCAACAAATTTCATTTTATCCAGTAAACATCTGCTGAATTTCCCTATTTTTCCGCACAACTTATTGGATAAACTTGTGAGCTTTCTTTTCCCATGTAATAAAAAAGTGAATCAGGCAATTTTTTTTTTTTTTTTTGACGGACTGAATAATATGTTTTTTTATCATTAAAAATGTATATATTTAAATTTTTGATGTACAAAGAATCTCGCAAGCTAATGTTAAATCTGTGGGAGCATCCTTTTGAGATATGTGAAAGTAAAAGTAGATTTATATATTATATAATCTGTAATAAAAATCGAAAAGTAAACAGTAATCCAATTTTTAACATTAGCGGTTCAATATCTTTGCTTGACTATTTAAGATTTTAAATATGCAAGCCAAGGGCAGATCCAGCCCAACCTCCAGGGGGGGTCACAACTTTTGACAGATGATTTAATTAAATAATTTTAAAATACAGTAAATCTTGTGAAAACGGATTTACGATAAAAAGTAGCAAATTTCGCTGATCGGGCATAAAAAAAATCACGAAATTTGTCGATTAGGCACGTAAAAATCACGAATTTTGTCAATCGGGCGCGAAAAACCTCAGATTTCGTTTATCGGCAAGGAAAAAAATATAATTTTTTTTATAATACTTGAAAAAAATTTGTTCATAAGTTGTAGAAAATTCGCCTGCTTTGTCTATTTACCGCGCAAAAAAACACGAATTTCGTTGACCTGGCGCAGAAAAATCGAAAATATCGTCAACTGGACATTGGAAAATCGCGAATTTTGTATATCGGCCCTCGAAAAATTTCGAATTTTGTCTGTATGTCTCAGAAAAACCGCAAATTTTGTCGATCGAGCACAAAAAGTTGTGAATTTTGTCTATCTGGAACGAAAAAATCTCAAATTTCGTTAACAGGGCACGGAAACCTCCCAAGTTTGTTGATCGCTTCGTAAAAAGCGCGAAATTATTTGATCGGGAACGGAAAAATCGCGAATTTTGTTGATTGGGAATAAAAAAAATTGCGAATTTTGAGTTATATGGAACGCAAAAAATTGCCAATTTCGTGAATCGGGAAAAAATTATCGCGAATGTAGTCGATTGTTTTCGTAAAAAGAGCGATTCGGGCGATTGGGTACGAAAAACTCGCGAATTTTTTCGATTCGGAACAAAAAAATCGCTAATTTCGTTGATAGGGCAAGGAAAAATCGAAGATTTTGTCGATGATGCGCGGAAAAATCAAAAAAATTTTTTGAGCAGCTCCAGAACAATAACGAGTTTCATCAGTTTATCGCGAGAAAAAAAAATCACATATTTCATTAATTTACTGCAGGGAAAAAATGCAGATTTCATCAGTCAGTTAAGAATCTCGAATTTTATTGCTTGATTCGGAAAAATGCGTATTTCATGGACAAGAACGGAAAAAGGCGCGAATCTCGTCAATTGGGCACTGAAAAATCCCGAATATGGTCGACTGCTTTCGTAAAAAGCTAGAGATTAGTCGATCGGGAGTGAAAAAATCGCTTTTGGTAGGGCACGGAAAAATTGAGAACGTTGTCGATCAGGAATGAAAAAGTCGCAAATATGGTCAATCAGTTTCGTAAAAAGCGGTACAATTGATCTGGAATGAAAAAAAAATCGCAAATTACGTTGATATGGCGAACAAAAATTGACAATTCCATCGATCGGGAAAGAAGTTATTGCAAATATGGCGGCTTCGTAAAAAGCATGAATTCCGGCGATCGAATACAAAAAACTCGTGAATCTTATCGATTCGGAACGAAAAAATAGCTAATTTTGTCGATTCGGAACGAAAAATAGCTAATTTTGTCGATTCGGAACGAAAAATCGCTAATTTTGTTGATAGGGTGCAGAAAACCTCAAATTTTGTTGATGATGCGCAGAAAAATTAAATAAATCTTTGAGCGTCTGCAGAATAATTGTGAATTTCGTCAGTATCGCGAGAAAAAAATCACGGATTTCATCAGTTTACAGCAGGAAAAAAATGCATAGCTCGTCATTCAATTAAGAAATGCATATTTCTTAGTTCGTGTTTGGAAAAACTCGTATTTCATCGAACAAGAACAGAAAATGTGCTTAATTTTGTGGATTGGGCACGAAAATCGTGAATTTTTTCAATCTAGTGAAGAAAAATCGCAAATTTCGCAGAGCATTCGTGAAAAATCTCAAATTTTGTCGATCACACCCAAAAAAATCGTGAATTTCATCGATTACGCATGGAAAAATTCTGAATTTCGTGTATCGGCTTCGCAAAAATTGCCGATTTCACCAATCGGGTGCGGAAAAATTGTGAATTATGTCGATCAGTTTCGAAAAAAGCGCAAATTCTTTCGATTAGATGCTATTTTGCATTTCTGTTTTAGCACCTTTTATTTAGACTGTACACGTACAGTGTACATCCCTCTTTGAAGAGCTCAGGGTGGGGGTCATAACCCCCATGCCCCCCCCCCCTTGGATCCGCCACTGATGCAAGCTAATGCTAATCTTATGAGAGTGTTCACATGTATTTTGCTAGCATTTTAATTATTATTAAACAATTTTTACTTTTTAAGGGTTTTTTTTCACATTAGGCTATTACGGTCAGTAACTTTAATTGTGTATGAGGACAGGCAAGGTGCAGATTCGCCCCCCCCCCTTCCCCCTCAGATGGTCAAAAAATTTCATTTTATCCAGTAAACAGTTGGTGAATTTCCTATTTTCCCTCGCGATTTGCTGGCAAAACTAGATTTTTTTTTTTTTTTTTTTTTTTTTTTTTTTTTTTTGACGGACTGAATTTTTTTATCATAGCCAACTGTTTGGTGAATTTCTCGATTTTTTCACAAAAACGATTGACAATTTTGCAAAGCTTTTTGGCAGCCTAATGACAGAAATAACATTTCTAAAAAAAATAAAAGCAAAATTCTTTATTTGATCACAGGCGAAGAAAATCGCTGAATTCATCAGTGAATTGGGAAGATCTCCAAAAAATCAATCAGTCGCAGAAAATATTAAAATTTATTGAGAAAAATGGACTTAAAAAATATGTATATATGTATAAATTATTTAACAAGGTACAACTGCTCCCTTTTTTAAAAATTCTCTCCCCCCCCCCTTTACGATATTTTTTATCTCAAATCAATACTAAAATTATGTTGTTTCTAGGGAAAAAAAAAAAAAAAAAAAAAAAAAAAAGAGTTGCTCTAAAAAAAGGAAAAAAGGGCGTGGTTTTTTTTTAAAAGGGCTATTATGTACCTTGTTCAGAAAAAAAAATATTTTGAATTAGTTTGTTTACACTTTTTTTATCAGTAAAATTTTGAAATGTTTTCCTGTGGCAGATGAATTTTGTGACTTTTCCCTATTTAATGTTATTATGCAATATTTTTTCTTTACATTAATTATTATTCATTATGCAATATTCAGTGTGACTCATTTAACGATTTTTCACCAGAAATTGGCTTAAAAATTTTGCATTTTTTTTTCTCCTGCCACCGACTAAAAAATCTCAATTTTTTTTCTCACAATTCACAGGTGAGTTTTTTTTACTGCAACAGATTGTTAAATTTCTCATTATTTTAAAGCAACGGAATAAAGAAACTTTCTTTTTTTTTTCTTTTTTTCAAATAATTGACTGGGAAATATTGTGAATATTTTTAAAGAGTGAATTATTGTATCAATTTTTTTCACATTACTGATTTATGAGTTTTGTAACATTTTATTCCTACATGTTAAAAAAATTTGCAGCTGTAATCGATTTACAAAATTCTTCGGTTTTTTTTTATTGGGTCGACGGATGAATTTCGCAGATTTTTCCTGTGGACAAACGAAGAATTTCATTATTTTTTCTGCTTTTCATATGCTTTTGAAATTGTAGCGTTTTTAACATTTTAGGTCCTTTTTTATGGTGTTCTGATAAATATTTATAATATCTAAAAATTTCAAAGAAAGGGGGAAAGAGGGTGCACATTTCAAGGGGCATAATTTTCGAGGGATTCAAAGCATTGCTCTTTTGCTGATATCCCTGTTGTGACATACCATTTGAAAGGCATGTAACCACTTAATCTTGTTATGCATCAACAGTTTCTCTTTTCTCACTTATCCCCCCCTGAAGGGGACACTTTTCTAAATTTTGTTGCCTCCCCACATATGACATATTGTTGGAAAAGCCTGTGATTCCTTATACATGTTATGCACCTCCTTTCCCTCTACCCCCATTTTGCCACCCCCCCAAGGGGACACCTCCCAGGGTGTCCCCTAGTGGGGGTAACTGTGGGTGTTTTTAGCTAAAGGCTAACTTCAGGTATTTCGGACAAAGTGTCAAGGGATTACGCAGGTTTTATTACCTTCAGGAAAGGGTAAGATATTTCGGATAAAGTATCAAGGGTTAACGCAGGTTTTATTATATTCAGTGAAGCTTAAGGTATTTCGGACAAAAATGTGGAGGGGAAATACAGGTTTTTTACCTTAAGGTAGCTTTCAGGTTTTTTTGTCCGAAATAACTTGAGCTTCCCTGGAGGGTTTTTTTAAAGGTTTTTCGCTGACTTTTTTACCTGGGATCACTAAAGATTTTTTAGTAGATCGACTCTTTTTTTTTACAGTGTAGTCTCACAGTT
Source organism: Maratus speculifer (assembly GCA_964019185.1). Lineage (NCBI taxonomy): Eukaryota > Metazoa > Arthropoda > Arachnida > Araneae > Salticidae > Maratus > Maratus speculifer. The sequence continues at coordinate 349,807,907 of OZ025294.1, forward strand.
CTCGAAAAGAAAAAAATTCTATTTCTTTGTCAAATTTCGTGATTTTGAATGCCCATGTCCACTTTTGCCTTAATCTGGAATCCCCAAGAGTCGTGTCTTCTGGCTCCAAAACTCCGATCTGACTTCTTTTCGCATTTTGTTGTCTTTCATTTAACTAATTTGACTGTTAAATTTATTCGGTTTCATTTTTGATATTTTTTTCTTTTCAACCTGTTTTCTTAAAGAATAATGGTTAATGGGGCAGGACCCTTCTTCCTAGCTTCTGCTAGAGAGTCAGAATAAGAGGAGGAAATCGAAAAGACAGCGGATGAAACGTGCACTCTGAGCTACGCGAATTCTGCGGTGGTTATGTATTTAAAAACGTTCTCGCTAAATCAGGAAACTTTTTTTTAGTTCACTTATTGCAAACATTAGTATCTTCACCTAACGTTCGGTAAAAAGGGAGTTTTAAACGCATGAAAATTGGAAAACTGGTTTTATATTATGAGTATATATATATATATATATAATTCAATTTTTTTAATCACCTGTTTATAAATTATAATTATTAGTTTATTCATTATTGAAAGGGAAGTAAATACATTAATTAACACGCAAAATATTTTTTTTGTCTTCAGTAACTATATTACATGTAAAACAATCAATTCATATAGTTAAAGTTATCAATTAAAGTTATAGTTATAGTTATCAATTCATATAGGCTATAAATTTTAAACCTAAATTAAGAAAGAAATCTTGATTATATTTTATTATCTTGCTAAGCGCAGCTTTAATTCCGTTAATTCTTTTTTATTGGTGAAATCATAATCTACTTTGATTAATTTACTAATTATAAAGGTGTAAGTCTATCGAAAAAATTTATTAAATGAAGTTTAATTAGTGCAGATAAGGTTTTTTTAATAGTACGGAGCTTTATATCTGTGTTATTAAAAAAGAAAGAAAAATTATAAGTATGAGTGTTTGCGATAATTAATTAGTAAAATATTTCTCTTCGAAAGTGTATGACAATGAAATCAGTTTAAGGAAGCATTTATAATAATTTTAAATTACTGTATTAAGATTTGTTATTCATAACATACAAAAGTTTTTCTACCTCTTTTTTTTCTTCATATGGCACATTTTAGCCTATTGTTAACATTTCACGGCATACACAAATTATAGTTAGTGAGAAACAGAAATAAGTTTTAGCTTTTAAATTAATTTACCAAGAAAAGCAAAATGTTTTGTCACAGGTGCAAAATATGCAAATTTAACGCAATTTGCTTCGCCAAAATATAATACGATTGATTATTATTATTATTATTTTACTATACACTACGTATAATTTCGAAAATCGGCATCGTAGAGACCGAGATTAATCCTAATTCAAGCTTAATTTCGAATTTTTAACAAAAGTACTTCCGATTTTCTTAATAGTGCTTTTATTCATAACTTAAACCATAGCTAAAAAGAATGTATGTGATAAAAAGAAAAAATTAAATATTTTTTAAAAAATCTCATCTTATTTAATATTTTCTATGCTAGAAGAAAATTCTAATAAACAGTGAAGTGATTTCTTCTCATGTGATTTCAAAACATTGATGGCAATTTCTTTGCATCAACATTTTCAGTCGTTCCTTATCAAGTTTTTCTTGGATTTTATACAAGTGAAGAACATTGAAGTCTTGTTCCTCTAAAGCTGCTATCAGATTCATAAACTTTACGACCGACAAACTTTTCAGCCGATTTTAACTCCAACTTTTTCCCGTTCAAAGAAAAAAAAGGGTTACAATTGTCTTGCAAAAAGTCTAAGGAAAAGTGGTACTACTAGTACCAGCAGCAAATATTTATCGCCTATTCCTATCAATTGCTTATCAGTGATTCGTTGAAATGTTCGATGTTGGATGAAAATTCTCGGTTAGTGGAGACTTTTTTGGAACTGTGGAAAAAAGTTGGGGGACATTGCTGTTTGCTATTACATTGGATTTTGTGCGGATATTTCGCGAAAAATTGGAGGAAATCAAGTATTGGCTCAGAAGTCTCTCGAAATACTGGTGAATCTGATAGCAGCTTTAATTCTCCAGGGACGTTTATGAAATTTAAGAGTGACATCATCCGGATTTTTGAAGATGTCAGATTTTTCAGGTCAGTACATAGTTAACATTTCATCAGTTAGCTCATGCTGACGTGTTTTTGAATAATTTTTTTACAACACTCTTTAAAATCTCCGCCAAACTTCTCAATCATTCGACCCTACTCACCTTAGTATATTTCCATAGCCACGATATTGGCATATCTTGCAGAAATTTACTATAAAGTATTCATTTTTAATCCTTTTGGGTCTGAATTTCTTTTCACTTTTTAGAAAAAAAACTACTTTTACGTTAATAACATTAACAGTTGTGAGGAGTGACCTTTGTGATAAAGGCACTCTAGCATTTTTGTGAGATCGTGACGTCAATGATTTAACATGTGTAGCGTGGAAGCGACATCTATCCTCTCTTCTACTTTAACTTTCTAGAGCGTGTGTGTCTTACTCGGATCTATAGTTATGTCGCGGTTAGAAGCAATATGTAAATTTATAGTATCTCAGTTTGCAGCATATAAAAGCTTTGAGTGTGAAGAGAGTGGAGGGTGTGTAGCGGTACAAGCCAGCTAGTGAGTAGCGGCGCAAGCCAGCGAGGAGGTGAGAAGCGGCGTAAGCCGACAAGCAATGGATTGAATTACATTGAGTTAGAGCGAGTTATTATTAGCTTCCAGTGAATTAACGAGGAGTTTCGAAGTGATATAACTAGCAGCGTTTGCCGACTTAGTTTATTCAGAGCAGAGCTATTCAAGGAGATCGCCGTGGTAAGAGATAGTTTTATTACGTCGAGTATTTTAGATAATAAAGAGTGTTTTACAGCCACGGGCTGTCTAATAAAGCTTTTTTCTGACAGTTTAGCTGAAGTCTAAGTGAGAAGTTGGTTGGAAGTGCCCCGACTGAGTCTAGTGCCGGAGCTGTGAGTATATTTATGAGTTTAATCTTTTAGTATGGTGACTAGTTATCGAAATTAACGAACTGAAAGCTCCACTTCCCCTGAGCCCTAACAGTGTAAATAAACTGTGGTTTTAACTTATATCTCGAATTATGTCTGCATTTAACCACCCTCACGTCACAAATGATACCCAGTATGTGCAACCATCCTTTACACAGTAACTATTCGAATAGATTAATTAGTGTTTAACGAAAATTTCCTTGTCTGAAAGATAACGCATGTTGTTGTTTTGTGTACTATTCAATTCATATTCATATGATAATAGACGGGAAGCATTTTTGGAGGTATTTAGAAAATATTGTAAAACAAAAAGATTTAACTTACTTTACAACTTCCTAATATTTTTTGCGCTATATTATAATTATTTCAGGAAAGTGACTTTTATTTTAAATTTAAAGAGTCAAATATATATTTAAAACAAAATAATCGCAAACGACTTAAAGAGAATGAAGCAAATAATAATTATTATTCTTATTACTAAATGCCTAAACATGAATGAAGTCATTTAGTAAATACATAGGCATATGCTAACATTACTACATGTAAGCAGTAGCAAAAGTATTACTTAAAGCAAATTAATATTCCATTACTGTATGATAATTGTTGTTGAAAGTGTTTTTAATTGCACTCAAACAATCGCTCAACGGGTGGTGCTTCTATCTAGTTTTTTTTACGATTTCTGCAATAATTCTATCTCAAATACTAATAGACGGATTTTCGTCCAATTTCAGCTTCAGTTAGAATTTGAAATAAATGTTTGCAGATTAGATTTTGTTGTAAATTTCCTAACTGGTAACGCTGCTATGTTTCATTTTTCTGGAAATATTAACGTGTCTGAGATAGAGGCAAGTTTTGGGATAGCCACATCCGATTAGTTTTTTCATGTCATACAAAATCTCTTATCAAGATTAATATTGATATGGAAATCCTTCCATTTCATACATTTTTATACACATATGTATATACATATATATGTAGTAGTAAAAAATTTTCGCCATATTCTCATTTCGATTTCACTCCCTATTCTTATAAAAATATACTTTATTTATATTTCAGTAATATTCTAAATTTTAACTATCGCCAAGTTCCCCTTTTCCTTAATTCGGCGTAATATACTATTTATTTCCTAAAAATAACTCAATTGTATTATTAAAATGTCAATCTTTTATTTAGAATTATTAATCCATTTTATTCTTTCATTCTTCCTTTTTAGAATAAAAAATATTCTTTCGGAAGTTTTATTTTTGATATTTTATTAAATATCGTCTGCTTACCCATAATGCTTTGCAATCTTATGGATCTTTCACTTCTTTTTAATTTTGCCAGCTTTCACAACTTTGGAAATAGTTCGAACGTGATGTCATAATTTCTAGCCAAAAACGTAATTGGATACGCTCTTTCTTCACCCTCTGACGCCGCTCATGGGGTGTTCGGCACTTAGCTCTGCCCCTAACTCGAACAGCACTATAATATTCCGCACATATTTCGCACTTAAAACGCGATGATACAAGCTTAGAATTTAGAATGCACTTGATTTTTTAACTGTTAAAATAAACTGCCGACGAAAATAGTCGAAAAAAGTACGTTTTTCTTATTTTGTTCTCAAGATATGAGTTTGATTATTCCATTGTCCTCGAGTGGGGACGGCTCGAGTTCAGTTGCAATGTGGAGTATCTTACTGAATTGACAAAAAAATAAAAGATTAATAGCTTATGTCTTGCATTATTTTGAGAGAAACTCCCATTTACTTCATCTCTGTTTGCCTATGTCTCCAGCCACTAAATCAATAAGAAATCTCCCTATGATAAATGGCCTTCATCTCATCAATCGGCATTAGTTTCGTTTCGTCATATCATCGTATGTTATTCTACGATAACCTGATGCTTATTTCTCTCTCTCTATATATATATATATTAATATTACTTTATTTAAAACAGCTGGTATACTTCTAAACTATAATCGATATGGTAAGAATGTGTGTTATGGTAGTGTAAACAAAATTTATATTGAAAATGAAATTAATATTGAAACGGAAATTAATAAATATACAAAACGATAAATTTTATGTTACACATAAATAAGACGTGTATGTATCTGTGCATACAGGCATATAACATACCGGTGGCAATCTTTGCAAATGAAAATTTTTATAAATATTTGAACAGATATTTTAAAAATAATTAATACCCCTTTTATAAAAGTATGCACATTGCTTTGCATTTGGAATTCCTTCTTAGCAGATAGTCTCTGAATTCATTAATTCTCTTATGAAATATCAAAAGGCAAAGAAGTGTCTAAGCGTGGGTAAAAATGTGTACATTTGACTTTTATTATTTTTTAAAAGTATTTATGTTTAGTCGGAACACTCTTTTTTATGGTAAATACACGAAAAAGTAATTCCGAAGCAGTATTTCGTCCAAGAATATTCACACATATAGCAAGGATGTAAAATATGAACTTTCATTAAAAATATATATTATTCATTTCTTTTTTTCAGACAAGTACTTTTTTAGCTATGGATGTTTAACATTTAAAATGAATATATTTCATTAGAATAATTAATTTCAGTTAAAGTATAAGAGTTTGTACTTAATAGTTCTATTTTTTCGAATGATGGACTTTAAAATTTTTATATTTAATTTAACCATTCAGTATATTTAAGGGGGTTCGGAAAACACATTAAATATATATATATATATATATATATATATATATAAACCGGGTGTCCAGTAAATGACTGACCCTTTTTGAATGTAATCAACAATAAAACTGTTTGAGATAAAAATGCGCGGCTTGCTGTATTGTTATTAGAATATAAATAAATTTTAAAATATGCACTTTGTTAATGTAATATAATAATTATTAAAATAATATCTCAGTCTCAATACTGAGGAGGGAAATATAATACAGATGGTTCAATCACAAATATTACTTTAAATCACTTTCCAACCAACGTACCCTATTTCTGAAGCTGATTCGAGAGTCGATTCAACATATAGTTTCAGATTCGACAACATATAGATTCAGATTCAGCCGAAAATCTCATATTTATGAAAATTAGAGTCATGTCTGTATTCAAACAGCCCGTTACCGCCAGCGTGATATTTTTTTCCGAAATTTGAACTATATTAACAAAGTACATGTTTACAAATTTATTGATTTTCTAATAACAACACCGCAAACCGCACATTATTATCTCAAACCGTTTATTTGTTATTTAAGTTCAAAATGGGTCAGTTATTTACTGGACACCCGGTATGTAAAATTCTACTCTAAACTATTAAATTACGAGGAACATTTGATCTCGTGCAGTCGCGTAGATTACGATATCAAGACACTGTATGGAAATCTTTAGGTATTTTCGACTTAAAAACGAATCAGGTGAAGACTTTAGACGTCAGACCTTTAATATTAAAAAACACCTTTATTTGTGTTTCAAAGCATCTTCACAATTCTACTAATTACTTCAGTTTAAACTTGGTACCACTATAATATATCGACATATAACAGAATAATGTTAGAGAGTAGTAGTAGAGATTCGCCCATTAAACGCCATATTCACCAACTGACAATCAAAAATGAAGACACACAAAAACGGACTCCGAAGCCAACATAATATTTTATATTAGATTTAAGCGTGGGAAAAAAAAAAGGGATTTCACAACAAACTCCTTATTTACCAATTAAATTTTGAGAACCTAATTTTAACCAATGTAATTCAACCCACTGAAACAATCAGAAAGATAGTTCTTTTTTCAGGGCCGCAAGTAAGTCAATTGGGAACTGCGTTTAAACAAAACCATTGAAGAGGAATTCCGGGCAATTGAACAATTTGAGAGAAAAAATAAATACATATTACGCAACAGATACAGAATGAATCTAAGTAATGGGATTTTTTTATGAAAAGTATTGTTTTGAAAGATTAATGTTTTTTAGAATAAAATAAAATAAGAAACGGTTGATTAAAGGTGTGGAATTAAAAATAATATGATAATATATTATAAAAAGAAAGGAAAAGTTCAATATTAAAAGAATTTGGAATTAATTAATTCAGGATAAAGGCAAAAAAATATTATTCACAATATGTATATATATTTATTGAGTTAGAATTACCTATTTTTTGTGGTGGTTAACCGTATTATTTGTAAACAAAATCACATGATAAAATTTCTAATTTTTTTTTATTTAAAAATTGTAAAAAAATTTTCAAAAGTGGGGTAGTTTAAAATCGTTATAACTCAAAATATTATTAGAATAATTTCAGCTATTTTGAACTTAAATAAACAAAAATATCTAAATTTTAATTTTGATTCATCTTTTTTAAAAACATTAATTTTAAAAATATATTAAAAATATTTAAAGTAAAAACTTGAAACAAAATACGTAACTTTCATTTTAAAATCATATTTTCAAAAATAAATAATTTCATTAACTTTCCTGAATCAAAATTATAATTAAATAATCAAAAAAGATATGTTCTTAGTTTGAAGCAGTTATCTTTAACGGTTCTTGAAATACAGCAATTTAAATCTAGAAATTGTGAAAAAATATATCATGAAGAAAGGTTTTTCTCAAGACGTCATTTCATGACAATCATTGTTTGAAAGTTTAAAGATAGAAAACCAACGATTATAAATGCACAAATAAAGTATGAGAAGGTAGCAAATAGCTATTTCGAATCTACTATCGAGATTCTTCATCGGTGCAAAACTCAGCGAGCTAAAAAATAGCAAAACTGAGCAAAGAGACAGAGAGACGCAGGCTTATATACCCGCTATGAGAACAATCCCGCCTAAAAAAAGCAACCCATGAGAAGAAAGCAGCCAAAACAACTGGGTGGACAAGTAGCGACATCTATCGGAGAACAAGCAAAACAAAAACTAAAAAACGAGTGAAAAAAAATTATTAAATTAAAGATTTCCAAATACTTGGAAAATAAGGAATACTAGATAAGTCATTGACTAAGGAGTGAGAATTTTTTATGATGTGGTAAGCTTCCCAAAAATCAAGATCAAGAATGGAAGGACATTTATGGATGATGGTGGCTGAAGAAAAGTTAAATTTATGTTGTGAAGACCGACAATGTTGAGCAATAGAGGAACGTTTAAGCTCTTGATTTTTGGCATACCTTTTATGTTCCAATATAAGAAAGACCACATTGGCAAGAAATTTGGTAAATACTCCAGTTATCTAAGCGATCAATGGGGTGCTTAAGATTTGAAAAGCAATTTTATCAACAGGAGAAAAAATAACATTGAAATCGAACCTTTTTAAAATTTTAGCAACTTGCTGGCTGATTTTGGAGAAAAAGGCAAAACAACCAAAGCATTGGAGTTCGAATTAAAGTTTTTTCTTTCAGATTGGGTGGATTTTGTCAGTTTTCTATGTCTTCAGTTGTTTTGGCTGCTTTCTTCTCATTGGTTGCTTTTCTTTAGGCGGGATTGTTCCCATAGCGGGTATATAAGCCTGCGTCTCTCTGTCTCTTTGCTCAATTTTGTTATTTTTTAGCTCGCTGAGTTTTGCACTGATGAAAAATCTCGATAGTAGATTCGAAATAGCTATTTGCTACCTTCTCATACTTTATTTGTGCATTTATAATCATTGGTTTTCTATCGTTAAACATTTGTGCACAAAGACTTTATTTGCTATTTTAACATTGCTTGAAAGCTAGATTTTGAAAACAAACCCAACCAAAAAAAATATCAATTTTTAATTAAGATATAAACATGATTTAAACGTGACATGATTAAAACAGTGAACTTTTTAATGCAATATTTTTTTGAAAAAATTTGAAGATTTTTTGTTCGGGATTTCCTGAAGGGAACTCGGTACCTTTCATTCGGCGAAAAATGACGAAAATATCCATTTTCAAATTTTTTTTCTCAAATTATATCTTTTTATCCCTACCTACATTCTGATAAAGTTTCGTAAAGATTCTAGTATTGAAAATAATTTAAAGGGATTTTATTATATCTGTTTACCTTTTAAAACTCCTAAACCCACTTCACATAAAAGTGTTTTTTCTCAATTTGTGTTTTCTCGAGGGATAGGCACGTTCAAAGAGATAAAACATTTATGCATATGTTTCTATTGATTCGAAAAAAAAAAAGATTTTTTTTTTTTTTTTTTTTTTTTTGGTTATTCCTTATGGTCTGTTTTTAAAACTAAGTATAGGATTTAAAATAAAGTAGAACAAATATATATATACATAAAATGTAAAATAATTTCAGCTTTTACTATAATTTTACACGCATTTACACATTTTTTTTTTCCTGAACTAATTAACTTATGATGCTTAAAATTATACAACACATTTCTAAGGCTACTTTAAAAAACTAGTTCGAAATGTTCAAAATTGTACAAGAAGATACTTTTGAAAATTTACTTAATTTAAAAAAATAACTGAAAAGAATTAATATTTCAAATTTTCCCACGTGAATCGAACAGTTTTTTGATAGAATCATTTTTTCCCATTTCGTCATTTATTATTGTGCCAAAATTGTACCTTGAAATACTTAAATTAAACAAGTCAGAAATTACATGTCAAACGTAGCAATTGAGGTGTGTTCGTAGTATAATGAAGTTTTTAAAATATTCAGAACTTGATGTAATAGCATAAAGTACTTCGAATACAGTATAAGTATCTGAAAACTTTTTTTGTGTCCCTGTGAATACTATATGCTTCCTATTATACAGGAAGTAAAATTTAATAAACCTGAGTAATATATATCAATTCTAAAAGATATGAAATAGTTTAATAAGATTAAAACGCTCACCAAACAATGTTTCCTCCTATACCATTATGCAATGGAAATATCTTTGTGGGACCCTGTAAATTAATAAAAGTATTTCGTACACCACATATTGCACAAAAAGTATGTTTCATATATACATATGAATTTTTTTTATGTTGTAAAGAATATAACATCATTAAATTAAGCTCAAAACTTTTTTCCTATTGGCCGTTATGTAACGGAATACTTTTGATTGTCCCTGTAATTTAACTGTGCATCCGATTTTCATATAATTTGAAATGACTCGAGATAATTATGTAGCAATCATATATTTTTAATTTCAAACGATTCATTTTGATAGTTTTTGCTCGGTTATATGCGGACAGACTAACGGATGAATGGATTCAACGACGACTATAAGTGCTACATATTTACATAATTATGAACGCACCTAAAAAGGAAGTTCAAAGGCTATCGAGTGCTTTTAAGTGTAAAGCAAGATGAAAAAGGGCCATTTTTACCATCCAGAACTTTATTTTCATTTTTCAAACTTAATAATTTCTTTTAAAAATGGAGACATGTGTTAAAGTAAATGTATAAGGTACATGAAAAAAAATTGGTTGTGCACTTTGAACTATAATATAATATGTAAAGGCTATTTAAAGTTGGCTTGTAAGGCAAATTGTCAAGTCCGTTACCATACAAATTTACTGAAAATACTCACCTTTAAATTTATTAAATTGTCTAAAATCAACTTATTTTGAAGTGACTTGTGTCCCTAAATTTCAAAACATGACATTTATCAATAATACTTTAATTAAATTGAAATGTGAGACAGTTATAGCCACCAGATTTTGATCACACAGAAATTATACGAGAACTTTGCCTAATAATTACTGTATATATTCATGTAAATTATTAAAATTTAAGGTAATTGCATGTTTGTTTTTTAGTTGAATAAAAAATAAAAGTAGAATGGCGAATAAATGATAATCATTAAAAAGCTGTGCGGTAACAGATTTGACATTTGGTAACGGATTTGACATTATGTTAAAAATGTCCGAAAACATTTCTTTCAGAAGGCATTCTATTTGGAAACTAGTCCTAGACTTCATGGTAATTTCATTTTTCCTTAGCACTCACGAAATTAATTTTTATAAGGTATCAACCTTCTCTATAAATTTATTTAGTAGTTCAGACGCCATATCTTATGCATTATTTAAAAAAAACAGCCTACATTTTTCTTAAACAAGATTACGATACACTGGAAAAAATGAAGTACTCAAAAATGAGTAAATCGATGTACTCATATTGAATTGAGTACGTTTGGATTAAAAATGACCACATTGCTTTCTCAATATGAGATGTTATTAAGTTCAAATAAACGATAACTTTGTATCCTTTAATGGTTTATTTCATTCATGACGGCACAAAATATGTTTACTAATGTAAATATTGAATAATACATAGTATTTTAAAATATTTTAAAATTACTCACAAATAATGTTCGTGTCATGAAAATATTCGATTTGTCAATTTTGCTATTTTTCTTCATAAATAATCAATTAAACGTTTATTGTTAATAGTTTTGAGCGGGAAATAAATGCCAAAATATTTTTACTTTAATTTGTAAGAGAATCGAAGAATAGTTCATTGGAGATTCAAATTTGATCATATTCATATTTGAAAAACTATTTAAAAAAAAAAACATTATTTTTTTCCACAAAAATAAAATATATATATATATATTTAGTTATTCTCATCAAATAATGAAATGGATAAAAAATCTTTCCCTTAAAATTATTCGATTTTTTCCATTTATTTATTCGTTGTTATCAAAGAATAATTTAGAAGGCTCTTAATATTTTACATAAAAATAAATCTTAATAACAATAGTTCCTGAATCTAAAAAAAATATCGTTATGAAAAAAATTTGAGAATATCAAATAAATGAAACAGAATCAGTACAATGATGGAAATGAGCTAATAACAATGCATTTGTTAATGATTTTTTTTTAAATATAACTTTTTTCGTGAATGTAATTCATATTAGATTAAAAATAAAATGCATCTTCACAAAAGCGGAAACGTGGAATAATTTGAAGAGAGTCCAAAAACAGAATATTAATTTTACTGTGATGCAAATAAATAACAACAACAACAACGAAAGAAAAAACAGATTTCGAGAATAGAATAATTGCTTATGAAGAGAAATAACATTCGGAAAAAAGTCGAACTCAATAAGTATTAGATTGCACATTTCGTCTCTCGTGAGACTTTTCGTTGTTTTTAATATCGTTGGTTCATAAGAGAAGTTCAATTACAAGGAATTTTTGAAACAACATCTGACAGAATTTCGATCTAATGAAAGAAAATATTTGGATTAAAGTAATTAAGTATATTTTTTTATATTTGCTTACGTATATATTTTTACGCTTCTGCATAAAAAATGTACTTTAAAGTAAGTCTAAAAATAAAAAAATGCAGATATATTTTTAAATGCATTCCTTTTAAGTGCATTCGTATTTATGTAAATACATGGCACCGATATTCGCCGTTCAGTCCGTCCGTCTGTCCGTATACAGCAGAATCATTTAAAATTTAAATTATATAATCGTTACACAATTTTGTCGAGTTATTTAAAATTGTATGAAAATCAGCAGCATAGTTTAATTACAGGGACAATCAAAAATATTCCGTTACAGTACAGCCAATGGAAAAATAGTTTCAAGTGCATTTTAATGGTGTTACATTCTTTCAATCATTATAAATTTGAAATGCATCTATGAAGTACATAGTAAAATATACATTCAGGATAGTATGAGGTGCAAAGAATATTTGTTATTAATTTACAGGGATACACAAAAGTATTCCATTACATAATGGTATAGGGAAAAAATATTGTTTGGTGTACGTTTTAATGTCATTTTAATATTATTAAACTATTTCACATTTTATAAAATTGATATACGTTACTGAGATTTACTGTAAGTTACTTCTTGTATGATAGAAAGCAGATAGTATTTACATGGACAACCAAAAGATTTTGGCTACTATACTGTATCCGATGTACTGTATGTGATTAAACTAAGATCTGAATATTTTTAAAACTTTGTTATAGTACTAACGCACCTCATTTGCTACGTTTGACGTGATATTTTCAAGCTGTTTAACTGTGCATTGTTTAACTCGAAAGTAAATATTAAGTCACCAGCGGAATTTGGTAAACAACAACAAATGATTAATGTTTTAATGATAACTGTAACATGAAATGCTCAAAATGATTTGTAGCTATGACAAAAAACTAATGTACAGTGTGCATGTGCAATGTCTACATGTATTTGTGTAATATTAGGACATATATTTATGATGCAAAGGATAGAAGAAATAATCAAGCCTTTTTCTCTAACATCTAGATGAGACATACCGCAGAAATTCCTTTTGAACATCGGCGATGCACAGGAGGGTCGCATGTTTTAAAGTGGATATTTAGTTACTAGCAAAATTCAGCGGCAAACAGCAAATTCAATGCGATGATAATAATTCTATGATTCTGTAACATGATATGCTCAAAATGATTTGTAGCTACGACAAAAAACTAATGTACAGTGTGCATGTGCAATGTCTACATGCATTTGTGTAATATTAGGACATATATTTATGATGCAAAGGATAGCAGAAATAATCTAGCCTTTTTCTCTAACATCTAGATGAGACATACCGCAGAAATTCCTTTTGAACATCGGCGATGCACAGGAGGGTCGCATATTTTAAAGTGAATATTTAGTTACTAGCAAAATTCAGTGACAAACAGCAAATTCAATGCGATGATAATAATTCTATGATTCTGTAACATGAAATGCTCAAAATGATTTATAGCTACGACAAAAAACTAATGTACAGTGTGCATGTGCAATGTCTACATGCATTTGTGTAATATTAGGACATATATTTATGATGCAAAGGATAGCAGAAATAATCAAGCCTTTTTCTCTAACATCTAGATGAGACATACCGCAGAAATTCCTTTTGAACATCGGCGATGCACAGGAGGGTCGCATATTTTAAAGTGGATATTTAGTTACTAGCAAAATTCAGTGACAAACAGCAAATTCAATGCGATGATAATAATTCTATGATTCTGTAACATGAAATGCTCAAAATGATTTGTAGCTACGACAAAAAACTAATGTACAGTGTGCATGTGCAATGTCTACATGCATTTGTGTAATATTAGGACATATATTTATGATGCAAAGGATAGCAGAAATAATCAAGCCTTTTTCTCTAACATCTAGATGAGACATACCGCAGAAATTCCTTTTGAACATCGGCGATGCACAGAAGGGTCGCATATTTTAAAGTGGATAATTAGTTACTAGCAAAATTCAGTGACAAACAGCAAATTCAATGCGATGATAATAATTCTATGATTCTGTAACATGAAATGCTCAAAATAATTTTTAGCTACGACAAAAAACTAATGTACAGTGTGCATGTGCAATGTCTACATGTATTTGTGTAATATTAGGACATATATTTATGATGCAAAGGATAGCAGAAATAATCAAGCCTTTTTCTCTAACATCTAGATGAGACATACCGCAGAAATTCCTTTTGAACATCGGCGATGCACAGGAGGGTCGCATGTTTTAAAGTGGATATTTAGTTACTAGCAAAATTCAGTGGCAAACAGCAAATTCAATGCGATGATAATAATTCTATGATTCTGTAACATGAAATGCTCAAAATGATTTGTAGCTACGACAAAAAACTAATGTACAGTGTGCATGTGCAATGTCTACATGCATTTGTGTAATATTAGGACATATATTTATGATGCAAAGGATAGCAGAAATAATCAAGCCTTTTTCTCTAACATCTAGATGAGACATACCGCAGAAATTCCTTTTGAACATCGGCGATGCACAGGAGGGTCGCATATTTTAAAGTGGATATTTAGTTACTAGCAAAATTCAGTGACAAACAGCAAATTCAATGCGATGATAATAATTCTATGATTCTGTAACATGAAATGCTCAAAATGATTTGTAGCTACGACAAAAAACTAATGTACAGTGTGCATGTGCAATGTCTACATGCATTTGTGTAATATTAGGACATATATTTATGATGCAAAGGATAGCAGAAATAATCAAGCCTTTTTCTCTAACATCTAGATGAGACATACCGCAGAAATTCCTTTTGAACATCGGCGATGCACAGAAGGGTCGCATATTTTAAAGTGGATAATTAGTTACTAGCAAAATTCAGTGACAAACAGCAAATTCAATGCGATGATAATAATTCTATGATTCTGTAACATGAAATGCTCAAAATAATTTTTAGCTACGACAAAAAACTAATGTACAGTGTGCATGTGCAATGTCTACATGTATTTGTGTAATATTAGGACATATATTTATGATGCAAAGGATAGCAGAAATAATCAAGCCTTTTTCTCTAACATCTAGATGAGACATACCGCAGAAATTCCTTTTGAACATCGGCGATGCACAGGAGGGTCGCATGTTTTAAAGTGGATATTTAGTTACTAGCAAAATTCAGTGGCAAACAGCAAATTCAATGCGATGATAATAATTCTATGATTCTGTAACA
Source organism: Maratus speculifer (assembly GCA_964019185.1). Lineage (NCBI taxonomy): Eukaryota > Metazoa > Arthropoda > Arachnida > Araneae > Salticidae > Maratus > Maratus speculifer. The sequence continues at coordinate 349,823,277 of OZ025294.1, forward strand.
TGAAATGCTCAAAATGATTTGTAGCTACGACAAAAAACTAATGTACAGTGTGCATGTGCAATGTCTACATGCATTTGTGTAATATTAGGACATATATTTATGATGCAAAGGATAGCAGAAATAATCTAGCCTTTTTCTCTAACATCTAGATGAGACATACCGCAGAAATTCCTTTTGAACATCGGCGATGCACAGAAGAGTCGCATATTTTAAAGTGGATATTTAGTTACTAGCAAAATTCAGTGACAAACAGCAAATTCAATCCGATGATAATAATTCTATGATTCTGTAACATGAAATGCTCAAAATGATTTTAGCTGCAACGAAAAACTAGTTTATATATAATGCAATTCTTATACGCATTTTTGTAAGATTAGCATATATAATCATAATTGTAAATATAATAGAAACACTAAATTACAATAATGAATATGTGGAATATTTGTTAAGATATGATGTCTGATTTTTTTTAACTGTGCATTTGCAAACGATATCATTTTTAGGATTTCTTTCATAGGACGGAACCGTGTTCATCTCTGTCCTTTGTCTATCCATCACAGTGTCCGAACAAAAAAACATTTTAAATCAGCAACTTCAAATTTTGAGTACCTGAATACCCCGTGCCAAATAACAAATCATCGACAAAAATTTTGAAAAAGTTTATTATTTTAATTAAATAAATTTTATCAATGTTATCCGTTCATTTTTGCGATTTGAATTATAAAAAATTACCTTAATTTCAACGCTTTTCGTGTAAACATCATGGCTTGGAGAAAAAGCGATTCACTAGTGAACAGAAGATTCCAAGTTCCAACCGGGATGGAACTTCAAATTTTTTTCCTAAAATTTATTTAATTAAAAGAAATTGCGTATTGTTTGACAATTTAAGGGTTTATTTATATTTTTTTAATCAATGACATTCATAATATTTTTTTATTCCATTTTCTTTCTATTTTAAAAATTATTGCGATTTATGATTGATTTAAAATTTTAAAATCCTTTTAATTTTTTTTCTTTTTAGAAATTTAAAATTTTATTTATATTTCCAAGATTTTTTTTAATTCGCACTTTTAAAAAAATGGAATTTTGGATTTTATTTAAATAATTTAGTTTGAGCATTTTCAGTTTGATTAAAATAAATAACATATTTTTAAATACATACACTCTCAGAAATAAAACTCTCATTTTTGACGATTCAGAAATCCTTGAGCCATATTTCGTCGTTTTTGACGATCATTTCGTATCAAAATCACGTGACTTTTAACGAAACGTGAACTCTCAGATATTTGACGAAAGTGCTTCCTTAATCATGGCCAGACTTGATGAATTTTAAGGAAACTGTCGCGGTAGCTGTTTATAGAAGGACCCGCTATTGTACCTCCCCAAATCTTGCGATTTTAGCAAAGATATATTTCTTGTTTAAAACAGTACTTTTTAGCGTTTTTCAGAAAATAATGAAATGTAAGCAATTACTCTTGCTACATTAGTTTTTAGTTTTTTTTTTTTTTGGGGGGGGGGGGAGATGTTTATTACTATTTTTATTTATTTATTTGTAAGTTGTATTTCGTTTTGATTTCATTCGAAAAAAAAATTACTTCGTTCTACAAAACCGTTCAAAAAGTAAATTTGATCAATAAAATTTCAAAATTCTAAGATCTATTTTATATCCAATATCTACTTTTTTCACTCAAATTAAAAATATATGCATATTTTTTCTCTCTCCACTCTATAAATTGTAAATTGTTAAAATCTTATCCACCTACTTAAAGTCTCGCTTAAAGTAGTAAAATCTCTCCCAATAAGCACTTCATAATTCGTTATTTCTGAGCAAAAAACTAACCAGCCCATATTTTAATCATTCCTTAAGCAAATAAATTTCCCCTAGATGTTATTTAATTAAGCCATATTATAATTATTCATTAACCATTAGAAAATCAAAATAATAAATTCGTCTTATTATTTAAAACTTGCAAGATTTATAACAGTATAATCCACTATATGCCTTTATAATCATAGTTGTCTGAATAATCTGTGGCGTGAACGTAGGGAGTCGGACTGCCACACCGTACGTTATGAGCTCGAACACGTGTGACATGTCTTTTTTGCTTCTGTCATTGAATACAGGAGCTTCTAAAAAATTCGATAGATGGCAGCACTAGTCCTTTTTTGACGATTTGGTATCGTCAAACGAGTGAGTGAAGTTATTTCATCAATTTGACGAAATATTTGTTCGGTGCATTTCCCAGGAAACGGTTTCGTCAAAAACGAGAAGAATTTCGTGAAATCTGAGTATTCATTTTTGAGTGTGTATAAAATATATGACGGAATAAAAGTTCGCTTAGCTTTTAACATAAAATGAATAATGCTTACTTAAAAGGCGATTAAATAAACAATTATAGATGGTAAAGTTAATTTTATTTTATGATGTATTTTATTTTAAAATCTTTAACAAAATTTAATAATAATTTCATAATTTTATTTAAAAATCTTTAATAGATTTTTAAATAAAATAAAACTTTAACATCTATAATTGTTTATTTAATCGCCTTTTAAGTAAGCATTATTCAACATATTTTTATTTTAAAACTAGGACTTCCCTTAGAGGGATTAGTCTGATCGATATTGCTTAGAACAGAGTTTAATAATAATATGCTAGGAAAAAAGATGCTATTTTTAATTGATTAAATATTGTCACAAATTGAAATGACAAAAAAATAGCAAAGTGAATGGTACAATTGCAAAATATTACATAAAAATTCTATACACGGTTTAAAAAAGTGGGAAATCAAACTATACAAAACAGCCATGCATATGTATAAAATTCGAAGTATGCAATACATTAAAAGTAATACAGGTAATAAAGCATTAAAATATCTTGTATCGGAATTTGAACTCTTTGAAATGACGTCAAGAATATACACAAAAATTTTAGTACCTAGAAATGGTGCAAATCATGATGGTTGAGTAGAATGGGGGAATTTTTTACATGGTGTGTGGTGCCCTTAAATAGTTAGAACAAAATAGTTAATATTCATAATAATATAATGTCTACATCTGTTTTATATGCATGCGATGAGGTTTTCGATAATGAATTATACATAAAAAATGATAAAAAAATGATACATAAAAATCTCGAAAACACCAACAAAGGAATACAATGTGTCCTTTCGAGTGTGTTCCAGATATTCTCAATCTGATTTATATGGGTAGTGCATGCTAGCCACTATATACGCTGTTTTGTTTTCTTTTCAAACTCATTCTCATGAAATTGAGCTGTATTTCGCTTTAGCATGCATAAAATAAAATGAATTGGCATTCATGAATGTGGTAGAGAGTTTACAGAGGTATGCGCCGTATACTTTTTGGATTTTTTAAGAACCACTGTATACCCTCTCTTTCTCAAAAAGCTTCAGTATATACATTCTAGTGTATATTCTCTAACTTGAGAGTATATTATCTGATTAGAGCGTATATTCTTTTTTTACGATTATTCTACTGTTGGCAATGTCTATAGTATAAGGTAAGAATGAGAACTGAATATCTCGTCTGCATAAGCTTTGAGCCGTCAAGTATCATCACAAGTGATTCACAAATCTGAACATATTTTTTCAGTATAACCTGCTGGCTCAAATAAGCCAATATGAACTCGATTATGAAGCTTTACCCGAAAAAGTTATTATTTAAAAAACCTGCTAGTGAAATTGAAAAAAAATGACTCTATGATAAAATCCCTAGATTAGTAAAGGTGAAAAGTTAATGTCCCCCCCCCCCATACTAATTTGCAATGGAATTCTTTTGTGGTGACGTGTAAATGAAAATAAATATTTTTTGCGCAACATGTTCTACAAAATAGTATATATTCTAGCGCTCTAAATGCATATCAATTTCATTATGTTTCTACGGGTTTAACACCATTAAAAAGTACTTGGAACTATTTCATCCCATCGGCCGTAATGTAACGGAAAACTTTTGACTGTCCCTGTATTCGAATTATTTATCCGATTTTATTAAAATTTGCAATAACTCAACAAAACTCGGCAACAAATAGATATTTAAAATTTCGAACGATTCGGTAGGATAGTTTTTATGCTCTTATATGCGGACAGACAGACGGACAGATCAGACGACGATTATAGGTACTAAATATTTATATTAATTAGGAACACATTTAAAATAACACTTAAATTTAAAAGCGCACGCAAAAATTGAAAACGCATTTCCAGAAATTATTGCTCAAAGACAGTATTGTAACCGATTATTTTTATTTGTCCCTGTAATTGTCTGAGCGAAGCGAAGTCTTTATACTCAGAGATACGAAACGATATTAAAATTCAAAAAAATTCTTTCGTCAAGCAAATCTCAAAAAGTACTTGTCGGATTTCGATTCTGTTTGTACCAATAGGTACCTGTGAAGGTAATCTGGTGAATGCACCTACTTTTAAAAATTAATTCCAAATAGTTTAAAAGTTATATTAAAAAAACTGATAAAAAAGCACAATTTATGTGCATACGTCACAGAATTTTGGTGAGCGTGATTTTCACCGGCTGGACATTTTCGTAGATAACCGAATCAGTACATGGAGTAAATAGTAATCATTTTCACACTCAGAAATATTGAATACAATAAAACATTTTAAAATTTAATCATGCAGGAAAATAAAACTGTTATTTTTTTATATTAAAAAATGTCATAAAAACTTTGATTTTGAGATTTTGTGATAATCTCTTAATAGCATTTTTTGATCGCTAAAAGAATGTTTTATATATTTCGCGTGTGAAAATTAGAAGCAATTACGTTTTTAAATAAAAAATTTCTTTTATGACATCATTTTCCCTTTATATTTATTTTCATTGCATGTTTTCTTTTAACTTATATTTTGTTTGTGTATGGAAGTCAGTTCTGGTCACTAATTTTTCGGCACGGATACCACAAGCGCATCAGATTTGGCGCAATTTTTTTCAAAGCCCATTTGGCGAAAACTCCCCTTTCAAATAACGCTTACATACACATTTTTAAATTATTTTCTATTTTCAAAAAGAACTTACAGTAAATAAAATAATAATAATAATTAATAACTATAAAAAGAAATATTTTATATAATTAAAAGAAGGAAGTGAAAGTAAATAAACATTTTATGAGTAAATAAACAAATAATAAATAAATAAAGCCGGGTTATACCATCTCAGGTAAAATAATGCCATTTTGACGCCAGTTATGTACCCTGGTGCATATGTGACATTTTTTCCCATTTTTCATCCGTTTCCTGTTGGCATACAACTTTGAAATATGGAGTATGTATGCATACCTGGGAGCAATACTGGAATTAGATATTGATTTTTCTTTTAATTCGATCCAAAAAGGGGCAACGGGGCTATTTTTTAAAGTTTTATACAATTTATACTAAATAAAGGAGCCACTTACCTATTTCTATATACCAGAAGAAGTAAGTGGTATGTAAAAACAATTATAGTATACATAAATAAAATACTTGAGATAATATACTAGAAATATAAGCTCCGGGTTTGGCGAGATTTTTTATGCCAATTAGGCGAAAACATCGTTTTGATTACCAGATGCATATAGCATGCTATAACAACATGTTATTTATTTATTTCAAAATGAAAAAAAAAGGAATAAATGAAACATTTCCTGTTATTAAAAAAGATATAACAATCAATAAATGATAATATTTTTAGAACAAACAATTTATTATAACATTTATATGATAACCAGCATGTTAGGCAACTAAACGCCATTTTGGCACCGATTAGGTACCTCGGTGTATATAGGGCATATATGTGCCATATTTATTTGTAAAACTGAGCATGAAAGTTTACCAGGTGTGTTTTCATAGGCGCTTATATCTTTTTGCAACATAGCGCACCTTTCGAAGCCAAAACTGCACAAAAGAAAAAATAATCAATATTTGCAGCATCTTTTTTTAATGTAATGCACATTTTATAATCAGTAGGCTCGATAATCAGACCTCGATTTTTTTTGCTTTAAAAGATGATATTTCATACGACGTCTTTTTGGGATTCGTCGTTTTTCCATATTTGATAGTATGTGTCTACTCGTTTTGTACTCTTTTTTTGTAACTTTCTTCTTTATTAACAGCGACATCTGGATTTCCTATTTAAATAAAAATTCTTCTAAATACAAAGAATTTTGTTAAAATAAATAAATAATAGGAAATGCGGACATCTATTGCTCAAAACACAAAATTTTTCCTATTGAGTTAATAAAAATCAGTAAAAACATAATTTTTATGATAATAAAAAGGTGACTTATGTAATAACAGAGTCATATATTATGTACGTTATGGATTAAGTATGAATATTTCAATGAAAAGTGATATTTCAAAAGTATTATGAAATTAGTTAAAAACCATTTATTTTAAACTAAATGATTAAAAGATTTATATTTTTAATGAAATAAATGGGATTTGAAAAATTATTGGAAATTTATCACCATAGATGTATTAATATTACAATCAGTACCTTGTATGCAAAATGGAACAATTAGCAATACTTCTTGTACCCGAAAAATGGTCGTTGCTTTTTTTAAGATTAAAAAGTAGATTACGAAATATTCCTATATAGAGATGCCAAACCCTTGCTTATTGCATAGCAGAATTTTCTTATAGGAAAAGTTATTTTTTAAATCCGCAGAATGTTCCAATTTAATAAAGCATTTTCTGTATTAAAATACCGGTACCCAAAATGCCGGAGACTTGGCAGCTCTGCCTATAACATTTTAATTAATCACGGTACTTTTTTTTAATCGGATTCAAATTTAGTGAAGACAACGTTTTTTGGCCGAAAGCAGCTTTTTTCCACATGTGTAACTACTATACAATTCCTTGATGTTGACTTATGAATGTTTTGACTTATGCTATTATTGCTTCCTCTCATTTATTTATTTGAATTTTAAATAAGATGACTCAAAATCGTGTTTTTTAAATATACGGAAAAAAAAAATGCATTTCGAGAGAGGGCGAAAAGGACAATATTTGGCGATTTATTACCTGCGTTTGGCTAAGTGTCTTACGTACCTTGTATTTAATACTCTTCACAATACTTCGCTGTTATATGGACTTAGGCGCTTTTATAAAAAGTTTGACGTAATTCGGGATTAAGAAAGTGAGTTTTTTACTGAATAATACAAATAAATGAAAAATGAATACTAAGAAATACTAATAAAAGAAAAATGAAGCATTATATTGATCTATGTATATTTAAAAATTCATCTGCTAGCACTAATTAGATAATTTATGTCATGTGTTTAGAATAGGAGATAAATTCTTTATTTCTATGCTATAAAGCATTAACGTTTGTGTGTTTTCCATTAGCATTGGGAGTACCTAGCCAATTAAAAAAATAATGTGGGCAAAAGATGTTGGTAACCATCTTTGCTGCAAAATATACTATATTTTTTGCGTAGGAACAATAATCATCAATGCACGAGCGAAAAAAGTTCTAAAATTGAGAATTCTTTGATGTTAATATGACAAATTCGACAATTTAATTTCACATATTAAACATTTTTTTTCTAGAAAAAGTTTTAAACCCAATTTATTGTGAATATTGCAATTTCTAGGATACTGTTGGGGTCAGAAACTATAACTTTGGCATCACAGTAACTTATAAGATGTAAGTGCTCGTTTAGGACAAATTTTTAAAAAAGGATTCCTTAACTCTTATCGACAACCTCATTGCATCCGTGGAAAACAGATATTCAACATTATAAACTATTCGGACGGATTTCACACCATATAAAATACACTCCATTTCTCTTCAAACATAATAGTTTATGTTATTTATAGTTTCTCAAATCGGTGCGAAGCTTCTGTTTCTGCTCATGACATCATTTCAAAGAGCTATATTTCCAATATAGGAAAATTTGGTGTTTTATTTTCTGTATTACTTTTAACATTTTGCATATTTCCAATTTTATATCCATGCATGGTTTGCTTTTCTTTTATAAAAATAGTATATGCAACAAGATTTTGTAGTTCTACGATTCGATATGCTTATTTTCATCATTATATTTTATCACAATGAATGACCAATTAAAAGTAACATCTCATTTTCTTTACTTATCGCAAGTTATTAAATGTGTGTTCTCAGCAATATCGCTCAGACTAATCCCTCTGAGGGAAGTCCTAGTTGGTTTAAAAATGCTATGAATGTCCTGTTATAACGTAATCGTAATGGAATTCAGTGGTTTATATAAGTTTCACACATTTGCAATAGCGTAATTTCATTAAAATACTCTGCAAAGGATTTCCCCCAATAGACAATAATGTAATGAAATTCTTTTGGGTGTAGATAAACTATTAATTTTAAATATCTCATATACAATACCAAAATTGCCTAGGGGACCCTAAATAAGATTTACCAATTGCATATAAATCGGTGTATATTTTCGGATATTAGAACGTGGACAGACGGATAGACAAGCTGAAAGCATAAACACTTTTCAGCTTTGTTGGAAAGTGTAAAAAAAAAAAAAAATCTCACAGGTTGAAAATCGCAACAACATCAGTTCATTTAATGCAAAAAGAAAAAAAAAGCTCGCCAAAAAATTTAGAACAGGATATGGTACATTTTTTTATATAATTGGCGCCAAAATATCGTTATTTACATTGCATGGTAACCCGGTTATTGTTATTCGTTTATTAATAAATCGTTTATTTTTTTCTATATTCATTTAGTCTAGATTTAATCGTGTTTTTTTTTTTAATTGTTACTTCCATTTTGAAATAATAGAAATTAATTTAAAAATGATTTTCGCCAAAATTGCGCCAAACCCGATGCGTATATGATATCTCTGCCCTAATTTCATAGCACTTTCCCAGTACCTTCACCTTGCTGTATTTATAAATCATGGTTCAGTTTGGGCTTCAGAAATTGAGATTTCAAATCTGAAGATCGTTTATGTTAATTTTTACTCATGAATATGGCACAGATGTCATATTTATGTGTAAAAATATAAGCTACACGTTAGCACGATTTTTTCCCCGCCAAACTGGTGAAAACGTTGGTCTTAAATATTGCTATAAATATTTTACGATTTACGATTTATTGTGATATTTATTTTTTTATATTATACTAGGGGGGCCCCGCCCCCCTGCTCGCTATGCTCGCCAATCCCCCGCGTAATCGCTTCGCGATTCCAAATTATTGGCTACCTCTGCTTGCTGCGCTCGCCAATACCCCATGGTATGAATAAGCAGTTGCAGATCTTTCAAATGATGTGTCACACGACTGGTGTTGTAAAGAAATTAAAAATGTGCCCCCCTGTGGGGGCAGAGTGGGAGGCGACACAAAAGACATCCATAATATGAATAAGCAGCTGCAGACCTCTCAAATGATGTGTCATACGACTGGTGTTGTAAAGAAATTAAAAATGTGCCCCCCTGGGGGGCAGAGTGGGGGTTACACACAAGACATCCATAAAATGAATAAACAGTTGCAGACCTTTCAAATGATGTGTCACACAATTTGTGTTGCAAAGAAATTACAAAATGCGCCCCCTCTGAGGGCAGAGGGGGGGGGGGGGTTACACACAAGATATCCATAATATGAATAAGCAGTTGCAGACCACTCAAATGATGTGTCACACAATTGGTGTTGTAAAGAAATTAAAAATGTGCCCCCCCGGGAGCAGAGTGGGGGATGACACACAACACATCCATAATATGAATAAGCAGTTGCAGACCTTTCAAATGATGCGTCACACAACTGGTGTTGTAAAGAAATTAAAAATGTGACCCCCCCCCCCCTGGGGAGAGCAGAGTGTGGGGGTGACACACAAGACATCCATAATATGAATAAGCAGTTGCAGACCTTTCAAATCTTGTGTAACACGACTGGTGTTGTAAAGAAATTAAAAATGTGTTCCCCCTGGGGAGCAGAATGGGGGATAACACACAAGATATCCATTATATGAATAAGCAGTTGCAAACCTCTCAAATGATGTATCAAACGACTGGTGTTGTAAAGAAATTAAAAATTTGGCGAAATATTACAGTTATCGCCAAGTTGGCGTCACTTTTGACAACTAATTTTGGTCGCCAAATTTGGCGATATATCGCCAAGTTGGCGACAAACTTGGCGATTGTTGGCGATGGTAACCTTTCCTCTCTTTATGGTAACCCATACGGCGATGCATAGACGGAATCCTTTCCTGATTTGTCTATTCGACTCATGGAAGGAGTGGACAACCCGAATTCGTTAGTTCCGGAAATCTTCCACATCAGCATCATTCCAAGAGTCATTCCTTTTAAGGTTAGTTTTTTTTTACTATAGAAGGAAGGATTTATTATTATGTTTATTATTTATAATTTTTTATTCATCACTTCAACTATTGTTTTCTTTTTGTATTGTTTGATTATCCCGTCGATCAAAAAAGTATCGCCACATAATAAGATAAAATGCCAATAAGGAGTGATCATGAATGTCGCATTCAATCGCATTAAATACAAAAAATATGCCTAAAACATTATCAAGAGATTTTTTATTCCTCTTTTTATTAGTATTTTTATCAATGTTTCACTAATTTATTTCTTCTTTCGTTATTTAAAATAATAAATATGCCAAAATGTATAATTTGGCGAAATTGATCAACGAGATAACCAAGTAGTACCAATATTTTATTCAAATACGTATTTTATTTAAACACGGTAGAATTGTTTCCAGTTTGCATGTGCGAAATATAAAATATGCAAATGGCAGATATAAAATGCTATTACTAGGACTTCCCTCAGAGGGATTAGTCTGAGCGATATTGCTGAGAACACACATTTAATAACTTGCGATAAGTAAAGAAAATGAGATGTTACTTTTAATTGGTCATTCATTGTGATAAAATATAATGATGAAAATAAGCATATCGAATCGTAGAACTACAAAATCTTGTTGCATATACTATTTTTATAAAAGAAAAGCAAACCATGCATGGATATAAAATTGGAAATATGCAAAATGTTAAAAGTAATACAGAAAATAAAACACCAAATTTTCCTATATTGGAAATATAGCTCTTTGAAATGATGTCATGAGCAGAAACAGAAGCTTCGCACCGATTTGAGAAACTATAAATAACATAAACTATTATGTTTGAAGAGAAATGGAGTGTATTTTATATGGTGTGAAATCCGTCCGAATAGTTTATAATGTTGAATATCTGTTTTCCACGGATGCAATGAGGTTGTCGATAAGAGTTAAGGAATCCTTTTTTAAAAATTTGTCCTAAACGAGCACTTACATCTTATAAGTTACTGTGATGCCAAAGTTATAGTTTCTGACCCCAACAGTATCCTAGAAATTGCAATATTCACAATAAATTGGGTTTAAAACTTTTTCTAGAAAAAAAATGTTTAATATGTGAAATTAAATTGTCGAATTTGTCATATTAACATCAAAGAATTCTCAATTTTAGAACTTTTTTCGCTCGTGCATTGATGATTATTGTTCCTACGCAAAAAATATAGTATATTTTGCAGCAAAGATGGTTACCAACATCTTTTGCCCACATTATTTTTTTAATTGGCTAGGTACTCCCAATGCTAATGGAAAACACACAAACGTTAATGCTTTATAGCATAGAAATAAAGAATTTATCTCCTATTCTAAACACATGACATAAATTATCTAATTAGTGCTAGCAGATGAATTTTTAAATATACATAGATCAATATAATGCTTCATTTTTCTTTTATTAGTATTTCTTAGTATTCATTTTTCATTTATTTGTATTATTCAGTAAAAAACTCACTTTCTTAATCCCGAATTACGTCAAACTTTTTATAAAAGCGCCTAAGTCCATATAACAGCGAAGTATTGTGAAGAGTATTAAATACAAGGTACGTAAGACACTTAGCCAAACGCAGGTAATAAATCGCCAAATATTGTCCTTTTCGCCCTCTCTCGAAATGCATTTTTTTTTTCCGTATATTTAAAAAACACGATTTTGAGTCATCTTATTTAAAATTCAAATAAATAAATGAGAGGAAGCAATAATAGCATAAGTCAAAACATTCATAAGTCAACATCAAGGAATTGTATAGTAGTTACACATGTGGAAAAAAGCTGCTTTCGGCCAAAAAACGTTGTCTTCACTAAATTTGAATCCGATTAAAAAAAAGTACCGTGATTAATTAAAATGTTATAGGCAGAGCTGCCAAGTCTCCGGCATTTTGGGTACCGGTATTTTAATACAGAAAATGCTTTATTAAATTGGAACATTCTGCGGATTTAAAAAATAACTTTTCCTATAAGAAAATTCTGCTATGCAATAAGCAAGGGTTTGGCATCTCTATATAGGAATATTTCGTAATCTACTTTTTAATCTTAAAAAAAGCAACGACCATTTTTCGGGTACAAGAAGTATTGCTAATTGTTCCATTTTGCATACAAGGTACTGATTGTAATATTAATACATCTATGGTGATAAATTTCCAATAATTTTTCAAATCCCATTTATTTCATTAAAAATATAAATCTTTTAATCATTTAGTTTAAAATAAATGGTTTTTAACTAATTTCATAATACTTTTGAAATATCACTTTTCATTGAAATATTCATACTTAATCCATAACGTACATAATATATGACTCTGTTATTACATAAGTCACCTTTTTATTATCATAAAAATTATGTTTTTACTGATTTTTATTAACTCAATAGGAAAAATTTTGTGTTTTGAGCAATAGATGTCCGCATTTCCTATTATTTATTTATTTTAACAAAATTCTTTGTATTTAGAAGAATTTTTATTTAAATAGGAAATCCAGATGTCGCTGTTAATAAAGAAGAAAGTTACAAAAAAAGAGTACAAAACGAGTAGACACATACTATCAAATATGGAAAAACGACGAATCCCAAAAAGACGTCGTATGAAATATCATCTTTTAAAGCAAAAAAAATCGAGGTCTGATTATCGAGCCTACTGATTATAAAATGTGCATTACATTAAAAAAAGATGCTGCAAATATTGATTATTTTTTCTTTTGTGCAGTTTTGGCTTCGAAAGGTGCGCTATGTTGCAAAAAGATATAAGCGCCTATGAAAACACACCTGGTAAACTTTCATGCTCAGTTTTACAAATAAATATGGCACATATATGCCCTATATACACCGAGGTACCTAATCGGTGCCAAAATGGCGTTTAGTTGCCTAACATGCTGGTTATCATATAAATGTTATAATAAATTGTTTGTTCTAAAAATATTATCATTTATTGATTGTTATATCTTTTTTAATAACAGGAAATGTTTCATTTATTCCTTTTTTTTTCATTTTGAAATAAATAAATAACATGTTGTTATAGCATGCTATATGCATCTGGTAATCAAAACGATGTTTTCGCCTAATTGGCATAAAAAATCTCGCCAAACCCGGAGCTTATATTTCTAGTATATTATCTCAAGTATTTTATTTATGTATACTATAATTGTTTTTACATACCACTTACTTCTTCTGGTATATAGAAATAGGTAAGTGGCTCCTTTATTTAGTATAAATTGTATAAAACTTTAAAAAATAGCCCCGTTGCCCCTTTTTGGATCGAATTAAAAGAAAAATCAATATCTAATTCCAGTATTGCTCCCAGGTATGCATACATACTCCATATTTCAAAGTTGTATGCCAACAGGAAACGGATGAAAAATGGGAAAAAATGTCACATATGCACCAGGGTACATAACTGGCGTCAAAATGGCATTATTTTACCTGAGATGGTATAACCCGGCTTTATTTATTTATTATTTGTTTATTTACTCATAAAATGTTTATTTACTTTCACTTCCTTCTTTTAATTATATAAAATATTTCTTTTTATAGTTATTAATTATTATTATTATTTTATTTACTGTAAGTTCTTTTTGAAAATAGAAAATAATTTAAAAATGTGTAGGTAAGCGTTATTTGAAAGGGGAGTTTTCGCCAAATGGGCTTTGAAAAAAATTGCGCCAAATCTGATGCGCTTGTGGTATCCGTGCCGAAAAATTAGTGACCAGAACTGACTTCCATACACAAACAAAATATAAGTTAAAAGAAAACATGCAATGAAAATAAATATAAAGGGAAAATGATGTCATAAAAGAAATTTTTTATTTAAAAACGTAATTGCTTCTAATTTTCACACGCGAAATATATAAAACATTCTTTTAGCGATCAAAAAATGCTATTAAGAGATTATCACAAAATCTCAAAATCAAAGTTTTTATGACATTTTTTAATATAAAAAAATAACAGTTTTATTTTCCTGCATGATTAAATTTTAAAATGTTTTATTGTATTCAATATTTCTGAGTGTGAAAATGATTACTATTTACTCCATGTACTGATTCGGTTATCTACGAAAATGTCCAGCCGGTGAAAATCACGCTCACCAAAATTCTGTGACGTATGCACATAAATTGTGCTTTTTTATCAGTTTTTTTAATATAACTTTTAAACTATTTGGAATTAATTTTTAAAAGTAGGTGCATTCACCAGATTACCTTCACAGGTACCTATTGGTACAAACAGAATCGAAATCCGACAAGTACTTTTTGAGATTTGCTTGACGAAAGAATTTTTTTGAATTTTAATATCGTTTCGTATCTCTGAGTATAAAGACTTCGCTTCGCTCAGACAATTACAGGGACAAATAAAAATAATCGGTTACAATACTGTCTTTGAGCAATAATTTCTGGAAATGCGTTTTCAATTTTTGCGTGCGCTTTTAAATTTAAGTGTTATTTTAAATGTGTTCCTAATTAATATAAATATTTAGTACCTATAATCGTCGTCTGATCTGTCCGTCTGTCTGTCCGCATATAAGAGCATAAAAACTATCCTACCGAATCGTTCGAAATTTTAAATATCTATTTGTTGCCGAGTTTTGTTGAGTTATTGCAAATTTTAATAAAATCGGATAAATAATTCGAATACAGGGACAGTCAAAAGTTTTCCGTTACATTACGGCCGATGGGATGAAATAGTTCCAAGTACTTTTTAATGGTGTTAAACCCGTAGAAACATAATGAAATTGATATGCATTTAGAGCGCTAGAATATATACTATTTTGTAGAACATGTTGCGCAAAAAATATTTATTTTCATTTACACGTCACCACAAAAGAATTCCATTGCAAATTAGTATGGGGGGGGGGGGGACATTAACTTTTCACCTTTACTAATCTAGGGATTTTATCATAGAGTCATTTTTTTTCAATTTCACTAGCAGGTTTTTTAAATAATAACTTTTTCGGGTAAAGCTTCATAATCGAGTTCATATTGGCTTATTTGAGCCAGCAGGTTATACTGAAAAAATATGTTCAGATTTGTGAATCACTTGTGATGATACTTGACGGCTCAAAGCTTATGCAGACGAGATATTCAGTTCTCATTCTTACCTTATACTATAGACATTGCCAACAGTAGAATAATCGTAAAAAAAGAATATACGCTCTAATCAGATAATATACTCTCAAGTTAGAGAATATACACTAGAATGTATATACTGAAGCTTTTTGAGAAAGAGAGGGTATACAGTGGTTCTTAAAAAATCCAAAAAGTATACGGCGCATACCTCTGTAAACTCTCTACCACATTCATGAATGCCAATTCATTTTATTTTATGCATGCTAAAGCGAAATACAGCTCAATTTCATGAGAATGAGTTTGAAAAGAAAACAAAACAGCGTATATAGTGGCTAGCATGCACTACCCATATAAATCAGATTGAGAATATCTGGAACACACTCGAAAGGACACATTGTATTCCTTTGTTGGTGTTTTCGAGATTTTTATGTATCATTTTTTTATCATTTTTTATGTATAATTCATTATCGAAAACCTCATCGCATGCATATAAAACAGATGTAGACATTATATTATTATGAATATTAACTATTTTGTTCTAACTATTTAAGGGCACCACACACCATGTAAAAAATTCCCCCATTCTACTCAACCATCATGATTTGCACCATTTCTAGGTACTAAAATTTTTGTGTATATTCTTGACGTCATTTCAAAGAGTTCAAATTCCGATACAAGATATTTTAATGCTTTATTACCTGTATTACTTTTAATGTATTGCATACTTCGAATTTTATACATATGCATGGCTGTTTTGTATAGTTTGATTTCCCACTTTTTTAAACCGTGTATAGAATTTTTATGTAATATTTTGCAATTGTACCATTCACTTTGCTATTTTTTTGTCATTTCAATTTGTGACAATATTTAATCAATTAAAAATAGCATCTTTTTTCCTAGCATATTATTATTAAACTCTGTTCTAAGCAATATCGATCAGACTAATCCCTCTAAGGGAAGTCCTAGTTTTAAAATAAAAATATGTTGAATAATGCTTACTTAAAAGGCGATTAAATAAACAATTATAGATGTTAAAGTTTTATTTTATTTAAAAATCTATTAAAGATTTTTAAATAAAATTATGAAATTATTATTAAATTTTGTTAAAGATTTTAAAATAAAATACATCATAAAATAAAATTAACTTTACCATCTATAATTGTTTATTTAATCGCCTTTTAAGTAAGCATTATTCATTTTATGTTAAAAGCTAAGCGAACTTTTATTCCGTCATATATTTTATACACACTCAAAAATGAATACTCAGATTTCACGAAATTCTTCTCGTTTTTGACGAAACCGTTTCCTGGGAAATGCACCGAACAAATATTTCGTCAAATTGATGAAATAACTTCACTCACTCGTTTGACGATACCAAATCGTCAAAAAAGGACTAGTGCTGCCATCTATCGAATTTTTTAGAAGCTCCTGTATTCAATGACAGAAGCAAAAAAGACATGTCACACGTGTTCGAGCTCATAACGTACGGTGTGGCAGTCCGACTCCCTACGTTCACGCCACAGATTATTCAGACAACTATGATTATAAAGGCATATAGTGGATTATACTGTTATAAATCTTGCAAGTTTTAAATAATAAGACGAATTTATTATTTTGATTTTCTAATGGTTAATGAATAATTATAATATGGCTTAATTAAATAACATCTAGGGGAAATTTATTTGCTTAAGGAATGATTAAAATATGGGCTGGTTAGTTTTTTGCTCAGAAATAACGAATTATGAAGTGCTTATTGGGAGAGATTTTACTACTTTAAGCGAGACTTTAAGTAGGTGGATAAGATTTTAACAATTTACAATTTATAGAGTGGAGAGAGAAAAAATATGCATATATTTTTAATTTGAGTGAAAAAAGTAGATATTGGATATAAAATAGATCTTAGAATTTTGAAATTTTATTGATCAAATTTACTTTTTGAACGGTTTTGTAGAACGAAGTAATTTTTTTTTCGAATGAAATCAAAACGAAATACAACTTACAAATAAATAAATAAAAATAGTAATAAACATCTCCCCCCCCCCCCAAAAAAAAAAAAAAAACTAAAAACTAATGTAGCAAGAGTAATTGCTTACATTTCATTATTTTCTGAAAAACGCTAAAAAGTACTGTTTTAAACAAGAAATATATCTTTGCTAAAATCGCAAGATTTGGGGAGGTACAATAGCGGGTCCTTCTATAAACAGCTACCGCGACAGTTTCCTTAAAATTCATCAAGTCTGGCCATGATTAAGGAAGCACTTTCGTCAAATATCTGAGAGTTCACGTTTCGTTAAAAGTCACGTGATTTTGATACGAAATGATCGTCAAAAACGACGAAATATGGCTCAAGGATTTCTGAATCGTCAAAAATGAGAGTTTTATTTCTGAGAGTGTATGTATTTAAAAATATGTTATTTATTTTAATCAAACTGAAAATGCTCAAACTAAATTATTTAAATAAAATCCAAAATTCCATTTTTTTAAAAGTGCGAATTAAAAAAAATCTTGGAAATATAAATAAAATTTTAAATTTCTAAAAAGAAAAAAAATTAAAAGGATTTTAAAATTTTAAATCAATCATAAATCGCAATAATTTTTAAAATAGAAAGAAAATGGAATAAAAAAATATTATGAATGTCATTGATTAAAAAAATATAAATAAACCCTTAAATTGTCAAACAATACGCAATTTCTTTTAATTAAATAAATTTTAGGAAAAAAATTTGAAGTTCCATCCCGGTTGGAACTTGGAATCTTCTGTTCACTAGTGAATCGCTTTTTCTCCAAGCCATGATGTTTACACGAAAAGCGTTGAAATTAAGGTAATTTTTTATAATTCAAATCGCAAAAATGAACGGATAACATTGATAAAATTTATTTAATTAAAATAATAAACTTTTTCAAAATTTTTGTCGATGATTTGTTATTTGGCACGGGGTATTCAGGTACTCAAAATTTGAAGTTGCTGATTTAAAATGTTTTTTTGTTCGGACACTGTGATGGATAGACAAAGGACAGAGATGAACACGGTTCCGTCCTATGAAAGAAATCCTAAAAATGATATCGTTTGCAAATGCACAGTTAAAAAAAATCAGACATCATATCTTAACAAATATTCCACATATTCATTATTGTAATTTAGTGTTTCTATTATATTTACAATTATGATTATATATGCTAATCTTACAAAAATGCGTATAAGAATTGCATTATATATAAACTAGTTTTTCGTTGCAGCTAAAATCATTTTGAGCATTTCATGTTACAGAATCATAGAATTATTATCATCGGATTGAATTTGCTGTTTGTCACTGAATTTTGCTAGTAACTAAATATCCACTTTAAAATATGCGACTCTTCTGTGCATCGCCGATGTTCAAAAGGAATTTCTGCGGTATGTCTCATCTAGATGTTAGAGAAAAAGGCTAGATTATTTCTGCTATCCTTTGCATCATAAATATATGTCCTAATATTACACAAATGCATGTAGACATTGCACATGCACACTGTACATTAGTTTTTTGTCGTAGCTACAAATCATTTTGAGCATTTCATGTTACAGAATCATAGAATTATTATCATCGCATTGAATTTGCTGTTTGCCACTGAATTTTGCTAGTAACTAAATATCCACTTTAAAACATGCGACCCTCCTGTGCATCGCCGATGTTCAAAAGGAATTTCTGCGGTATGTCTCATCTAGATGTTAGAGAAAAAGGCTTGATTATTTCTGCTATCCTTTGCATCATAAATATATGTCCTAATATTACACAAATACATGTAGACATTGCACATGCACACTGTACATTAGTTTTTTGTCGTAGCTAAAAATTATTTTGAGCATTTCATGTTACAGAATCATAGAATTATTATCATCGCATTGAATTTGCTGTTTGTCACTGAATTTTGCTAGTAACTAATTATCCACTTTAAAATATGCGACCCTTCTGTGCATCGCCGATGTTCAAAAGGAATTTCTGCGGTATGTCTCATCTAGATGTTAGAGAAAAAGGCTTGATTATTTCTGCTATCCTTTGCATCATAAATATATGTCCTAATATTACACAAATGCATGTAGACATTGCACATGCACACTGTACATTAGTTTTTTGTCGTAGCTACAAATCATTTTGAGCATTTCATGTTACAGAATCATAGAATTATTATCATCGCATTGAATTTGCTGTTTGTCACTGAATTTTGCTAGTAACTAAATATCCACTTTAAAATATGCGACCCTCCTGTGCATCGCCGATGTTCAAAAGGAATTTCTGCGGTATGTCTCATCTAGATGTTAGAGAAAAAGGCTTGATTATTTCTGCTATCCTTTGCATCATAAATATATGTCCTAATATTACACAAATGCATGTAGACATTGCACATGCACACTGTACATTAGTTTTTTGTCGTAGCTACAAATCATTTTGAGCATTTCATGTTACAGAATCATAGAATTATTATCATCGCATTGAATTTGCTGTTTGCCACTGAATTTTGCTAGTAACTAAATATCCACTTTAAAACATGCGACCCTCCTGTGCATCGCCGATGTTCAAAAGGAATTTCTGCGGTATGTCTCATCTAGATGTTAGAGAAAAAGGCTTGATTATTTCTGCTATCCTTTGCATCATAAATATATGTCCTAATATTACACAAATACATGTAGACATTGCACATGCGACAGTAAAGGGGTTAGTAATTATAAATTAACAATTTGGATTTATTAATTAAAGGATAAATTGTTTTGAAAGAAATATTAAATGAAACCCTCAATGCAATGATCTACGATCACACTTACTCATTTGTTTTAATTGTATGAATGACAACTATCTAGTGTATGAACGTAAAAAAGTACAATAGAATATTGTGCAAATTCAGAAAGATAACGGTAATCTAGTAAACTGAATTTAATTCAAAAATAGATCGATGATACGAGAGTCTTTCAAATGTAAATAACTGTTTTAAATTATGTTTTTAAATTCTTAAAATTTTAATTCTCTGTGTTTTTTAGATGCGTTCATAATTATGTAAATACGTAGCATCTGTAGTGGTCATTTAGTCCGACCGTCCACATATAACAACACAAATCTACTCAACCGAATCATTTGAAAATTAAAATACATAAATGTTGAGTAATTTTGCGCATTTCGAAATCTCTTCGAATGCATAGTTCATTTACAAAGACAATCAAAAGTATTCCACTTCTTTACGGCCAATGAAAAAAAATAGTTTCAAGTGCATTTTAATGATATTACACTCTTTCAAACGATGAATAAAATTGATACGCATCGATGAAGTACATACTAAAATTTACATTCTGTACAATCTGTGGTGATAAGAATTACAGGGCAACGCAAAAGTATTCCATTACATAATGGTATAGCGGGAATTATTATTTGGAGCGCGTTTTAATAATATTAAACTATTTCAAATTTTATAAAATTGATATAAGTTGCTGAGGTTTACTACAAGTTACTTCCTGTATAATAGAAAGCAGATAGTATTTACTAGGATACACAAAAGATTTCAGATACTTTACTGTATCCGAAGTACTGCATACAATTACACCAAGATCTAAATATTTTTAAAACTTCCTTATAGTAAGAACGCGCCTCAATCGCTACGCTCGACGTGCAATTTCCAACCAATGTGTTTCCCGTGCCAATTTTCCGCGCAATGCTAAACCTCAGCACATGAGAAAAAGACAAATATATTTCATGATCCGTCTAATATCCACTAAAGAAATAAAATCAAATGTAAAAACTTAAATTCTATCACAGTGAAAACTATAGGGCAGAATCACAAATGAGCGCAGAAATACATATGAAAAGATATTGTACTTGACTTTAAAAAAATATGAATTTCTACCCCTCTTTGGCTAGCCCTGGTTTGCCCCAAAACATGGTAAAGAATCTTTTGGGGGCGGACAAATCAGATACAGTCGAGTCTCTATATAACGAAATCCACCGCTCCAGTAAAAAATTCGTTATATAGAGAAATTCGATGTATAGAGAATGATGTCAAAAATCGTATTTAATATATGAAATTTGAACAAATATTATTTTTGATCATTTGAATTAAGAATTTGAAAGGTTTAAAAGTAAATATTAACCTAAGATTTTATTTCTTAATTATTTAAGCCGTTTCAAAAAAGAGAACAGACATTTATTAGAAAGCTTAATGAAAATCAAATAAGGAAGACTTGCATTAATTTCAGACAAAGAAATCTGTAATTTTTAGTTGTTTTGATTTTAAAGTTGTTAAGCTCTGAAAAAAAATGCTCAAATTTTAGCAAGGAATGACAAATTGTAGTTAACATTTCCCTCCATTTGAAGGCCTATCTTATGTGCCTCTCATTAATTCCTCTCTTACATGCGTATCAATCCAATTGACACTGTTTTGAGAAGGATGTGGAAAGGTGTGTGGGAGGTGGGATGGATTCGTTGGATTTAAAGAACAAGGAGAGAAGTAATATAAAAAAACTCAGCACTGACGATAAATCAAAAATAAGTGATGGAAAATTGATTCCTTATAATTTCAAAGCTTTTTAAAATTGAATAAATTAAGACCAAATTATGAAAAAATTCGTTATATGGAGATACATATCTCGCTATATAGAGACTGTCTTTAATGTAATCATGCGAAAAGGGGACCGTTCCTACTAAAAAATTCGATATATAGAGAAATTCGATGTATGGAGTTTCGTTATAGAGAGACTCGGCTGTATTTATATCTAGTACCCATATTAAATTTTTCTCAAATTTTGGTGAAAAGCAATCAGTAAAAGTAAATTTGTAAATGATAATAGCAGTATTTTTTCTGCCTCAATATTTTTATTTATTCAGATATTTTCAACCATAGACTGCATTTCTTTATTATTTGATTTTTTTTAATATACATATGTGTAGTTAATAATTAATATTATGTACTAAGAAATGAATTTAATAATGCTGTACAATATATTCCACTGGTATCAAATTATATTTATTCCACATTTTATATTTTTCTTTAGCAGTACTAAGACTGAATTTATTTTTTTCAGATAAAGGAGTTTTTAAACATAACTTTCGATTTAGTTTATGACTTTTGCTGATTGTTGTGACATTTGTTTGTCAGCCATACGCATTTTTGCCGATCCCACCGAAGCTAGCACAGGTAAGAAAATACGGGCGTCTGATTGGCTGAATAATTTAAAGTGCATTTTGTTTTCGTTCATTTTTACTTACCCATCATACGTAGTATAGGGTAAGTCTTGCAATCGTTTTGAAAATCGAAAAAAAAATTTTGACGGATTTACACGTTTTAGATAGTGGAGATTCCGAAAAACAGTTTTTACGGCAAAAAATTTTTTCCGAAAAACATATTTTTAGAAAAAATTTTTTGCCGTCCGTCTGTCTGTCTGTCTGTCTGTCTGTAAACGCTCTCTCTCCCGAACAAATCGAGATAGAGACTTGAAATTTTGTATGTAGTTAGTATGTAAGAATGGGACGAACCCTATTTAATATCAGCAACCTCGATTATCCGGAACTATTTTTTTCGGACTCTCGAAAAATTCGTTCTGATGAAATGTATATAAAAATTTTCGAATTTTTTTGTTCTAAGGAATGGACGTAAAAGGCAATAAAATAACACACATTCTGCATATAGAACGAAGTCGATCGGATTATTAGTTACCGAGATATTTGTAATCTTGTTTTGCACATTCTTCGATTTTTCATGATCCTGTATTTCATTCAAATTTCAATTCAGAAGTATATTTTAATTGAAAATGAGACGCTTAATCCGACGCAGTTAATTGTTAGTTAATATAATTATTATTTTTGGAGTTATAAGGATGTTTCTTTTACGCAGTTCGGTACTACTTGAGTAGTTTGGCGTTTTATATAATTTGTCGAAATTGGTACATCAACAGTTCTTTAATATAGCATTACTATGTATATTAACAATATTTAAATTTTGTTTATGAATTGCAATGCATTGTATAAATAGTTTCACATGTTTTATTTTCATATACATATCCATGATGGGTAAGTATTACGGTGGCCCCCAACGACTAGTTGAGTTTGCGTTTATATAATCATCAGTTTTTGTTTGAAAACCTTTTAAAAGATGGAGTTTTATTAATTTCCTTCTTATTTTAGATATTTAAAAGATAGATAAAAAGAAAGATTTTCTGGAATTTAGAATTAAAGAAGTTGATGATGATTTTTCTCAATTTTTCTGTATTACTTAAAAACAAAAATAATTAAATTGGAATTTTTCTTAATTATTTCAATATGATATTCACATATGTCTCTAATACGTAAATCCACATTCAGAAAAAAATATATATAAACAATAATCACATTTCTTTTTTACGGCGTTAATTACGCGACATTTACAAACCCAATTGTTCACTAATATATTTTTTTAAATTGTAATTTCTTATTATTATTTCAACATGATATATATGTATATATATATATATATATATATATATATATATATGTATGTCCGAATACGTACATCAACATTCAGAATAATTATTTACAAGCAAAAATTGCTCTTGAAATTATTCAACCAATTAGAAGCTTGTATTTACTTCCCTATGCTAGTTTCGGTGGGATCGGCAAAAATGCCAGTCATACATAAGAATTTTTTTATTGTTATTGAATCATAACATTAAGTTTACACGCTGAATTAATGATAAAAATTATTAGCAAAATGATTTCATGAATAGCTGAAAAATATGTCTTTCACTTTTATAGATCTTTTTCCCTCTAAAATTTATTGCAGCATCCCTTTTTTTCCTTTAACTTTTACATTTCTATATGCGAAACCATAATTATACAGAAAATAAAATCTATCGATACGAAGTAAAAAAGAAATGACAGTTTTGAAAGATTGCAAATAAAATTGCATTTTATTCTATAAAATTGCATTTCAAGTACATTCCGCCTTCTAGTCACATCGATTTCAAATCAGTTTTATTACATAAAGACAAGATAAATGATGCGCTGAAGTGCCGAAATTAATATTTATGTGATTTGAATCCAAATTTCTGAAACAAGAAACGCTTAATTATGTATTTATTTGAAATACTGAAACCCAGTATTTCATTAAATATATTTGATAAAAGTATGAGTATTTTATTTATTATAGGGTCAGAGGCATTTTTTTTAAAGCTTGTCGCATTCTTGCATTGACAAGCAAAGTTTAATAACATATTTATTTCAATTACCGGAAACTAATATTTCATGATTTTTTTTTAATAAAAAATGGGTATTTTTCTATTGTAGAGAGTCTCGTGTAATAAAATTGCTTTAAACTATATTTATAATAATCGGATCTTTACGACATTTCATCCGAATGTACTAGGCATAATAAAGTATAATTTAAGGGAAAAAAATAGAAAATCGATATTATCGTCATTTTTTGCCAAATGAAGTGTATCGAGTGCTTTTAAGCCAATAATATAAATTTTAAGCTTTTACGAAGGAAATTTTAGTAAACGCTCAAAACGAACACACAAGGTATAACTTTACACTTATTTTTTACATCTTTTATTTAAATTAAACTAATTTTTATAAAAGATTTTTCACATGATTTTTGATTGGCTTTAACTATGAAGATTATGCGCTCAAATTTGTTTCTGATGCTAATAATGTAACAATTTAATGTTTTAGAGCTTATTTATAAATTAAATGTAAAGAATTTTTCTATTAGCCGACTGCAAATGATAAATCGCCAAATATGATATGTTACAACTCTTTAAGAATTAGAGCAAAAATGGAATTAATGATGCGCCAAGCCATGCTCGCCAAAATAGATAACTAACTTTCGAAATGCAATAACGAAATAATTTAAACACTAAGCAATAATAAAAATTAATATACAACGTAGTAATTGTTTTAGTATTCTGTTTCAGTTAATTGTATCATATTTATTAACTTTTGATTATATGTTGAGAAAACAATTTAGAAATTTTTAATAGAAAGTTTAAAATAAAGCTTTATTTCCCTTTGTTTTATTAGCTTTATTTCCATTTCTGACTTTTGTTTATTCATATTATGAATAAATATCTAAAAATTATTATGTAGTAAACTAAAAACTCCAGTCACTTCAAGCAAGTAGCAATAACTTTAACATTTTAAATAAGCATCTCTTCTAAATGACTTTCGATACAAAGTCCGTTATAATTTTATTTTTATAGTTTAAGGATTGCATATTTATTCCAAATTTAAACTGTGTTACTTGATATTGATGTAGAACACCTTTGAGCTTTTTTTAATGTGTTCTATAACGTGAAAAGGAAATATTTGTATGTAGGGCAATATTTATACAATCATAGTGAATCCCGCGGTACAATATTTATACTCCGAGTAAATAAAACATGTCAACTTTAATACAAAGAAATCATGTTTGAATTCTCAAATTTTAAGTTTGAACAAAAGCAATCTTATAACCAAATCTAAAGTAGAAGTATATAAAAAAATTAATTAAATTAACTGTAATGCAAATAAATCCTTTGAAGTGTGCTCTGTCACCCCACCCCTCATTGTGGCGGAAAGGGAAGCGGGTTCTTACGTTAATTTTCTTTAAGTATTTCTTTTTGATCTAATTCTATGAATGATGTAATAAAACAGCGTTAATCTACTATTTTATACTTATGATTCCACTTTACTTTTCTCAGACAACTTTTTCTATTCATAGAGAAATAGCTATCTCCTGCCTGTAAACAGAAACTTAAATTTTAAAGAATATAGAGCATACTATATGTATATTATATATACAGTAGAACCCCGCATATTCGACCCCGTTAATCCGTATCTCCGAATAATCCGGACCGGTTTGGGCCATTATTCTTTCAAGTTTGAGAAGCGATTGGCTAATTTCCATAACATTAACTGGTTTCATCGTCATATTCTAAATTTAAAAAAAAACTTTTTTTTGAAATATTTTCGGAAGAATTAAATAAAGTAAACAAATTTACTGTCTGTAAATATTCAATAACTTTAACATAAAGGTGATTTTCTGTAAGTATTTTTTATTTTATTTCAATTTTTTCTAATTCCCCGGAAAATCCGGATTGGGTCTGGTCCCAATTAATCCGAATTATCGGGGTTTTACTGTATTCTCACTTTTGTAATCAAGACATATTTGTTTATTTTATAGTGAAAGATAAATAAAAGTGAAACATCTCGAAGAGATTATTATTTATACGGTCATTTTCCTCCTGAAGGATTTCTTATTTTTTTAAAACAAAATAAAGAGGGGATAGTGTTTCTTCTTTTCTGAAGTCGTTCGATTTATTATATATTTATATCTACCCTATCTATATTACAAAGGACAAAAATATCTGTGCGTAACGCATACGTCCTTATGAGGATGGCAACATTATGAAATTTTAAATGAAATTTCAATTTTATAGTTTTTGGTACTGCAAATTTTTAAACTTCTAAACATCGCACATTTTCAATTTTTACACCGTCGTAAAGAGGAAAAATGTTCTTTTAAATGCATTTTGTTTAAAAGCTGTATCTCAATTTTTTTTTTCTAGATTTTTTTTTTTTTTTTTTTTTTTTTTTTTTTTGTCATTATGTTAAGAGAAATATTTCATTTCTGTTGAAAGTAAAGGGGCAATATTAGCTTACCGTATCTTTTTGTTGACAAAAAAAAAACAGTATAAACATCATTTTTCATGATGATTAAAACTTGGCTTACATATTATCAGAATTATATATTACATACGCCATTAATTAAATATTAATATTCCCGGACCTGCCATAATAAAAATAAAACACAAGTCCCATTTTCGATCGAAAACAACAGCCATTTTCCAAATGGTTAATAATATAAAAATTTTAAATATGATTTTAACCGAGAATTTTTTATCAGTTCTCTAACTTTTATGTATAGGCATTGCCAACTAGATATAACGGTCTGCACATTTCGCTAAAAACCGCCGAAAAAGTGAAGCTGGATTCAGCTTCAAATCCTGAACTATTTCATTGGACCACGTGGCACAAACCTTGCCCAAATTACCACTGTATGCGCTGATTTCTGTTCTGAGCACATGGTCATTGTTTTGGTTCAGGGTTTTCATGATTTGTCAAAATAACTTGGGCAAGGTATCAAAGTCCTCTGGCGGGAGACTTCATACATTAATCTCAAATAAATGGGCGTTATAGATATAGTTGGCCATGGTATCGCTACAAAATGCACAAGATCTCGATGTGCGAGTAGCAACAAATGTGTTTTTTTTTTTTTTTTTTTTTTTTTTTTTTTTTTTTTTTTTACTGTAATAATCCATTTGTGACACAAATTACGTTTAAAACACATCATTTAAAACATATTTATGATTGGATCTACATGACTATGCTTAATAGTTTAGGATTTAACCAATGGGTACCTATAAGAGTGACACTATACACTGCATTATATTTTGATAGAATAAGAAGCATTTTTCGTTTTTAGTGCGTTCGTAATTATGTAAATACATAGCACATACAGTCGTAGTTCAATCCGTCCGTCTGCCCGTCTGTCTGCATATAACAGAGCAAAAACTGTTCAACCGAATCGTTTGAAATTTAAAATATATAGTTTTTGTATAATGTTGTCGAGTCATTTCAAATTTTATAAAAATCGGATGTATAGTTTAATTACAGGGACAATCAAAAGTATTCCTTTACATTGCGGCCAATGGGAAAAAAGTTTCATTTGCATTCTGTTGCTGTTGCACTCTTTCGTTCACAATAAAATTGATATGCCTCTATGAAGTACATGTTAAATATACATTATGTAATATCTTTAGTACAAAGAGTGTTTGTTATTAATTTCTAAGGTCACACAAAAGTATTCCGTTGCATCATGGTACGTAAGGGAAACATTGTTTGGGGCGCATTTTAATTGTATTAATCTACTTCAAATTTTATGAAATTGATAGACATTACTGAAGTTTAGTATAAATTACTTCCAGTATGATAGAAATTATTTAAAGGGACATACAAAAAATTTCGGCTATTTTACTGAATACTCTTACTATCAAAATCTGAATATTTTTAAAACTATGTTATAGTAAGAATGCACCTTATTTGCTATGCTTGACGTGCAATTTACAACTTGTTTAAAAGTGTAAATATATATTTTACTATTACTATTCTGAAAACCTTACTTACCACAAATATAAATTTCTCCAGCTGATTAAGTCATATAATCCTGAAATTCGATTAATAATATCGCCTAATAGCGTTTAAGTTAGCGGTGATCTATTGAACATCTGCTATGAATTTCGCATTAAAATTCAAAGATCTGTTTTGAAATTAATGTATACTCTAGAACACTTTATCTTCGGAATTTTCTATTAAAGCGGAAGAATCTGAATCTTGTAAATTATAAGAGGTGGCTGATACAGGGAATTTTTGAGATAGTTTATTGATTGTAATCAGATTAGGGAGAAACATCAATGTCATAATCCATAGTTTATGTTCATTTATTGATTAGAGTGTCGAGAATTAAGCTTAAAATTTAAAAGTTTAAAAGATATTTTATCAAAATATTTTTTATATTTCCAAAACTGGAATATTTTAATTTTTAGCATATTTTATACTATATCATTTTAAATATTAAATACTGAACTGTAAGAGATATTAAATTGTGTAATAACATAGTAGATAAGTAGGAAAGTAAAACCTAATGCATTTAAAAAAAATTATAAACCACACATACAAATTTCTCAAGCTGACTAAGTTATTTAATGAGGAAATTCACTTTGTAATGTTTGTAGCATATGAGTCGCAAATTCATGCGGAACTTCATTGCAAATTGAACAATTGTAAAGAATTCCAAGATTCATTCCAAAATTAGCATGCACTCAGAAAATCTTGTCATCGTTTTTATTATTATTATTATTATTATTATTATTATTATTATTATTATTATTGTTATTAAAGCGGAGAAATGCGAATCTTGTAAATCCAAAAAAAAGGTGATTGATATCATTGAACAATAAATTTAAACTTTTACTACTGAACTGAAATTATTTTTTCTTATTCAGTTTTTTCCGCTGGTTCTTGAATCTAATTTTAGATTTAGGCATCTAGTTTTTCAAATATTGCTGTGTTTCAATTTGTGCAAATTTTCGAAGTTTTTTTTTTTTTTTTGGGGGGGGGGGGGGTAATTTTCTGGTTATTTAAGGCGGAAGTGATTTCAGGTTGGGTAAATTTAGACCTTTTTAACACATCTAAAAAACTTTTATGAATTCCTTCTATTTGTCGTTTGGCCTGTCCCTACTCAGACTAGCGTAAATATAGTCAGACTGTCATGAAAATGATTTGTTACTAGTATTTGCTGTGCTATGTTTGGCATTAAACATGAAGTGCGTAGCATGAGTGGTTCATTTACAGGAATACTCAAAAGCATTTCGTAATATTTAGCTTATAGCGAAAACATGCTTACAAACTCGCTGCATTTTAATGGCAATACAGGGTTTTAAATACATTGAAATTTTAATATATTACTGAGGTGTATAAAAAAAAGCTCGCTGTAGAATCTGGTGCGCATATAATATGACATTTATTTATAGCTGAATTATTTAATGATAGAACTGCCTATGAAAAACAACTGCTAGAAATAAGTTTTCAATTGTGATATGCATTATAAAATCTAACATTTTTTGTCATATTACTTGGTGCGTATAAATTTCATGGGTCTTATACAGAGCTACACAAATGATTTAAAATGCATTTCTTTTTATGACAGAAATTGTTGAATTGGAAATTTCAAAAGTGGTATGCATTCAATTGAATGAATTGTTACTATGCTATGTAATATACTTATCTATAGATCATCAACAGAGCTGTACAAAAAAGGTGGACTATGTTTTTCTTTTTTGTATTATTCATGATAATTTCAGATTTACATTTTGCCTTTTCTAAATCGTTATTTAGACATCTTTCTCTTTAAAGGAGCAGATCACGCTGAAAAAAATAATTTTTCACAAATTTCCTTAAAAAGTTACAGATGCACTGTAAAAAGATTTTTGCAAATATACCAATTGGAACAGAAATTATGACTAAAAATATTTTGCATAAAAGCATTTGCTATAATGTTTTAAGCCAACTCTGAAGCCGTTTTTCCAAAAATTGATTGCTTGATATTGCCTGCGTTCTCATTAAAATAATAATTATAAAAGAACCTTGAAATTATGTATGTTGTTAGTTCACATATGCTAGTTTATTCTGAATTTCAGTTTAGTCTTATTTTTGTCACAGAAAACTGTGGATTGAAAAAATAAATATAGAATTTGTACGTTAAATTTAGTAAACATGCGTAGAAATGCGATTAATTATGTTAAAGAATTGGAACATACTTTCAAATTTAGGTTCAGTGTGAAATATAATCTTATAAATAACAAACTAGGAAACAGTAAACATATATCTGCAATAGAATTTGTGTAATCGCACAAAAGGCATATTTCAAATATTCATATTTTTCAAAAGCAGTTTTTGTCGTTAGGACTTAACGGACTAATATCACGAAATATATGTGTATTTGATTTTTTTTTTTTCAAATCATACTAATGTGCAAAAGTAAAGGAAAAAAGCGTTGCGTTTCATTCTTTGATTAAAAAACTACAGAGTCTTTTGTACTGCTTTAAATACGGTTCTTTTTTGGATGCTTAACGTGATTTTCTCCCTTTAATATGTAAAGTTTTGTTGCAGCATTCTGAATGTGTTGAGAAATGTTACATAATCAATGCTGGAGGCATGATTTTTTGCAATTGTTTGTCTTATTTTATGATTACATACCTGCTTACTTTACAAAAATGTTATGTTTGAGTTATTCTCATAAATGATAATGTGAGACAAATAATAGCGAAAAGTCGTGCCTCCAGCATTGATTGTGTAACATTTCTCAACACATTGAGAATGCTGCAACAAAACTTTACATTTTATTGAAGAGGCAGATCATGTTGAGAAGCCATCAGAAAAAAAATTAAAGCAGTACGAAAAACTTTGCAGTTTCTTATTCAACGAATGAAACGCAACATTTTTTTCTTTGCTTTCACACATTAATATGATTAGAAAAAAATCAAATACACATATATTTAGTGATATTAAACATTTAAGTCCTAACGACAAAAACAGCTTTTGAAAAATATGAATATTTGAAATATGGCTTTTGTGCGTGCGATTACACAAATTCAACGGCAGCTTGCTACAAACACAGCAACTTGCTACAAGCACAGCAGCTTGCTACAAGCGCAACAGCTTGCTACAAACACAGCAGCTTGCACAAATGCTACTCCATTTTTTTTGTCTTATATTATGATTACAAATACATTAATGACACCTTACAAAAATGTTACATTTGAGTTTTTCTGACTTTGCGACATCGAAATATTGTGCGTAATTTCCCTATATTGCATGGCTTTTTAATAACACTTCTAGACTTCTAAATATTTCTGCTATATCAACATACTAATGTGTTTATAAACGCTTTTTTTATTTCAAATCTGTTATCCGTTTTCTTCTATCGCATCTAGTTTTTTACAATGTGATACACACACCTAAAAAGCATTTTGTGTCAAACTTGTGGAAATACCATACGAGAGTAAAAATTCATTTTACTGAAAAACTGGACATGATAAAAGGAAATGGAGTGCAGATTTGAAAATAGCATGAAAATTTAATCTAGAACAACATTATTTCAATATGTGACTTTAAAGTTGGAAGTAATGTAAACATTATAGAGTCATTCCATGGTAACTTACGTTACACTTAGAACAATTTACTGGAGTAATTTTAGTAATATAATACCAAAAAATATTCAGATGTAAAATTAACATTATTTCTCAGTTAAACTCATCCACATTTTCTACTTGGATGAAAATTACTTTAAAAATGATAACGAAAATTACACTTTGTATGATAACTTACATTCTTTTTTCAGTAATGGCAGTTACCATAGTAAATAGAACTACAAAAATTTAAGAAATAACAATAAAATTAGGTAATTTTATTTAAATTGAGTTTTGAATAAGTTTCATTAACAAACCTTGTCAAATTTACATTTTGGATAATTTTTTTGTGTGTGTTATATTACTAAAATTACTGGAAACAGTTTTAAATGTAACGTAAATTACTATGGAATGACCCTATACCCTATACCGTTGAGAAATGTGTAAGTTAAGCTTAATAACAAGCAAATAACTGTTGATAATATGCAGGCTATGACATTTATCTGAAGCAAATGGTCCAGTAATCTTAAAAACACCATAAATCATAACATATGTATAACATAAAACAAAAAAGTCAGTCTTACATTTATTGTACAGTCGTTAGGAAACAAATTTTAACACCCTATACTAACTCAGCAAAAAAATTTTCTAGAAGAATGTTACTGGTACCAAAGGCAGAAAATAAAGTCTACTTTTAAATAATGTATATAAAATTTACGTAGGAAGCTATCTACATATTAAAACGAGCCCTAACTTTGTTTTCTTCAACAGCGGTACCCATTCTGACAGCATATATGATTTTTAAACCTTTTAATTACCTTTTAATTTTTTAATATTAATTAAAAAAATTAGAGTAGAAGAAAGTTATTGGCACAACGATTGGATATAGGTCTACTTTTAAATAATATATGTGAAATTTGCTTCGGGGGCCATATACATATTAAAAAGACTTAAAACTTTCATTTATAAAGTAGAATTGTCCCATTCTGTCAGCATCAATGAACTTTACACCCTTCAATTAGTTTAAAAACAAATTTTTATGCAATTCGTAGGATAAGTTTCCGAGAATTTAATAATTTTTAAAACGAGCATATTTTAGGGTCTGTATCCAAATTCAAATTCAGTGATTGATTGTTGTCAAAGAGGGCCTCATTCTTAGGTGCCTTGGATGCCATTCAAGTAGTCATTGAAGACTGCTAAAAGTTTCAAAATATCTAGTTATTTCTAGAGTATACAACCCTTTAATCCACCATTTTGCCCCCTTTTTAAGCATAATTGGAAAACTAATTGTAAATAATGGATTTCCTTAAAGCAGGATATAATAAATCTAAATACTGTCGAGTCTCCTTATAACGAAACTCCATACATCGAATTTCTCTATATAACGAATTTTTTGTAGGAACGGTCCCCTTTTCGAATAATTACATTAAAAACAGTCTCTATATAGCAAAATATCTCTCTCCATATAACGAATTTTTTCATAAATTGGTCTTAATTTATTCAGTTTTAAAAAAGATTCGAAATCTTATGGAATCAATTTTCTATCACTTATTTTTGATTTATCGTACAGTTCTGAGTTTTTTTTACATTACTTATCTCCTTGTTCTTTAAATCCAACGAATTCATCCCATCTCCCACACACCTTTCCACATTCTTCTCAAAACAGTGTCAATTGGATTGATACACATATAAGAAAGGAATCAAAGAGAGGCACATAAGAGAGGCCTTCAAATGGAAGAAAATGTTAACTACAATTTTTCATTCCTTGCTCAAATTTGGGCCTTTTTTGAGAGCGTAACAATTTAAAAATCAAAACAACAAAAAATTACAAATTTCTTCGTCTGAAATTAATGCAAGCCTTCCTTATTTGATTTTCCCTAAGCTTTCAAATAAATGTCTGTTTTCTTTTTTTGAAACTGCTTAAATAATTAAGAAATAGAATATTAGGTTAATATTTACTTTTAAACATTTCAAATTCTTAATTAAAAACATCAAAAATAATATTTGTTCAAAATTTACACATTAAATACGATTTTTAACATCATACTCTATACATCGAATTTCTCTATATAACGAATTTTTTACTGGAACGATGGATTTCGTTATATAGAGACTCGACTGTATATCAAAAAAATTGTAAGATGCAATTCATAATTGTTTCGAACATTTATTTCAGAATTCATTATTCATATCATAAAATTATAAAAATTGCAAAATCAACCTATTTATATTTGGGTGTTTTAGTATTATTGCAAGATAAAAAAAAAAAATTAGTACATTAGGATTATGATTTCAAGAGGTATTAATAAAAATATGAAAATGTAATTTAACATTAGGAGCACTAAACTTTGAATGTTTATAATTCAAAAACTTCTGATTCAAATGATTTGAAATTTGGTGTCTAGCCACAGTTTGAACCGAAAGTTTGAAATATTTTGTTAAAATTGGGTATTGTCTTTAAAAAATGAGTTTAATATGTACATGGTTCTCGAATAAATCTTTATATACATCATTTTAAAGTATATATATTTTAATCTAATCGTTCGGTACCAGTAACTTTCCTCTGCGATAATATGTTGAGGAAATTGTCAGGGATATTTACTTTTCTTTTACCACGACTGTACGTAAAATTTGCATTAAGGTTGTTCTTAAATGCTCCGTGCAACAAGCACAAAACGTTTTGACACATTTACAAATTTATTTTTAAACGTAAAGATATAAAATTGGAAGGCCTGACCATGGAAGCGATTTCGAACCAAGCTTATTTTTCTATTTTATGATAATTAAATTATCTATCCAGTTCTAAGCTATTTCGACCACATCATCACCCGTTTTTCTCCTGCTTTTCGACTGGTTTTTCTGCTTTCGTCGGGAAATGTGTTCAAAAACGTCAACTTTGAAGGCTTGTTATGAAAGATCGATGGCGTTTGTAAAAAAAAAAAAAAAAAGAAAAAAAAAAGAAAACTGAGTGCAATTAGACAGTTTCTGAACAACAACACCTGCTAGTTTCATGCATTTCCGAACAAAAATAAATTAAAACTTACGTCACAAAGTTTCCCTTTTTGATTTAAGAACACCCTTAAGTAGCACAAAAAAGCTTAAATTTGCTTAAATCGATGTATGCAAGTATCTCGAAAATCTAAAGCTAGATTCGAAACCAATGCAAAAAAAAAAAAAAATATACGAAATAACTAATTTCAGTTCAGTAGCAGAAATGACTTCAGTGCAGTAATATTGTTGTCCAGTGTATTTGGAAACTTCAGAATAGTTTATTGAGTGTAGTTCCACAAGCGGAAATATCAGTGTCACTATTGAGATATCTTACTGATTTATCGATTGCAAAATTTATATTGAGTTTAAAATTCTATTAAAACATGTTTAATGCATGCAAAATCTTGAAAATTTTATCCTTTTTTACAATGTTTATCCTAATATATTTTAAATATTTGAGAATTAACTATAAAAGTTATTAAATTATTTAATAAAATAAACATAAGTAGGTAAATAAATTCATAGGATTTTTCAAGAAGTCTTCCGATACATTAATAATATCCAAATACCTGTGATATCAAATCTATCATTCATTATCACGATTCTGAAAATACTCTATACCACATCTTAAATTTCTCTAACTTCCTTCGATAATTAATCATGAAATTTTGCCGACAATGTCAAGAGCATTGCTTCGCAAGCTATTTCCATTTGCGGCATACGGAACATTTGCAATGCATTTCGTATTAAAAGTTAAATAACTATTTTGACAATCATGATGTACTGTACGAATCATGTAATGTACTTTAATATACGAATTTCTTATTTGGAGGGAGCAAGATACACCTTAAAATTTAGAATATGGTGAGTTATATTGGGTAATGTTAACGCGAATCTAGATTTTTGAATTACAAATCGATATGTTCTACTTACGCTTCGATTCTAAAATGGGATTACTAAAGATATAATTTAACTTTTAAAAGGTACCTGGAGAAGAAAACTTTACTTACTTAATTTATGTTTAGTGGAAGCTAAAATATTTCACTAGATTATTTTAAAATTTATTTCTGATACGTAAATTTCTGAGTATTTTACAATATTTATTGTTATGGCATGTCTACTTCGTGCACGTTTTTCGAAAAATATTAAATTTTTATGAAAAACTATATTTTTAGTTAAAACAAGCATTGAAACAATGAATTCATGTAAAATTTTAACTTAATTTTAATTAACTTTTCAAATTTAGTCAATAATTAGTCAAATTCTAGAAAACAATCGCATTTATTCAAACCTTCTGTACCAAAATCTATTCAATTTTTTTTTTTTTTTTTTTTTTTGAACAATGTATTAGCAATCCACTCTCCTATGCACCGAAAAAAAGTGCGATTTTACGGATATTGCACTGGTAATCCTGACGCTAGTACAATTTACTGTTTTTAATGGAAAATTCTCCATAAACTCCAGGAAAAACAGAATATTTTGGAGGGGAATTTACGAGAACTTTTCCGCTAAAAAACAGTGAATTTTACTGGCGTTCCATAATTAACTATAAAAACATGATTAAATGTGATAAATAATTTAGAAGAAAGCGAAAATAACGTAAAATAATTTATTTAGTATACATTTTTTAAAGTCATATTATCAGAGTAACTACAGAAATTTTTTTCTCTCATTTCGTAATTAGATCCATAAAAAAAATTGATCTTTAAACTTGAAATATACTAGCAGCAACACGGTTTAATACAGATGTGTAGGTTTATAAAAATTAAATACAGATTATGTAATTTTCGAAAAAAATATACCGGAAAGACTATTTTATTTCAGAGAAGTTTCTGTAAATCTCGAAACCTGATGGTTTCTTTTATGTGCTTTTTGTTTTCGGGTGATGCTTTTACTTTTCTACTCTTTCTTAAGGTAAGATAATAAGATAATGTATGCTTTCTGAAATTTCTTTACATTACATTTTTGTACACGTTGCTTTATTTTATTTTTTTACAGTTTATAATCTATGTATGTTTGGCAAAAGACTTTTGAAAACAATTCCAGATACTATTAACGAATAATTTTATGACGATACATTTTGCAATATTAACGCAGAACTTTTGTATATTCTTTTATATCCATTTTAATTTCGCAGAAATATAAGAAAATATCCATAACATAGGTGCTTTTCCGATTTATTAAGCACTTTATGATTTATGAAATTTCTACTCACAAAATCAATGTTATTTAACATACCAAACTCATTTAAGAGGAACATAGTGAATTTGAAATTATGCAGTTAATTATCAACAGTATTTACATATTTGGATACACTCGTCAAGTGTTTCTAACACTCGAATATCACACATCTTATCATTGTTCCCGAAGAGCATCTTATGATTCCGGGAAGTGCGTTAGGCTTTGGAATGAGCACGCCATGATGATGATAAATCCGTTTCTACAAAATTAACTAATGTACTTCAGGTTTAATAATTCGATATAAAAAATTATATCGACATTTAAAAAATATCTTTAATAGATTTCGTTTTTAAGAAAAACATTTAATTGGAGTTATTTTAATGAGATATATTTAAAAAGTAGATTTACCGTGATGTTTAACAAGTTTTTATACATATAATAGGGCACTTTTTCTGTAGAAATAAAAATGGAAAATCACGCGTCAAGCATAAATTAAGAAATACTTTCGAACACATTAGGAACAAAATGTCCCTGTTTACGAAGTTGATTTCTAAGTAGAAACACAGTATTCATCTGAAAACCCAATTGTGGCAGTTACCATATAAATAAACTGAAAATTATCCGAATCCTTTTCGGATGTGGTACATGGTGTGTGGTATATGGTTTGTATGATACATATAGTATATTGATGATATTGAGTATATGATATGATAGTATATTGTATGCTTAAATTTAATTGAATTTGGAAACACATATAACAGCTGAAACTTCGATTCAATACTTTCGTCAATAAGTGGAAAGGTGTACTTTTTCCATATAGTGACATTAGCATATTTTTAAACGATTCGGCAAATTCGTTAATTCGTGCAATTCGGGAAATACGTTGTGGTGGTTGCTCGATAACCCCCCCCCATATTTTTATTTTAATTCAATTTTATTAGCTATTTTATTTCCTATCATTTCCTTTTATTAATGTTCTCAATTTAAATATTATTTCGATTTCGTTTCTTTTGATATCGTCGCCTGTAAATTTTTCTTCCTTACCTAGCTATCGAATGTTCCAAACCGGTAAAATCTTGTTTTGAATTCATTCCTTCCGGTTTAGAAAACCTTCTAGAACAATCTCGTTCGTTCTATGGGTGGTATTTCCGGTTAATCTGACACGCCCCTTGGCCTATCAAATTAAATTCCACAGGTGACGTGGTTTAGGCAGTTAAGTGCCTGGCCACCTGCTTTGGCCTTCCTTCTTTAAGTGTTTATCAATTTTTTTCCTTATTAAATTCATATTTCACTATACATTAAATCGTAGCTTGGCCTATTTTCCCTCGCTCTCCTCATTCGAACGTTGCCAACTTGGCGTATTCCGGGTTTACAGTAACCCTTGTTCTTTTCTCCCTCCTGCTCTGCGCCACCAGTTCAGTTGCGCAGTTGGAGCTCAGTTGAATTGGATGCAGTTGGGTGTCAGTTGAATGTCACCGATGCAGTTGAGATGTGCCGAGAAGTTCCGTAGATGCCGAGATATTTAGCGGACGCCGGGGCAAGTGTGCCCGCCCCGAGGCAGTTAAGCGGATGCTGCATGATGGAAGGTAAAATCCTTCGAATCTTCGTTATGTTGCGAGCGGCAATGCTCCTCTGCCACTGCGAGATAAGTCCCTTTGGTTATTTTATTTCGGCTACTCGATAAAAATCAGTTATTTATCTTCATAAATGAGTTGTCATAATTGGTTTTCAAAGAGCTCTCTTCAATTTATTTCAAGTTTCTTCAACCGATTTCCATTTCATCATTTTTAGTGAATTCATTTTTCCTCTGAAAAAAAATGCAGAGAAAGTGATTCATATATAAAATATATCATAATTTAATTTCCTCTTCGTTTCATCATAAATTGGTCATAGGTATAAATATAAATTATCTGAGCATGAAAACGGCATCCCCAAATTGAAGATATTGAATATCTTTTTGTGATTTTTCCAGACATATTCCTTTTGAAGTAATATCTAATTGATATTCTGAGGTAATGTTGTTTTTCATATCGTTCAAGAAAATGTTATCATGTTATCAAAAATGCATACAAATATATATATGAAGAAGAGTTGTGTTAAAAATATGTCGACTTATGTATATCATCCTTGTGGAGCAATTGTTGTACGAAAAATAATAATAATTCTACTTATATAAGTTTGTGCATGAATAACAAATGAATATATATATATAAAAAAATATTCAAGTCATGAAGAATTTCACAAGTGATTATAAATAAAAATACTTGTCTTCTTCAAAATATTCTCTTCATTTGTGTGTCAATGCCTGTTCATTTGTCTACCTGAATTTTATCCTCAGCAGCCAAGAATTACAGGTAACTTTTCTTCTTATCACTTTATATTCTTACATCTTTGCTATGAGTTAATATTATCATAGTTAAAGATTCACTATTAAGAAGTGTCATGCTTGCCTTTCGTTATATACTTTTTATTTAAGGGTCTTTTGCTGGCCTCCATCCAACGCAATGTCATTTACCCATTATTACGATCACCTAATCTATATTTGAGATGAAACAAAAAATAAGTGTTCTCATCTTCTTCCCACCAAAACACCACATACGTTAACAGTTATAAACAGTATATAGATTGCCAAAAAATATACTGCCAAAGTTTCTTCGCTCGC
This sequence comes from Maratus speculifer, assembly GCA_964019185.1. NCBI lineage: Eukaryota > Metazoa > Arthropoda > Arachnida > Araneae > Salticidae > Maratus > Maratus speculifer. The sequence continues at coordinate 349,863,206 of OZ025294.1, forward strand.
AAAGGCATTTTCTCTGTATCACCAAGGCCCTTATATTGGAAAAGTATCTGGAAATGTACTTGATATATTTTGGACAAATCTAAATGTTAAGAACATTTTTAAAAGCCATTATTACGCAGGAAATAATAATCGGGCAGAAATTAGTAATTCGCGCTGTATGCGAGCTCTCAAGGTCAGCATGTATGGCTGCCTGCAATCAACATGAATCACCCTACAACAGCCCACATGGAATCCAACTACAAACCGTATGTAGACGGGTATCGTGGCGAACAGTTTAGAGGAGCCATACATTTTACTACCTGGAATGGAGTAGATACATCCCAAGCACTTTTATTTTTTTTCAGTATGTTCTTCTGAAAATGTTTAACGATACCTCCGCTCATGTTTGACGCAGGAATTTGAAATTAGACACGAACGAAGGTCTCATAACATAAATAAAGGAAAATATTACTAAATCGTTAATTTATAGTTTTTTGTCTTCTTTATGCATGATTAATACTGTCGAAATACACTAAATACATTATTATTAAATGCACGAGTTTGTCTCGTAATAAAACGACATAGATTTAAATTGAATTTTTTATCTTATATATGCTGTAAGAACGTTCGTTTTGTCTAAATGTTCTAATAATTAACACGCTACATCACTTTATACCATATTAAGTGCAGTGACTTAATTTCTCCTTTAAAAGCTATGTCTACACAGTCAGTGAAATTTACTTTTAATATATTCACTTTCTTAAGTTTAATACGTAGTTAAAAATTTATGTACAGGATGTATTTTTAATGCTTAATAAATATCTTTTTACGTTTCAATTATTTTTTCCATAAAACAAAATCTTAAAACGTAACTCCCTTTCATGCAATGGAAGAACATCTCAGGCATTCGCGAAGTTTTTACGAATGTAAAGGGATAATTGTAAATGACTAAACGCGAATTCAAAATATGATAAATTTCACTTTAAAATTGCATGACATTCCGCTTTGAGTCTGGAATTTTTTTCATAGCACAGTCCCTTATAGCACACACTTTTCATAGCACACTCTGAATTCATTAATTTTCGTATAAAATATCAAAGAGCAAAGATATAACTTAAATTTTGCTAAGATTTTTGACATTTATTTTTTTACATATAAAAAATGATGTTTAGTTATATATCTGATATTTATAACATAAAATACACTAAAAAGAATTTCTAAACCCATGATTTATTGCAAGAATATAAGATTAAAAACCTAATGGTAATTTATATATTTATTTCTTTTGATATAATTTCTAGAATTCGTTTATCTGTAGTAGTTTTGTCTTTAAATCTGAACTAATTTCATGACAAAACTTACACTTGGCTATTCTTTACAACCTACTCAGCTAAAGATTTATATTTTATCACATAAAGTCTTTTTTCGAGTTTTATATTTTAGTAAAACAATTTGTTTATTTGGAAATAAAATGAAATGAAAAATGAAATTTCTTTAAAATTATTCGGCAATTTATAGATTGAAAAATAACAGCAGTAGAATAGTTTGAAAATACAGTCGGCTCTTGTTAATTCGAAATCGAATAAATCGGATTTCCGCTTAATTCGAACTAAACTTCAAGTTCCAAAATTTTCATTAGTATAATAACGTTAAATTATTTCATTTATTCGAACTCATTTCCTCTTGACTCCGTTTAATTCAAACTAACGAGAATTACGATTTTACTTACCCATCATACGTAGTATAGGGTAAGTCTTGCAATCGTTTTGAAAATCGAAAAAAAAAAAATTTTGACAGATTTACACGTTTTAGATAGTGGAGATTCCTAAAAATATATTTTTAGAAAAAAAATTTTGCCGTCCGTCCGTCCGTCCGTCTGTCTGTCTGTCTGTCTGTCAGTCTGTCTGTCTGTAAACGCTCTATCTCCCGAACAAATTGAGATAGAGACTTGAAATTTTGTATGTAGTTAGTATGTAAGAATGGGACGAACCCTATTTAATATCAGCAACCTCGATTATCCGGAACTATTTTTTTCGGACTCTCGAAAAATTCGTTCTGATGAAAGGTATATAAAAATTTTCGAATTTTTTTGTTTTAAGGAGTGGACGTAAAAGGCAATAAAATAACACACATTTTGCATATAGAACGAAGTCGATCGGATTATTAGTTGCCGAGATATTTGTAATCCTGTTTTCCACATTCTTCGATTTTTCATGACCCTGTATTTCATTCAAATTTCAATTCAGAGGTATATTTTAATTGGAAATGAGACGCTTAATCCGACGCAATTAATTGTTAGTTAATAGAATTATTATTTTTGGAGTTATAAGGATGTTTCTTTTACGCAGTTCGGTACTACTTGAGTAGTTTTGTGTTTTATATAATTTGTCGACATTGGTACATCAGCAGTTCTTTAATAAAGCATTACTATGTATGTTAAGAATATTTAAATTTTGTTTATGAATTGCAATGCATTGTATAAATAGTTTTCACATGTTTTATTTTCATATACATATCCATGATGGGTAAGTATTACGGTGGCCCCCAACGACTAGTTTCATTTTTTCTAATTTTCTCACGGGATGTAGATCCTTGTAATAACTTGATTTCTTTCATTGTTGTCAGACTTATTTTGAAACTAGTCTATATATAATCACATTCATTTCATATCCGCTTTCTTAATGCTCAGTCTGTCTATTAATGACTCCTCCATTCCTACTTCCACTGTGCTATTTCTTAACCCCTTAATTAGTGTATGTGTTTTGTTTATATCTTTTAATTTGATATTAAGTCATATTCTAATGATAATAGCTGAAAAAAAAAAAAAAAATACTATAAGAGTAATTTATTTGGTACTCCAATGGTAACTCCATGTTTTTCTTTCATACATTCCATAATTCGAACTCTGGATAACTCGAACATTTCATGCGGTCCCAACGAGTTCGAATTATTGAGAGCCGACTGTATTTTTATTTTAATCATGAAGGACACGCTATCCACATTCTCCATCTTTTCATTAAGTAGTCTTTATAGCTGTCTGTGTTTGTTGCCTGGCTATATATCTACTTGTATATAATAATATTTTCATTAAGTTATTGCTGTGAATATCTTAAATTAAAAGAAGGATATAAGACGACTTGAGTTAAAATTCTTTTACGTTTAAGGGTGCATGGAACATAAAATGGTTCACATTTTTGAGTTTTTAATTATCACCCTAAAAAATAGAACAAAAATTTAAGATGCTAAGTGATTATGGACCAAAAAGATTAGAGTGCTAAATGTCTAAAAATAAAATATTTTAAACAATTCCGGTGTACGTGTATGTATTTATATATATACACACACATATATACAGTGTGTGTGTGTGTGTGTATTTTTTCCTTTTTTCCTATCTGCCTTTTTTTCGAAATGTGTTTTTTATGCTTTGGTACACTTTTCTAAAATTCTATTTTAGGTAAACAGCTGAAACTTCAAAAATTTGAAAAGTGTTTCGAACAGACATATTGTCCAAAAAATATCAAAAAAAATTAATCAATTCTCGAAAACTAATTTATGCATGAAATTAATCTCTTTCGATTAATTTATAAGCTATAATGTGTATATATTTACTATAAAAAATTTATTTCCATCGGTATTTTTAAGTAAAATACATTATGTTAAATATTTCGTAAAATCTACTCCATTTTACTTGTCGAGACGTTCCATGTTCTCTTAAAAAACTTAGTTTGGAAGTACTAAGAACTCATTTTTACTAAGAGAGCTTTGTCTAGTTAATTAGATATTCTGTATTAAATACACTGGAGATCGGAGAGAAAAATACACAAAATATATTACTGTAGCGTCAGTGTTCCAAATAAGCAGGAGGAAAAAAACCCCATGATGTTCTTGAATAAGGATTTCGATATAATACACCGGGAGGCGGCTGTACAGATTGTTGAGTAGCTCAAATGGACTATGACTATTTTTTTTAATATAAATTCGACGATTTAATAACTATAAACTTCTTTTTTATTCAACAACAAAATAATTCTTACGGAGCTCACCATAGAGACAACCGTTCCAAACAAAAACAAAAACAAACAACAACAACAATCTAGTTCTTTGCAAGCAGACGATAAAATAAAACTAGGGTTGCAGCAGTCAATAACATGGAGACATACCGGTTCTCCAAACAGGCTGAGGAAAGTCCGTCAAACTTTGACATCGAGGAATATTATGTTAACCATGTTTTGGGATGTTCATGGTATCTTGCTGGTTGAATTCATGAAACGTGGTAAGACAATAAATTCTGAAGTTTACTGTAACATTTTGAAGAAACTGAAAAGAGTCATCCAGAACAAACGTCGCGGCCTGCTGACATCTGGAATTGTGTTATTGCACGATAACGCTCGCCCTCACAGTGCTCAGAGAACACAAAATCTTTTGCGCCAATTCGAATGGGACGTGTTTAATCATCCCCCCTACAGCCCCGACTTGTGTCCTTCTTATTTTCATCTGTTCAAGGAAATGAAGAAGTGGCTTGGAGCACAGCACTTCGCTGACGATGTGGATCTTCAAACCGCTGTGACAAGTAGTCTGAATTTGCAGAGAGCTGAGTTTTATTCAGAAGGGATTGGTAAGTTTGTAAAACGGTATGACAAGTGCTTGAATGTACATGGTGACTATGTTTAAAAATAGAAGACAGCTGTATCTTTGAGATTTAAATAAAAAAAATTGCTGAAAGTAGGCATGTTTTTCATTTATACAACAAAACGAAAATTAGTTTCCGAACTGCTCTCGTAATATTTTACTTGACCGACTATTTTTTAAAGCATTTTTGGTAGTACATTTATCAGCAAATTAAATAGAAAAATATGTTAAAATTCTTTGGATTTAAAGAGTGCTGCGAGTTGAATTTAAAAATAATCGCAGGTGAATAGGCCGGCGGCAGAAGTCTGTGACGATGGAATTTTAAAGCTGATTTACCGTTATGATAATTGTTTTAATTAATACGGCAATTATGTTGAGAAGTAACTGAAGAACGTGTCTTTCTTCCGTAAGTAATAAAACATGTTTCCTTTCATTAGTTTTTTTTTTTTTTTTTTTTTTAAATTCATAATCGGAGGTTATTTTCCGATTTGCTCTCGTATATATACATATAAGATGAAAAAAAATAAGGCACATATAATAGAATCTACGACAATAAATCGCGTTGAGTGTGTTTTTAAGGGGGTCCAGGACTAAAAGTTCTCAAAAAAATGCAAATAATTGGCTTAAAAAATACTGAATTTTTAGTGTTAAATACTGCAAACTGCATGCTTTTATCTTTATTAGATCCAGAGATGTAGCACCTTTTGCCTTGAGAAGCTGCCCTTTGACGAGAATTTTAATTTTATTTAACTCGGAAGGAGATTTTTCACGATTTGTCAACTTAAAAGAATATATCTGAAGTTCCTTGCAAGGTATATAAATGAAAATTTCAACAGAAATTTCGCCCTGTTTTCCCAACAAATTGTCTTCAGGATTTTTTATTTTGAGTGATAATTGTGAAAATATGATAATTAATGCAAAAATGTCATTCTAAAAATGAATGACGTGAAAAATAAATTTTCAAGAGGCGTATGTTTTTCTTCAATTAGAAAATGCATTTTAATACTTCACTATTTGAGTTACGAAGTTGCCTTCTGCCTATCTCTGTTATGTTCTATCTCACTATAACATTTGTACAAATAATTCTATGGTGTTTCATGTACATTGTCTTTTTCAGACAAAAAAAATTAAAAATAAAAAATGTACTTTAAACAAATTTGCACTCAGTCTTATTAGTATAAATTTATAACTTAATATTTTTTTCTCAGACAGAAAAATTATATTAACAAACTTTGAATTTATACTTAAGATTTTAAGAATTGCATACTAATTTATCGCCCTTTCTATTATAACTGTAGTAATTTTGTAAAAGATGCAAGAAATAATTTAATTTCTTATAAAATTCTTCTTAGAAGTGCTTTAATTTACTTCAGTTTTCCATTTTCTCATCATTGTGTCTTCTATAATTAATACAAATATCAACACTTAAAGTTTAAAGCTTTTATCTACTATATATATTCTCTTAGTTTAATTAAAACTTGTCATTATGATTAAAGACACTTGTGCATGTTAGGCAGTTATATTTAGATTCATTTGTATTCTCCAATCATCTCTTGGAAAAATTTCGCTCCAATTTCGCAAGTTTTGGTACAGTCTTCTAATTAGTAGGTTAAGTTTATAATTAATCCTCATTTTGTTGAAATTTTCTGCGAAAAGGATTTTTTAAAAGTATTTGTTTATTTTTAATTTAATTATAACTGTTCTTTTGGTTTAAAATGTAAACTGCACATAGAGTTTTAGGACTGTCAAACAAAAAATTATAATTAAGTCTTTTTAAATTGGTATATTTACATAAGCATTGAAACGGATTTTTTAAGCAGTATTAACATCGTCAATTGATATCAACTTAAACTATGGCAATTTTAGTGTTGGAAAATGTTTATAGGTACTTTTTTTGTTACATTTCGTCACCCGGGAATAATAATGTTCTATCTGTGATTTTGAAAAAAAAATCACTTACCGATATAGAAAGGTTCTATTTGCATCGATGAAGGCATTTTTGCATCAAAATGATGTTATATGTAATTTACATATGGTATAACAATTGTGTTATGACATTATTTTAATCCAGAAATGCCTTCATAGATATGTTGCGGCCAAAACCCGAAATTGGCCAATTCTAGAACTGGCTGGCCAAATCCCGAATTGGCCAGAAACGTTTAAAAATGACTGGCCAGTTCTAGAATTGGCCAGCCAATTCGCGAACTGGCCAGATGCGATTGGCCAATTCGCGAACTGGCCAGATGTGATTGGCCAGTTCACGAAATAGATATAGGCACTCAGCTTAGTCCTTTACAACACAGTTGAAAGTGTCTATAAATTCAAATAGTCTATCCGTGTACCTGCCCGTGCTCTAACTCGAGTGAAGGCTCAGGTTAGCTTGTAATTGTTATCTTATTTAGTTTATCAATTAATTTCGGTATTGAAAGGGAATTATGTACTATTTTTTGTTAATTTACTGGGATACACAAAAATATTTCGTTTCAATATAATCAATGGTAATCGTTTTTAATGTGCATTTTCATGTTGTTACATTATCTTAGCTACAATAAAATTGGTACATATGCATCAAGATGGACAACAAACAGTTGAAATATAGCAATTCACGATTTTTTACAGAGACACTGAAAAGTATTTTATTACAAAGAAGAGAATAGTGAAAGAGTTTTATTAGAGAATTTTAATGATGTTACACTATTTCAAACATAATGAAATTCACATGCTTCTCTCGTGTGGGAAACAATTTTTTTTGTAGAGTATATTGATTAAGTAGCCATTATAGTTCATTTATTGGGACTCCAAAAGGAATTCTCATAAAGAATTATGATATATGCGAAAAAAATCTTTCATAGGGTATTTTAATGATGTTACTCTATTTCAAACATAATGCACAATAAATATGCATTTTTTTGTAGAGTATTGATTAAGTAGCCATTGTACATCGTTTATAGAAACGTCTTAAAGAATTCCGATAAAGAATTATGATATTGCCAAAAAATCATTTTTAGGGTATTTTCGTGAGGTTACACTATTTCAAACATAATGCAATTTACAAGCCTCGCTTATGTAGGAAGCAATATATATTTTATTGAGTATTGATTAAGTAGCCAATACCATTCGTTTATAGGGACGTCAAAAATAATTCCTATAAAGAATCATGATAAATTTCAAACATAATTAAATTTATATGCCTTACTCATGTTGGAAGCAATACTCTTCTGTAGAATATTGATTAAGTAGCCATTATAGCTCATTTATAGGGACACCAAAAGAAATCCAGTAAACAATTATGATATATGCGAAAAAAATATTTAATGTCGTATTTCAATGATGTTAACTATTTCAAATAAAACGCACATGTGGGATGTAAATTTTTGTAGAGTATTGATTAAGTAGTCATTATAGTTCGTTTATAGAAAAGCCAAAAGTAATTCCGATAACGATTTTGATATATTTCAAGCATAATGAAATTTATATGCTTTACTCGTATGGGAAACAATGCATTTTTTATAGAGGATTGATTATGTAATCAATATAGTTCATTTGTAGGGACGCAAAAAGAATTCCGATAAAGAATTATGATACATGCTGCAAATCTTTCATGGGTTAGATTTATGATGTTACACTATTTCAACAGAATGCACATGCGGGATGCAAATCTTCTGTAGAGTATTCAATAAGTAGCCATTTTAAAGTTAATTTATAAGAACGACAAAAAGAATTCCTATAAAGAATTATGATGCATGCCAAAATACCTTTTATAGGATATTTTAATGATGTTGCACTATTTCAAGCATAATGCAATTTACAAGTCTCACTCATGTGGGTAGCAATATGCATTTTATAGAGTATTGATTAAGTAGCGAATTTAATTCGTTCATAACGATGCCAAAAATAATTCCTATAAAGATTTGTGGTATATTTCGAACATAATGAAATGTACATGCCTCACTCATTGGGAAGCAATATGTTTTTTGTAGAGTATTGATTAAGCAGCCATTATAGTTCGTTTATAGGGACCCCAAAAAATATTTCCATAAGGAATTATGATATATGCGAACAAATCTTTTATAGGTCATTTTAATGATGTTACATGATTTCGAACATAATGCACATGTGGGATACATTTTTTTTTTTTTTTTTTTTTTTTTTTGTTAAGTATTGATTAATTAGCCATTTTATACATGTCTAATACGCTTTACAACATGTTTTCTATAGATTATTGGGTACTACTCTGTTATCCCGTCGACCAATTTCGCCAAATTATACAAATCGCCAAACTAATAGCCAAATTATACTTATTGACATAACTTTTATTTTAAATAATGAAAAAACAAATAATTAGTGGAATATTAATTAAAATATTAATTAAAAGTCGAAATAAAAATCACTTGATAACATTTTAAACACGTGAATCGTATTTAATGTCATTATATGTGACATTCACGATCATCCATTATTGGCATTTAATCTTATAGATTGGCGATAATTTTTTGGTCGACGGGATAACCTAGTAGTACCGATTATTGACTAGATGAAATTTGTCATTTATATACAGACTCACTTAAATTATTTGGTTGTTGGATTAATTATGAGCCATTATTGTTTGATGCGCGTTTCCAGCTGTGATAGGCTTTTAAAATTTATTTGTAAAGCAGGTTTATAGATCATATGCAAACTTGCATGAAAGATAAAATAAATGTATTACTGGTTGTGGATACCCATTCCTGAAATGAAATTGTACTTCTTTTTTTATGCTTATGTATCTTTTTACATTAAAAGAACCAGAGTAAATTCTCTTAACAACATTACAATAAAGTTAGATGATGTTTTGTAATCTATTCAGTGATTTATTTTCGTTCTTGTTTTAACTTTAAAAGTGTTCATTTGTCAATGAGTTAGGTTTATTATTTAAATAAAATCCCCTTTATATTTATTTTTATTTTTAAAGAATCTTCTTTAAAATGTAGTGAATCAGGGTCAAGTGAAATCGAAAGAATGCTAAGTGAGGCCATCTTCTTATACAATTAAAATATATATATTTCTATTAGCAAAAATGATGTTTTATACCACTAAGGTTGCATATCAGAATAGCATGGAAATATCCTTTCTTGTCACGTGTATAGATAGGCCAGTGCCTTCTATCGGACCCGTCGTGAAACAACTTTCTTCTCTAAAGAAATAACTTGTAAGAGAAGTTTCATGACGGTCCCGCATCTAAAGGGTAGCCTTTAATCCCCAATTCGGATGTTGGCCAAGGGTTACCGGCCAGTTCGCGAATTGGCCGGCCAAAACCCGAAATACGCTATTCATTTCATGCATTTCGGGTTTTGGCCAGGAAGCTTGGCCAATTCGGGTATTGGCCGGCCAGTTCTAGAATTGGCCAGGCTCCGGGTTTTGGCCGCAACAGATACAAATAGATCATTTCTTTATCGATAAGTCAGTTTTTCAAAAACACAGATAGAACCTTATTATTCTTAGGTGACGAAATATAACAAAAAACTTATCTATAAACATTTTAAAAGACTAAAATTGTCCAAGTTTCAGTTGATATCAATTAACGATGCTTGTTAGGTTAGAGATGCTTAGTTCAGATGCTTGTTAGGTTAACAATTTGATTCGTTAGGTTAACACTTTGATTAATTAATGAAATAACAAGCTGTCAGTTTAAAAGGCTAAAAATTTGCCACTACCAAATTGATTCAGTTATTTGACAAGCTATAATGAAACAAATCGAAAAACTTTTTTTCTTTTAACTGTACTTACATTTCAATACATTCTTTAATTTTAAATAGAAATATTTGAACAAGAAAACTATTTTTGATACTTACATTGTTAAAGTATTTTTTTAAATTTCACACTTATGTTTATATTTACATTATTTACAACTTTTATGCATTTTATGCATTTTATTTATTTTGAAGACTGGAGTATTCTCGAAAAATAAAATAAAATACTTGAATAAATTTCTTATTTTTATGGAATTACTTTTCAAACTGGACATGGGCATATGCATGTAATGTATTACAAAATGTTATGCAATTTATAATTTCTGTACACCGCTGTATTGTTTATGACAGTAGAAAAAAATAACGTAATATTTAATTAAAAATCTAATTTTTAAGATAAATTTTTTTAAGTTGAAATACATCTCTAATTTATTTAAAACTGTTACGCATTTTATATATTCTGAAAACTACTGTATTGTTTATGATATTTAAAAGAGAAAACGAAAATGATTTTATATTTCATATTTTTTAAAGTTCTATTCCTTTAAAATTTACAGTTTTACATTTTTACATTTTATAGATCCAGCATATTTAAAAATTTCACGTGCACCTTTCTTTTTATCTCTTTCATACGCATTCCACGCAAAAAGCATCGTGACAATAGATGTTTCTACAGAAACTATGCAGAACAAAAATATATTGCAAAGAACTGAAAATACAATCCAACTTTGTAGTTCTATGCTACTATGCACGTGTTTCGATATTTGTATGTTACATTGAAAGCTCACAGCGCGATGTATCAAACAGAATTTGTTATTCATTTCAGAATTCATTTGATATTTCATGATGTACATATAATGTTTTTCCCAGTTTTTAAAATTATAATAACGAATTTTTAATTTATGCGTAATATTTTAATTATTATATGTTAATTTACCACTTTTTCCATGTAATTTAAACGATGCATGTAATAATACTTATTTATTTAAATAATTAAAAGTGTTTTATTTTTTTTTACACTGTTCGATCTTTCCGTCGAAAATAATTAATACAGATATCAGCACATAAAATTTAAACTCTTATCTAATTCAATACATTTTCTTACTTTATTTAAAACTTGTCATTATGATTAAGACTTGTATGTAAGTTACGCAGTTATATTTGGATTAATTTCTATTCTCCATTAAACTTTTTTCAAAATTTCAGTCGAATTTTGCGGAATTATATAAATTAACGAATTAGTACATAAGTTCATACTTAATACCGAATCTTGTTAAAATTTCCTGTGAAATTGATTTTTTCAGAATATTTTTGCTGATAATAAATAATCTTTTAATTTAAAATTGCAAACACATTATGAATTTTCAGCTTAATAAACACACATTTTATAATTAAATCTTCTTGAAATTGCTTTATTTGAGTAAACGTTCAAAATTTTTCTTTTCTTCAAAAAAGAAGGAAAAGGTGTCATTAACTTTACTAGTATGATTTGTAAAATTTGTGTGTTATTAGACTTGAGTGTATATTGAACAACAGGTGTTGGTTTTTTGTTTCTTTGGGTAGGAAATTTGGTTGCAGACATATAAATATGTGGTCTCCAAAAATCAATGATTTGTTAAAAGCATCCAATTCAACTCCTATATCCTCTTCAGACCTGAGCATAAAATAACTCTACAAATGTATATTTATTGCCTTTGCATAATCAAAATGACACCATAGATGACAGAAAGAGTCATTTTTATGAAATCAGTACTTTAAGGATTGGTAATTAAGGTTTACAAATATGGATATAAAAGTACTAATCCCCTTAAAACACCAGTTTAACTATCAATAATATAAATTTACGCAAGGTCTTTAAACGAGTAAATGATCAGCAAATCCTCAAACTTTTTTATTGTAAAGCATTTAAGTTAAATAATCATGAATATTTCTTACTTTCTCGGCCACAATGCCTTGAAGGTATTTTCGAAACTCGGATGAAAATAATATTTATTTTATGAAGTAATATTCATCAGTGATGACATTTATTGGTTTTGTTTTAAAGATAAAAACATCCAGCTGTATAGAAGTAAAGTAAAAATTCAAAAAAATTCGAACAATTTAGTTTTTAAAAGGAAAAGAATGGAGGTACACATTTGTGTACCTAAGTTCTGAAAAGGTTAAACGTTTACAATCTCAAATTTGCTAAGTCTCTGGCTTTTTGCATACCGCTTTATCTTAGAGAAAACGTTGTTCTTTTAAATCGCTCAAATGTTCTAAGTAAATAAAAGAAATTTTTCAGTAAAATGCTGGTATCTAAATAGCCTAAGGCTTCGTAGCTTCGTAATCCTTATATGGAGATCGGTAGTCGTTTAATAAGGAATTAATAGTTCTTTTTTTGCGTGTGTGTTCTCTCCTTAAGGGATGTCCCTTTGTTTTTCTTAGTTGTCAAAATATTTGTAAACTTCATGCTCAATTTAGTATTTTATATTTTAAAAACTTACGAACTATAGGTAATGTTTTAACACTTCATATAAAATTTTCATAGATTTTAGAAATAGTTTGAAAATCAAGGAAAAAAGAGACATATTTTAAGAAGAAAACACTGAAATAAGAAAAAAAAACAATAATTACTTAAGGAAATATTATGAATATAAAAATGAATTAAACGCCCATAGACTTAACATTATTAAGTGAAAATCAGCCGCTGAGTGACTAGCACCCTTAATCATCTGGCATATGACCCCTCAAGGGAGGTCAAACTCATTTGTGTTCAATGAAGAAAAATGGCATAATTCATGCATTTTTAAAGTTTCATAACTCGGTCAATTTTACTGTTATATGAACGGGCTTTCTTTGTCTTACTTGCCAGTGTAATAGGAAAATTTTACCAAATAAAACTTATAGGACTGAAAGTATACAAAAATTCAAATTTCGTAATTTTTTTATGAAATATTTTTATTGACACAAATTGCTTTTAAAATATTTCTTTACCTCATTTAAAACATTTCTGTAATTAAAACAATATGTCCGTGACTAGCGGTTTAAAAATTAGCAGTTGGCCACCGTTGAGAGTGGATACCTTGCATGTGGGTGCTTTCGAATTTTCTTTGTTAAAAAATATGCAGGTAAAAGTGTTATTTATTAAGTGCCTTATTGCAATAAACTGTGTTCATTTTTATGTGGACAGCATGTATACTCATAGAGAAATTAATATTTTTATAAAAAACAGTCCCATGCTGAGTTTTTTTACTTAATCTTCAGAGTTCTTAATATTAAAAAAATGTTCTGTTCTGAAAATATGACAAATAATACCCTGTAATCTACGCAATACCCTGTAATCAGAATTAAAAAAATAATAAAAATTGTAAGAAAAATAAGCAGGTTTAGTAAATAGTTTTTTAACTGCGTATCCGTGAATGGTATCAAAATTTCATTTGCATATTATATTAGTTAAATATATGGAGCAATTTTTGTGAAAATCACAAAAACATAGTTTGAAAATTCTGAAAATCATGGTCGATAGAATAAGCTCAAAATCCATAGTTCCCAAAGAGATTTTTAAACAAGGGATGTATTCAAATGTAGCGGTGCATGCAATATTGTGTATTCTATATTGACAATAATTAATGGATATATAGATACAGCTTCTCATCTTTTCGCTTCATTTTAGAAACAAAAGATTTTAAGCTTATTCTACTGGCGATAATTGTCAAATCTTCAAGCTATGTTTTTGAGACTTTCACAAAAGTTGCTCTATACATTTAGCAACACATTATGCAAATTACATTTTGATTGCATAAACCCATGCGCAATGAAACATTATTTAGAAAACCAACTCACTTTTTATATAATTTTTATTATTTTTTTAATTCTGATTGCAGGGTATTATGTATAATGTTTGTCATATTTTCTGAAAAGAAATTTTTTTTATATCAAGAGCTCTGCACATTACAAATAAAAAAATCTTTGCAAAATTTGGGACTGTCTTTATAAAAATTTTATTTTTTCTTCGAGTTTACATATTATTCATATAAAAAATATACACCGTTTATTACAATAAACCACTTAATCATAATCAACAGTATGAACTCTTTTGCTATATTAGTTTTGACAGGATTTTTCCTAAGATATTTGTTCTTCTTTAATTTGTTGACGTTTCCCTATGGGGATTAGAAAAAAAAAAAATCTTTACGGAAATGTATGACCTGTACTATTGTGTTTTCACAAATAGAGTTTCAGGATAATTCCTCTTGTATTTTTCTAATTTAACAAACGTCTAAAATCGCAAGTGACCGGTCACCTTTCGCCATATAGTGTATATCTAAGAACCGAAAAACTTTAACTTTTGAATCTGCAATTTGTTGTTAACTGTAGTATATTAGAACATTAGTTTTTACACGGGATTCCGTTTAGATTCTGGCGGGAGGGCATATTTTAATTAAATTAAAAATGAAATAATATAATTTTTTATTACATTCATTAACGTATAAATAAATCTGGGCTAAATAAAACTGAATAAATGATTTTAATGATTATAGAGGCATTTAGACTTTCAAGAATTAAAAAAAATGTTTTTTTTTTTTTTTTTTTTTTTTTTTTTAGATAACAATAGGAAATTGGTTAATTAAAAAGTTATAAAGAATGATTTATTACATATTTTTTCAAAAAAATTTAATTTAAAAACACTGAAAATTTTTATTCTACAATATAGATACTGCAAGGATCTCAAATCGAAATTAGTATAATTGCGTTTATCATAATCATTATTAGAATTATAGTATCATTTTCAACCTCAGTAACAATAAATTACTTATTTAAAATAACTAATATTTAATTCTTAATTCAAAACATAATAATAACCAGATAATATAATATCTTCAAATTCTATAAATTGATACTGCATCCAAAAGTTCATAAGATTTCGCTTCATCAGACTTTAACTACGTGTTATGTCATCAAGCCAGAAAAATAAATAGAGCACAGGGAAAGGCTACAAATATTGAGTAAAGCAATTTATCTTGTGAACCTAGTTATGATGGTTTTATCGGAAGTCTGTCATTGCTCATAATATGAAATATAATATATAATTATTAGTTACGCTTTCGTGAACAATACTAATAAAGTGTAACTTTTTATTGCGACGCTAGGAACTGGTGCTAAAGTTTTACGATCTAACTTTATTAAGTATTATAGCTAAACAAACTATTGATTACAAATGTTCAATATTTCAGAGGAAATTTTTCAAAAGTTTTCATATTAAACTTCAAGATTCTTGAGGATGATTTCCTGACATTAAAATAATTGTATTTATTTAGAAAACATGTACTTGCATTTTAATTAAGACGTGAATTAGAAAATTAGTAATCTCGAAAATTTATATATTTATAAATTTATATATTGAAATATTTTCTTGGATTTTATTTTTCCACGTGAATTTTTCTTTGATGAAGATATTTTTTTTTCACCATGATGTAATTATTAGTTTATTTCTTATATTCATTTTTTTTATTTGATTTTGCCTCTTTTTTCTCCCCCTTTTATTCGCAGTATGATATCTTTCACGCCACACTCTGAGATTAAAAAAAATGAAATAATGTTTAGCTTTAAATATTTTAGTAATATATTTTGAATCTAAAGTTTGATGTGATTTCAAATAATCTTTGTAAATAGTTTTGTTAAAAATTTATTTAAAAACAATAATTAATGATTATATAGCGATAAAAATAATATTTTTGATATCTTCAGATATTAAGCCTATAAATTAAATTAGAAAAGGAAAGAAAAAAACTGATTTTATAACTTTACACTCGTTACCTCTTTCTTCCTAGTAAAATCGAAAAAGTACATGCATATGCATTATCATCAATACTAAATTTGAATACAAAATTTGAACAAAATCAGTTCGTTAAACATGTTTGTTAAACATGCCCTGGGCCTGCCTATGATATCAATAGGTTATGGAAAGGGTACCTGCAGTTTATTCTGTTGCGCTGTCTAAATGACAGACAAGATGTTATTACCAACAATATTATCTGAGCGAAAATTGCTTCCTGGTTATCGGCCCAGTTAATTTAAATTGTAAAGCATTGGCCCTGTCAGTCGATGATCTGGGTTCGATTCCCTGCCTAGGCATTTTTTTCACTGAGGGTGAAATTTTCAATAGAGAATTAACTGAAATATAAAGCACATTTTTATTTGCTAATATACAAATTATAGATTCTCTCACCCACGGAATAGTTTGAGTGCAGTTAATTTTTTATATATTTTGAGAAAATAAAAGGGGCAATCAATGTGACACATACATTTTTTTTTACTTTAAGCGGGCACATTGTTTAAATACAACCAGAAAGAAATCGTGTTATTTAATATATTTTTGGAATTTTAAACTTAAGAATATTGCAGCTGTGAAAATTGTTAGAACTATTTCTGTAAGCTTAATTTTCTTTTAATTTTATTACTTTACAAAAAATCTGATAAAAAGTGCCTGGATGTCCGTGAGGCGTACGAACCCTGTTATAAAAGGATATATATTTAACCCTTTTCACTCCGCGTCATTTTGAATTTGGGCTACCAGCAACTCAACGCCACTTTCACCGCGGGCTACCAGCAACTCCGCATTATTTTACAAACTTTATTTGACTTTTAGTCAATCAGAACAACTTTTTTAAAAGAAGTTTCCTTCATGTACTCAATTTCAAAAATGCTTTTATTAAATAAAGTAAATTTTATTTTCCCTTATTACTGGCTCCAGATTTTTTTTTTTTTTTTTTTTTTTTTTTTTTTTTTTTTTTTTTTTTTTTTTTTACAAGGTAAGATTATGTAGACGCAGCGGCGAAAACGGAGCACAAACGTTTAAAAAGCCCTGTATGGTCACGGCCAAACTCGATGAGTGGCTTCCTGGTCTTTATAAGGAGAATTGAGTTTGGCTGTGGTACGGAACTTAGTTTTTCAAGAAGGATATGAAACAACATTCTTTAATATTAAAGAAATTGTAAAGGATTTATTGTCAATGACAGTTTTGTAAGCAATCTGTAGAAACAGGAATGTGTACCATTTTCATTCTTAAAATTGTTATAGATGGAACTACTTGTCAAAACGTATTTCCTACTCACGATTTTTCAATGGAGGGAAACTGAACTTCAGATTTTTCAAACTGTAAAGAATTTGATGACTCGTGAATTTCTTTTTCTTTTCTCTTTTTTAGCATACAGAATTCATGTAGCTGTAAGTATCGGAATGAGACATATGTACTATTCAAAGCACCTCTCACTCTTTCTGTTTTAAACCAGAATTAAGTATAATTCAATATTTCACCTTCTTATGCATATATTCAAGGGTTAATATGTATAATCAAGAATAGATTATAATTAAATGATTATAGACAAATCTACAGGATTTAATGTGTGAACAGAACAAAAGTAAAACCAGCTGTCACACCTTAAATAAAGCAATCAGAGTTGCACAATTTCTATTGCAGCCTCAAAGAGGTATGATGTTTTCTGAAAAAACCTTTCCGTGTAACACACGGCGCTATCAAAGGAAAGCTCAGGTAAGAAGCTTATTATTTTCATTTATTTATTTAAGAAAAAGAAAAATTATGATTTTTTTAAAGGGTCAATATTAAATAACAATTAAATTATAAGTTTTACTAATGTTTACACATTTAAGAAAATTGAGAGAATTTTATGTTGGGAGAAAAAATAAAAATTCTGGTTTCCATGTTAAAAACTGTTGAAAGTAATTAAAAAAATTGCAACAAGTCATTTATTATATTTATTTTATTCTTTACAAATATGTATAAATGTCAATTAAAAATAAAGTTCTTGGATAATATTGCAATAAATATATTTTCATATAATATATTTCATTTATTATTTACATATATATCTATGCATATTATAATTATAATTTATTAGGATTCGCTTCGCTCATCCTCTACTAGTCCACTCAAATTACAATTTGTCGTACGCTTTACAAAAAAACTATTCAATATTTTAACTTCAAATTAAACACAAAAATAAATTATGATCTGTAGATTTGCAGAATATAATTTTTTTTTTACAGTAAAATGTTAAAAAAATTATTATTTTAATTAATTTATTTTACATGCATTTCCAATACGGACGCATTTTAGCAAATAAATAAAAAATGAAACGCGTATATTTTCAGAAAAAAAAGTTTAAATCATGGAGTAAATGATTATAGATAGAATCATGATTAATTTATTAAATAAAACATGTTTTCATTATCCCGCAAAATCGTTTGCACAGATGACACTTAAACATTTAAAAAAAATTGTATTATGGATTTTTTTTTTTTTTTTTTGTAAACTGGCAACAAAATAATTGTAAACAAATAAAATTAATTCTTCAATTTGTTATATAAATGAAAAATTAAAAGATCTGCGTGATGTTGTTGGTTCAAGCTCTTTATAAATATTTTTGCGAAGGTCGTATTGTGGCTAAATAACATCGACTCATTAATCAGAAGGATTTTATAGAAAAATAAGACTTTAATAAGTTCGCAAACACAACAATAATTATTCGTGAAAACGTCACTGCGAGAATGAGAGAGCGCTTCGTTAAAAGGTAATTCCATTAATTGAGTTGCCATTCGCAGAAAGTAAAAAGTTCTCCCACGCGGAGAGAATTACAGCAATTCTCATACGCTAACATGTATAAAAACGAAGAAATTAAAATAAAATGTTTTGCAGTTAAAAATTCATAGTACCAACGAAAGCAGATTTCAAATGTTTTTTCCAGAAAATAGAATTTTGAAGAAGTAACTTTGTTCAAGCTTTCTTCAAATATATTATTCTAAAATAGCTATCAAAGATTATCGGATGTTGATTACAAAGATTGGAAACATGCATATTTCAAACAATTAAAAAACACCAGTGGCTACTTGAAATTGTAAAAACATCTTTAAAAGAGCTTTTAGTTGAAAATTTAAAAAAAAAAATTGTAAAAGTTTGCTTCGAAGATATCTTATTATGCCAGTTTTACATCATAAATAAAAAATTAAAATGCGCCAAAACATAAAATAACGTTTTTGTTTAATAAAGATGCAAAAATAATAATAAAAAAATATTGTTACTTTCAAATATCTGTTTTATAAAATAATGCTTCGCGAATCCAAACAAAGCATGGCTTTTGCTAGTATATATTTATACATATGATATAAATGCATTTTAAGACATATTTCAAAAATTCAACCTCTCGAGATTTTAAAAAGTCAAAACAATGATATTTCTAATCAGGTTTCTATTGAAAAATATACTTACATGTAAATAAAAAAAAAAAAAAAAAACAGAAAAATTAAATAATCAAATTATTACGTGGGAAAAAATATACTATGGTAAAAAATCATGTCATGTTTAAAATGGTATACGTTAAACAACAGTTAGAGTTGCAGCTATATTTTTTTAACTTATATATTTTATGTAATCTGTTTATCAAATGCAAAATTGATCTTACTTAATCAATCACAAAAAGAAGCATCAGCTGAAATCCAACTGGGCAAACAACTTCGGAATTCCGCTCCTAGTCCAAGAGCCGACCGCACAAACCCTAAGTCATCGAGCACAAGAAAAAATATTTTATATTATGAAAGATTAGTCATAGGGAAATCTAATGATCCATGTCTGCCAGAAATGAAGTGGTGCATAAGCCAAAAATGAATACCACTAGTGGTTGACTCGTAGACTTAGCATTATGTTTTCCTGCACCCAGTTTTCCGTGTTCCCATACTTTTGATTGTACGGCAAACACAATGATAAGCCTACAAGTGAGCCACTAGTGGTATTAATTTTTGGCTTATGCACCACTTCATTTCCGGCAGACATGGATCATTAGATTCCCCCTATGACTAATCTTCCATAATATAAAATATTTTTTCTTGTGTTCGATGACTTAGGGTTTTGTGCGGTCGGCCCTTGAACTATTTATAATTTTAAGTCTACAAACGTTGGATGCATTCCTATATTTAAAATATCTCTTGGGAAAATGAATATTTTTAACTTCTGTTTTCTGTGTACTCTTCATAAAATATATCTCTGTGTTTCTTAGTTCTCAAAATGTTTAAAAAATCTAAACTTATATGTGTTAAATCTGGCAAAATGCGAGTAAATTTTTAACGCTTCCTATAAAATTAAGTATACACTTTAGAAAAATTTTGAAAAGTAAGAAAAACAGAAACATATTTTAAGAAGTGTATACAAAAAAATCCCTGCCGGCTGGGCCTATAGGCGGAGGTAGATTTCGAAGAGTGCTCATTTCAACAATATATATATATATATATATATATATGATTAGAGATAAACCCAGTTTAATAACTTCATTTGGCCGTTTATAAAAAGTTTTTAATTTCATTTTTCTGCAAAAACTGGTTTTATCAGAATCATGTTAAGAAAAATTCAGCTTAACCTCTTCAGACCTGATGTATCTTATAGGATACATATCTTTACAATTTTTTTTTTTTCACGTATACAAATAATGTAAAAAAAGAGAAATTGGTGTAAATGGAGGCCTAACAGACAGAAGAATTAAACAAAATAGTAATTTGTTTATAATAGCTCTTTTTTAGTAAGCTACGTGTTATATAAAATTGGCTTGAAGCAAAAATGTACGAAATGAACAAATATGAAAACTCAAATAATTTTATTGTGCGTTAAGATATCATTTGTAGAGTCCATTAGTAATAAAAAATTATCAAATATATATTTATTTTATGTTTTTCAGTATTTTTACAATGCAAAAAGAGTATAATAAAATTAAAAAATCCAAAGAAATTGTCAAAAAATGTCTTTTTTGAGTCCCGATGTATCATCAATTTTTATCAACAAAAAATAATTTCTAATTTTTTTTGCTGATCAATCTTTTTTAGGTATTGGTTTGATAATATAAATCCATAACTGAAATTAAGAAAAGTACATAAATAAACCCTGGGGTCTGAAGAGGTTAAATGCCCATTTTGAAATAAATTCTGAATTTATTAAAAAATGGACCAAAACAGTACATTATATAGTTCCTAAATAACAAAAAACAGCCAGTTGAATGCATTTGAGAAAAAAATTGAATTTAAAAATGAGTCATAAAATAACCGATTTGTTTTTTGAATACATCCTTAATTCTTTAATCATGATTGCTTCGGAAAATTTTGTGCGAAATTCTCACTTTGACAGCATTTTTAAAAATATATTCTATCTTTATCAAAAAACTGCCCAATGCGTCACAGTATGTAGTTCCTAAATAAGAGGATATGCAAAATTGGATGCGTTTGAGAGCGAAAATGGATTTTAAAACGAGTCATAAAAAACGCAATTTGCTATGTGAAAACTTCCTTAAATTTTCAAATCACGATGACTTCGGGAAATTCTGTTCAAAATACCATTTTTGGTAGCCTTTTTCGTAATATATTCTGTCTTTATCTAAAAACCGATCAATGCATCACATTATATAGTTCCTAAATAAGAGGATCTGTAAATTGGATGCGTTTGAGAGCGAAAATGGATTTTAAAACGAGTAAAAAAAAAAACGCAATATGCTATGTGAAAACTTCCTTAAATTTTCAAATCACGATGACTTCGGGAAATTCTGTTCAAAATACCCTTTTTGGTAGCCTTTTTTGAAATATATTCCGTCCTTATCAAAAAACTGACCAATGCATCACATTATATAGTACCTAAATAAGAGAATCTGTAAATTGGATGCGTTTGAGAACAAAAATGGATTTAAAAACGAGTCAGTAAAAAACGCAATTTCTTATTTGAATACTTCCTTAAATTTTCAGTCCCGATGACTTTGGGAAATTCTGTTCAAAATACCCTTTTTGGTAGCCTTTTTTAAAAATATATTCTGTCTTTATCAGAAAATTGACCAATGCGTCACTTTATACAGTTTCTAAATAAGAGGATCTACCATTTGGATGCGTTTAAAATCAAAAATGAATTTAAAAATGAGTCAGAATATAAGCAGTTTGGATTTGAGGTTTTTTCTCCAACTCCTATTTTTGTTTAATTTCTTTTTGCTATACGAATTGGTTCTATGAAAAACTTGTCAATATAAAAGTGTTAGATACTTTTGAGAAGATGTAAAATAAATTTAATCAGATTTGATAGCTTAAAAATTGACGGAGTTATGGATTTTTCTCTTTTTTCACTGCCCTTTTTCTTTTCGTTTTTAATTTTTTTCATCGGTAAAAGTTGCTCCTATCAAAAACTTGTAGATACAAAAGTTTTAGATAATTTTAAGAACATTTACAAAAAATTTAGTTGGACTTGATATCTTAAAAATTGACGAAGTTATGAATTTTTTTCTCTCAAAACCCCTGTTTTATTTCGTTCCTTGAGCCCACCTCTAAATTTATCAAAAATCTGTCATGCATAAATTTTTGGCCCATTTTTAAGAAGTAATATAAACTTTAAACCGATGCGATATCTACTTTAATTAAGAAGTTATGGCGTTTTTTCGGTTTTCACAAAAACGCCCCCTATTCCGACCCCCTAGGTCCGATTTTGCCCATTAACGAACTTAGCCGAGATTTTATCCCCTTTGTTTTTTGTACCAGTTTGGTGGAGATTGGTGAAGAATTATAGAAGTTATCGTGTCCATGAAAAAGTGAGATGTATAGATAGATAGATAGATAGATAGATAGATAAACTGGTGCGATTGCATATGGTAGTATTTCATACGAAATCTACCTAAAAAAAAAAAAAAAAAAAAAAAAAAAAAAAAGAATTTAGAAATATAAATTTCCTGGGGAGATATGTTAAATATTAGACGGAATCAAATGCCCATAGACTTTACACTACTGCTGGGAATTCGGAAATTGAGTGACCAGCCCCCTTCATGGAAAGTTAATGGATCATAATTTAATTCAGAAAATTGGCACTGGTCGTGATAATTTTCCGTAGTCAGATAATATATTTACAAATATGCAAATTAACATCGACTGGCGAGTGTGGGAGAATGTAATTGGTAGATGATACAGCTACCTATTTATTATAATTAACGATAATTTTTTTATCGAAAAAATGCTTGGAATATATTACGATTTATTCATTCTATATTTATTCATTTTATCTGATTTTTTAAAAAAATGGGTGATTTTTTGGAAAAAATTTATTAATGTTTGTCACATGCATTTAACATTATCAATCTTTTAACTTTGATATCTTATAACTCTCATAAGATTTAAGAATATACTATTTTAACGGTCTTTTTTAAAACATGGAACTCTAAAATTGTCAAAACTAGGTGCTATCATTTGAAAAACAAAAATTAGTGCTATTTTTGAGGTTGTTGTTATTTCAAAAATTGCTATTCAAACTAACATTCAAAAAGCAGACGCAATTATTTAATATAATTTTATGAGAAAATAATTTGAGAGTATTTTCTTTTCTTTTACTTTTTGATGATTGTATTTTCCCAAATTTCATACAGAATGTATTTTTACTATAAAACTTTCCCTTTGGAAGATTTTTAGAATTTAATTTTTGAACAAACTAATAGTTTTTATGTTTTTGATTTCAATGTACATACTTGCAAAAATAATTGTGTAATAGTAATAACTAATAGTAATTGGCAAATAAAAGATACATATGTATTCAGATTCGTAAACAATTTCAAAAACCATACCTTACATAAACCATATATATAGCTACAGATAAATATGTACATTACACAGATCAACGACCTGAAAATTTAAATATGCTGTTTTTTAAATGGATTTCCATGAAGTGACTTGGCAGCTATCCATGTACATATTTCAGCTCATTGTAGAAAGTTTGAACTTATGCTGCAACTTAAGAAACAACTTATGACTTTATCCGTTTATTCTTTCCGATCCTTTAAAAATATTACTTTACCTGAAAGGATAGAATAAATTCTAAATAATTTTACTGGTTAAAGTTGTATTTTTGTAAAAATTATGATATAGTGGAATAGATTTTATTTCAACTCGCTTTTTTAAATAAAGAACTTAAAGAAGAGAAATCAAGAAAGAAAAAAAATATGCTTATAAAAGAATTTTAATGTTGATTTTGAATGAAAAGATCATCCGCTGACTGCAATTTCTCTATTGATATAACAGTTTAAATAATTATTTAATAGTTGTTTTTTTTTTTAATTTTTGAATGTGATACATTTTAATGGATTGCAATTATCTCTACAACATATTATACGCATTACAACTAAAAATTCGATAAACATAAATATGTTTTACCTTGTTCTAAGTTTAGAAATGAATGCTACATACAAGTTTTACGGAGATTTTTCTGTCTGAAAGGCGGCTTAACAGACAGAGCAAATATGTAAGTTCGTGAGAACAATGCTGATGGCATGCTTCAAGTGTTTTATATCAGAAAGCTTTCTTGCTACAGCTGGATGCAACGTGAAATGTAAGAAACATTATGTAAATAAGAAAGGCAAGCAAGGTATTCAATTTAAAAAAGCGTTATAATGTACATATAAGCGTCCAGTAAACTTGAAACGGGGGGAAGGGGGAGGGTCAATGTATATTTGTTGAGTCTTTGAAGATTAATCGTTTTTGTCTTTTCTGTGGGACATTATTTGCATTGAATGTTCTGACTTACCAACGTAAAGACACCTATATTTGCCAAAATCAAATACGTGCTATGAAAGTCGTTAAGATAACTATTAATTGAAACTAAGCGAGAATTGAGCATTATAAGACAAATCTTCATACAGCTGACTGCATATATCATCATGTATGTAATATGTAGCATTTCTCACAGGATATTCTTTTGCACGTGAATTTCGAAATGATTCATCTGTTTCTGAATATAAGCGTAGAAAATACTGTCACCTGAAGACGTAGCATTCCTACAGGCTTTATTGAAAATGTATGTTTTTTTAAAATGAATGATGAAAAACAGTTCAAAATTTCAGACCTAAAAAAAAATAAGTAATTCATGATTGGTGTTTATTAATCTCCTTGTAGCATTTTTAATATGGATATTATCTTAAGTACAAACTGATAGTACAATGCGAAACACTGAAGGAAACGTCTTAAACGACACAGTGATATTTTGAGAAAGGACTTCATAAGTACTTTATTCTATCTAAAAAATTTACAAGTAAGGAGTAATAAAAAGGCTAGAGGAAACGTGCAAGTCCTTTACCAGTCTTGTGTTACTCGGCGCTTACGACAAAAGTTGCCATAGCCAAATCATTTGTTTATTCAAATTAACTTCATGCATCAAGTCTTTCATAAAATTGCATTGTCTATGTAATGTACTCTCAGACCTTAATATGGATGAAAATAATTTAGAAATACATTCTACAAATAGAGATTGGAAACTCGATGGCGATGAAATCGATCCAATATTGTGTGATGTGAATGTTATATCAGACACTTTATTGGAATTGTAAAACTGTTTGTTGTGATAAATGTTACAGTTGCAAAACATATGGACATTCATGGTATTCTGTATGTGGATCATGACATAAAACAGATTGTGACAACGAGATCTTAGGTGAACTGATGAGAACTTTCCGGTAATGCAGTAGTGACAGTTTTAGCCAATTATTGCTGATCTTTTTATAAACCTAATAAAATGAAGAAATTGTATTATAGCATAGATGTTTTAAATAAAGAAGAAAGTTATACATCTTTAAAATTTTCAATACAAACAACCAATTTTGATATCATTTTTGAGCCACTTGGAAATTTTACCTAATGATACGAAACGGGTAGTTTTATTGTGAAGTAAATATTAATCCAATATATCAATTCAACAATATCAGATTTAGGTTGAAAATTTCAAAATTTATTTGAATGTTTATAAAAAAAAAGATTTATACAACACATAACTATCAAGCATATGGCTTTTACCATTATTCTTAACGACAGTTTGGTGATGGAACGAGTATTTAACATTAGAAGTTTGAAACTGTAGCCATAGACTGGATATCGGCTGCACCTAATCGAGTGGGAAGCTGGAATTCCATTAGACATAACTCGGTTAGCATATTATAATGTAACTGGTGTGCTAAGTCATAATTTGGTAAAAAACACCATACCTGAATTCAGTGATTGACTCGTAAGTTCATCACTGTGTTTTCCTGCATCCAAATATATGAAAACATGGAGGACTGTGTGCAGGAAAGAACAACGGTAAAGTACAAATCAACCCTAAAATCGGGTTTTCAAGTGTTTTATCAAGATATGACTTGCTAATAATTTTCAAGTTTACATTAAAATTGTACAAAAATAATTTATAATTCTACATATGAACTTTAAAAGCCAAAGTTACTTTGCCTGCGTGATATACAGTTGAATATCGTTACAACGAATGCTATTTTAACAATTTTTTCAGTTTATTAAATGACGCGTTTGTTGCAAAAATGAGGTAGAATTTTTGCACTTTTTTGAAAGTCTAAAAAAACACTTTTATAATTTAAATTTTAAAGTTTTGTCAAAAGTGTTTTTCTACACTAGCATATTGTGTGATGTGTAAACTTTTTAATATAATTATCCTTTATTTTCTGTTTATAAACCGATTTATAAACAGAAACACTTATAAACATATTGCTATCAATAATACCCAAAAATATCTCTTTTGATTACCTTTCAACAAGAAATTGAACATCTAAAAAATGTCAAAATAGAGCTACTTCTTTTTTGCAGCAAACTCTTCAACTATTATTTGAATTGCTAAAATATCCTCCATCCTATTTCATTATAAAAATATTCACTTTAATGATTTTTTCAATATAGAGAATTCAATCAGCGCTCCCGAAAAGTTTGTTGTAACGATATTTCACTATATTTCAAAATTAAAATATAAAAATAAGTATGATATGAAATTAAAATACAAGTGTTTATCTCAAATTTTTAATGAAATAATGTACAAATTTGTATATATACAACAATATATAGTTAAATATTATTTTACATTAACTTGAAGATTCAAACTTTAAATGCAATATATAGGGGGAACTGGGGCACATTGATACACCTCCTCTACTGCTCACAGGTTCATTACAGGAAGTTTCACAACAGTTCCAAAAGATGATGCTTATGCACTCAACTACATACAGAAAGTCTTGGAATGATTCAGTAGTTTGATGAAACGGGACGGGTAATTTATTGTTTTTGTAGGTCAAAAGTAAATTTGAATTGTACAATTGAATTGGTATTATACAACTGTTCCAGTATTTTCAACCAAAAATAATACTCTCCCTGGCAAGTAGAGCTACTCTTTATCAGTTCCTCATTCTTTATTGTAGATAAATTGTGAAGGTTGGATTTTTGAGACTCATTTTATTCAAAATGGCTGAATGGGGCACATTGATACAGTCTATATCGAGACACATTGATACAACCTAAATCCTTTTCTAGTTCATTTTTTTCATTACCTTTTATTGTTTTTTTTTTTTTTACCATATACTCCTTAATCCAACCATTTTTCGCCAAAAATTTCCAATATTAGTTTTTATTGAAGTGAAATAGCTGCAATTTCTTTATATTAGAACATTTTATAGTATTTTTGAAAACAGAAGACGTACGAACTTACCCAACATCTAGTGCTAGTAGAACTAATAAAAGAAAAGGACGGCAACCGGAAAATCTCAAATTTATATCGATTTTCTAGAGAAAAAAATATTTTCGACATGAGAAATATTAAGTAAGAGAAACAAGCTACAGAACAGCACAGGATAATTATGTTATAAATAAACTTTTTAATATAATTATCCTTTATTTTCTGTTTATAAACCGATTTATAAACAGAAAACTGGTAATTTTTTCATCTTTCGTAAGAAAGAAGATAATACTGGGGTTGAAGTGCCAGATATGACAAAGTTACCACAGCCAACAATCAGACAAGGAACAGCCAGAACATCAGATCATTATACTTTAATTTTGATTGCTTTAATATTGCTTACAAATAAATTGTAGGTGATTTAAATTTCTATAAATAAATATAAAATGGTTTGTTAACTATTTTTCAATGAAAATTATGCATTGGTGTTATTTTATCTCCACTTTTCCCAGACGTATCAAAGTGCCCCATGAGATGAATCAATCTACCCCGGGGAGGGGGCACATTGATACAAATGGCTTTTTTTTAATTTTTTTAAAATTACATGCAAAAATAATACATAAAACATCGATTGTACATTTTTATACCACACTACACAAGTTTTGCTGACATCACATGGAAAAAAATTGAAATTTCTGCTTTCTGGACATCGACAAAATTCTTAGAAAAAAGCTGTATCAATGTACCTGAGTTCCCCCTATGTATATATATATGTTACAGGCCAAACCCGATTTTAGGACAAACTAGATTGGCCTAGGCCAAACTAGTTTATCCTAACGCCCATCGGATAGACTAGTTTTTCCTAGGCCAAACCGGTCTATCCTAACGCCCATCGGATAAACTAGTTTTTCCTAGGCCAAACCGGTCTATCCTAACGCCCATCGGATAAACTAGTTTTTCCTAGGCCAAACTAGTCTATCCTAAGGCCCATAGGGCAATCTAGTTTTTCCTAGGCCAAACTAGTTTGGCCTAACTCTTATAGGATAAACTAGTTTAGCCTGCTGTTTATTGGTCTGAACTAGTTTATCCTAGGCCGATCTAGTTTATCCTAGGCCAATTCAATTTGGCGTGATTTTATTGAATTCAATGGCGCCACAGCGCCAACATTCTAGTTTGTCCTAGGCTGATCTAGTTTATCCTAGGCCAATTTAATTTTACGTGTTTTTAGCTCGCAGGCGTGAAAGTCTGAGAAATAATGGGCTTGCAGGTTCTGTATGTATGAATGTACGTATGTATGTACGAATGTACGTACGTAAGTACGTAACGCGATAACTCGTAATAGAAATATCCGATTTGCTTCAAATTTTGGATGTACGGTTATTGATAAAAGGTACTTTTCTGATTAATTTTGGGAATTCATTGGATAAGAATAAAGGGAAGCGAACGGGTGTCTAATCCCCCACCGTTAATTTAGAGAAGTGGATTTTTCATGCAGAATTATCAGTTTTCATTTAAAATTTTAGGTATAGGATCATTCTGACAAAGCGCCTCCATGATTAGTTGTGGATATTTATTGTTTAAGAGTAAAAAAAGGGCAATGTAGGTTACCCCCCAATAATTTAGATAAATGGTTTTTGACGCAGAATTTATGGATATGCTTCACATTTGTATATAGGTTCTTTCTGATAAGGCGATTCCCTGAATAGTTTTGGGGGTTTAATGGTTAAGTATGAAGGGGAAAATGAACGATTACATCTCTACGAACGATAGCTCTGTCTGTACAAAATCAGTGAAAAAAGACTCAGTCCGGCTCGATCTGGCCCTACTCAATTTCTGCAAAAAAATTCAGGTTTTACTTCACATACAATTAAGATTCCTTTAAAAAATACTGCTTTTATACTTTTTGGATAAATTTACAATTTATTTTTAAATTATGATGTTAAGATTATGATGTTCACAGAATGGAAAATACACAATTTATTAATGATTATCTAGATTCTTAGAGTTTCAATATTCAAATACGGATTCATTAAATAATCAATGTAGTTTAGAACAAAAGAAAAAATATGAGAGTTATAAATACATTAACTTTTGAATCCGTTCAGTAAAAAGTAGATTTGTGAATATATTTCTCTGTCATTCCTTAAGGCTTTTCTCAAATCCTAAAGAGCTACATCCTAACACATTTATGAACTACTTCCTTTTCGGAACTGCATAAGGTTAACAGATTCAGATAATAAGTAATCGAATGGCGTAAACCATTTTTTCATAAAAGCGATGTATCTTTGAGAAAATAATAAAGCTATGTTTTGAATCGAATTTCCGGTTACGACTTCACGAAAAAAAATTGACGCCGTGACAAGAATAACTTATATGTCGACAGGTAATTAATTTCTCAAAAATGGAAAACGATGTTCGATTCCAAATTATGTTCAGCTTCAATCTGGCTCGAATATGCAATAATAATAATAATAATAATAACAATAATAATAATAATAAATGCAAGTCAAATCTCAGTTGGCACGAGTGTGCAGAAAAAAAAAGCAAACACCATGTCCAATGCATCATGTCTCTAAGGTGAACATGTTAAATTTCTGTATTGGTGTTATTAAGCAATGACTCTTGACACACATTTGAACTTTTTCTAGTGAAAGATATATTTTTTACTGGCCAAACCCGTTTTTGAGCTAAATTAGATTAGCCTCGGCCAAACCATTTTATACTTATGCCGATTGGATAAACTAGTTTTTTCTACACCAAACTTGTTTATCTAAATGCCCATAGTATAAACTAGTTTTTTCTGTGTAAGAGATGTAATCGTTCATTTTCCCCTTCATACTTAACCATTAAACCCCCAAAACTATTCACGGAATTGCCTTATGAGAAAGAACCTATATACAAATGTGAACCAAATCCGTAAATTCTGCGTCAAAAAACATTTATCTAACTTATGGGGGTGGGGGTTAACCTACATTGCCCTTTTTTACACTTAAACAATAAATATCCACAACTAATCATGGAGGCGCCTTGTCAGAATGATCCTATACACTAAAATTTTAAATGAAAACTGATAATTCTGCATGAAAAATCCATTTCTCTAAATTAACGGCGGGGGATTAGACTCCCGTTCGCTTCCCTTTATTCTTATCCAATGAATTCCCAAAATTAATCAGAAAAGTACCTTATATCAATGAACGTGCATCCGAAATTTGAAGCAAATTGGCTATTTCTATCACGAGTTATCGCGTTACGTACATACATACGTACATTCATACATACAGAACCTGCGAGTCCATTATTTCTCAGGCTTTGACGCCTGAGCTAAAAACACGTAAAATTAAATTCACCTAGGATAAACTAGATCAGCCTAGGACAAACTAGAATGTTGGCGCTGTGGCGGTCATTGAATTCAATAAAATCACGCCAAATTGAATTGGCCTAGGATAAACTAGATCGGCCTAGGAGAAACTAGTTCAGACCAATAAACAGCAGGCTAAACTAGTTTATCCTATAAGAGTTAGGCCAAAGTAGTTTGGCCTAGGAAAAACTAGATTGTCCTATGGGGCTTAGGATAGACTAGTTTGGCCTAGGAAAAACTAGTTTATCCGATGGGCGTTAGGATAGACCGGTTTGGCCTAGGAAAAACTAGTTTATCCGATGGGCGTTAGGATAGACCAGTTTGGCCTAGGAAAAACTAGTCTATCCGATGGGCGTTAGGATAAACTAGTTTAACCTAGGCCAATCTAGTTTGGCCTAAAATCGGGTTTGGCCTGTAACATATATATATATATATATATATATATAAGCATATTATAAAACAATGTCGAATAATTTTAGTACATTTGCTTATTTATATAAATTTGACTTAAAATATATTTCAAAACATTGTAAAGCTGTAAGAATTGTAAGAACATTCTCTAGCCAAGTACGAACCTGGATTTATGAAAAAAAAATCCATAAGGCAGTAGTGATACTTCGAAAAAATTTCTATATGAACGATTTTTCTGCAATGCATCTAAGATTTAAGATTTATTAAAAAAGTGAGGTAATATAACTCGTTATAACTCGAAACATTATTTGTAAAATTTAACTTTTTTTTAAATTTAAGTAAACAGAAAAATATAACTTTTAATTTTGATTCAGTGTTTGTAAAAATATAAATTTAATAAAATGTTAAAAATATTTAAAGTAAAATCCAAAAATATATATGTAACTTTTTTAAAAAAACATATTTTCAAAAATAAATACTTTTTTCAAATTTGCTGAATCAAAATTAAAGCAAAATAATTGAAAAATGTATTTTTCCAAATTTCAACCATTTAGCTTTAACGGTTCTTGTGTCATAACAGTATAAATATGGGAAATGGTGAAAAAACACATCATGATGAAAACGCATTTTCACACGAAGTCGTTTTCATGACAATCATTGCTATAAAGTTCGATTTTGAAAAAAAAAATAATGAAAAAATTAAATATTTCCTGCTTTAATAAAGATAAAAACATAACTTAAACGTCATTTTAAGTAGAAAAAATACATATTTTTAATGCAATAAAATTCATTATGAAAATTTCAAGATTTTTGTGTCAAAGACTCCCCCTTAAGCCACAATTTGACAAAATTTTGTTATTACATTGCATTAGACGAAAATAAGTGTAAACTAAAATTGTGAGGGAGTAACCTTTCCATAAAGGCACTCTAGTGTTTCTGAGATCGTGACGTCAATAAGTTAACATGTGTAAGCGTAAAAGCGACATCTATCCTCTCTTTAACTTTCTAGAGTGTGTGTGCTCTTTCGGATTTTACAGTTAGCTTGCGGTTATTAGTAATATGTTAATGTGAAGTATCTCAGTTTGCAGCATATAAAAGCTTGGGTTTGAGTGAATGAGGAGTGTCTCTGGCATTAGCCAGCGAGAGAGCATCTGTATCCAGCCAGTGTGTGAGGATCTCTGGTATTAGATAGCGAAGTGAAGTATTGTTCAGCGAAGTGCTAGCCGATTGAAAAGTAGCAACGAAGCCTCCAGTAAGTGGAAAGGAGTTCCGACAGTTGACTTGAGAATTGGCCAGGGTAAGAAACCTCTTAGTTTCATTTGGATTGTTTGTGAATAAAGGATTACCCACAGCCACGGGCTGTTTAATTAAGCTTTATCTAGCAGATCAGCCAAGAGATAGCGGAAGGTATTAGTAGGTGCCCCGACTGAGCTAGGCCGAAGCTTGTGAGTATGTGTTTAGTTTTTTCATAGTCTTCTCAGTTGTGTAAAATTAAGACTTGCTCCACTTCCCTTCAGCCTTTATCGTTTCAATAAACGTTGTTGTTTTATCTTAATCACTGAGTATGTCTACATTTAACCTGCACCACGACCAACCTAACGTTACAAATGACCCCCAGCGTGTATATAACGTTACAAATGGCGCCCAACGAAACATCGGACATTGTGAGATTGTGCCACGTGTGTATTTTACCGGTGAAGGTGATATTAGGGAATTTTTAGTTAAATTAGATGATTATATTTTGTTCAATAATATACCTGAGAAAAGTAGGTACGTAATGCTTAAATGCTCGTTGAAGGGCGAAGCACTTTTGTGGTTGGAAAATATAGGAAAGTTTTTGATTAATGATGAAGCGAAAAGATTTGAACAAACTGTGATTGAGTTAAAGAAGGCATTTCCTCCAGTTAAAGATAAAAGTATTTTGAGAAAAGAGTTCTATTGTAATAAGCAGAATATTTATGAGTCGGTGTCAAAATTCTATCTACGTAAGCTTGAACTAAAAAATAAATTAGATTTAGATATCACATTTGAGGAATTGTTGGACATTGTTTTCCCTCTTTTTAATCCAAGTATACAGGACTTTATTGAAGTTAGAGCACCGAAGAATTTTGCAGAAATGCACCAGTTACTATCGAAGTATGAGACTCGGCATAGCTCGGATCAACGGGATTTGCGTAACCCTCGTCAGAGACCGGTCACAGATAGTAATTTGAGAAATGAGGGGGAACGTAATTTTGTGAGAGGGGGGCAGCGATTTCCGGATAGTAATTTGCGTAATAGAAATGATGGATTTGGTCGTAATATGTCGAATACGAGTAATGGTAATAGGAATTGTGGTGGTGCTAATAGTTTTAGAAGTGGTGAGAGAAATATGTATGGAAATAGACAGAATAGTGGTTATAATCGTAGTGGGGGAGGACGGGACAGAAATGTTTCTTCGCAAGTAAGGAGATTAACTTCGGATGAGAATGTTGAAAATAGGTCAATGCAAAACAAATGTGTTCAGAGGTCGGAAATGTCTTCGGTGAGTTTGAATAAAATTACTATTAATCCGGTTGAGTTACCTGAAGTGTTAATTGTGTTAGATGGTATTGTCGTTAAAAGTGTCTTCGATACAGGAGCAGATAAGTCGTTCATTTCTTTTGATTGTTACCGGAAATATTTTTCGTATAAGAAGTTGAAGAGGTTAAGTCTGGTGGTTCAGTCGGCACAGGGAGTAGCTTGCGATAATAAAGGTTCAGTAGAATTGGAAGTTGAAATTCGTTCGGTTAAGACATGTTGGGAGTTTTGTGTGTTAGATGGATTAACAGTGCATTGTATAGTTGGTGTGGATTATATGAAGGATAGAGGAATTAGTTTGGATTTCTTTAAAAAGTCGTTAATAGTGAATAATGATGAGAATGTGAGTAAGAAAGAGCCAGTTTCAGTGTCAATTAATTTGGAGGAGTCGGGGTTAAGTGAAATCGAGAAGGAGGAATTTAATAAGTTTTTGAATGAATTTGGAGAGGTTTTTTCTGATAAACCGGGTTTAACGCATGTTGGGTGGCATGAGATTGATACTGGTTTGAAAGCACCTGTTGCTAGTAAACCATATCGTTATGATAAAGTTAAACAAGGTATAATTGATTATCATATTCAAAAAATGCTAGCGGACGATATTATAATGCCGATTGAGTCTCCTTTTGCATCTCCAGTAGTGTTATGTCGTAAAAATAATGGGAAAAGTTTCGATAATCTAGAGGCATATAGGTTTGCAGTAGATTATAGAAAGTTAAATGCGATAACGCAATACCCTCAGTATCCTATTCCAGTTATTGATGACATTTTGGCTAATATAACGAGTACGAATTATATGTCAACGTTAGATCTTACGTCAGGTTATTTTCAGATTGCAATGAAGCCGGAGGACATACCTAAGACTGCGTTTATTACTCGGGACGGTTGTTTTGCTTTTAAGAGAATGAGTTTTGGCTTATCGGGAGCGCCGGCAACGTTCCAGAAGGCCATGAATAATATCCTTAAACCTTTGCTTGGTAAGGGTGTCTTGGTCTACCTGGACGACATAATTATAATGGCAGCTACTTTTGAAGAGCATTTAAGATTATTGAGGGAAGTATTTACGTTGTTAAGAGATGCTGGGTTAACAGTTAAGTTAGAAAAATGTAAATTTTTGAGAAAAGAGATAAAGTATTTAGGAGCTAAAATTACGCGTGATGGTATTAATATAGATAATGAGAAAATTGAGGCAATTACGTCAATGAGTCCCCCCAAAAATAGTAAGGAAGTGGCGACATTTTTAGGGATGGTGGCTTGGTTTGCCAAATTCATTCCACGTTTTTCGGAGTTATGTGAACCGTTGTATAATTTAAAAAGGAAAAGGGTGAAGTTTGTATGGTCATCAGCGGCTCAGAGATCGTTTGAATTATTAAAAGAGGCAGTAGTTTCCCCTCCTGTTTTGGCTCACCCCGATTATTCATCTCAGTTCGAAGTGTATTGTGATGCGAGTGCAGTGGGGGTTGGAGCGATGTTAGCACAAAAAGGTCGACCTATAGCGTTTGCGTCGAGAATTTTAAATGCAGCGGAAAGGAATTATTCGATTACGGAAAGGGAGTGTCTTGCAGTGATTTGGGCTTTGAATAAATTTCGTTGTTTTTTCACGAATATGCCGGTTAAAGTCATTACGGATCATTCAGCTTTGACAAAGTTAACTAATGGAAAGGGTTTGTCGTCTCGTATGGTCAGATGGTGTTTAAAGTTAGCAGAGAATAATGTGGTTATAGAACATAGGGCTGGCAAGGAAAATGCGGTAGCGGACGCTTTGTCACGAAACCCGCATGGTGGTTTAGAGGTCACGGAGGAAGTTAAGTGTTGTGCATTGTCTTCATTGGTGTTAAGGTCGCAAGAGCAGTTGATAAGGGAACAGAAGCAAGATGAAGAGTTTGGAAGTTTGTATCGTTACTTGGAAAATCCTGATGATGTCCCGAGCGCAGATGTGCCTATGTTTGAGAAATGGTCCCAATCTTTTAAGCTTATCGATGGTCTTCTTTTTTATTCTAAAATTGTAAATTCACGTGGAGAATTAAGAGTTTTTATTCCGGCTAGTCTTCGTAAGGCCATCTTGAAAGAATTTCATGATAATCCATTAGCAGGTCACTTAGGAATCAGGAAAACTTATGCTCGAATTTGTGAATCCTGCTACTTCCCTAAAATGCAGGAAGCAGTGCGCGCTTATGTCTCCAGCTATAGCACATGCCAACGTTATAATTATAAAAATGTAAGTCCAGCTGGCAAATTAATTCCTATTAAAGTAAATTTTCCTAATGAATGTGTAGGTGTAGATTTAATCGGTCCTTATCCATTGTCTAATCCTAAAAGATATAGATTTGTACTAGTTATAGTTGATTATTTCAGTAAATGGGTAGAGTTAGTCCCCCTCAGGAAGGCTTCTGCACCTGCAGTTGCCGATGCATTTTTTGAGAATTATATTTCTAAATATGGTGCACCAATTAGGGTAGTGAGCAATCATGGCCCTTGTTTTATTTCTGATATATTTAAGGCCCTGTGTGAGAAGCTGGAGATCGATCATTCTTTTACTGTTCCGTATCGTTCTCAGTCTAATATGGCCGAACGTGTAAATCGTACATTAATTCAAATGATTTCTTCGTATGTTGGTTCTCATCACGCAAATTGGGACCAGTTTCTTCAGCATTTTGCGTACGCACTTCGTACAGCAGTTCATGAGTCGACGGGGAAAACGCCAGCTGAATTGTTTTTGGGTAGGAAAGTCATTACTCCATTCTAAAGGCTAGTTATGGTGTCAGATGCGGAAAGTCAGTACATGTGTCAGGATATTGAGAGGTTGGTTAAGGAAGCTCAAGTTCAGATGGGAAAAGCGCAAGAAAAGCAGGCTCAGTATTATAATATGCGTAGGAGGGAGTTAGAAGTGAAAGTTGGAGATTTTGTGTTAGTAGAAAAGCATTGGTTAAGTTCAAGTCGTCAAAAGAGAGTAGCTAAGTTTGGTCCGAAGTTTGTAGGTCCGTTCGAGGTTTTAGAAGTTCGAAATAATAATTTGGTTGTTGATGTCAATGGTGAAAGAATGACGGTTAATTTGGATCAGGTTAGAGTTTATAAGTTTAGAGAAAATGGTAGTGAAGGTTCTCATGTGTCGAGTGGTGTTTCGCGAAATTCCCGATCCAATGAGTGTCCCGAGTCCAGCACTTCTTCATCTAATTCTTTTCATCAATATTCAAGAAGAAAATTTGGTCAAACGGCTCCAAAAACTGTTGTTGAAAGTAGAAAGCCTATCAATCCGAGAGCACAGTATGATAATAAAAATAAGAGAGCTGTGTCAAATACATCAGATTCTGTGTGCCATAAAAGAAAAAAGATTATAAACTATCCCGTTCCTCCACTTATGAGACAGCAACCTCACAAACATACATTATCTAATAGTTCACCATCTTCGGTACTTAATCCCCGGAAAAGATTTCAGATGGACACTCGGCAAACTGTTAAACGAACTTTAAATTCCGAATTTTTGCCTAATAAGAAACAACATAGATCCGGAAAGAAACGTGGTCTAGGATCTTCAGTAACTTCGGGTGCATCTAGAAAGAGGAGACAACGCTCAGATTACCGGCATCAACAGTGTGAATCTCGCCATGGAGTGACCCCAGCGAACCGGCCAGAGCAGAGTCGTCGAGCGGAACCTACAGGTATCCCACGGCATCCATTCAGAACCAGGCTGCAGGCACGACAGTCAACTGTGGCGTCACCGTACAGTTCTGATGACGAAAGATCCTTCGTACAAGGTTTCTGGGACAAGAGGAGAAAACCATCCTGTAGTATGAAGCCAGCCAGCAGCGAATCATCTCTATGATTGGGTGATAATGTTCTTTATTAAATTTCTATTAGAGTGCATATATGTGGTAGCAATATGAAGGAATAGAAAGCAGAAAGACTGTTTTGTACTTTTGGCCATTTTTGGGTTTTTTTGACGGACTCACGATTAGTGCTTAATTGTGTTCAAAATTTGTTTGCAAAATTGTTAGTTTTATGTATGTTTGAGATTTTGGTCTTAACTGCTTTTAAAAATTCTGGATCTATTGTTAAATTGTTGTGTTATTTGTTAAAAATGTTACTATATTGTTATATTGTTCATGTGTTATAAAATGTATGTTAATGTATGTTTAAATTTTCAGAAAATACAGATAGTAATTTGGGTTATTTTGTACACGCGCCGCGGTTCAGGCGCGCACGTGTTTTGCGGTCAAGAAGTCCTTGACACGCGTTTCTATCTCTTATACTAACATTTAATGAATTAACTTTCTCCTTATCGTTCGTGTTTTATGTGTTGCGTTTGTACTTTAGTTGGGAATGGTTTCCGCAAGTTGCGAATTTTTAAGCTGCGTTTGAATTTGAAATTGTATTGTATTAAAATTGAATGTTAATGTGATTTTCTTGCAGGGAAGTATACCTGTGTTATGTATTGATTCTGCTATTTTTCTTTTAGTTAATACAGATGAAGAGCATGATGACGTCATTTTGTAAATTTTTGATATTTTTTTTTATTGTTGCATAAGCACAGCGATATGACGCTGTACGTATGTGCCCCAATTATTGTTAAAGTGGAGTTAAGTTTTGAAGAATTTTGGGAGTTAGTTCATTGGCTAATGGGTATGTAGGTATTACGTAATAGCAGAGTTATTTTGAGTATGAAGTAAAATTTAATTTTAGATGAGTTCGGTATTTGGATGAGGAAAATTTTTGCGCATTGGGTTTTTTGGACTTGGTGCGAATTTTAGTATTAGGAAAGTTATGGAGAGATAATTTTTGGTAATGTTATAGTTGTATTGCAATATTGAGGAAAATTTCGGAAGTTTAGTGTTTTGAGAAATTTTAGCACTCCCAGTGGAGTGGGCTGTTTTGAAAGAAGAAGTAATTAGTTTTGAGAGTTTTACGAGTTTTTGGAAGTTTTACGGAGGCTATTTGTAAGATAGAAGAATGATTGGATTGAATATGTGAATTTTTGAGGCAAACTGAGGTTTTTTGGTTGTGATGGGTTAAAGTTAATATTTTAAAAGTTATGTTTCGGCGCTAAATTTCACCCATCACTGTGTTTATTACGGCTCGAAATTTATAACAAGAAAAAGTTCTGGGCATGCATTTGGCCCAGCCCTTTTTCTCTGTAAAATCCGTGGGGGGGGGGGGGGGTTGTGAGGGAGTGACCTTTCCATAAAGGCACTAACATGTGTAAGCGTAAAAGCGACATCTATCCTCTCTTTTACTTTAACTTTCTAGAGTGTGTGTGCTCTTTCGGATTTTACAGTTAGCTTGCGGTTATTAGTAATATGTTAATGTGAAGTATCTCAGTTTGCAGCATATAAAAGCTTGGGTTTGAGTGAATGAGGAGTGTCTCTGGCATTAGCCAGCGAGAGAGCATCTGTATCCAGCCAGTGTGTGAGGATCTCTGGTATTAGATAGCGAAGTGAAGTATTGTTCAGCGAAGTGCTAGCCGATTGAAAAGTAGCAACGAAGCCTCCAGTAAGTGGAAAGGAGTTCCGACAGTTGACTTGAGAATTGGCCGGGGTAAGAAACCTCTTAGTTTCATTTGGATTGTTTGTGAATAAATAATTACCCACAGCCACGGGCTGTTTAATTAAGCTTTATCTAGCAGATCAGCCAAGAGATAGCGGAAGGTATTAGTAGGTGCCCCGACTGAGCTAGGCCGAAGCTTGTGAGTATGTGTTTAGTTTTTTCATAGTCTTCTCAGTTGTGTAAAATTAAGACTTGCTCCACTTCCCTTCAGCCTTTATCGTTTCAATAAACGTTGTTGTTTTATCTTAATCACTGAGTATGTCTACATTTAACCTGCACCACGACCAACCTAACGTTACAAATGACACCCAGCGTGTATATAACGTTACAAAATTAATGAGAAGAGCTGAAACCAGTTTTAAATAAATGATTATTTAGAATGTACTTTAAAGCTTTTATGCTCCTTTAATTTTTACTTTGGAGTTTTAATTATTTTGGAAACCGTACTTAGCATGCATTTATATATTAAAAATAACCATTAAATTTCTAATCTGACGTCTACTAATCCCGTAGTGGTAGTGGTCCAAACAAAAAATATAG
This sequence comes from Maratus speculifer, assembly GCA_964019185.1. Taxonomy (NCBI): domain Eukaryota; kingdom Metazoa; phylum Arthropoda; class Arachnida; order Araneae; family Salticidae; genus Maratus; species Maratus speculifer. Next base: position 349,903,437 of record OZ025294.1, read on the forward strand.
CCTGTGTTGGGACAGATTCTATCACCATGAATTTGCAAAAATTAATTTGAATTTATTATTACTTGAGACTCAGTAAAAATCGTAATTTAGAAAGTTTTTAAACTGATTTTCGTTCATTTCACCCCATCAAAATTTCATTCTTTTAGAATTTGTTCTTAAAAAGTATTTACATCTTATAAATATCTAGCACTCGTTATTTTATGTTCCTACCTTTAGCAATTAAATAATAAAAAGAACATTGCCCAGTTAAACTGATGGCATTGAGCTCACAGGCTACGCATACTAATTGTACATTACAGCCTTGTATTTTCGTTAATTCCGTTCGAAAAAAACATTAAGAAGGGGAAACAGCTCTCCCCTTTCTCATTTTTTATACTTAATCATTGAACCTCCTAAATTATCAAGGACATGCTTTATCATATAAAAATCTATATCCAAAATTCAAAGCAAATCGGATAATTCTTAATAAAAACCCATTTAGCATTTATATAATTTAAGAGGAGTTATTCCCCTCTTTTATACTTAACCATTAAACTTCCAAAACTATTCAGAGATTTGAACGAAATCTGACAATTCTGCTTGAAAAATCCATTTATACAAGTTAAGGGGAGGGGCATTAGAGCCTCCGTTCCCCCTGTTTATACTTATTCAATGAACACCTAATAACAGCCACGGACTCGCCTCATCAGAATGATCCTATATCTAAATTTTGAACGAAAACTGTTAATTCTGCATGAAAATCCCGTTTATATCAATTAAGGGAAGGGGCATGAGCCCCCCGTTCGTACTTATTCAATGAACACCTAATAACAGCCACGGTATCGCCTCATCAGAATGATCCTATATCTAAATTTTTAACGAAAACTGTTAATTCTGCATGAAAATCTCGTTTATATCAATTAAGGGGAGGGGCATGAGCCCCCCGTTCCCCCTCTTATACTTATCGAATGAACTCCAAAAACTAATCAGGGAAGCGCCTTATCAGGATATACCTGTATACAAAATTTCAAATGGATCCGATATTTTTATCATGTGATATCGCGTTACGCACGAACGCACGTACATACAGAACGGACGGGCACATAAGCTGTCAGGCTATGATAGCCTGTGAGCTAAAAACCATAATTTTAAACATTTGTAGAATATTTTTGCTTTTATCACCCTTTTAAAATTTCTGTTTTTTTTTTTTTTTTTTTTTTTTTTTCAACTTTTTTTAAAGAGCTTTTACATCTCATGTGCAACTACGATGATAATTGTCAAATTCCTATTTGTAACAAAATTTAAAATTTTAAAAAAGAGCGCTTTTCACTCCTTTAAACTTTTAAAATTTGTAATTTTTTAGAAATTGTTTTAAAAATCATTTGTATCTTATATCTACCATATTTAAATTTCAAGTTTCTATCTTTAACAATTTTGTAAACATCTTATTTTTTAGAACATTTTTAAATGATGCTTTTCCCACCTTTTAAAGTGTTTTTTTCTCGATTGCTCTTAGAAAAGCATTTGCATCTTCTAAATAATTGCCATACTAAATTTCAAGTTTCTAGTATTTTCAATATCACAAATACTGCAATTTAGAAGATTTTTTTAACTTACTGCATATAAAGAATACACGATCGTTAATTGGTTTTATGTTACAAGCACAATCAATCAACTTTAAGTTAATTCGCATATTGCTACTCCCATTGACCACTACTGTAACAACTATTTTTCCGCTTTTATCTTGAATTGATAAAATGCAAAGAACTTGTAAATGACGGCCTATTTCAAATTTATCATTAAGTTCAGCAAGTCATTTCATTTGTAAAAAACAACAATTCGATTATTTTATAAAATAGAAACACACACTAACAATCATATACTTGATAAAATTTTAAACTAACACTTAACATTTTTCTGATGATTTTAAACGTTGGTTAAGCTCTTTATTGAAAATGATATTAAATGAACTTTCTTATAAAAAGTCAACAGCCTTCTAATGAAAAATTAAGACTCGATAAAAATATTCTTTATTAAAAAATAATTAATGTAAAAAATAAATACACAAGTTAAAAATTTCAAACAAAAACAACAATGCTCAAGTAACGGACAAACAAAGCCTCCCACCTCCCCCCCCCCCCCTAAAAAAAAGTCACATAAGACCGGTTCAAGAATACTCTCATCCTCTTCTTCAGTGCGAAAAAAATTTCTTTGAGAAATTTAAATTCTTTCACAGTTTTAATCATTCATTAGCCAGTACGGCCATAACCCATTTCACTTTTTTTTTTCGCACTGAAGAAGGGTGTTAGGATATTCTTGAAATGGCCGTATGTGTTTGTTTGTTTTTTGTTTTTTTTTGGGGGGGGGGGGTTGTTTATACGCAATTTGTGCGTTCTAATGTTGTTTGAAGTTTTTAATTTGTGTATTAAAATTTACACAAGGTGTTTGATATATGCTTGTAAAAAATTAATGTTTATGCATAAGCTTACCAATAGTAAGAGTAGCAGCAAAACTAAAGTCAAATGTCATTGTTATGCTTTTGATAAAATTCAATGTCAAAATTATCAGCACACATCTGCACCTAAAATAATAAATAAAATTATAAACACATGTATAGTATATTATAGAAAATAACTGAAAGACCTACTTAATGACGGCTGTGTCCGATTTGAAAATTCATCCCAAGATTAATTTAAAAAAAAAAAAAAAAGATTTAACGTTTTTTAATGAAATGTAAAAATAGTCGCCAGTGATAATCCGGCCAGATGGCTGATTTTTAAAGATAAACTGACTATATCGCCGGAATCTTTCTGAATTTTCGCAATATTTGATTGAAAGTTTCCCTAAATAGCTGTTTATCAGTTTATGAAAAAAAGGCAATTTTAATCTCTTTAAATTTGAGCCACAAAATACATAAATCAACTCATCATCTCAGGATTTGAAAATCAGCTTCTCGTAAAAAGTTGAATCAATGTGCGTGAGCTAGTTTTTTTTTTAAAGCTTACTTAAATCAAGATGAGTCATTTAAAAAAGCAATTTAAATCAAGATGAGTAAAACGTTTTAAAAATAACTCAATTACGAATCAATAAATTAAAGATTTTTCTTTACGAGCCAAATTCACTCTTTCATTTTAAGAGTGTAAACAGCTCAGTTAAAAGAAATTCGTACAAATGTCCATACACTGAAAAAAAACTTTTCGAAATTTTTAATTTTGGTGCCGTGGAGAAGCGTTTAGTTTACAGGAAATATCTGTAATTTTTCATTAAAACTTTTTTTCTGTAAAATTTTTTTTTTTAGCAAAAATTACAAAAATCTATATTTTTTAAAAAATGCTTTACTTTAAAACACTTTTTTTTCGTAAAGAAACATTTTTTTCTGAAAAAAGTAAGTTTTTTTTACAGTGTATCTCATGTGTTATTTCATATATTCATGTTTTATTTGCAGTATACTACTTGTGTTATTCTTTGTTATGTCCCAAAGACAGCTGTTTTTAGTATTAATTTTTATTTAGATGCTAAAAGAAGGATTGAACCATTTACAAATTTAAAAGACCTTTAGAATGTACATTATTTTACTAGTTTCCGTAGGGGAAAGTTGAATTTCGATTTTATAAACAATTATAAAAGAAAAATAGGTTATTTCAGAACATTTAGAAAAGAAAGAGATACACTAAGGAGTTGCAAATTCCTTTTTCAATGTTTTATACCAAATCTATTTGTCTAAAATTTCTTTTCATTTGGCTACTGATTTTTATTTCTCATTCATAAAATCGTTAATATTGGTCAAAAGCCAGCAAGAACCCTGTGTAAAGTGTGACGGTACCCAGCCTGACATTTCTTACTCTGAATGTTGGTAAGGCAACTGGGTGACACAAGATGAAGGCTTCAGAACAAGTCTTCAACAGCAGACAACCTTGCGTCAAACATAAAACGGAACAATGCTCAGCAGACAGGAACTCATCATATTAATGTGAAAAAAAGTAGTTTATTTAAGAAGATCTTTAAATTAATTTTGAATACATTTTGTAGTTTTCTGTATTCGAAAAAATATGGCATCAACCCTTTCCCGCACAGAAAAATTCTGATCGTAAAACTGTGTAACTGTGTAATGACTGACACCAAAATTTACAAACGAACTTCCTACAAAATAAAAACTTGTTCTGTTAAACTTTCATTGTGAAAGCAAAACTTTATTAAAATATTGTTGGTGCCGCTTGTAATTTTCGAATTAAATGTAGATGGCAACACAGTTGGATCACTGTGCAGGAAATGGTTAATTGGCTGAAGCAAAGGAATGGGATTTGAACTTTTACCTTCAACAGATGTTCTATAATATTCAATTAAATACTTTAAAACCTACTAAGGCAGAAGCTACAGCAATTGTATGTTAGACAGGCTTTTATGATAGGCTTTTATAGGCTTTTATGATAGTTTAATAATGTTAAATAAGAAAATTTGACTCAATGTTATGGCATAGAAATATACTCTGCTAGGATTTGCTCTAAATATGCATTATGATGTAGCAGAAATATATTTTAAGAACTTGGGCCATTAGCATAAAACATGAATAATTAGTTTATAAATATTTGGAACATTTTTAAGATTTTGTTCATTCGACGAAACCCTATTCTCTTCATCTGTATTTCTGTCCATCACACGGTCCATACACATAATGTTACAATATTAATTTTAAGATAAGAAATGATTGTAGTACCTTTTAGGGTTATTTATTATTTGCTTTACATACCTTGAAGATCCTGAAAGACATGCAAACTATCACGTTCTTCTGCAGTTGAATCTTTACATGAGCCATCTCTCTCGGGAAAGGTCCCGAGTAGTTGTAAAACTTGCTCACCAAACAACTCAACACAGTGGTCAATTAAGAAAGCAACGACTTTAGGCATCCTTCTGACAACATCCTATAAGAATATTCAGTTTTTAATAAACAATGAAAAATTTCACACACTATGGCTGATATTTAAAATAAATATTTAACATAACATTTTTGGGTCCGATTCTTTTTTAATTTTGTGAACAAAATTACTTTTACTTTAATAATGTTAATCGTAGCTCAAAAGATTAACAGAAACTTAAAGATTATATCATTGTCAAAAACCTAACAAATGTACTTATTTCGTGTACTGTTCGATTTGTGTTCATATTAAGATAATAAAGAAGAGTTTATTAAAGAAGAATTATTGGAGAAATTTAAAAAATATATTATTACAGCAAGATTTAACATATATTACAATTTTCTAATTTTTTTTGCATTTAATCACATGATTTATTCAGAAAAGTAACCTACATTTGAAATTTAAAGAATGAAATATTGCGTAAAATAAGGGAATCAACCAACGGTGCACAGAGAATCAAAGCATATTTTAAATTTTATTATTATTGTTTTTTAAATGCCAAAAAATAAATGAAGTCATAATAAGAAAGGCATAGACATATACTATCATTACTATACGCAGATAGTAACAAAAATAATTGTTAAGACAAAATAATATGAATAGGAATGTACTATTAATAGTACTCTAGACCAGAAAGGCTTAAAAAATATGCAAGTATAACAGGTTTTGAGGTTTACTCCTTGTTGACTGCAAGAAGAATCGAAAACACATGATAATTTTTTACTTATCAAAATTTGATTTTCATAAAGCTGAGATAAAAACGATAAATAAATTGGAAGCTGCGAATCCTCTACTGGGCTACACAAATTTCATTTCCTCATACACTTAAAAAAATAACTATTCAATATTTTGACTTGAAATTAAACATACGAATAAATTATAATCTGTAGATTTGTAAAATATTATTTTTTTACAGAATAACCTTAAAAAAATTATTATTTCAATTAATTTATTTTGCATGTTTTTCCATTAAGGACGAATTTTTTGCAAATAAAAAATGAAACACGTATATTTTCAAAAGAAAAAAATAAATCAGGGAGTTAATAATCATAGATAGAATCATGATTAATTAAATAGGTAATATATATTTTCCTTATTCAGCAAAACTATCTGAAAATATGCTTTTTTTTAATTTAATTAAGAAAGAAATACTTTTAAACTTCATAGGACTAAAATACGATCTATAGTTTCTGACAACATTATTTTCTTATAGAATGATTTTAAAAATATTATTTTGTTGAATATATTTTTCTACTATACAGATTTATATTTGTAAATGATAATGAAACCTGCGTATTTCTTGCAATAAATAAAAATTATTAAGTCAGCAAAAATGAATAAATTTAGGAATGATTAAGTAAGTAAAATATTATCGTTGCATCGAAACTTCTCATTTTTTTAAATAATTAAATCAGAAAAGAAACCTATATATCTGCATTTTGTGAAGACGGAATATTTCAAATATTGAAAATAATTGCAAAATTTATACTTCAAACTGTAAAAAAACATTAAACTTTCTTAAAATGTATGTTATTTAAGTGGAAAATACACATTTCAATAGAATACTTTATTGAGATTGGCTGGAAATTGCGCATATTTTGGTGCTCATCTCTTTTAATCATATAATAGTATCACGATTTCTTTTATTAAATTTTTAGAATACCTTTTTTATGAAAATTATACTATATTTTTAATGAATTAAAATTTGAGAAATTTCAATTATTTACACTCAATTTTAAATGCACTTTTTAGTGTTAAGAAATCAAATACACAATGTATTCTTATATGTGAAATCATTTATCCAGACGATACTAGGAAATATTTTTATTTATGCCAGTCTTATATCATAAATAAGTAATTCCGAGTAAAATTTCTGACATTAAAATCGGCCAAAATATATATAAAAAAAGAGTTTTTGCTTAACCCTTTGCGGCACACTGTGCCCAGTCTGGAATACCTAATTTTAATTCCAAACTTGCAATTAGCATCAATAATATTTTAATAAAATTTTGCATTTACAAATAAAGCTTAAATTAAAGAGGTCTTAATTTCTAAAAAAGTCATATGTAAATTCCGGTGTCAGTCGAAAATTTCCTGTTTTACTAATAGAATTTGCCAGTGCCGGAAAGGGTTAATAAAGATGCAAAAGCAATGTAAAAAAAACATTGTTACTTTCAAATATTTATCCTATGAAATAACGCTTCGCGAATCCATACAAGGTGTGGCTTTTGTTAGTTTATTAATACTTCATTAGTCGGATGTGGCAATCTCAAAACTTTCTTCTATCACAAACATGTTAATAATTCTAGAAAAATGAAACATAGAAGTGTCACCGGTAATTTACACCAAAATCTAATCTGCTACAATTTATTTCAAATTCTAATTGAATCTGAAATTTGATTAAAATCCGTGTATTAGTACTTGAAATACAATTACTGAAGAAATATTAAAAAGAATTAGAAAGAAGAGCCACCTGCTGAGCGATTTATTCCAAAAACTAAAAACTCATTTATATCAGGGTCTAACTGAATCTGAAGTTAGGCGAAAATTCGTGCAGTAGATCCTGGGGTAGAGCTATTACGATAATTATGAATAATACCTCATTGCAGCGTCACTTGTTGAGCTATTTAGTCCAAAAACTGCAGAACGATAATCATGAATAATATCGTAAAGAAGCGCCACCAATTGGGCGATTCACACAAAAATAAAATCAGAGCCATATTATATCAATAACTAACGAAATCTACAGTTTTATGAAAATCCGTCCATTAACTCTTGAGATATAGCTATTGTGGAAATCGTAAAAAAACAGCATAACTTCACCACCTGTTGGGCGATATACACGGAAATCTAATCAGATCCAGTTTATATCAAGGTAATGTAAAATTTAATGTGAAGGTTTAATGTAAAATTTAATGAAATTTCGCGCATTAGTTCTTGAGATAGAGCGCGCTAATATTTATGTCACATACTGACAATCAGACAAACTGACAGACTCACAGACAAACATTTTGAAAAATCATGTTTTTTGGAGTCTCTGACCCCTAAAACGTAAAAATCCGGTGCAAACCGAAATTCGAAAATTTTCACGAATACAATGCTTTTTTCTAGTAAAGATTGAAGAATGTAAAAAATTGCATTAATATTATAAATTTATGATTAAATTATGTTAGTGAGAAGTAGGGAACATATTATTTCCGTCAAAAACTGGCAATTTGAGCTGATTACAGATTTTTTCATGTCAGTACAGTCTTAAACCATAGTACTACTTTTATCTATAGAAATAAATTAATGCACAGTAAAATTTATTTCAACTTACCTCCTGCTGTAACTCAGATGAATGGAACTTTCCTGGATTCAGTAATGTAGGACTTATACAAACAGCTAAGTTCAAGGAGGACATTTTATTTTTAGAAGCATGTTGAGCTATGTGCCACAACAGGCATAGTAGATATTGCAAGAGACAGAAGTTGGAAGGGGGTAACTGTTTCAATAAACTGCAAGAAAACAATTGTCTTTCTTTTTAGTAAACAAAAATATTAATAGCACTGCTTAATAAATTATAAATAAGATGAACAACTATGAATATAAATAAAACAACTCTCTTTAACTATGGTTCTAGATTTATACTTCTCAGATTTAGATTAGATTTTTAATCTTTTATGATAATTCGATTATACATCTTTCATTTTTTAAACATATTTTAGTAAAATTTATATAATTATCCCTTTTTTGTATAATTCAATAGCTAATATTAATAGTGAAAAAAATCTTTTAAAAAATTACGTATTCTTATTTTTGTAAAAAAAAAAAAAAAAAAAGTATACATGTGGTAGAGCTAAGAACAGGCTTCTTCCTTTTTAAAAAGGGGTAAACAACAAATTTTCTTTTATTAGGTTCATTAACTTATGCTTCAGATAGTTGTTTGAAAATTATTGTGTAAAATCTCTCTATTTTTTATAACAAAAATATATTAATAATGTACTCTAAATAACAATTTAGCACAACACTTCATAAACAATCACATTTAATCTACATATAAAAACACAAGCGCATCACATTTCACAAACATCATATATGAACAGTATCGAGTATTTAACAGAATGTTTATTTTACAAGCTGCATGAAATTAAGAAGAGATTTTTTTTGCTGCCATCTATCCTAATAAAAATAAGCTAAAATGTGACAGAAAATTTTAATCTGTTTTAATTATTACACTAGATATTCAAATTTGAGAGACACACCTTATTTTTCAACAAGAAAAAAAAATCATGCGTCAAGCATAGATTATGAAACATTTCCCAACACTTCCTGAATATTTTAACAAAAGTTCGCTGTTTAATAAAGTAAAAATAATCTTAATTAACTTTTTTTTTAAGTATAACACATTTGAAAAGCAGATTCCAACAAGTACCACCTATAGCCAAAAAAGGTGAACGTTCGTTGGCGAAGTTCTGTATATAAAGCATAGATTTGTACAGACTATGCATACTATGCTGAAATTTAGTTTTGATTACCTAAGAGGCACTACTAAGTATTTAGCGCATATTGCCCCTCCCGGTTACCTTTCTTAAAAAATTACAGAGTTTAGCCATAGCTGAAGCCGCAAGAAACATGATAGTCTGCGGTTTATATATATATATATATAATCCCGTATCAGGACCGCACTTGTCAGGTGCAAAAGAACCTAAAGCGACAGAGGGCAGGTAAGAGAATATAGGCGGAGAAAATAACAAAATAGGATTCATTTCTCCGGGGAACAGATCCCGTACGCGACAAGAGGAGATGAATGTGCTACAAAACTACCTCATGACAGGGGCAGTTGAAATTGTTGTGCGCCCAGGCTATGTAGTTAAAAAGGAATTTTGAAAAAAGGTGTTTATGGATGTGTTTTTGTTTGTTTAGTAAAAAAGCACGCGTAAGTATATTATGGAGTAGCCTTCTGGTGGAAATGCCAGGCGTTTTAAGTGCCAGCATGGCGCGTAGGTTCACAGTGGAAGTTATGGTTGCCAGTGCCTACCCGTGTGACGTTGTCGGCATACTCGTTCAGTAAAGGGTCCTTTTCAGGACTTTAGCTGAGACCGAGCTGTTAACGGGGACTCGCAGTGATTAATTCTCCGCTGGCAATGGTCGCAAAATTACTCATCCCAATTTTAGTTAATTTTAGTAGTCTTTTTTTTTTTAAGCTTTAACTTTAACCCCTATTTTAGATCACGTCAGAAACCGAAATACTATGTTTACTGGAGTTGTGGACCTATTATGGTACTCCAAAGTGTCGCTTTCAAGACTAGATCTGCAGGAAAGCTGCGAAACTTCTTAGGTGAACGAGTATTAGATGACTGTAACTCAAAATTAGTGAGCTATGTGGCCCTTTTTTTTCTCTTTTTTATGTTTTTAGAGTTAGCTGTCGGACTTGGCTGCCATATGCTGTGTCTTTTCTGTGCTCGCTTGTACCATACTACCTTTACATTCTCCGTTTTTTTCCTACGCCAGTTGGTGAAATGACATCAAAGTGTGAGGCAACCAAACTTGTTTGGATGCCCTATGCGCCCCTTATTTAGAGATTATATTTAACCTCGTGCTTCCAGCTCTGGAATGATCTTAGGATCTCCACCAGAGTTTCAAAATTATACCTTTTTGACGTGCATTGTTTCGAAAATTCACTTTTTTTGTTCACTTCTCAATTTAGTTAGAGATTACACGTAGCGGCTTTCACGTTGCGTTGACACTCCTTAAGCACCGCGATGTCATGTCAGTGCCCATCTCACCGCACTCACTTAGATTGGATGAGACGCACTTAAACTTGTCAAGATAAGCCATAAAGGGACCATAGACCGTCCGAAAGTTGGCTGTGTATGGCGTGAGGTTATAAAGTTGAAGGGAAGCTTTAAGAATGAGCTCGTGTGTCCTTTGTTGATGAAAGTTAGTTAAGTAAGGAAAGATATAATACGGATGAAAATCAACCTTCAGCAATTTATGTCAATAAATGAAAACGACCATAGTCCTTTTGTACAACCCTATATAAGGTTACATGGGGTAATAAAGCCAATATCACGCGTACTTATGAAGGAACCTTGAAAAATGGCATATGGATCCTGGGTTGACAGGCACTGAGACATCTGAATTACAACAACAGCTAAAAAATATTTTTTGACATCTGTAAAAACTTTATCACTGGATTAAGCTCATAACATAAGTCAACGCAAGAGTCAACAAGCGATCTAAAATTTTCTAAGTAAGCTCTATGATGTGAAAGTTAGTAAATACTTTTTTATTGCATTAACTTATAGTGTATTTCACGTACTTTTAAAACGTCTTGGAAGATTTTGGATGTGCATGCGGAAGTAGCTTCTAGTTTAAAATATACTGCAAAAAATGTATACCGTGATAATAACGCCATTCACTAGTGTTATCACCTCGGTTGATTCTTTTTTAAGTGATGGAACTACATTTTATATTCTTTTTTTTATGTACCAGAGACCATTATTGTCATTGTTGAAAACTGAAGAGGATAAAGAGAAATTTTCATGTTCTAAATCCTGTTAATTTTTTCATGTCAGAAAAAGAAAATATCAAATGATTATTCCTACATCCTGATTCCGCAATTAATGCTAAATAAAAGCAGTTCGTTAATTTCTAGAGCTGTAGGATTTCTATTTTTAGAATTGGACAATTTACTGTTACATAAAAATTTCTAGGAATCCCAGTTTCCAATTAGGGCGGCGCCAGAATTTGCCCGACGGGGGGCACTGTATCCCCGACAGGGGGGGGGGGGCAAGTTCATATTCTATATTAAAGGTCAACGCGTGCTGGACTGGGGCCTAAAAAACTGTGTGGGCAAAAATTTCAGGACCGAGCCCTACCCAGTTCGTGAATAATAAATTAATGGCCCGATCGGCGAGAAAATTTAAAAAATCGACCTGATTATACGGTCTAATCGGCATGGATCGGTGTAAATATATATACCCATATATATTAGGCCGGCCAAAAATAAATAAATAAAGGTTAAAATATTGGCCCGACCCGACTCTATATTTCTACAAAACATGAAATTTTACTTCGATATAGTTATAAACTGTTTTGCATGGGGAGTTCTAATTAAAAATAACTCATTTTTTAGAAGTGCTCTAGTCTGCAATATTTATTTATTTTTAATGAATATCTATTTGTTTGTGAATGGTTTAGTTATTGTTAATCCTTATTTCATGTATTGGAGACTTTAAAATCAGAAAAAAATGCCACACATAAAATCTTCTAAGACAGAATTCCATAGGAACGAAAAAAAAATGCATTATAGTTTATTAAAAATATATACTTTAACTTTCGGAACCGGCTTTGGAACAGAAAGTGCTTTTTATAATACTACTACTCTACTCTTTACTATTTGCAACCAAAATCGAAAAAGTAAAAAATAGTCATATTGAAGATTGAGCTCAGTTATCCCATTCAAAAAACGTTTAAAAATATTAAAATAAAAAGAGAAATTCGAAACCAACCTGCCTATTGGTTTAACATTATGAGCAGGTATTTTGAAGTGAGTGAAGAGTCCCCCTAAGACAGCAATGCGTCATAAACAGGTTCTATTTCACAGATTTTTCTGTATTTAAATTTTATTGTAAAAATCTACTATTCTTTATAAATAATACATTTTAAATTTTAATTGTAGAATAATGGTGAGCTAAACTTATAAAAATATATACATTTTTCCTAAAAATATTTGGAACGGGTCAAATTTTACTGACTTTTACTCGGACCAGGTCGTTCCGAGAAAGTGATTTTCATACGGATCGAAACCGGGACTGAAAATTTCTTTCCGCGTAGTTCCAGCTCAATATCGAAAAAGTTAGTTAAGCCATGAAAACCAGGCATGGATCGGCCCGAGTATCGTAAAAGAAAACAGGCCCGAGCCTGGCCAATGCAAACATCTATCGCGGCTTACCCAGAAGAAGGAGCTCAGTGAAAATTTCTTTCCTTAAATTCGAATCGAGCTTAATTTTATCTGAAGAATCGGACTAAATTTTATTTTTTGAAAATTCTGCGGCCCTGAAATTTATTATTCTTAAAACAGGTATTATAGCACATTTTTCTATAACTTTTGGCTGAACCAGGCTTTTTTTCCCCTTTTTTCTTTCATTTTTTCTAATAAAGAGTGAAATATGCTTAGAAAGACTTTTTAGCAGACGTCTGTGAATAACAGTATTTCCAGATCTAATGCAGTATAAAAAGAGGAAGAGAGAGAAAAAGTATGACACTGATAAACAATGATTCTTAAGTCTTTTTGCGGCAAGTATACGTGTCGCTCGTCTCCAAGGGGTATAATAAGGCTTCCCAGCTACACAAGATTTTTTAGGTCTGATTTGGGAATACTAATTTTCGATTGCAGTGCTTTTTGAAATAATGAATATGAAATTTAAAATACAGTAGAGATTATCTGGACTCTGATTAAGCGTATTATCCAATTAACTAGATCGTTCAAGGACCTTTTTTTTTTCTTTTTGCCATTTTCTCCAAAAATTTTAAAGTCAAACTTCTTCAGGCAGGGTAAGGTGAATTTGACAAAAAGGCATGGAATTTAACTGTTAAATAACTAATTTCTAATCCTGCAATAATAAAATCACCAACAAACACAAAGACAGCAATGCATAAAACTATTTTTTTTTTTTCTAGAACCTTAGAAGTTTCCCTTCTAACGCACGAGAGTCCCACGCAGACAAAAGAATGGCCTCTGTGAACCAGAAGACTATCAAGAATTTCTTTTCCGTATCACGAGAATTTTTTAAAATGTATATACTGTACAGTGTATGTATATAATTTCTATATACAACTTTATACCAATTTTGCAGAAAATGAAATTTTAATTAAAAAAAAATACTTCTAAACACGCCATTTTCAATATGCTAAAATGTGCATTACCACAATTGCCAGTCCGAAACCTGGAAAAAATGTGAAGGGAAGTTGCCTAAAAACATTGCCCTATGCATTTATAAAGTTTCCCATTATCCGGATTTTTCATTAACTGGATTATCCTCGATACCAACCGGTCCGGATAATCGGCGTTCTACTGTGTGTATTACTGAATGAAAAAATACAAATGAAAAACTTACATAATTAAGACAAATTAAATTATTATTATCAACAAAAGTATGAATTCTGCGTATAAAGCAGTTTTAAAATTAAAACACTCGGGTAAAAATATCAAATCACATATAAACACAAAGAAATAAGAAATCATTTGGACTTACTCGTATGAAAGTCTTGAAACTTTTTATATACAGCAGAAAAATATTAAAGTTCGTACTTTCGTAAAAAGAAGGAACTCATAAAATATTTATAATTAGTAGAAATAATAATTTTAATGCAAAATTTGCAAAGTCGAAAACTCTAATTTTTCATTGTCAAATTTTTTCTTTAAAAGTTCATTGTAGCATTGTTTTTACGGTTTCTGATTAATTATAAAATTTTGTTAAAAAAAAAAAAGCAATAAACAGAAGAATTAAAAAAAACTTATTTCCATATTTTAAAATAAAAATACTAAATCGGGAAAATAATCAACTCCTATTATCTGTGGTCAATGGACAATTGTCGATAATAGAGTACTGCATCTACCCATACAACACACGTTATCTATAAGACGTCGACTTATAGTATGAATACGTCTATAATCTCCATAATGTTATTTAGATGTGCATATCAGTAAATAAACAGACGTCGATCTGACATTCCAATTTAGATTTCTATCAGACGTCTGTGACCTGCAACAGATGATCTGTGGCTTTCATTCTTTTTAACATCTAAAGGAAATCCTTTACTCCATGTCCTTAGGAAATACTCAAGACTGCATCCAATGGATTTGCGAATAACACGCGTTATGCATCTCTTATGGAAAAAATACTCTTGCTTGGAGGTCTTATAGATGTAGTCTTGTAGACTATTTGGATCTAATCAACGTCTGGAGGAACTCAGAGAGATCACACGTGTTATTTCTAATAGACGTAAAAAGAGAGTATCGTGGATATTTTTAGATAACCTATAAATGTTTTGGCCGTCTTGTATTTACAGCTTCTAGATGACTTATAGATGAATGTGTGCTATGTGGGTAGGTAACTCTGAAATATCCTTCCAGTCTATCACAACAGGTGTTTTTCTTGTAATTCCCATAGTAACAATAAAAAATATAAATATTATTTTTACAACCAATCAGCAGGAATACGTTTGCTGATGCTAAACATCGTACTCATCAACCTCTTTATCATTCCATCACTCGAAAAGTTTGTTTTATATTAAGTTGCAGAACAGAATTTGAAAACTAGTCAAAACAGACCGTCATGCATTTCCTTTTACTGAATCGCAGCTGTTCTCTGCGGCTTAAACATGGCAAATTCAAATCTAAATAAGAATAAATGTATAAAGAAACAGCATACTTGCTAAGAACGATATCCTTTTCCATTTTATTTAAACACGTTACTGTATTTTATTTGAATTCAATGTATTTGCATGGTGTGAAATTAATTAGTTGAACTACAGTTTTTGAAATGCGTAACTTATGACTTTATAAACATTACGTTTTACTTTTTTCATAATTTTAATCAAAGCAGATTTTTTTAGCTATAGATGTACAAAAAGATTAAATACAGTATTCCGAAGAGAAATGTAAATGAAGTGAAAACTTGAGAAATAGTTGGGAATCTTAAAGTACATTATTTTAATAACAGCGAAAAGCGACCTGCAATTAAAAATATATCGCTGATCCGAACCGCGAGTTATGCAGGAGATCTAGCTGTGGTCAGCGTGGGGCAAAATTTCTCGCCGAGTCCGTCTCGACAATGCTGAAATATCCCTGTGATTTGAAGACGTTTTCTATTATTTTAAGCAATTTCTTTCTTCTGACTGGAGACTTTTTGAAAATTTTGATCTTCGGTTTCTGATTTTTACGTATTTTTAGAAAAAAGGAATTTATAAATTAAATTTTCTAAAAGCGATAAAGTACTAAGCAGCACAGCTGCCAGAACATGCGTGTAATTTGGTGAACATGCTGCTTGGTGCAAGTATTTTAGGTAATTGGTGTTTTTTACTGTATTTTTTAAGGGGGGGGGGGAGTAGAAATGGAAAAGTTTAAGTGCATTTTTTTTCTTTTTTTTTACGGAATATAATTAAGAGAAAAAGAAGTTGAATCCACGGATTATTTTTCGAGCATAGAGTCCTCCACAGATTGGGTCATACCTGACTTAAACTAGTTAATTCTATATCCATTTCAACCTGAACCAGTTTTTAAAAATTAGATGACCCCGAACTCAACAAACTCCGACCTAAAACCAACAATATTCTATCCGAACCCAATCCCAACTCGAAATGAAAAACAAACTTCCATCTTGTAAAGCAATAATGGAAAAGTAACCTAAAATAATACCACTAGTATAAATTATATTTTTGTATGTAGAAAAATCAATATATCTGTATATGCACTCATTGACACCCGGATAATTTTTCATTTAAAAATATGTTTCGGGGATACTTTTGAGAAATCAGGTAGAATTGAACCTATATGCTAAAACAATTAAAATCAATCTGACTCGAAAAATAGAAGTCAATCCGAAAAACTATTAACTTTAGCCAGATCCGACTCAAAATGCCTGTCGAGTTGGGTTTAGTTTCCCGAGGTGAATGCAGAACTCTACCAGAAACTCGAGCTCGACATCATCACATTTTGACCTGAACGCCTGAACCCAAAATGTTTCAACATAAATCAGACCCCAACCGTAACTGACGAAAAAATATTTCCATATTGTAATGCAGTTAAGTAAAAAATTGTACCTTCAGTATCAATTTTAACTTTTAAGTTAAAAATCAGTATAGATAAACTCATTAACATTCATATATATAGTTTTTCATCGTAAAATAAATTTTGTAAATTCTTATGAGAGTTGGATTCATCTCGAATCAAGAACCATAAGTGCCAACATCCAACCTGAGCATGAAACTATTAAAGTTAACTAAACTGGAATCCGACTCACAACGACAAAGATTGGGCTCAACCCGATCCGGTCCAGATTGCGAGTCGGGTCAGATTCAATTTGCCCGACCCGATGCAGTATTCTACTTTTCATCCAAGAACACCCCGACAACATAATTTTCGTTTGCGTTCTCTTAACCGAACCAAAAATTCTTCATGTCAAACCGACCGTAAATCCACAAGCAGCGGAAATTCATCCACAATTTAGTGTAGTTAAAAAATAATACATGATTATAACTACAGTATAAATCTCAACTTTTTTTGTTGAAATATAAGCATGTACAGGGTCATTCGTGTATCATCCTGTATAGTAATCCATGTAGATTTTTAATTAAAAAAATTATGATTAAAAAAAAAAACGGGTTTATCTGAACTTAAATTTCAGTCAGAAATCGACTCATATCCAAAAGAATTAGTTTAGTCAATCCAACTTTGAAAAAAAAAAAAAAGCTCCATATTTTGATTTAACCCAACCGGGTTGAAATTGAAACTTCAAAATATTTTCCACGACGACATTGAATTTTGGCCCCAATGGGGGGGGCCAGGTATGCCCGACGGGGGGGGGCATATGCCCCCCCTGTCCCCCCTCTGGCGCCGCCCTTGGTTTCCAAGAAAAAAATTAGTAACTTTACAGATTTTTTTACAGTGTGCAACTCAAATTTAAAACCAGATGTTCTTGTATGTATTACATTAGAAAATTATTTGCCCTTCAATCTCCAAATCCTTATCGGAATTTTTGAATTTTAAAACTACAATTCCCTGACTTTTAATTGAGTAGTAAATAGTCGCCTTTTAGTTCCATATGGAAAACATGACTTATGTACATAAAACATATCTATGAAAATATTTAGCTGAAAAAAAAAAATAATGAAAACTTTAATTTCTTAAGGTTCTAAAATAATTTAAGACTTTAAAAAGTTCTAAAGTATTGTTTATCAACCATGGAGAAATATATTAAAATTAAAAAAAAAACTGTTGCACACAATTTTTCAAAATTAGAAATAAAAACAGAATAGTTGGGTATCCATATTTAGAAATATTAATCAATAATGAAACAGTTCTCCTCAGGCAATTTCAAGAGGATACTGTAACAGGTCCACCTTTTGTTTGGAAAAATAGCTCTTTCTTTTACCTCACTCAAAAAAGAAAAGAAATGAAAAGAAATAAAGAAAAATCTGTGCCCTTTCCGTCATCTGTGTTGAAAAAAATATTTGCATAGTAAAACCTGACTCTTGTTGTATCTTGAATAATGATTTTAAGAATCAAGGGTGGGAATTTAAAAATTCTTGAACTGTAAAAATAAAAAATTATAAAGCTTCTAAAACTTTTCTTGGAAACTGGGATTCCTAGAACTTTTTATGTAGTGGTAAAAGAAAAATTCATGTATCGGATTCTGTTACATGTGTTCAATACCTAAAATGCGCCCTTTAGAATCTTTAAAGTGTGTTTTTTAAAGTATCCTTTTCCATCAAGTAACAAACTGCTTTTTTTTTTTTTTTTTTTTTTTAAGAATTGCGAAAACTCCATTAAGGTATATATAATGAAGATATACCGATATATATTACTTATGAAAAATGTTCTGAAATTATAAAAAATGATAGGAAATTATACCTTAAAACTCGTTTCTTGCATTCCAATTCTGAATCACAAGAAATAGCTTGTAACCATTGTTTAAACAGGTTTGAGTGAAGCAGACAATCTGGAAGACTTCTTAAAAATTCCTGAAATAGAAATGTGAAAATTGGAATATGAATTTTAAATTTAAAAAAAAAATCATCGCATGATAACAAAGCAATTAGCATCATAATGCTATATTACAATGTCTATGTACAGTAGATCCTTTAAAACCGCGACTTTAAAATCCACTTATCATTTCATATGTAAACAATGAAACTTATAGTTATGTTGCTGGAAAATTAGAGATGATGCTGAAAGCAACGGGGATTGCAAAAATTTTTTATTATTAAATTTGTTCTAACTAAGCTCTTTTGATTATTATAGCTTATTAATTATTAAATAAAATTACGTTATTTTTGTCTTTTATGTAATTTAGCGTATCTATCGTATAATTGATCATATTGTATGATCTGCCCAATATTTTCAAATGGAAATTGTAATTAAATTGTTTGTTTATTTTTCTTCCAGTCGGTCATTTTTTGTCTCTGTGTATGTGTTTCAAAAATTATTTATATTTTTTCAGTATTGCTCATGCATTTAATATGAATTCTAATTTGTGTGACCGAACAAAAGCTTTTTATTGCGTAAAATATGAGTTTGTTTCTGAAAAAAATCAAGATGCCGCTAATTATAGTGGCGATTGGAATCTTTTTTCAAGACATTTTTTTTAATAAATCAAGTTTTTATGCCTATGAAATCTGGATAAACAGGACCTTTTATTATTTCACTGATCGTTCCATGCAGTTCTTGTCATATGCTTCTTACATCATTTGCCATATAAGAACACCTTAATCACCATTTGTTATGAATCAGACAAATCATCCAGACATTGATATGTCGCATTTCTTTTAACGAGTTACAAAAGACTAAAATTATCAAACAAGATGACGTCACAATGAAATCAATACATGATATTTTATTAATAGATTTAAATAATTAAAATTTTGGTAGCTGCTAATATTGTGATAATTTCAGAAGATAAGTGAATACACTGTGATCAAAGCCCTTATTATCATCATTGTCGTCATGCGCAGTATTTGATTAGCCGCAGCAAAGTCACCAAAACATTAATAAGTCGCACTTTTTTGGTGAGATACAAAAGACTAAAATATCAATCATGGTGACATCACGATAAAATTAATACTTGATATTTTAATAATGGATTCATATAGGACAAAAATTTGCTAACTGTTAATATTGTGAAAATTTCGAATGATTTCGTCCTCAAAAATTGCGTATCATAACAATTGCATCAATATGACGTCATATCGACTGCTCGTCTATTAGAGAAGTTATTATAAGAGTTATATTATAAAGAGTATAGACTTTTAACAGTAGATTTTCATAGTAACTGTGCAAAATCATGGTTTAAATTAAGTTAATTAATTAAGACTCAAATTATGATGAAGTACAGTTTTGAAAAATAACTATGAATAACATTATCAATTAACTCGCAATCTTTATACATTTCTATTTTTTAGACAGTTAATGAGATTTTTTCTTTTACTTTTTATTTAAAAATTCCTAAAATTGAAAAATATACCCTTTAATTAATTCTTATTTCTCCATTTTGTTGCGTTGAAAAAAAAATACTATTTGACATAATAAAAAAGTGTATCCATGATTAATAAAATCATGCATAATGGCTAACTTAAATTGTTAACTAAATAAATCTTTTTGTCATCCAAAAAATAATTTATTCATGATATTTTCGTGCTACGGATTTATGAGTTACTTTAGTACTTTCTTTATCAGTGAGGAGGAAAATGAGAAGACAGAAAATATATAACAAATAAATCAAAGATATTTACTTTATAATATCTGACATTAAAAAAAAAAAAAAAAAGTGTGAATGCTTTTTTTTATCCCTATCTTTTTAAATTAGAGCACAAAAAGAAATATTTCTGACAAAGACATTAAATCAGGTCAACAGTATCAACTCCATTTAGTTTAAACAAATTAAATGAATCGCCTGAAAAAAATGTTTTATTTTTCTTTGGTACATTGTGGTGTTAAATACAAACATTTTAAATTCAATATCCTGAGGCAACAGAAAAAAAAAAGAGAAAATGAAAACGTCACACACAGGGAAAAAATTGAAAGCAATAATCTTTTTTGCGCTATTGTCGCGAATGAATATAATTTGAAATTATCATGGAAAATAAATTTATCATTAATATAATGTGGGGTTTTTTTTCTTTCAGATAATATGTACCCACGAATGAAATGAATACATAATTTTTTTTAATCTTGCATTTAATTTTTTTTTTGTACTTGTACTATTGATACATTGATTTCTCTTTTTATTTGAACAAATATTTTTTAGAAGATTACTATATTTTGTCATACATTTGAATATTGACTATACGAAAATAAAAGCAGCAAATTACATACGATCACAACTGGTATACATCTGAAAATAGATAGAACTCGTTATTTAATAACAAAATAATAAAAATTGGGGAAACGAAATAATAGTCCAAGAGCCGACCGTACAAAACCCAATGTCATCGAGCACAAAAAAAAAATCCTTTATTTTATGAAGAGTAGTATTAGAGGAATCTAATAATCCATGTCTGCCGGAAGCGACGGGGTGCATAAGGCAGAAATTAATATCACTAGTGGTTGACTCGTAGGCTTAGCATTGTGTTTTCTTGCCCCAGTTTTCCATGTTTTCATATTTTTGATTGTAGGACAAACACAATGCTAAACCTACTAGTCAACCACTAGTGGTATCACTTTTTGTCTTCTGCATCACTTCGCTTCCGGTAGACATGGATTATTAAGATTCCTCTATTACTATTCATAAAATAAAGGATTTTTTCTTGTGGTCGCTGACATAGGGTTTTGTGCTGTCGGCTCTTGGATTATAAGCATCAGGGCATTTTAATCGGAATTTTTTACACGTCGTGAAATCTGTTAAACACATTAAATATTATTCTTTGGAAATAATATAGATTTCTAATTTTATTTTCATCAAATACCCACAGTTGGCAATTTTGTCCAGAAAGATTCATCAATGGAAATAATTACATAGAAATGTGGATATGTATTGTGAGGGAGTGACCTTTGTGATAAAGGCACTCTAGCATTTTTGTGAGATCGTGACGTCAATGATTTAACATGTGTAGCGTGGAAGCGACATCTATCCTCTCTTTTACTTTAACTTTCTAGAGCGTGTGTGTCTTCTTCGGTTCTACAAGTCATGTCGTGGTTAGAAGCAATATGCAAATTTATAGTATCCCAGTTTGCAGCATATATAAGCCTTGAGTGTGAAGAGAGGGTGTCTAGCGGCGCAAGCCAGCTAAGTGTGTCTAGCGACGCAAGCCAGCTAGCGGTGTGTAGCGACGCAAGCCCGCTAGTAGTGTGTGGAGAAGCAGTAAATTGAATTAGATTGGAGTTATAGCAAGTTATTATTGAGCCTCCTGTGAGATACCAAGGAGTTTTGCAGTGAGCCACCAGCAGCATTTGCCGACTTAGTTCATTCAGAGCGGAGCTATTCGAGAAGTTTGCCGTTGGTAAGAGTTAGTTTAATTTACGTTGAGTATTTTAGACAATAAAGAGTGTGTTACAGCCACGGGCTGTCTAATAAAGCTTTTATCTAGCAGTTTAGCCGAAGCCTAAGTGAGAAGTTTATTTAAAGTGCCCCGACTGAGTCTAGTGCCGGAGCTGTGAGTATATTTATGAGTTTAATCCTTTAGTATTGTGACTAGTGTTGAAATTAATGAACTTAAAGCTCCACTTCCCCTGAGCCCCAACAGTTTAAATAAATTGGTTTTAACTTATATCTCGAGTTATGTATTCATTCACCCACCATACCCCTCATACCGTTACAGTATTACGTTTATAAGAAAATGCTAAACTACATTCGATTCATAGATACTCATGTAATAATGACAGCAAAGTAGATGCATTAAAATACAAAAATGGGGCGAAAGTATGTTTCAGAAAAAAAATTATGTTGTTGAGTGGGTAAAATAAAATAAATGAGAACAAACTCACAAATACATTCTTCTCTTAAGTTTTTCATAAGTCAATAACATGCTACGACGAAGGCCTCATTATCGTATAAAACCCGTTGAAAAATAACAAGAACAATAACTTGTAATTGCAATAAAGATTTTTGAAATGCATGAAATTGACAGGTACTCTTATTTCAATTAACCTGCGAAATTATGTAATCAAACAGTTTTTCACATTTTTTGGTAAAGCAAAAACTTTAAAAAATTCTATCAAAGTATAGTGTCATTCTGTTCTCAAATGCATGAAATTGGTAGGTATTCTTATTTCAAGTAACCTTATTCAGAAACTTTGTAATCAAACAGTTTTTCATATATATATATGTGACGATTTCAGGAGAGCTCGAATTATTTCCACTGGTTAAAAAGAACACACAGTCATGGCAAGCGAGGGAAAAAACAAAAATAATAAATAAATGTAGAAGATCCAATAATTAGTCATGGGCTGCTGTAAATTCATTTATTAAATTCGTGATAATGAGAAAGGAAAAGCTCCTTTTTGCAAAAATTCCATCATTATTTCAGCGAGCTGTCCTCATCGAAGAAGCAACCCAAGAAATCTACAGAATAATCTTCTTCTCATCTCGAGACTTCCCCCTTTTAAACTAAAAAGAAAGTACTGGAACATTCTGTAACCTCCAAACCATCATTCTTTTATGTAAACAGAATTCTTGTCCAGTTACGAGGCTATTTTAAACAGACGATAAATTTATTTTAAAAAATATTATTTAACCAATTTATAATTGACTCAGAATTTTAAATATCTTACGCAGACGATTTTTATAAATGATTAATTTTAAGAGAAAAAGAAAAGAAATGAATTTATTAATATGCACACATCAAAGGTTGACGTAGGAAAAATAAATAAATAGATAAAATAAAATAATGATATTTTTTAAAAGTATGGGTTTGGAATAAATTTAATAAGACTTTCTTAAAAAGGGTTGATAAAAACATAGAAGAAATCAGTTTTATTTGGAATATTAAGAAATAAAGTTTTAATTAAGAATATTTTTAATTTAGAGCCATCTTTTTAAATTTACGCATACTGGATTAATGTTTTTTAAGGCAAATTAAGAATTTATATCGTCTGCATAAGGATTAACAGATTAGATTTAGAAACAAGATTTTAATTTAATAATTTGAAGTAAGTACGAAATATTATTATAAGAAAATTAAGATAGTATAAAGGTTAGTTTTGGCGAAAAAATTTTAAATTTGTAATATATATATATATATTTTTTTTTTTTTTTTGGAAAAGAAGAATTTCTTTCAGAAATGCTATCAAAATAGATAAGTATCTTGCTTTTACATTTCAAATTAATCACAAAATGTCAGAAATTTTCCACCTTTTAGAATATATAATAATATTTCATTGAATGAATAGGATAAATTCTAAAATAACGAAAGAAATTTAATGATATTTTTAAAACAAAGAAAATTTATCATGATTTACTTTAAACACAGAAGACAAAATAATAATAGGCACATTCTTCATATCAAACTCTGGGTCTGATTCCAGTCTTTCTTTAACTTCTCTACAAACACGAACATTAGCAGACCTGCGGAATATTCCCACTGTATATGGGCCTTGTGAGAACAGTTGAACTAACATAGACTGAAAAAAAGAAAAATAAATATTTAACATATAAATTAAGCTATAAGACATAAATACAACACGTCTAAAAGTAATCTAAGAAAATTGTATCAATAGTAATAAAAATATGTGTTCCTTTTATGTTAGCAAGGCTTAAATCTTGCCAATAACATTTGTTTCTCATCAATAGTGGATTTTTCTTTTTATGTGTGTGTAAATTAGAAACAATTGCTTGATGGTTGCTAGAAAAAGATTTCATTTATGGTATTGTTTCTAATATGTTTTCTTTATTATCAAATTATTTGCTTGCATTTTAAATCAAGTGAATGAAAGAGATGTATATTTAGATAGATGTGCTTAATAAATAGAAGATCACTTATAAAATAACAATTCGATTTGGGAACATTTTGGTGGACCAAACTTTTTCATTTCACCACTATAGTTTAACCGTCATCTTCGCCAATCTGATCGGAGGACTCGCGAGCTGTTTATGTCAATTTTCAGGACCTACATGGTCATACATTACATACAAGACATCTTTAAATCATACATACAAGACGTTTTATTCTCATTCAAATAAATTTTGAGTATTATACACGAATATACTTAATTTTTGCTTTCATAAATTAAACTTCAACATTTAAAATTAAACTAAAACGCTTATGTCGCAGCGATACAGTTATTAAAAAAAATATATTAGCCTTATAATCATAGCACTACAAAGAGAACCAAATAACGCATGAATAATTAGATACTTACTTAAAATGTTTATGTTTTTTAAAAATTCAAAGTACAATTTTACATAGATTTTCGTTAAAAATAAAGTAAAGCTATTAAAAATGATTGGTTTAGACAAGATTAGTTTTCAAGCTCTCCTTATCGGATTTAATCATAGACATATTTCTAAAGTTAGTTGACATGCATTTTTACCTTTATAACTCCACAAAATAGCTATGTAAAAGAAAAATTATATCAATGAGCTCTTTACAATTTTTATACTTGCACAATGCGAACTTAAATATAAAAAAAGACATTGCATTTATATAATGTTAGTAAAATTAAATAACAGATTAAAAAAACTATATTTAACATTTTATGCATTACATTTAAAATATAATACTTAGAAAAATCAAAAATAATTAAAAACAAAAGATAATTAAAAATTACTAAATCTGTTTACAAAATTCAAATTAAAAAATGCCACTTTACATGTACTCTGATTACACATGTTCTTGACGATAAACAATTTCACTTTCACGGATACTTACCATTATAGGTTTTGGAAGATTGTTACTGTCTGGACAGAACTTCCACTGAGGCAAACTAAATAAACTATTTGGTGGATTTCTACTATTTCCACTATCTACTGAGTCATGCTTCGTAGCTGGCTTCTTAAACAGCCAATAAATTTTATTACTAGGACACCAGTACTTTTTTCCTTTTTTCTGAAACCTTAGATCTAGTTGAGAAAAAAACGAGTTGAGATTGAGTTTTATAAAGAAATATTTAAGATAATATTTTTACATACTATGAATATTTTTACAATAGCTATATAAATGATTGATTAATTAAATCAAGCATTTTTATGAATAAATTATTTTTAAAAAATGATTTTTCAATTTTAAATTACAATTAACTGTGTTGAATATTAAATGAATTATTTTTTACACACAAATTTAAATTAACTTCACATACATAATTTTAAGGGAAAGTTATCGATAAAATAATTTCTCACGATCTCAATTATAATATTTTCAAGCATTACACACATATCTTAAAAATTATAAAAATACTTACCAATTCTGACAGAAGAATTGAGTGTATTCTTACGAAGAATTAAGTGACAGTCAGCATCTGTACTGGTACTATTAAAATTTCTTAAATCAATTTCAGAATGCCTCAGCAGCTCTCTAATCAAATTCATTTTAATACTGAAGGGAAACTCATGACCTAGAATATATAAAATCTAGTTTTTAACAATGAATTTTATTAAACACTTATTCATATAAATATACACTGGTGTGCAAAAAAAGAAGGAAGAAATGGTTTTTTGAATGTGATGCCGAATAGAAGTTTCCAACATCGACCCAAAACATACTACAAAATCTTCAAGATGTGAAAATATGGAACAAATGATACAAACAACGAATCAAAAGGATACAAAAGTATTGTATTGAATAGGTAATTTGGAGTTTTGCAGCATAGAAGACAAAAATTTTCATTTAACAGGCATATCTCCAGAATGATTCACTCTTTAATAGGGAATATGGTTACTTCTGACTGGGATACAGAATTTACAAGATCTACCCATGCTGAGTATAAAGTTTCCAAGGATCTGTTGAGGCATCAAGTCACGTGTCACATGTAACGCCAGTTACTGCTACGGAATCGTTCATGGTGCTTGGTCCCGACAGACCAAGTGTATCGACAAAAGATCCCATGTGTGTTCTATGGGAACCAGGTACCTAGCCGGCTAATCCATGCGTGATCCTATGCTGTCTTCACTCTCCAAGAGTTCTACAACAGCCACTGTATGATGAGATGTGCCGTTGTTGCTCCTGAAGAGGAAGTTCGGATCCACAACGCTTTAAAATAAATACATATGAAACAAGATAATCTCGGTACAATAGCGGTCACGAGTGATTAAATCTCTCCGAAAGATGTGAAGATTCATGCGACAACCAAGCAGGATACCATCCCAAACAAGAACGCTGACCCTTCCAAAACGGTCCCTTTCGATAATATTGAAGGGATGATTGCGTGATCTCTGCTCTATCCGGTGCGTATATGTCCAGAATAGCTAGTTAGTCTAAATCGGTTGTCATCCGTAAAGAGCACTAGACCCCACTTCTATTGTGGCCAGTTCTTGTGTTCCCTGACAACATACAGAAATCGGCGTCTGTGATAAGCATTCGTTAAATTGTACGAAAAGTACTGTTCGTCGTACGTATAGATCACCTTTGTGAAGCTTCTCGGTCATGGTAAAACGTGATATCCAACTAGGAACATTCGAAGAGAAACCTGCGCCCGGGGCAAAGTTTCAACTTGTCGCCCTCTCACCGAACTTTTTGAAATAACAGGCCAAAAATGACGTTCATACTATAAATTTGGCGCCTCCTAAACTTCCGCTCCCCCCCCCTTTCGCATGGCGCTGTGTCCAACGTCCAGTTGTCTCTTCTATGTGCTTGCGATTTCGGCATGTCTTCTACCATCTGTTTCTTTTCACCTGTAGGGCAATATAGCGGTCGACCGAGGTGGGCGATCGCTGCTGAACGTTCTAACAGCTGTTCCTATCATTCAAATATTCCTCAAGTTTCTGAAACTATGCTATAAGAGATGTTGAACTCCTCTGTCACACTTGTCATACATCAATCATCTTCAAAAATCCCAATACAACCTCGTGTTAAATCATCCAGATGGCAACTTCAAGATTTATGTTGCCCATATCACACGATAGGGACAACAAATCTTTATCAATGTGAAAAATAACACTAGTAAGTCTTGATTACATCCATTTATAACTATATCGGGCACAGATGTCATATACGCACTACATTTGCACGTGCTTTTTCCCCCCGCCAATTTGGCATTGCACATATGGGCCATTGTGAAGATCCGTTTAATAAGTTTATAACAATTTAGAATGTATTTGTTAAAAATACAAGTTTATAACAATTGTTAGGAAAAATAAATGGGAAAAGTTAAAGATTTCAGTAAAATGTGCTGATTAAATAATGCAACTTCATGCATCCAACATGACTATAAGTATAATTCTTTACGATTTATCGCGAAAATTATTTTTACCGTTTTGTTACTTATTAAGTTTATTATTTATAATTGTTTATTTATTGTTTCCTTTATTATTAAATTCTTGTTTATTTACTGTTATTTTTAATTTTAATTCTTTAAATTATTTTTATTATGTACAATATTAATAATTATTTATATCACACTATCATTTATTTATTTTTATTATTTCTTTTCTTAAAATACTAGAATCTCTTTCATTTTTTCACGTTATTTTATTTTTATTTTGCAATGAAAAATCACGCCCTGTTATTGCATGTAATTTGTAACTTATATTCAAAAACAAAATTTTCGCCAAATTGGCGGAAGAAAAAAGCACGTGCAAATGTGGTGCGTATATGGCATCTGTGCCCTATATCGTAATATTAATAATATATATTCCACAATGGAAAAGTAAGAATTTATATTATAAATAAATATTTTGCTTATAAGACGTTGTTGTATTAATAAAAACATTTAAAATACATTAAAATTTTTTATTTACATGTTTCAACTCTTTTTAATTGAGTCATTTTCAGAATGTAAATAGAAAATAAAATTACAAATTTCATGAACGTGAAAACTAAAACAAATAGTTATTAAAATTAAATTAAATGTATCACGCGCTTTTTAATTTGGATATTATTGACAAACACGACACAATGTCACAACACAATATTACAACACAATATCCAAATTAAAAAGCGCGTGATATATTTAACTTAATTTCAATAATTATTTATTTTAGTTTTCATGTTTATGAAATTTGTAATTTTATTTTCTATTTAAATTCTGAAAATGAATCAATTAAAAAGAGTTGAAACATGTAAATAAAAAATTTTTACGTATTTTAAATGCTTTTATTAATGCAACAACGTCTTATAAACAAAATATTTATTTATAATATAAACTCTTACTTTTTCATTGTGAAATATATATTATTAATATTACGATATAACAAATCTTTATTTTTTTAATTCATAAAGTGTATTTCTATATGTTTATTTACATTATTTAATCGAGAAATGTATCTGTCTAAGGGGACCATTTTTAGGTAGATTTCGTATGAAATATTACCTATTGCATTCGCACCAGTTTATATATCTATCTATCTATCTATATATATATATATATATATATCACTTTTTTATGGACCCGATAACTTCTATAATTCTTCACCAATCTCCACCAAACTGGTACGTAAAATCAAAGGGGATAAAATCTCGGCTAAGTTCGTTAATGGACAAAATCTGACCAAGGGGGTCGAAATAGGGGGCATTTTTGTGAAAACAGAAAAAAACCCATAACTTCTTAATGAAAATAGATATCGAATCGGTTTAAAGTTTATATTACTTCTAAATAATGGGCCAAAAGTTTATGCATGACAGATTTTTGATAAAGTTAAACATGGGCTCAATGGGCGAAAAAAATAGGGTTTTTGGGAGAAAAAAAAAATCATAACTTTGTCAATTCTCCAGATATCAAAACCATATAAATTTTTTATTGATATACTCAAAATTATCTAAAACCTAAATTACCTAAAAATTATCTCAAAATTATCTATATATCCCATTTGTATTTGCAAGTTTTTGATAGGACTAACTCTTACCGGTAAAAAAAATTAAAAACGAAAATAAAAAGGGGTTTGGAAAAAGAAAAAAATCCATAACTTTGTCAATTCTTAAACTATCAAATCCAATTAAATTTATTTTACATCTTCTCAATAATATCTACAACTTTTATATTGACAAGTTTTTCATAGGCCCAATTCGTATAGCAAAAATAAATTAAACAAAAATTGGAGTTAGAGAAAAAAACCTCTAATCCAAACTGCTTACATTCTGAATCGTTTTTTAAATTCATTTTTTTTTAACGCATCCAAATGGCAGATCCTTTTATTTAAGAATTATATAATGTGAAACATTGACCAGTTTTTTAATAAAGACAAAATATATTTCAAAAAAGGCTGCCAAAAAGGGTATTTTGAACAGAATTTCGAGAAGTTATCGTGATTGCAAATTTGAGGAAGCATTGAAATAACAAATTGCGTTTTTCCGGACTCATTTTTAAATTCAGTTTTGTTCTCAAATGCATCCAGTTGATAGGTTCTCTTATATAGGAGCTGTATAATGTCCCATACTGGTCAGTTTTTTTTTTATAAAGGCTTAATATATTTTTAAAAATGCTGTCAAAGTGGGCACTTCGCGCAAAATTTCTCGATGTTATCATGATTAAGAATTGAGGTTGTATTCAAAGTTGGTTATTTTATAACTCATTTTTAAATTCAATTTAGCTCTCAAACGTATTCAATTGACAGTATTTTGTTATTTAGGAACTATATAATGTACCGTATTAGTCGATTTTTTTTAATAAAGTCCGAATTATTTCAAAATATGTTGTCAAAATGGGCATTTGATTCGAATTTAGCTTAAGATGATTCTGATAAAACCAGTCCTTACAGAAAAATGAAATTAAAAAATTTTCAAAAGAGGATAAATAAAGTTGTTCAACTGGGTTTATTTGTAATCAAATTTATTTTTTGTTATTGAAATTAACACTCTTCGAAATCTACCTCCGCCTATAGGCCAAGCCGACAGGGATTTTTTCAATTTTTGAAAGAGTTTGATTATCTTTTTTCGTTGCCCGGAATGATGGGTATTTCAATCTCACAATTAAAAAAAAATCCAAAATAAATACTGTGGTAACAAAGTTTGATTATTGTACTTTTGAATAGAGAAAATATATATAAGTTTACTTGTAGTATTAGCATTGTTAGCGAAGAAAAGTTTAGCTACATCTGAGAAGGAAACAATGAAAAATTTAATGAAAATAATAAACAATGAAATTTTTAACAAACAACGATTTTTTAAGTGCAGTAATAAGATAATTTTTCATTCTTAATAAAATTACGCTTCTTTGCAAATTTATCTAAAATCGTTTAAAGTGACAATTGATTGAATGTTTTCTTGTGCTTTGAGTTTATAAAGTGATTTTTTTATACTACTCTTTTGTCGTTATTATTAATATTTTCAAATCAAATCATGAAGTGGCATAAAAAACTTAGACACCGAATCACATCTATATTGTAAGTATTT
Source organism: Maratus speculifer (assembly GCA_964019185.1). Taxonomy (NCBI): domain Eukaryota; kingdom Metazoa; phylum Arthropoda; class Arachnida; order Araneae; family Salticidae; genus Maratus; species Maratus speculifer. The sequence goes on from OZ025294.1 coordinate 349,934,513, forward strand.
GCATATTCGAATTTAACAAGTATTGTTTCAATTTACTATGTTGTGAATTTATTTATACTTTCATTTATAATATTCATAATATTGTTACAGTCAATTGCAAAAATATTTCAGCGATATTTTGTTGTTGTTATAAATTTTTGCTTTCTATTTTTAATTAAAGATGCGTTTATAACAAATCTTATCTGAACAGTGAGAATTAATTTTTTCTTCGAACCATAAATTTAAATTCTATCTTTCACATTTTAAAAAGGTAGGAATGGAACGAAAAAAAATTAGAAATGCATCTAGTAATCATTACATGTCATTTAAAGTTTTCTAAAGTATCGAAATTTTTTAAAAGATAGACTCAAATTTACAGAGCTGTATATTGTATGTGAGCAATTCGTCACCTGAGAATAATAAAGTTCTATTTGTGTTTTTGAAAAAATTGACCTGTCGATATAGAAAGGTTCTGTTTGTATCTATGAAGGCATTTTTACATCAAAATGATGTTATATATAATTTACATATGACCTTGCAATCATAATATGACAATTTTTTAAATTCAGAAATGCCTTTATACACTGTAAAAAAAAATTGGGAGAATTACAAAAATTTTTCTAGTAGAATTGTATTCCAAGAACTTTTTATGTAACGGCAACAATAAAAATTCATGTAACAGATACAGATTTGCACTTTGAATCAAACAAATTTTAAGGTTACTAAGAATTGTTTTGGGAAATCGTATTCCAAGAACTTTTTTAGTGACGATAACGAGCATTATAGATAAAATTTTAGTAAAGTTACCAAAATTTTAGTAAATTCTTTTGTAAAGTTACAGATGGTTTTAGTTTTGCTTACAAGTTTTGTAGATTGACATCATTTTCTTGTACAGTGCACACATAAAATTTTAGTAAGCATAAGAGATTTCGGTTAATTTAAATTACTAAGGTTACAGATTTTTTTTACAGTGTAGATAAAAACAGAACCTTTCTATATCGGTAAGTCAAAATTTTCAAAAACACAGATAGAACCTTAATATTTTCAGGTAACGAACTTACGGATCTTTTAACACGTCGAGTGCTGTGCTGCGGCGACTGACAGGGATACTAAAAAATGTATACTGTTTTAAATAATTATTAAGAAAGTATAATCCTGTATTAAATAAAATTAAAGTAAATAAAAAAAATAGTAATTACTCAAAACAATATGTATATTTTTAGTTTTATATCGGACTTTGGACTGTCAATCATCGATGAAAGACTTAGTCTAAGCGGAAAGTTTAGTGTCATTTACCGGTGACTGACGTGGCACTTAACGTATTAAGAGCACACACTAGTCACGCGGTAAAAGCCGAGCGCTAATGTAAAGTCTATGAGGGCTTTCTTTTCTAATATCTCCTGAAATTTTAATATTTTTACATGATTTTTTGGTACAAGATAGCTAAGGACGATCCACAACCGGCCTAGTTTTTACTTTTTCAGTTTTCGTTTCAGATTTTTTTTTAAATTACTTTAATTTTCAAAACCGGTTTAAACCGGTTCTGAAACTGAAACTATCGTAATATAAAAAATATATAACCAAAATCGAAAAAGTAAAAACTAGGCCGGTTGTGGATCGTCCTCAACTATTTTATGCAAAAAAAATCATGTAAAAATATTAAAATTTGAACGAGATATTTAAAAAGAACGCTCCCATAGACTTTACATTATCATCCGGATCTTTTTCTGTACTTTTTCTGTGACTATTGTGGGCCCTTAAGGAAAAAATCCTTTTGAACTAGCGAAAACATTGATATCACACCCATTAGGATCATATTAAAAATTAAGTTGTTAAAGACTAACAGTCAGACCTCGTTAACATGAACACGCTTAATGTGAATTACTTTTAATATGAACTGTTTTCACAATCCCCTATAAAAAAAAAAGAATACAGAAATTTGATACTGATAACATGAAGTACTGTTAACATGAACAAAAATTTGATTCCCGTTGAAGTTCTTGTTAACGAGGTTCGACTGTACTACATTTCAAATTTTGCGTTAAAGAAATTTGTGGTAAATATATACTCCAACTGTCACTGTATTCTACATAACACATGTTTATTTTATTTTAAATCATTATATTCATAATCGCTTTTTTTCAGGTGCGCTTGCAATTACATTAATAAGTAGCACCTATAATAATCGTCTGGCCCGTCTGTCGGTCCGCAAATAACGGCTCAAAAGCTACACAACCGAATGATTTGATTTAATACATACAGTAAAGCATCGTTTATACGATGATCACTTATACGACGTTTACATTTATACGACGTTTTAATGTGGTCGCGATTCATTCCTATTCATTTTAATGTAAAAATATGTCTTTTATACGACGCCCAAAATCGTTTATACGTCGATTTTTGATTTTGTATAGGTTTATTTTTGTTTATTTTCTTGTGTATTTTATGAACGAGCGGAAGTTGTCAGCTATGAATGACACCAAAGAGCGTGTTTAAATGCACTCCACAATATAAAAATGTGGGCTGGTGTTCGATTAGTCTGAAAAATTAGCTTATGTGTAACAGATTACACTGGGAGGGGTCATTCTTTTTCGGGGATGATCAGCTTACCAGACCTGTTTTAAGTTGCAAATAGACTATCCTTCTAACTGTTATCAGTATTGGCGACTTTTAGTTGGCCATGCGGGGTTTTTTATCTTTGACTTTAAATGGAAAGGAAATGATGTACTGCAAATGAGGAACCTTTCGGTGAAACACAAATAAAGGTAAGTATATTTAAATTGCTTACTAATTCCATCCTTTTTTTTTGTTGTTGTTTGTTTGTTTGTTTGGTTGGTTGGTTGGTTGGTTGGTTGGTTGGTTGGTTGGTTGGTTGGTTAATTAACAAATTTATGCAAATCATCACGTTAAACATTAAAATTAAGTGAAAACAAAATTGATTCTAGTTTTGGAAGTGAAAATCGATTATACGTCGTTATCGTTTATACGACGTTTTTCGCTAGTTCCTTCGGCGTCGTATAAATTATGCTCCACTGTATATAGGATTTGTATGGTTCCTGGAATTTCAAGACCACGAAATTCTTCCGAAGCAGTATTTTCTTACAGAAGATCTCTCCTTGAATAAGAAAAAAATTCGCGCGTTTGAATTAGATTTATTTTTTCATAAAAATGTACTGATATTTCTCCTGGAAAATAATGATACCAATACAAACCATATATAATTGTTGCAAAATTTTGTTGAATCATTTCAAATTCGATTAAAATTGAATCAAAACTTAAAAATATATTAATAAAAATTTTCTTCCTTCTATTAAATCCTGTCATAAGTAAATATTACAATGATACGCTATGATAGATAATGATTATAGATTTCCATCACGATCAAGCTCTATTTAGGAAGGAGTCCCACTATTTTTGTACGACAAAGTTTAATATATATAATCAAAATCAATTTTTATTGATAATTTTTTTGCTTAAGAGTGCATCAGCTATTGTACCACGATCTGAATATTCATAGTACGAATGCACCTCATTTGCAATATTAGACGTACAATTTCTACCTTGTTGTAGTTTGCACATGAGATTTTGTGGAAATGTTTTGCGATATTCTTTGTGAAATATTAACACGTTGTAATGTACATATACAATATAAAACCAGCGTTAGAATTCCTAAAAAAAAGTCACTGGTCCCAAGGACCAGTAAGCATGAGAATTTACTGGTCCGCAGACATCAGCACTGGTCCGTTACATAAAACTCTATTAAATAATTTTAACACTTAGAGTGATCTCCCCCCCCCCCCCCCCCATACACACTTTGGAAAATAAATCAATCTTACTTTGCATTTATCCAAAATTTTCAGCATAATAAAATGCAAAATATAATTTGCTAAAAAATAAATAAACAGTACGTAAAGAAAAACTATCAAATTATTTATTAGATATTTTATTTGCCATTACTTATTTCAACTGACTGTAGGGTTTAATGAAATTTTTTTTTTCGATTTTTCTTCAGATTCTAGCCAGAGTGGTGGAATTGTAGCTAGTATAGGGCAAAATTGAGAAATTTCATTAGCGGCCACTGGCCAGTAAGACTAGTTTTTCAAGTGGCCACTTTGTTTAAACCAGTGACCACTTTTTTATTAAAAAATATTAAGCAGTAAAATTTCTATAAGTATTAATCTAAAACTGAATAGCCCAAATAAATATGTTAATATAAATATATTGAAATCTAAAAAAGTAGAATTTTTGATGAAATGTAAGTAAATTGTATTCTCTTCTTGTAAAAAAGTGGAACGCTGATAGACAATTTTTCACTGGCCACTTTTTCTCATTTACTGGCCCTGCGGCCGGTGGCTAGTGCTAATTTTGCCCTTTAGTAGTTAGTGTCATTGATGCAGTTGGACTTGAAAAATCCTGGGTCCTCGGGACCCAGGACTTCTAAAATACTGGGTCCCTTTTCTACAAATGCAGGTCCCCACTAATAATAAGTCATATTTTTTGATGCAAAAATTGAACTTGTTCATTTGCACAAGAAAAAGAAAATGCAATAATTGTTTTAATAATAATAAATAATTAAAACCAATACTAATTTAAGAGAAATTTTCTGTACTTTTTAAAGAATAGATGTGCAAGATACAAATTTAATTATAAAATAATGCTTATTTAAGTGTTGAAGATAACAAGTATCACTATTGTTTGCATTTCTTTGAAAATGGGGCACAACAGGTTTATTGAAAAAGACTTTTTTGCTGAAAAAAGGAATATTTTTGTTGAGTAAATGGGTACTTTGCTTAATGAAATGGTGCTTTCAGGAGTCACATTCACTCAGAAAGATTTGGAGCAATAAAAAATCGATTGGGAAGCAGGAAAATCAGTTTTTGGAGCAGCAACAACAATTTTGAAGTTGGAAAATTAGGTTTTAAAACAGAAAAATTCTCTCCCGGCATTCATATATATTTTTTGTGCTTTTTTTTTTTTTTTTTTTTTTTTTTTTTTTTTGTCGAAATTTCCGTTTTTTCGCATTATTTTGACGAAATCTTTTGTTTTTTCGGAATTTATTGACGAAATATACCGTTTTTCGCGATCTTTTGAAGAAATCTGCCGTTTTTTCGGGTTTTAGGATGAAATTAGCCATTTTTTCGCGAATTTTTTGACAATATTTACCGGAAATTAGACGTTATTTAGCACTTTTTAAACAAAATTTGTCTTTTTTTCGCAATCTTTTGAAGAATTTTTTCGTGTTTCACGATTTTTTTGACAAATTTTGCCGTTTTTTCGCGATTTTCGGACAAAATTTATCGTTTTTTTGCACTTTTTTGAAGAGATCTGCCATTGTTTTGCAATATTTTTGAAAAATCTGCCTTTTTTTCGTAATTTTTTGAAGAAATCTGCCATTTTTTCGCAATTTTTTGAAAAAATCTGCCGTTTTTCGCGATTTTTTGGAGCGAAATTTGCCGTTTTTTATCTTTAGAAGAAATCTGCCTTCTGTTTCGGGTTTTGGAATGAAATTAGCCATTTTTTTTCGAGAATTGTTTGACAAAATTTGCCGAAAATTAGTCGTTATTTCATGATTTTTTAACGAAATTTGCCGTTTTTTCGCGATCTTTTAACGAAATTACGCGGCCCGTGGGACGCGTAAGAGCGATTTTTTTGCGTCCCATGGCCGATTTTTTGCGTAATTTACGCGCTATGGCGCGTTTGCGGCATCGCTGATAATAAAAGAAATCATGTGCGATCGGTTTTGGTTTTCTAAGGGGCTGAAAAAAGGCACTGGTCCTGCGGACCACTAAGTTTTTCAAATTAGTGGTCCGATTGAATTATCGGTGGTCTCGGACCAGCGGACTACCAAGGATTTCGAACGCTGTAAAACCATATTCATCTTTAGATCACAATAAATAGTTCTGTTACATTAAAATTAAAAATAACATTTAAAATGTTGATGTATGTAATGTTTATACATATTTATAAAATGTTAAATAATGTATAATCTTATCATATCTTTATCGCTGTTTAATTTTGGCTAGGAAGCAAAACACTTTAAAAATGACTTTATTTATAACGCGAGAGCTGGTGACATCAAAAATGAGTTTGGTATGACTGGGTTTAACAAACCAAAAATATTTTCATTTAAATTAATTATTTTTAAAAAGTTATAACGTTTTACAGTTATCGCGAATATTAACCACTCTTAGAGAGTTTTACAGAAAATTTTCAGCTCTTTCAGTAAAATTTGGTATGAGAAACTTTATTCTGTCAACCCTTTTTGACGCGTTGTATGTGTGTCCGAAATAATTAACTTCCACCATAATTTATAAACGAGTTTGTTAGATAACATGGACTTCCTTATTCGCCAGGTATGTTGTAGAAGGAAAATTTTAATTAATTATTCTTGGAAACAACAAAATTAAAATTAGGTGCCCTGTTTTAGGGACACCACGCTGGAAAAGGCCTAAGTCTGTCATGACTATTTTGAGGATTGATAAAATTTTACATTTTCTTTGAACTTTTAACGATGTAGTTTTTATTTCGCGTCTGGACGCTGGCCAAGTGTCGCGAAAACAGCAATTCATTTCAGACTTTTAATAATAATTAATTCAATTAAACTTATTTTTGGTTTGACAAACTTACTCATATACCTACACTAAAAAAAATTAGAAGGTTACTGAAATTTTTCTAGGATATATTCAAAGAACTTTTTATGTAACGGCAAAAGCAAAAATTCATGTAACAGATACAGATTTGCACTGTGAATCAAAGAGTTTTTAATGTTGCCAAGAATGTTTTAGGAAAATTGGATTCCTGGAACTTTTTAAATAACGGCAACTAGGGTTACAGATAAAATTTTAGTAATATTACTGTAATTTTAGTAAATTCTTTTCTAAAGTTCCAGATATTTCTGTAGCTTTGCTTACAAATTTTGTAGATGTTTTTTCTTTCGTACAGTTCACAGATAACCAAAAAGATTTCGGTAATTTTACATCTGTAAAATTACAGTTTTTTTTTATTATTATTATTATTTATTTACAAAGCAGTTTATTTGATTTATGTGACTTTCTACTGTTGATTTGCTTATCTATCTATATTATAAAGGCCAAACGTATCTGTGCGTAACGCATACGTCATTTTGCGAATGGCAACACTGAAATTTGAAATGAAATTCAGTTTTGCAATTTTTCTTCTGCAAATTTTTTAACTTATAAATGTCTCACATTTTCAATTTTTACACCATCGTATAGAGAAAAAAAACGTACTTTTCGATGCAATTTGTTTAAAAGCTATATCTTTGTTTGTTTTTGAATTATTAATTTTTTTGTAGTTTTTTATACGTTTTTGAACTGTGGCAACAGACAAACTCCATTTCTATCTTAACCCTTTGCGGCGCAGGGCAAATTAATTCCTTAGGTTTTGAAATTAATGGCTGACACCGGAATTTGAAAACAACTTTATTTGTAAATCAGAAAACGCTGTATTTCACGCATTAAAAAAACCGTAATTTTTTTAAAGAAAATTCCGGTGCGAATGCGGCGTTTGGGAATTAAAATTAAGTGGTTTATCTACTAAACCACTGCGCCGCAAAGGGTTAAACTATAATGTGAGCAAAAATTGTGTGTGTGTGTCTGTGTGTATAAATTTTATCTCAAAAACGGCTCCAACGATTTTCACAAAAATTTGGATTTTCCCATTTTTGGGTACGAGAAGACCATTAGACTAGGTCACATGTTCGAGAAAATTCGATTATTGGGGTCATTTTGGGTCATAATGGGTCTGGATCAAATTATTTATATCTAGAGAACGGCTGGATCGATTTTAAGGAAATTTTGTATCCAATCGTTTTTTGGTACGAGAAAACTATTGAGCTGGGTCACATGTTCGAAAAATTTCGATTAGTGGGTCATTTTTGGGTCATTATGGGTCAAGCCATTTTTATCTAAAAAACGGCTCTAACGATTTTGACCAAATTTTGTATTGTATCGTTTTGGATTACAAGAAGACCATTGGGTTAGGTAACATGCTCGAGAAAATTCGGTTAGTGGGTCATTTTTGGGGTCATTGTGGGTCATGCTATTTTTATCTAGAGATTTTCTCACGCAATTTTGACTAAAAATGCATTCTGTGGTTTTCGGGCACGAGAAAAACATTGAGCTAGGTTACATATTCGAGAAAAAATTTTAATGGGTCATATTGGGTCATTAAGGGTCTGGGTCAAGCTATTTATATTTAAAGAACGGCGTGATCGATTATAACGAAATTTTGTATGTAACAGTTTTTTGACATGAGAAAACTAATGGGCTAAATCACATGTTTGAGAGATTTCGACTATAAGGGTCATTTGTGGATCATAATGGATCATGTCAAGCTATATCTAAAGAACAGGTGGATCGATTTTAAAAAAATTTTGCATATAACATTTTTTGGCACGAAAAAATCATGGGCTAGGTCACACGTTCGAGAAATTTCGATTAATGGGTCATAAAGGATCATAAAAAGTCTGGGTCAAGCTATTTATATTTAAAGAACGGCTGGATCGACTTTAACGAAATTTTGTATGTAACATTTTTTTGACACGAGAAAATTAATGGGCTAACATGGGCTAGGTTACATGTTTGAGAAAAAATTTTAATGGGTCATATTGGGTCATTAAGGGTCTGGGTCAAGCTAACGGCGTGATCGATTTTAACGAAATTTTGTATGCAACAGTTTTTTGACATGAGAAAACTAATGGGCTCACATGTTTGAGAGATTTCGACTATAAGGATCATTTGTGAGTCGTGATGGGTCATAATGGATCATGTCAAGCTATATCTAAAGAACAGGTGGATCGATTTTAACGAAATTTTGTATATAACATTTTTTGGCACGAGAAAATCATTGGGCTGGGTCACACGTTCGAGAAATTTCGATTAAGGGGTCATAAAGGGTCTGGGTCAAGCTATTTATATTTAAAGAACGGCTGGATCGATTTTAACGAAATATTGTATGTAACAATTTTTAGACACGAGAAAACTAATGGGCTAAGTCACATGTTCGAGAGATTTCGATTACAAGGCTAATTTGTGGTCATGATGGGTCATGCTAATTTTATGTAGAAAATGGCTCGTACCATTTTGACTATACTTTGTATTATATCATTTTCGGGAAAGAAAAAACCATTAGGCTATGACACATGCTCGCGAAAATTCGATTAGTGGGTCATTTTGGGTCATAATGGGTTAGGGTCATTCTAATTATATATAATAACGACTCAATCAATTTTACCTAAATTTTGTAACGAAACGTTTTCTGTCACGAGAAGACTATTGGGCTGAGTCGCACGTTAAACAAAATTATATTAGTAGATCATTTTGCTTTATTGCTGAATGCTGTCAAGCTAATTTTACCGAAGAAATGGCTTAAACGTTTTTGATTCAATTTTACATTATATTGTTTTTAATTACCTGAATACCATTGAGCTAAGTCACATGTTTGATCAAATTTGATTCGTGGGTCATTTTGGGTAATACGGGTTACGAGAATATGGCAACAGTCAATAAGTTGGCGATATTTGACAAAATATTGGCGACATTTGGCCGAAAAATCGACTATTAAGATTGCGAAAGATAAAACACGTATTTGTCGCCAAATTAAAAAAATGTCTCCAAATTTTGCTGTATCTGGCAAAAAAATATTGTCTTTCAGAATGTGAAGAAATTTTTTATACATTCTTAATAGGATTCGAGATGCATGGTTAAACCAATCAGAGTCGAGCAAAAACACTGATTTGGATCGATATCCTTTCGTTGTAAATTTTAAAATTAAGTAAAATTTATGAGCATGTGCATACAAATATAGTTTTCTTATTAATTGTTTTTTAAAATACAACTAGTATAAATAACAGGTTTTACAGTTATAATACAGAGTGAATGATATAGTGATAATACTATATCCAGTTGAACACAAGGTTAATTTTGACCGAGCTTAGCTCGGTCACTCCTGCTAGTTAAAAGTAAAGGGAAAAAAGCAAATTACTGTATTTTTTTGTTTCCATTTCTTCCATAAAAAGTGAAAAAAAATATTGAATTTAAAATACGTGTTATGTGAAGAATTTTCATTCTCGACATAATTATAAATTTCTATGAATTTTGGTTTTAATTTGTTTTTATTTATCAATTAAAGGGGGGGGGGGGGACTTTTAGTTCATTAAAAACTTTCTTTAAACATGATACAACACTTTCTTTTAACACTCTGACTTCACAGGAAAATTGTATATTGTATTTTGCATTCAGATTATTTCAGAAATTTTCATTTATACTTAAAAAATATAAATAAATTAGTATCTGTTTACGACTAATAGCAATCGAGATTCCAAGTTTTGAATTAAAATGATTTTGAAATGATCAAATTAAAATACCATTTTTTTAAAGCGTGGACATGGGTAAGAAAAATGCATACGTAAATTTTGAGATGCTACAAATAATGTCGGGTTTAGATTTCACGGGGAAAAAATTCGATGATTGAGTCAAAGTGGAGTACATTTTGCTATTTTTTATTTTGGAATACCGTGCATGAGATTTTAATTGATAACTTTATAATAATAAAAGATCTTTATTATATCTTATTGTTTACATATCGATTAAAGTTTAATAACTGAGTTTTAAAGCAATAGTATTTTGTTAGTTTTAGGTTAAATATCATTTCGTTAAGCGTTAGTCTTACGAATATAAGGTGCATTTTTTATTGTGACTAATTTAGTAGATTTATTATAAATCAATGAATCAGTCCCTATCTAAATATTTTCTTTCGTCGAAATTCGACGGGTACCACCTCGTATTCTTCAATTCCGCAATGATGGGAATCTTGGGATCATCGGCTCACGTACTACTACGAATATGCTTTTTAATAAGACCACAATTTTCTAAATACGTGATTTAAATTTTAATTAACAGATAGTTTTCGAGTATTACACAAATATTCTTCAAATAAAGACATCTCCTTGAAATATAATGTTTATTGGATGATCTGTTCAATGGAATGCCTTTTCAAATAGTCAGAAAGGGCGATTCCATTTACGCTTCAGTCTATTGGCTTCTCCTTAAGAGCCCACATTACTGACTGAAAAAGACCCGGATGATAATGTTAAGTCTATGGGGGTGTTCTTTTCAAATATTTCCCTAAAATTTTAATATTTTTTACATCATTTTTTTCACATAGGATAGCTGAGGACGATCTACAATCGGGCTACACTGTAAAGAAAAAGGGTCGATCGACTAAAAAATTTTTAATGATCCATGCAATTACTAAAAAATTTTTAGTAATCTTACTCGGTTACAAAAAAATCTGTAAGAATTACCAGAAAAAAGCTAGCAACGAATAGAGTTAATAGTTTTATATTTTTAATAACTATTACGAAAACTCGCTTGGTGTGACCGTGATATCCTAGTGGTCATAGCACCGAACTCCAGGCTGAAAGGTTCCGGGTTCGATGCTGGACACCACAAAATACGCACCGAATGTATGCAGCGTAAGTACTTGTTAAATAAAGAAGTTATGAAAATCCTGTTGGAGCAGGTAGCAATGTTTGGTGCTGCCATCTATTGCGGCTTAGCCGAAAATCTTCTGCTTCAGAAGCCTGTCTTTTTATCCACTGAATGCAGCTCGAAGGAAGCTCCTGCCCTTCGAGCACACGTACTGGTTATTAAAAATAATTTTAGAGCTATTACTAAAATTTGCTTGGTGGCTCACACTAAAAAGTTTTAAGTTAGTTATACAAAAAATTCTTTTGTTCAGTTTACAAAAGAAATGTTTGTTTCACTTGCAAAAAAAAAGTTTGTAATGGTTACTAAAAAAATCTGTGGAATACAAAATTACTAAAAAATTTTTAGTAACCTCTTGAATTTTTTTTTTTTTACAGTGTAGTTTTTACCTTCTCAATTTTGATTTCAGATTTTTTTTTAATTACTTTAACTTCCGAAACAGGTTACAACCATTTCTGAAATTAAAACTATCATAATATAAAAAATATAGAACCGAAATCGAAAAAGTAAAAACTAGCCCGGTTGTAGATAGTCCTCAGCTGTCCTATGCAAAAAAAGAATCCTGTAAAAGTATTAAAATTTGAGCGAGATATTTCAAAAGAACTTCCCCGTAGACTTAACATTATCATCCGGGTCTTTTTCAGTCATTAGTGTGGGCTCTTATCTCCGTTTTGATAGATTCCTTAGTTTCTTACAAATAGTGACACAAAAAATGTTTAATTACCTTTTTTTTTAATAAAAACATACTATGAAAATTAAACATCATTGAATAAGGCCAGGCCTGTTATTGCCTAGATTTATTGAAGGATATATTTAACATATTTTTTACTTTCAAACGCAAACATTATTTCAAATACTGAATACTACAATATCCATATTAATCTACTCCCTAAACAAATTTTATTTGTTTCATTTAAAAGTAGATTTTATTTACAATTGTTTGATAGCAGTAACTTCTAGAATATCTGTTGCAAAGGTAATAGGGTGTGAATTTTTTTTCTCCATAACAGTAAATGCAACTAAGTTCTCTTGCTCATTTTTTTTTTTTTTTTTTTTTTTATATATATAAAAGGTATGGAACAGTGATTCTCCCTCCCCTTTATTTCAGATACATATAAACATTTTTGGAGACTTCTTTTTTTTCTTCTGGACATTGAAGATATTCCTTCTTATAAATCTTCCCAATAACAATAAACTATTCATTATTGTAAATATTTAATGCACTTGCTTTCCACACACACAGAAAACTTTTGCCAGGAACGATATTATGATATATTCGGATTTATGTGAGATGAAAGTAAATTGTTTATTAAAAAAGGCAAGTTTTCAGACATTGAATGTGATTTATTTGAGAAACTTCTCTATTCTAATAAGTATGAATAAAAAAAAAAAAAGATTTTTTAAAAATATGCTTTCATTAAAATTCACAAAAGTGTGGAAAAAAATATTTTTTCAATGCACAAAGAATTAAAATTGGGATTAACGCCTTGCCAGCTATTGAAAAGCTGGCTTCATAATATGGTAACCTTTTTCGTAACCAAAATTTAGTAAAACATCGCCAAATATGGCCCCTATTTTCTCAAGTTGGACAAAATTTGGAACCATTGTAGTAACCTAGCTATTAATATATTTCAACAATATTACTCATTGTTAAAGTTTATAATGATTTATCCATAGAAATCAGCTACTGAAATCAACTGTTGATCCCTTGCCATTGCACCCCCCCCCCCCACCCCGTTCAAAGAGATCGAATTTTTAAAAATCAATGTCTATTTCATTATTGCCCTCCAGAATACACATATATTCCAAGTTTTAAAAATCTGTATCAACAGAAATTTTGTGTAAATGAGTCACTAGATTTATCTGTTACACACAAATATAATTGAAAGTTAGAAGAAGAAGCATGTAAAAACAGTAACTACACTGTAAAAAAAAATTCAAGAGGTTACTAAAAATTTTTTAGTAAATTTGTATTTCACAGAATTTTTTAGTAACCATTACAAGCATTTTTTTTTGCAAGTGAAACAGACATTTCTTTTGTAAACTGAACAAAAGATTTTTTTGTATAACTAACTTAAAGCTTTTTAGTATGAGCCACCAAGCAAATTTTAGTAATAGCTCCAAAATTATTTTTAGTTAATTAAAAAATATATTTAGACTTCTGAAGCGGAAGATTTTCGTCAAAACCACAATAGATGGCAGCACCAAACATTGCTACCTGCTCTATTTTCACATGTTTCTAAAGGGGAGGGAAAGTCCACAGATCATTGCCCATAGTAACTGCCACGACAGGATTTTCATAATCCCTTTATTTAACGAGCACTGACATTGCATACATTCGGTGCAGTGCAGCATCGAACCCGAGTACTTTCAGCCTGGAGTTCGGTGCTAAGACCACAATGCTATCACGGCCACACCAACTGAGTTTTAGTAATAGCTATTAAAAATTTAAAACTATTAACTCAATTCGTTGCTAACTTTTTTCTAGTAATTCTTACAGATTCCTTGTAACCGAGTAAGATTACTAAAAATTTTTTAGTAATTACAAGGATCACTAAGATTTTTTTAGTAGATCGACCTTTTTTTTTTTTTTTTTTTTTTTTTTTTTTTTTACAGTGTAGCAATGCTGTTATATTGTCGAAAATGAATTTTTTTGCGACTGGTGGCGTTTCTCGACTAATATTAAGAAGATTATTGCATTAAAAATATTGCAAATAATATGCTATTTTTTTAAAAAAATGCCCGATAAAAATTCTCAAGCAGACATTTTTTAAATCGAAGAATTATTCCAGTAGCTATTTAATGTCGTGTCGGTTAAAATAGTTTCGTTAAAAAGGCTCTATGGGAACAACATAGCAGTTGCATAGCTCTTTACCCATCTTTCACAAGGATATAATTGAGAAGTTTGTGGTGTACATAGTGTGCATTTTGCAATCACTTTTAAATTGACCAAGTGTTTTGTGCATCTTTTCTTTATTTTTTTAATTCAAAATACAGTCGACTCTGGTTAATTCGAAATTGGATAATTCAAATCTTCGCTTAATTCGAACTAAACATGAAGTCCCGAAATTTTCAATGCCAGAATAACGTTAAAAATTTTCATTAATTCGAACTCATTTTCACTTGACTTCGTTTAATTCGAACTAACGAGAATTCCGATTTTTCATTTTTCTTTTCTCTCTCATGGATTTCAGATCATTTGAATAACTTTCTTTCTTTGATTTTTGTGAAAATTGTTCCGAACGAGTATACATATAATGCAATGTATTCGATATCCACTTTCTTAGAGCTTCGTCTGTCCATCAGCGACGTTTCATTTTTCTTCCATCGTGCTTGTTTCTAATCTTTTAATTTTTTTATGTATTTATGCATTCTAATTTAATAGTAAGTCATATTCTAATGATAACAGACGAAATAAGTTTAAAAAACACTATAACATTAATTTTTTCTAATAGTACCATATTAAGCATGTTTTCCATAATTCGAAAATTTCTTGTGGTCCCGACGAGTTCGAATTAACGAATGTCGACTGTATATCATTTCAATCGAGATTTATTTCTATTTTTGAAAATGTCATTTTTTATATCGTTGCTAAAGAGTGAAAAAATCTCAAATAAATAATATTTCAATAAAAATCTTTATTTTCATCTTAATATTAAAATCAGAAAGAAAGCTTTAAAAAAATGATCACGTGATAAAAGAAGTAAATGAGGAAAATTTCGTAATTACACACTCTATTTACTCGTAAATCTTTTTTTTAAAAAAAAGAAAGAAAATTTGAAAATAATACTAAAATTCAATTTGTAAATAAATGTTTTAAGACACAAAGTAATCGTCAAATTCGTAGCCAAAGTGAATTATTCAATGCCAGAAGAAATGAGTTTCGCAGTTCATTATTGCATAAATTCATTCACGGATCCTTTTTTACTTTGTTCCATCTTCAAAAGAAGAAAGTATTGTAAACCAAATTTTTTGTGTAAGTGTATGGCTATGGCTAATTGGTCCTCCCTTAACTTGAAAAAAATCCGCCGGAAGGGGGCGCTGGAATCACGATTTTTGTTCCATTTTTAGGTGTGTTTGTAATTATGTAAATACGTAGCACCTATTGTTGTCGCTCAGTCCGTCCGTCCGTCTGTCTGTCCGTCTGTCTGTCCGTATATAACAACGCAAAAACTACCCAACCGAATCGTTTGAAATTTAAAATACATAATTATAACATAATTTTGTCGAGTCATTTCAAATTTTATGAAAATCGGATGGATAGATCAATTACAGGGACATTCAAAAGGATTCCGTTACATTACGGTCAATAGGGAAAAAAGTTTTAAATGCATTTTAATCGTTTGAAATTTAAAACATATAATTATTGCGTAATTTTGTCGAGTCATTTTAAATGTTATGAAAATCGGATGCATAGATCAATTACAGGGACAATCAAAAGGATTCCGTTACATTACGGTCAATGGGGAAAAAGTTTCAAATGCATTTTAATAATGTTACACTCATTCGAACATAATAGAATTGGCATGAATCTATGAAATATATACAAAAATATGCATTCTGTATAATCTGTGATGCAAAGAATTTTTATTATTAAATTACAGGGCCACACAAAAGTATTCCACTATATAATGCTATACAGGGAAACATTGCTTGGGGCGTGTTTTAATTATATTCTACTATTTCACATTTTATGAATAAGATATAGGTTTCTGAGGTGTAATAAAAATTACTTCCTGCATATTTACAGAAACGTAAAGATTTCGACTACTATACTGTATCCGGAGTACGCTCTACTATATCAGCAAGATCTGAATATTTTTAAAACTTCGTTATCGTACGAACGCACCTCATTTTCTACGTTCACGTGCAATTTCCAACTTGTCAATATTGTACCGATCAAAAATGTATGAAGTTATGCATCGAATTGCACCAAATTTTTTGTGTAAATGTTTGGCTATTGTTAGTTGGTCCTCCCTTAATTTGAAAAAAATCCGCCGGAAGGGGGCGCTGCAATAGCGATTTTTGTGCCATTTTCAGTATTGCACTACCAAAAAGTGTATGAAGTTATGCCTAAAACAGGACTAAAATTTTCGTGTACCTTTTTTTTCGGGGGGGGGGGGGGTATGGCAAGTAGGTCCTCCTTGAATTTGAAAAAAAATCTGCCTATCATTCTACTGTTATCGGCTCGTGCAGACACGGAAACTTGTTTTAACTCCGATTAATTGACTGAAGCAGAAATTTAAGATGAAAATAAATGTTGGTATAGTATTGAATTAAAATTATTAAAGAATTAACATGAGTAACTATTTTTTTTTAAATATTAAAATATACGAATGAGATAGAAGAAAGTTTCGGGATTGGCACATCTAACTAGTTTATTCTTCTTCTTCTTATTATTATTATTATTATTAAGATTTTCATTATTGGATTTTCTTTTTGTTGTTATTTGAGAAATTTTGAGACAATATTGCTAGTTATTATAATAAAAAATTCAAAATTTATATTCCATTGTTGAAATTTCTAGATTTAAATTGAAAACTTAACAATGTATAATAACAATAAAAAATTAAACAATGAACTTTTATTGTGAGAGTTAATAATGGATTATTTCATTAAATATTATTGCATTTTTTTCTTTGCATTTGAAAAAGCGAATAACTTTTATTGAATGCTAATCTGCGATTAAGTTACTAATATACACTTGATTGGATTTGATATTTTAATAATTTAATTTAATTTTGTGCATAAATAATTGACAAAATAAAGTTTTTCAATATGAAGTGGCACCGAAATCTCAAAAAAAGGATCTCAGAATTTTTGTAAGTATTGAACAAAACAAATTTTTCACTATTGATATTTTTATCTTGTATTATCTTGCCATGCTCTATTTTTCGCACGCGTACGCAGTTATCTTTTGGATTCCTTGTTGTTTGCTTTTTTTAAAGCCATTTATTTAGTGCTACGAAAATGTGTATTTGGGATTTGCCAAAAAGAGACTATTTTGAATCAATGTTCAACTTTATATCGACTCATTTTCCATTGAAACCCGATTGACTATGTTTTTAAATAAAGTGTTTTGAATTTCGAAAGTGTTTTGATTTCAAATAAAGTCATTTATTTTATGATTTGTCGCAAAAATTTTAGGTGTAGATTGGCGGTATTTAAAAACCGCTAAACCTGTATCTGCGTTGGCGTTAATACGTAAGTACCATTCAATTTTAAAACGTTTGATTCTTTAAAGAGATTACATTTTTATTTCATTGCATTTGTAACTTACTTCGTATTTGTAATTTTCACATGTAACTATGATACATATACCGGGTGTCCCAAAAGTGACTGGTGGATTTTCAAATTCAATAACTTGCAAACGGTGACAGCTATTTATAAAAAAATTGCAGGAGGGTTATGTATAATGTCAGAATTTTTTTTACCGTAATTTTTTATTTTAGTTCGCATCTCAAACAATAGGTGGCGCTGACGGCGATTGAAGGCCAGGTGATCAGTGCTGAGTGAAGCGTCGATCTGGCCTTCAATCGCCGTCAGCGCCACCTATTTTTGAGATGCGAACTAAAATAAAAAATTACAGTAAAAAAATACTGACATTATGCATAACCCTCCTGCAAAAAATTTTTAAATAGCTGTCACCGTTTGCAAGTTATTCAATTTTAAAATCCATCAGTCATTTTTGGGACACCCGATATATATATATATATCATTTTTTTACGGACACGATAAATTCTTTAATTCTGCTCAGATCTCTTCCAAAATGATACATAAAATCAAGGGACATAAAATCTCAGTCAAGTTCGTTAATAGGCAAAATCGGACCAAATGGGTAGAAATAGGGAGGGTTTTTGTGAAAACCGAAAAAACCCCATAACTTCTTTATTAAAATAGATATCGAATCAGTTCAAAGTTTATATTACTTCTAAAAAATAGGCCAAAAGTTTCTGCATAACAGATTTTTGATAAAATTAAAAACGTTCATGTCAGTACAATAACTATATTTTTTCAGAAATATGATTTAATTTAGCAACAGTTTTTAAAATTTAATGAGTAAAAGTGTATAAAAAATACCTAGTGTTTTTTTATGTTGTTGTTGCTGTTTCTTTTTTTTCTCTTTTTTCGGGGGGGGGGGGGGGAAGGAAAATTTATCTGCATTTTAAAGCACCACATTAATTTATTTTTTTCAAAATATGTTGATATATACTAAAATGTGTTCTTTGGTTGATGAAAAAAAGAGTTGAAATAATTACATACTTAAAAGTAATTTTTGACAGAATAATTCCCAATTGACATAACTTTGGATGTCAATGCGATTATTTAAAATTTCTTCTACAAGTGAAATATTTTAATAAAATAAGCCATATAGTTTTTCATTTATTTTGGGATTGCCTGCCAGCTGTATAAAAAGCTGTATATAATATATAAAGCTGTATAAAATATGCGATTTGAAAATTTTCAAAATGTGTAAACAATTACCTAATCCGTGTCGGCAAGTTGTAGGTGCAGAAAATCTCAGTAGGTTGAATTTTGCTAAGTTAATACAAGAGATCTGGTTCGTCTTTCGACCAGGAAACTTTTTCATTCAGATAGAAAATTTTCAGTTATCATAATATCTTTACCACTTAGGATCAGTGAGTTAAAAATGATTAAATGTATTTTATAAACCTGTGCTAAAATTCTCCGGCCTTTTACATCTTCATGGTCTCTGTAAATTTGGATTTTTGGTATTGACATAAATCGAGTCCAAAAAGTGAGAGAGACTTTCAAGAGTTAGTGATGAAATGCGAACTTGTTTGGGAGACCTCGGAATATTTTCTTAATTTAATTTATTCAAGAAATACGATGAGACTTCTCATTGAATAAATTTTGTAAATATATATTATATATATTTACAATATTTATTAAATATATATATTTGTACCATACAACTTTCATATTTTTTATATATTCAGGTGTACCGCAAATAATTCCTAATATTTTTAGTGTGCCGTCAACCGAGAAACACTGCTATAAAGTGTTCAGAAAATCGTAAAGTCATTCCAACTACTTATATTACAGCTCATATTCAAAATATTAGAATAATTGAGAAAAAGTAATAAGAAAAAATTATTTGTCATTTATTTATTTTTTATACTAAGTAAATGCAATTAAATTTCTTATAAATTAAATCTGGAATGTTTAGATAAGATTTTAACATTTATAAAATATAAAATACAGCACAATAAATTACGCAGAGGTGCCAAGTTTCAATAAAAGTTATCAGTAACCAAAGTTCAGAGAAGAGTTGGGGGGGGGGCAAATTTGCAATGTTTGCACGGAATTTTCGCGATTTTTGGACGAAATGTGCGCGTTTTTCGCGATCTTTTGACAAAATTTGCGCGTTTTTCGCGATCTTTAGACGAAATGAGTGCGTTTTAAGCGATTTTTTTGACGAAATGAGCGCGTTTTCCGCGATCCTTTGACAAAATGTGCGCGTTTTCCACGATATTTTGACAAAATGTGCGCGTTTTTCGCGATCTTTTCACGAAATGAACGCGTTTTCCGCGATCTTTTGGCTACATAAGCCTGTTTTAAGCGATTTTTGACGAAATGAGCGCGTTTTTCGAGATCTTGTGATAAAACAAGCGCATTTTCCGCGATCGTTTGACGAAATTAGCCCGTTTTAAGCGATTTTTTGACGAAATTTGCGAGTTTTAAGCGATTTTTTGGCGAAATGAGCGCATTTTCCGCGATCTTTTGACAAAATGTGCGCGTTTTCCACGATCTGTTGACAAAATGTGCGCGTTTTTTGCGATCTTTTGACGAAATAATCGCGTTTTAAACGATTCTTGACGAAATGAGCTCGTTTTCTGCGATCGTTTGACGAAATTAGCCCATTTTAAGCGATTTTTTGGCGAAATTTGCGCATTTTAAGCGATTTTTTGACGAAATGAGTCCGTTTTTTCGATATCTTTTGACAAAATTTGCATGTTATTCGCGACATTTTGACGAAATGCGTGTACTTTTACGCAATCTTTTCTGTTTTTCCCGAGATCTTATATTGAAATTCGCGTTTTTTCAAGCGATACTTTGATGAAATTCGCGATTTTTTTATCAGTAATTTCTATCCGATGCCCGTAACGCCGTAACTTTTGTTGCATATCGGTAATAATTACGGACAAATCGTAATACTTGGCACCTCTGATTACGTATACAGCTTCCTTAAACACACCAGAATACTAGAATAAAATATAGATTGGTTCAAAATATTAGAATATTTTATTTTACGCAACAATATTACCTTATGAATATGAAGTAAATGGTAATTAATATTTTGTAGCATCCCCTTTAGCTTTCATAACAGCATACAATCGATCTTGCATACTATATACAAGGTGTTTACAAACATTTCTATCAATATTAGCCCAAATAGACTTTATACGTGCCACTAACTCAGTTTTACTTGAAGGAGGATTTTCTTGAAGTTTTTTCTTCATCATACACCATAAGTTTTCGATGGGATTAAGATCTGGTGAATTTGGTAGCCAAGGAAGTACCTTAATGTTGCGTTGGCGGAACCAATTCTTAGTTGACACCGAGGTATGCGGGGACGCTAAATCTTGTTGAAAGATGAAATCATCTTCAAATAAATCTTCTGATGATGGAATCATGTAATATTCTAAAATTTCTTGATATATCAGAGAGTTAACCTTTTCGTAGACGATGCATAACTTTCCAGGTCCTTCTGCACTCATACAACCCCAAACCATGACACTAGCAGCAAATTTTACGGAACGTTTAAGGCATTCTTTATCAAATGCTTCTTGCTTCATTCTCCAAACTCGAATACCTTGATTACCATATGAAACACAAAACATACTTTCATCACTAAATAATATATTTTTCCAATCTTCATTGCTCCATAAACGTTTTGATTTACACCAATTCAATCTTATACGCTTTTGTCTTGCAGTCATGAGAGGTTTTGTTTTCGGTACACGAGATTCAAATTTAAATTTATGGAGACGTCTTAATGTTGTCGATGTAGAAACTTCAATTCCTTCTTCTTTCCATTTTCGGTGCAAGAATCGCACACTTTTAAAACGGTTTTTCTTAACTATACGCTTCAGTTTCCTGTCATCTCTAGCAGATGTTTTTGGTTTTCGCACTCTAAAAAATAAATGTGTAAATTAGACAAATTTACGCATATTTGTGTGTAAATTTGTAACTTTACACACTTGCCATGAACTTTACACATTTTTTTGCAGACTTTTACCTGTTTGTATATGTATTTAGCTTATGAAACTAAGTGTGTAATTTGTTATCAGTTGAAAAACATAAATAAGTGTGTAAAAGTAGAAAAATACCTAAATTGACACCAATTGGTGTGTTCTTGTAATTCACGCATAGTTCTGTATACACTGATAAGTGTGTAAATTTCAAAAACCACCCACTTGTCATAAAAAATACACATTTTGTTAAAAGAGTTACTTGTTTTATGTGCATTTACTTTATGACATTAAGACTGCCAGTTGTTATCGGTTGATTTACACATACAAATGTGTAAATTTAGAAAATACCTGTATTTACATGAATTGGTGAATTACATAAAATTATTGGTAGATATGGGTCCAAAATTCAATTTCGTTTTCGTTTTCTGCTCAAAACCTGATTTTCGCCGAAATTTCATTTTCGGCAAAAATACTGCTGAAAATTCGGCCGGACCGAAACTGTCTGTATTACAGCAATCTAGTTTTTTTAACTCGGAAATTTCCTGCATGACCCTTCGATTCGAGGTGTTTATTTCTGTGAATATAATTGATTATTAATAACTGTCAAGAATGACTGAAAACTTGGGTGCAAATTATAAATCAAGAAACGCATATATTACTAAATTTTGAAGACTCCTTTCATGTGTTCATAAAAAGCTGCAGACTTAACAGAAATAGGAATTTTTTAGTTTGAAACCGAAAAAGTGTTTCGAAAACTCTTTGAGAAAATTCTAGTATAATATACTAGATGTTCCTTTTCAAAATAATTAACAGATGATCAGCACCGCCTGTTGAGTGATATACACTAAAAACTAATTAAATCTCGTTTGCATCTAGGTCTCACAGAAGCGAATGCTTTGTGAAATTCCGTGCATTAGTACTCGAGATACAGGAATAGAAATAATGACGAATAATGCACCATAGCAATACCACTTGTTGAGCCATTTGCACCAAAACATAATCATAGTCATGTTATATAAAGTACTAACAAAATCTAAAGTTTTATAAAAATCTATGCACAAGTTCTTGAGATATGGCTATTATGGAAAATGTAAATAATGCAGCATAGCAGGGCCACCTGTCGAGCGATATACACCAAAAATTAACCAAATCTCGTTTAAATCAAGGTTTAACAGAATCTAAAGTTTTGTGAAATTCCATGCATTAGTTCTTGAGATAGAGTTCGCACAAAACTTTTGTCACATACAGACAGACTGACAGACTAGAACTCATAGGCATTTTATAAAAACATGTTTTTTCGGATTCTCTGACCCCTAAAGTGTGTAAATCCTTCAAAAACCGGATTTTACACGAATCCAGTACTTTGTTTTTAGCTGCGTCCGTAATTATGTAAATGCGTAGTACCTATATAGTTGTCATCCAGTCCATCCGCCTATCCGTCCATCCGCATATAAAAACGCAAAAACTACCCAACCAAATCGTTTGAAATTTAAAATATATAATTATTACATACCTTTGTTGAGTCATTTCAAATTTTACGAAAATCGGATACATAGATCAATTACAGGGACAATCAAAAGTATTCCATTCCATTACGGTCAATGGGGAAAAAGTTTCAAATGCATTTTAATCGTTTGAAATTTAAAATACATAATTATTACATAATTTTGTCGAGTTATCTCAAATTTTATCAAAATCGGATGCATAGTACAGTTACAGGGACAATCAAAAGCATCCCGTTACATTACGATCAACTAGGAAAAATGTTTCAAATGCATTTTAATGGTGTTACACACATTCGAACATGATAAAATTCATATGCATCTGTGAAGTCCATATTATAATATACATTTTTCATAATCTGTAGTGCAAAGAACATTTGTTATTGATTTAAAAGGCCACACAAAAGTATTCCATTACATAATGGTATATTGAGAACATTGTTTGGTGCGCATTTTAATTGTATTTAACTATTTATAATTTAATGAGATTGCTATAAAAGAGTGATATTTTTAAAATTTCGTTATCGTACGAACGCACCTCATTTGCTACGCTTCACGTGCAATTTTCAACTTGTTTTCATACAGAAGAAAGTAAAAATGATTCTTTGTTGGAATTATAAATTTTAAATTATTTATTTATGGAACAATCGAATTAAATATAACATTGTAATGTGCATTTGTATAATTGTAAAACGGACGTAAGTTTTGAAACACTATGATGTGTCTTCAAAAAATATTTCATTTATTCATTTTTTAAAAATAAGAAAAAAGTCAGTATACAAAATTTAATTATTATCATTATCGTCTGCATTCTGCAAGTACGCAGGTGAACAATAAAAAATGAAAACATCTGTCACTTTCAAAGTTTCGCCATTTTTTCGCCATCAAAAGAGGAAACTCGGTCCTCCTCTAGTTAGCTCAAAAAATAAAATAAAATCATAATTAAATTACAAACAATCGTGGATTGTTAATTTTTATGAAGTGTTTGTCTTCAATTCAAAGTTGGATATTCTATAAACAAAGATATGTAAATGTTTTATTCTAATGAAAATAAAGCTTTTCAATTGACAACTGATTTAAAAGATTTTTTCTATTAGAATAAATCTATTTTTTTACTATCTCAGATTCCTTTTATTACGTAAAAATATGAAACATTGTTCATGGTTTCTGTGTGTTATGAAAGTTTTATCATAAAAAAGGATCATATATTAACTAAATTATGATTATTTTATTGGATTAGTAAAATTTACATTATAAAATCTTAATCATTATCCGAGTTCCAAATCTGTCGCTAAAGTGACTTTGTTCTTTCACGTTAAAGTATGTTATGCATCCTTATGACTATTCTGTGAAAGCTATGACTATGAGGAAAAAGAAGTATACTTATGTGTATTAGTTATTGAATTGTGAATTTAAACACTAATTTAACACATTTAATGAAATACTTTATGCACTTATTCTTATATTTGTAAAATGTCTGATTTTTGCAAGAATCAGATTATTTTTGGTTAGAAATCGAAATAACCGTATAAATGAGCTTTCTTAAAACTGAGTTTAGTTTTTTTATTAAATTAGTTAGTGTTTTTAATTTCAGTATATTTATGAATTTATTATCCTAAAAATGTAACTAATTTGTGCACCTTAATAGAATAATAATAAAATTAAATATATTGCATTTTTTTTAGTTCATTTATGCTTTTTTGAGTGTTTATAAACAAATTTTGGTACTTCTTAAGATGCATTATATAAACCTGTAATATATATATATATATATATATAGGAATGTAAAAAAATAATAATAATAAAAGTTATGAGCGCATTTTTAGGGGGGGGGGGCGGGGGCATTCTTTGTTGCAAGTCATTTTAAAGTATTCCATATTACATTTCAGTACATAGGTAGATGTGTCAGTAATGGACACCTTCTAGTAATGTACTCCCTCCATACTTTTGGTTCACGAAAAAAATTAAAAAGTAAATGCAAACCATACTTTAGTTATTTTTTTCATAGGAAGCGAACGATTTTAATCAGTTGACTTAAGGGGGCTCAGGGGTTGAAAACTTTTCAAAATATCGATTTTTTTTTATGATCTAGTTTGATTATTTAATTAATTCTTAACTCAATGCAAAAAACCGCATAAAAATATTAGCATTTTTAACGGGGTTATAAGCATTTATGTATCAATACTTACATAGCCGCATCCATATAATTTCAATTTAAGTTTTTCTCAACACTTGATTTTTGACGACTAACACCAAGATTTAAAAAAAAACTATTTGATGGAATGGCTTAATTTTTTTTTTTTTTTTTGCATGCATATAACATCATAATCTAGATTATGAATTAAGGATATAACTATCACTTAATAAAAATAGTATTAAAAAATCTCTCAAAGTTGAAAATTTAAAAAACCCTAAAAAATACAACTTTTTTTCCATTAAAAACACTCAAAATATTAAACTATCTAAAATATATTAATTCATAATCTAGATAATGATGCTATATGCATGCAAAAAAAAAAAAGCTATTCTATCAAATAGTTTTTTTTTTTTTTTTTTAATCTTAGTGATAGTCATCAAAAATCAAGTTTTGACAAAACGCGACTTAAAGTGGAAATTATATGGATGCTATGAAAATGTTGATAAATAAATGCTTATAACTCCGTTAAAAATGCAAATATTTTTATGCGGTTTTTTGCATTCAGTTAAGAATTAAAAGAATACTAAAATTAGATCATAAAAAAATCGATTTTTTGAAAAGTTTCTAACCCCTGAGCCCCCTTAAATGGGTAATTAAATCGTGATTTAAATCAATTGATTTTTTTAAGTCATTGACTAAAATAATAAATTTTCAAAATATTTAAAATGACATAAAGAGTATTAAAATCTAAGATGACCATAATTTGGCAAGTTCCTATAGGTATTGACTTTTGAATAAGCAAAAAAGCTTTAGATAATTATTTTTAAACTTAATTCCTGAGTAATGTCAAAGACTTGCACGGTAATTTTGTAAAAATAATAGTTTTTATCTTATAGACAAAAAAATCATTTCATTTAAAAACTATATTAAAATCTGATATAATTTACAAAGTCATAATTTTGATTTGGTAATCAAATTTTTGATTATTTTATATAAAGTAAGCATAGCAAGTATAATAATTTTCTGCAAATAAACGAATAAAATAGCTAAATCTTATTTTCTCATTCTGCATTTGCAATTATAAATTTATAGCAAATATTGGAACTAAAGAAGAATAAAATAATGACATCGGCTGAATCGCTATTGTAAAAGAAAGCATGAGAAAAAAAATAATTTATTTTTATAAAATGTTAAGCATAGGAAGAGCTTGTTCAGTAAATGTTGAATAGTTTTCTTAATATAAAATCAAACCAATCAGGAAGCTGAAGATAAAGTATTGTTTAAAGGCACAGTCAAAGAGAGGCCCATAGGGCTTAATCCCTCTTTATATAAAGAAAAAAAAATAAGTTAGAGAAGCTATTAAAAAACTATTTTCTATCTTAAATGTTTCCTTATTCATCTCTAACAAAAAATATAATAGTAATCATGAAATTAGTAAATCTGCGGACCAATGGTCTCAAACATCAGTTCTACAGTTTTATTTTTTAATTATTTTATTTAGTATTTAAAATATTCAACTCACAATATCATTTCTTCTATATTTGTAAAATTAATTACTATAAATGATATATCAAAAAGTCTCTGGACGATTAATTGTTAAAAATAATGAGACAAAATTATACACTAATATTCCAAAACTATTTTAAATTACCACCTTTTAATCGCTTTGGGATAAGCGTCTTTAACAGAATTTTTAAAGTTTTATCACAGCTATTTACCTAGTTGAATCGCGAAAATGCGTAATAATAATATGCGTAATATTAAATAAGGCAAAATTTACAATAAAATTTTACTTGTGAGGATAATCAGGAATTCTAAGCACCTTCAACGTATACTCTTTCCCGTCCCCAAGGGGTTAAATCGCCCCACTGTTTCAATAATTTGATAGCTGTAATTGCCTGATATTTAGTATTTTAAACTATCCATCAAAAATAATTAAAATACAAAATGTTCCGATAATTACAACGATTGATGCAAACAATTAATGATTATCACAATTATTTTATTAATTAATAGCATCCTAACTGTTAAATTTAATTGAAAATAACTATTTTGTTTCATTAGTATGTTTTTATTAAATTCTGGTCATAAAAACCATTATGTTTATAATTTTTTATGGGGATGTCCATTACTGGAACAAAGGGTGTCCATTACTGGGGCTTTAGGTGTTTTTATATTTCTGTTATTTAAAACTAAATTTTGATCATATTGGAAAATGAGATTATAGGAGTGATTAAATATTGTTGATTGATTAATCTAATACGGATAAAACTGGAATATAATAATTGCAACTTAAAAAAAAAAAATTAAAGAAATTGCTTAAGAAAATCCACAACTGGCACATTTACCACATACAAATTAATCTAAGTTTCATAAACATTTCTATAAATTGAAGTAAATTTTTAGACGACTTACTAAAAAAATTCTATTCCTAAACAATATTTTGTATTAATATTAAATACAATTAAAGCTATCCAATTTTCAGTATGTGGGTTTGAAAAAGAAATGCATAAATATTTCTGAAATAATTGCTCTTAAAAACATTAAAAACAGTATGAGTTGTTATAGTTGTAAGCATGAGAAAGAGAATTTCTTTTTACCTTTAATTTAAAAGACGGAAATTGTAAGGAATTGAAATTACGCAGAGTCTGCGCATGAATTGCGATCTCACGACATCCGAACCATAAACCAACTCTAAAAGAAATTACAAATTGGTAAAAAAAAAAAAATTCAGTTTATCATATTTTATGTAAAAACGGGTATATCGGTGATAAGAAAATGATTTGTCTATTATTTAGTGTGGTGTGTAAACTGCCAAAATACATTCGGGTACACTATGTTTTGGGCATCAAACAAAGCTACCAGAAAATGTAATATCAATCAGTATATAACATTGTTCTTTGCGCATTTTTTTAATAACTAAAACAATTAATTTCCAATTTAAACATATCAAAACATATAATGTTAAAGCTAGATACATAAAAATATGTCTGCTTGGAATAATACACAAACATCTAAGTATTTTGGTTATTACACACAAATCTGTGCTTTGCATATTCTGCAGAAATATTTGTAGGAACAGAATGTTGCACAAAAATCTGTGTAATTTGTATGTTACACAAAAAGCTGTGTATTTTACATATTACACAAAAAGTTGAGTATTTTACATAAAGCACAAAAGTATGGGTTTTTTGCATTATACACAAAAATACGTTTAATCACTGAAAATTACACATATAAATGTGTGAGAATATTATATGTAAATCCGTGTATTCGTCTGCAGTTTACACATTAAAGTGTATATTTAAAGACTTATCAGATAACATTTACACATTTGGACTTATCATCAAATTACTCTTTAAAATGTGTATTTTCAAATTTACACATTAGGCGTGTAAATCGGCAATGTCGTTTTTGTATCATCGATATACCTGTTTTTATGTGTAAATTTACACATTTTTTTTTAAAGTGCATGGAAATAGCGAAGCAATAATGCGAAGCAAACTTTTCGAAAATAACGGTGTCCATCAAGCATAGCGATTTTTAGCTGTGTGACAGACATGACAAGTTCGCATGGAAATAGCCTACTGTGGACTCCCTAAAACTAAACGATTAATTTATAATATTATTATACAAAGCGATGTACTGTATGACACAGACAGATATACTTTAAATCTCCGTCTAAAAAAGAAACTCATCTCTACCGAAATAGACTTCTGGCGAAGATCAGCGAGAAAGTTTAAACTGGAAAAATTTCAACAATACATGAAATCATGCAAGTAAAACAAGATGTTGCTAATGTAATTAATTATAACAAGCTTAGATGATTTGGCCATATCCGAAGAAGGTAAGAGGAATGCCTTCCTGAAATCGTCTTTGAATGGAGTCCGGAAGGCAAACATAGGAGGGGCAAAACTAGGATGACTTGGGAAATTTCTATTCGAAAGACAATGAAGATATAAGTTAAATTATGAGTTACTCGGGACAGAGAATCATGGACAAGAACTATTTTTACAAGTCGTGCACTCTAAAAAATAAATGTGTAAATCAGCTAATTTTACCCATATATGTGTGTAAATTTGTAAAATTACACACCTGTCGTAAAATTTACACACATTTTTCTGAAATTTACCTGTTTTTATGTGTATTTAGCATACTAAAATAAGTGTGTAATTTGTTATCACTTGAAAAACACAGATAAGTGTGTAAATGTAGAAAAATGGTTAGATTTACACAAATTGATGAGTTATTCTATTTTAAACATACTTATGTGTACACAAACGTGTGTGTAAATTTCTAAAATTACACACTTTGAACAAAAATTTAGCTGTTTTTATGTGTATATGACTTACGAAGTCAAGTATGCAATTTGTTACCGCTTTATAAACTCAGACAGATGTGTAAATATATAAAATATTTGGAGTTACACAAATTTGTGTGTTATATATAAATAAAAATGTAAAAATTATCTTAGTTGCATTTATTGACATTACTAAAGCTAGAACGAAAATTCATTTTCGTTTTCGGCCAAAAATCCGAGTTTTAACGAAAATTCGTTTTTGGCAAAAATGCTGCTGAAAATTCGGCTAGACCGAAACTGTCTGAATTCTAGAAATCTTCATTCTTACTTTGGAAATTTTCATCATGACTTCTTGATTTGAACTGTTTCCGCTTAAATGATATGCTTTTTAGATGCGTTCGTAATTATATAAATAGGTAGCACACGTAGTCGCAGTTCAGTCCGTTTTCCATCTGTCTATCTGTCCGTCTATCCATCCGCATATAATATAGTAAAAACTACCCAACAGAATGCTTTGAAATTTGAAGTATATAATTATTGCAAAATTTTGTCGAGTCATTTCAAACTTTGTGAAAATCGGATGTATAGTTTAATTACAGGGATGGTCAAAATTTTTCCGTTACATCACGGCCAATTAAAAAAAAATGTTTAAGTGCATTTTGATGGTGTTACTGCCTTTTAAACAAAATGAAATTAATGAATGAAATTAATATGCATTTACTGAGGTGTACTAAAATATATACTCTGTTACAATATGCGGTGCAAAATACGTTTATCATTCATTTACAGGGCCACACAAAAGAATTCCATTACATAATGGTATAGGGTGAAACTTTATCTTCGACATATTTTAACCATGTTAATTTTTTTCACATATAATTGAATTGATATACGTTGCCGAGGTTTACTGTGAGTTGCATCCTGTATAATAGAAAGTGCACAGTAATCATAGGGGCACACAAAAGATGTCGGATACTATACTGCAACCGAAATACTGAATATTGGAGATGATTTCTAGAAGTGCATTTTTAGTAGTGATATGAGCTTTTAAATTTAACAAAGTGTTTGCTGATTGCGTTGTGTGTATAAATGCTGTAGATCATATACAGGGTTACACAACTGAAATTGTACAGGTTTCAGAATATGAAAATAATAACTTAGACATGGTTTTTAAATAAGTTATGTATTTTTACGCTGAACTGCATTTACTAAACCAATATATATTTATAGAATGTAGAAAATGATATACAGGGCCACGCAAGGTATTAGATACATGGCTATCTATGGAAGATAATCTCTGGTGATTTCACTAGATTTAAGCGTGTTTAAATTTTAGCTGAATAGTGGCATTATACTTATGTAAAGATTGTAAACAAAGGACTCGGCTGCACAAAAGAATTAAAATATGCTACAGTCTATTGGGTGTAAATTTCTGAAATTCAAATTTCAATCTAGTAGGCGTTTTAACACTCTAAAATATAGTTGAAAATGTTTAAGAATTTGATTTGTCTGACCGTACTCTAACTTGCGTAATATAGTTGGATTGCTCTGTAATTGATACATAATTTTTCATATTTTGTAGTCATGCATTTTTGCATATAAGACAAATTTTACATAACTTAACAGCTATTGCATAAATTTGTTTATAGTACAAACGCTCCTCATTTACCACGTTTGACGTCCAATTTCCAACTTGTTATTTATTACTATGAACTTCCACTGTTTATAATTCTCGGTCATGTATGATTCAAAATCTTTGATCAAATTATAAAACAAACATGCACGCGCATATGGTGTTTTTCAGCTGCTCATTAAAAGTTGTGCACAGCTAACAGTAGCAGAAAATATTTGGTTTGAAACCGCAGAAGTGTTTTGAAAGATCTTTCAGAAAGATTCATCATTCTATGCCGTTGATGAAATAATTACATTTTAATTTATATGAAAATTACAAAGTTTTAGACAAAGGCACAGATTGCCAGCCAACTTCTGCACCGAAGATAGATTTTTCAAACAAGGGCGTTATTTCAGAACAATCACAGGGAGGCGAAGGCATGGCAAAGTTTTTTTGGGAGGAAGAGGCAAATATTTATTTAAGTATGCATCTCATCTAAATTTAAATTTTTGCTAAAATAGTAATAATTATAAATTGAAAAATGATTATTTTTTATTACGGCTTATTTAGAGTTAGTTTCGTAAAAAAACCCTTTTAAGTAGTACTTTTAAGTAGTAGTATTTTAGTTTATTTTAATGAGAATCATTAAATAACTAAAAAGTTATGTATATTTAAAAAATAAATACCCTTTGTTGTATCTGTTCTCCATTGTTATAGACCGGGAGGTGGCAGCACAGGCAACCACCTCATCGCGTTCACGGAGGAAAATTCAGAATTAGTTAAAAATCAATTCACATATTAAAACGGGACCGATCTACTAACTCATATCCTGGTGGGAACCGACCGAAAACTCGATTTTATCGGTTGACTCGTAGGTTTATCATTGTGTTTTTTCGTACCCAAAAGTAAAAAAACATGGGGAACTGAGAGCAGTAGACACAATAGTAAACCTACGAGTCAAATTCTGAAATCGGGTTTTTAGACGTTTTCCAAGACTTGGCAGACCGATTACATTTTAATATGCGAATCGAGTTTTTAGTAATTCTGGTATTTCAGCCGTGAACTAGATGGGATGATTAGCTGTGCTAATGCCTCACGGTCAATTAATTACTTAGTTAGTTAACTATTCTAAATGCTTATACTTACTGGTTGTCAAAAAATATAAAAGTTTCGTTTATATCATTTTTTCGTTTGAAGCTTCTACACACTCATAAGTTTTTATGCATGTTTATATTTTTGATAAAAATGTGGCTCAATACACCTTTAATTAATTAATAATTGTGTACATTCATTTATGCATTAATAATTTTTAAAAAATTAATCATTTTTTTTTCGTTTTCAACCGAAAATAGAAAGTTTACCGAAATTTGGTTTGTGTTACGTTTTCTGTCTTAAAAACTTATTTCGGTCGATCCATAGTCATAACCCATATAAAAACCATAGTGACAGTGATGTTTTGTCATATTTTTGCAAATCACGATGGTCACGTCCCATCTGTAACCAAAATGTCTGCACTCATAAAATCCTATTGTAAGTAAAATATGAAATGTTTGGAAACATTTAAAAATTGCACAAAGTATGTTACTCAATGTGAAAAATATGTTTATGACAAATTTGAAAATTTTTTCGACGTTACAGCGAGTCACATCACATATGTGATCAAACGACCATCAGTATGCTGTTAAGTCACAACGTAAATTTTAAAAGTACTATTTGAAAAAAGGACACATATTTTTTTTTTTTTTTTTTTTTTTTTTTTTTTTTTTTTTTTTTTTATCGGAATTGTGTTAATGCATTTGTGGGATTTGAATATGAATGTATTTTGTTTCAATCATTGCAAATGAACCTATATTCATTAATTTATTTTCTAACACAGAAAAATGCTATACAAATGCATCAATTTAAATCCATATCCATTTATAAATTATGCTGCAAACATAATCTTGCATATAATCCACGAAATAATTTATTATTATTATTATTATTATTATTATTATTATGAAATTTTTTCAAATGCTTTCTATATCCCATGAAAAATTAATAAATTTGGTTAAACTTACAGAAATCTATATAATAAAGGAAAACACATTCGTGAATAACAGTAATATGACTTTGGCGGTGGCAACACTTGATAAATAAATTTCACTTTTAATGTGATTTTCTTAACTTCTAACAGTTGCACAATTAAAATTTTTTCACTATGAAATAGAAAAAGAAATTTTTCTTCAAATGTAATTTTTTCTATCGTGCCTCAATTTTTTGTTTTTTATGGTTTCAAAAATAATCTAAAACCATGTTTTTTTTTTTTTTTTTTTTTTTTTTTTTTTTTTTTTTTTTTTTTTTTAGCTGTAATAGACATGTAATCAAACCTCGCGCTTAAACTATTAAAAGTATTATGTAAAAAAATGAAATTGCTTATACATAGCAAAATATTTTGTGATTTTGTTTATTGTTAACCCTCGGTATCTGGTTAATACGAAAGTATTTCTATTTCTATTAAATTTCAAAACTTTGAATTTATAACTTATTTTTTTCGAATGAAAATGCTTCTTGGTATTCTACATGAATAATAAAATAAGTAAAAAAAATTATGTAAAAAATCTATTAGTTTTGAATTTTAAAAAATGTTTTTCTTCTGTTTTTTATAATCCGGTAAGTTTGTACTGATTTATTAAATTTATCTTAAAACCGAAACAGCAGAAAATAATATCCAATTGAGAAAAACAAAGATTTGGGGGGCGTTTTGTAATGAAAAGCTGCTTTAATACTATAAAAAATAGTTGTATATATTAGTATATAATATAGTTGTATAGGGGGAACTGGGGTACATTGATACAGTTTTTTTCTAAGATTTTTTTTGGTGTCAAGAAAGTAGAAAATTCAAGTTTTTTTTTCATGAGGTGACAGCAAAACTTGTGTAGTATGTTATAAAAATGTACAATCATTGTTTTATGTAGTATTTTTGCATGTAATTTTAAAAAAATCAAAAAAAGTCATTTGTATCAATGTGCCCCATCCCCGGGGCAGATTGATACGTTTAAGAAAAATGACGACAAAATAATACCAATGCATATTTTTCATAAAAAATGAGTTAGAAAACCATTTTATATTTATTTATAAAAATTCAAATCACCCACAATTTATTTTTAAGCAATATTAAAGCAATCAAAATTAAATATATTATGACTTGATGTTCTGTCTGTTTCTTGTCTGATTGTTGGCTGTGGTAACTTTGTCATATCTAGCACTTCAACCCCAGCATTATCTTCTTTCTTATGAAAGATGAAAAAATTACCAGTTTTTCTGTTTACAAATAGGTTCATAAACAGAAAATAAAGGATAATTATATTAAAAATTCTGTTTATAATATAAGTATCATTTTCTGTTCTGCAGTTTGTTTCTCTTACTTAACATTTCTCATGTCGAAAA
Source organism: Maratus speculifer (assembly GCA_964019185.1). Lineage (NCBI taxonomy): Eukaryota > Metazoa > Arthropoda > Arachnida > Araneae > Salticidae > Maratus > Maratus speculifer. The sequence goes on from OZ025294.1 coordinate 349,969,205, forward strand.
TACTTTTTTCTCTGGAGAATCGATATAAATTCGAGATTTGCCAGAATGCCGTCCTTTTCTTTTATTAGTTCTACTAGCACTAGATGCTGGGTAAGTTCCTACGTCTTCTGTTTTCAAAAATACTATAAAATGCTCTAATATAAAGAAATTAGAGCTATTTCACTTCAATAAAAACTAATATTAGAAATTTTTCGTGAAAAAAGGTTGGATTAAGGAGTGTATGGTAAAAAAAAATAATAAAAGATAATGAAAATATGAACTATTAAAGGATTTAGGCTGTATCAATGTGCCCCGTCATAAACTGTATCAATGTGCCCCATACAGCGATTTTGAATAAAATGAGTCTCAAATCCAACACTTCACAATATATCTAACAATAAATAATGAGGAACTGATAAAGAGTAGCAGTACTTACCAGGGAGAGTATTCATTTTGGTTGAAAATACTGGAACAGTTGTATAATAGAATTTCAATTGTACAACTGAAATTTACTTTTGAACAACAAAAACAATAAATCACCCGTCCCATTTCATCAAACTGCTGAATCATTCCAAGATTTTCTGTATGTAGTTGAATACACTAGCATCACCTTTTGGAGCTGTTGTGAAACTTCCTGTAATGACCCTGTGAGCGGTAGAGGGGGTGTATCAATGTGCCCCATGTATCAATGTACCCCAGTTCCCCCTATATTTTTTTCTATTAATGTTTAAGGATTTTAAGTTGTTCTTTAAAAATTTGCTTGCCACTTTTTACAAACATTTTAAATAGATTTAACATTTTCTGAATGTAAAATAAATGTACACAATTTATGCTACAACGATAACATAATTTTTCATATTTTAATTTATTGTTTTCCAGAAATGTCTTAAAATAGTTAGATCACAAGCAGTTTATTCAACAGGAAATTTATATAAAAAATGACAGATAAAGAAATTTTTTTCTTCTTTTATAACGTTGTTTTGCTTTTAAAAACACATTTTACATCTGCTAGGAAAAAAAAGTCGTCTGCGGCTGGATAACCGTAGAATAAAAGTAAACAGAGTACATATAGTACGCTTTCGAACGGATGCAAGAAAGTTTTCTCGACAACATAGATCTGTATTGACACGGATTTTGTAATTTAAACAATGAATTGCTGAGCAGTTCTTCCAAGATCATACTTTATACAAAATATATAAGTCCGAGATAAATACACTGGCTTTGGCGTGGTGTATATGCTTCCAGCCTTAGCTATTGTGCTTATGTATTGGATTTATTAGTTTTCGAACAAAATCGAACAATAAAAAATGTCAGTGAAAAGCAGGTATGAAAGAAATTATTCTTGCTATTTGTTTTTCTTTAAATTATAAAGATTTTAATTAACTTCTTATAAACATGTTTTAAAATTTGAATATTTCATTAACTTCATTTAGTTTAATAAATTTGTTGCTTATTTTATTGAAATACATAATTTACCTAGTGACAATTTTAATCAGAAGATTAGAAAACTGTGATTTCCATAGCATTTTAATTAGATTTGTTTCCTTTTTAAAAATAACTGGTTAAGATCATGTTTTCGTAAATTATAAAAGTATATGAAAAAACATCACAATAAATGGTTATGTAATCAGTAAACATTTAAAGATATTTAAATTATTGAATAAAAAAGCCTTTTTAGAGAATGTTTTCAAACATAATTTTTAAAATTTTGTAATAATGTAATAATTGTATTTCATTACTTACTTTTCATTCTGGATAGCTTTATTATTTTATGTACTTTTTATTTAGCTTGGCGCCAGTGTTATATATACATATATATACATATAAATATATAAATACATATGAAACTATGTTTACATGTATAAGCATATATTTATATGTGTGCATGCATATATAGATACAATATGTGTATAGATATATATATATGCATGTGTATGGCATATATAATATTGGTGTCCGATTAACCGAAATGTACCCTATTTTATATCTTGATTGATATTATACAGATAAATTTCAAAATATATGTACCATAAGCGCTATTAGAAAACGGTATGATTAAAATGGATTTCTTTTTTTTTTATAATTATCATCTAATCCTATAAATAAAATATTGGTGATAATCATAATGAACTAATATGTTGTTCTATTTTACACCTATGATCTGAGTTCTTTTACGTATTTTTTTACTTTAAAAATTAGTTAATCGTTTGATATTGTATTAATTATTCTTTTCTTATTGAGTCACATACAAAAACATTATCTGAGTTTTAATAAACTTATATAAATAAAATTTTCACCACATTGTTTTAAGAACTCAATTGTAGATTGTAATCCTTTATACTATTTATGATAGTATTAGATTTAAAATGATTCTGGCAAAAAAACATCCAGCAAACCAGATACATACTTGAAAAACGAATTAAAATTTTCACATTATAGGCAAAATAGAGTAGATGCGGTGCTGTGTGATATAAACACTTAACGATCGTTGTTTATTTTTATCATACATTAAGAGTTATTGGATTAAATGTATAATTTCACAAATAAAAATGTATTTTCTTCAATGTGTTATTAAAACTATTTTTTAATAATAATAAAAATGTTTTCAATATTTTTTTACTGCTTGTAAACTCTTATATAAAATGAATTAATCCTTTATATCACCGCATTGTATATCTGCAACATTCCAAAAAGTGAAAGTTACTCATCCAATTAGAATCAATGTTACCTTTACTGTCAGCTTAAAAAAAGATGATTATATTTATTGTTGCTATCTTCAAACATAGCAGTTGTCAGCCTAATTGTTCTTAGAATTGTCAACATGCGATACAGAGATAAATTTTCACTTCAAAATTTTATTTTTTATTTCATTAGTTTTTCATCGTAATTGTAAAATGAACTTTGCAGATTTTTTAATATGATGGAAAATAGCTAAAAAAGAGATTTTTTACTATTTTGTATTTGAAAATTGATAATGTTGATGTGAAGTATATAAATTTCTGCTTATTTTAAACATGAAAAAATATCAGTATTCTTATTTATTTATTTATTTTAGACATTTCTAAAATGATTCCTTTTAACACTCCAATAAATATTTGCAATTTCAACATTGAATAGCATTTGAAATAATTATGTTTCAGCTTGTTTATCACAATAATTGATATAAAACTGCACGTTTTCATATTTTTACATGCTGTAGTTTTCTTAACACTATTTCTACCAATATCAGAAACAAATTTCGATTCATTATTTTTCTTTCTTTTTTTGTGATTTTTAGATTGAAATAATTAAAAATATTTTACATAAATTGAAGACTTATTTAAGCGTATTACATTCAAAAACTACTATTAGCAAAAACAACAAAAATTAAAAAATTAAAAAAGTATCATTTGATAGCTGTAGAAATATTGTTAATATAAGAGTAGATCGAAAAAGTCAAAAGATTACTTCACATACATAAAAGAAAATAGGAGCATTTGCTACTTTTTTTTTTAAATTTGTATTTCATTTTTCAAATAGCATTAAAACTCATTGTACATTTTAGAATCGAAGTAGTTTGAATTTGTTTAGGTATTTATGTGTTGCAGCGATCTCTTGAAGATGGGCTGCCAAATTATAGAGCACATATGACTTTATAATAATATATATTACAATTAACGTTTCATAACATTTATGCTCATTTGCAGTCATCATATGTGAAGCATACCTACATGACTTGTGTTTAAGATGTATAGGATGACAAAGATACATAAATATATAGAACATAAGGCGCAAATATTACTTATATAAGGATGTTTGTGGGGCATGACAAGTGTTTGGAATGTATACATGAGAACGTGAGTTTTAAATTTTAAAAAATCGATTTTTTCTATCAATCTTTTCTATTAATGAACCTACATCGAAAAAAACATTATAATCTGCATAAAAAATAGTTTTATCGTATATTTCTATCAATGTAAAACCACGCTTTATAATGAAAAATATTGGACACAGTTAGGTTTTTTCGCGATTTTCTTTTTTTTTTTTTTTTTTTTTTTTTTTTCTGGATAAGGCGAGCTTTGAAATTTACGTCCTCATATATACTATACGGTCACAGCTTTGACCGTGTGGTATAGTCAGTCACCTAGGTGACTTCGCCGATTTTACCTATGCCGGAAGTCACCTAGGTGACCGCGAATTGCGATTTTAAACATTTTGTTAAATATGTAGAAAAATACACGAAGAATTATCCTGAAACTCTAAGTGTGTAAATATAACAGTACAGGCCACGCATTTCCGTGAAGATTTTCATCAAACTCCATAGGAGGCTGTCAACAAATTGAAAAAGAAAGAATATCCTTTGGATTACCCTGTCAAAACTAATGCAGCAAAAGCGTTCAAACTATAGATTATAATTAAGTGGCTTATTGTAATAAACTGTCTTCATTTTTATGTGGCTAGCATGTATATTCGTAGAGAAATTACGATTTTTATAAAAAGAATCCCAAATTTTGACAAATTTTCTACTTATAATTTTCAGATTTCTGAATATAAAATAATGCACTTTTACGAAACTATAACAAGAAACATTGTACACAATACCTTGTAATCAGAATTAAAAAAATAATAATAATTGTATGAAAAATAAATAGGTTTACTAAAAATTTTTTCACTGCGCATGTGTGAACACTATCAAAATTTTATTTGCATATTGTGTTAGCTATATGTATAGAGCAACTTTTGTGGAAGTCTCAAAAATATACCTTGAAAATTCTGAATGTGATCGTAGATAGAATAAGCTCAAAATCCGTTATTTTCAAAATAAAGTAAAAAGATGAGGGGCTCTATCCATATATCCATTGATTAGTGCCAATATAGAATACACAATGTGGCAAGCACTATTATATTTGGATACAACCATTTGTTTGCTTCTTTTTGGGAACAATAAATTTTGAGCTTCGACGATCACTTTCAGAATTTTCAAGCTATGCTTTTGAGATTTTCAAAAAATTTGTTCTATACATCTATCTAACACAATATGGAAGTGAAATTTTGATAGCGTTCACGCATGCGCAGTGAAAAATTATTTAGTAAACCTATTCATTATTTCATACAATTTTTATTATTTTTTAATTCTGATTACAAGGTATTATGTACAATGTTATTTGTCATATTTTCTGGAAGGATTTTTTAATATATATATTAAGAACTCTGCAAATTATAAGCAAAAAAACTTGCAAAATTTGGATTTTTTTCTTTATAAAAACGCAATTTCTCTACGAATATACATGCTATCCACACAAAAAGCACAGTTAATTACAATAAACCACTTAATCATAATCTACACTTTGAACGCTTTTGCTACATTAGTTTTGACAGGGTTATCCAAAAGATATACGTTCTTTTTCAATTTGTTGACGGGTCCAAATTGAAAAAATGTTCATGGGGGGAAAGGGAAAAAATGTTCATGATAATATATGATCTGTACTATTATGTTTACATACACTTGCAGTTGCAGGGAAATTTTTCATGTTTTTTCTAGATATTTAACAAAATATCTAAAATCGCAAGTGGCCGGTCACCGTTCGCCATATAGAGTATATTTCTATATTATGCATATATATATTTCAAGATGATTTTGGTGACATCATAACTGCAACTTTGATGTAAATCCCATTTTCTCTGTCCATCTTATCTGTATCAACTGCGTCTACTGTATTATAATCGCATGTATTATTTATAGTGAACAATACCATGCAATTAAAATGCATAAAATGTAAGTACTTAATATCGGTTTTCCTTTTTATATTTAATATTTTTTATAGTTGTTCTGTAATTAAATAATCACTAGTGACTTAGCGTTCAAAATGCGTATTAAAATACTAAATTAATTTCATTCAGTCACTAGTAATCAATAATCTTTCAATTCTATCATCAATAATCCTTATAATTTAAAGATTACAAAACATACTATGTATAATGCAAGAATATATATATATATTATGTAAATTTTATTTTGATTATGTTTTGAACATTTAAGCAGAAATATTTCATTAGTAATTTTAACAAATATTGCTGTTAAATGTCATGTAATTTGATAAAAGAATAATTCTTTATTAATTTTAATACAATTATGTTAATTATTAAATAAATCACTTGTAATTTTTCCAACAGAATTAAAAGTATTTTAGCCTAGGTTTGAACCGGGATTTTTTATGAGAGCTGCCAATGCTCTACTAATTGAGCTATCGTGGATGAATCTGGCGGACATAATTCAGCCAAAGAACTAGAATTATACTAAATAAAGCTATCTAATGCCAGACTGGCAGCTTTCGCTAAAAGTCCCTGGTTCGAATCCTGCCCTGGACGCTTTTTCACCCATCTGGTCAAATTATATTAAAGGAAAATTCTGCTTGAGCTTATTGTTTAAAATACTAGCTGTGGAGCCTTACATGTGTGATGATAACTTTGGAAGTTAAAGTGAGCAAAAGCTTTCAAAGAGAATGCAAAAATATAATTAGCCCAAACGAAAAAAGTTTGTAATAATTTATTAAAAAAAAGAAACAAAAAGTATGGGTTTTTTTTCACCCTGTACATCGCAAAAAATGAAAAAAAAAATCACCATTTTATCAGTTATAAATACAGTTAAAATTATGCCATTTTCAGAATATGGAGAAAAAATCTATATGAATTTCCTAAAAGAGGAAATTCTAAATAAATTGAAAACAACACAAGCTGCTACACTTGTAAGATGGTGTGAAAGAACTCTAACTTTTAACTTAATTTAAAAAAACAGTACTATACTCAAATTATACACTCCTGTTCATAAATTATGAATGTATGATTTTCGGACTTCAAACCAACTCTAACAGAAAGATAACAGATTATAATTTAAGACTACCCTGTTTTTTGTAAATTAGGCATGTTGTGATTTGTGGTCTTGTTTGTAAGTCAGTTAAAAAAAAAATAAACGCCAAGTATTACATGAGTTTGTTCTTTATGCAGTTTTGTTTCGTAACCATAAAAACATTATTTTTTTCACAATTTACATGTCAAAGCATAAAATAAAGCTATGTACACAAAAATCTGTGTATTTTAAAAATTACACAAAAGTGTGTGTTTTGCATGTTTCGCATACATATGTGTAAGAACATAATATTAACACATAAATCTGCGTATTCTGCATATAACACAAAAATGTGTGTATGTTGTATATTACACAAGATTATGTGTATGTTCCTATTACACAAAATATGTGTAAAAGTAGAATATTACACAAATATATGTGTAAAAATATTGCACAGAAATATGTGTATTTCAGTGCAACTTACACTTTAAAGTGTGTATTTCAAGAGTTATCAGATAACTTTTACACATTTGGACTTATCATCAAATTACACATAAAAATGTGTATTTTGAAATTTACACATTTGGCGTATTTTACACACCAAATTACACATATAGACATGTCGTTTTTGTATCATCGATTTACACATTTTTGTGTGTAAATTTACACATTTATTTTTTACAGTGCGGCCACCATTTCGGCGATTATTTTGAAATTTTCCAATTTTTGAATATTGTGTTAGTATTTTACTAACGCTCGATTGCGAACAATGTAAATAATTCGCTATAAAACATTGATTTTTACCGTGCCGATACAAATCAACCATACGAAGTTTAGTAGATTCAGGAATATCACTCACACGGCCCATTTTAAGACGAAAAAGAAACAAACTGCAAAAAAGAATACTGATTTTAAATAAAATAGTCTGAATTTAATCAATGATGCCTGTTAGGAATTGATAAATTAAGTTATCCCAGTTTATTCACAGAAAATCGTTTGCATATTTGCAATTGTGATATTTAATTTATTTATAAGACGCGACTCGTTGCTATGGAAGCGAAGCTGTTTTTTCGTCTGCTTTGCTTTTTATATTTTTTATCTTACGAGATGAGTTAAAAGTTTAGATAAAAAAGTTGGCATCAATTTTTGATGGAATGAAAAAGAATTTTTTTTAGAGAGAATGTTTATATTTTTTGTTTGTCGTGCGTGTCTTGAGTTTTATTGAAGAATTATGTTAATTTTATGAAAAGGCACGCAGAAATGCATAAAGGATCATCTTTCCAGTTTTTAGTATGATGATCAAAAATTATCAAGGTAAAAGCATTTATATTTTGTACATATTATACATTTTGTACATAGTATGTAAATAATTTGAATTCAATATTTCTTTATTCTATAATTCTAAGTATGTAATAAAATTTTTAAAAAGAAAATTCAAGAATATTTAGAAGATTTTTGAACCCAAATAAGTTTTGATTGTTTACAGAACATAACTGGCGCCCGAACAGGGACATTTGAATAATACTGTTGAGATATTGAATTGTTTTTATAGCGTATAGTGTTTTCATAAGCTGTGCATTACTACTTAATTTTTCGATGATGAATAAGCTAAAGAAAAAGCGTACACCACTACGTTCGTCATTTACCAGAACTTTAAATGTTTTGAATGAAGAAATTAACAGCGAGTCATTAGATAAGGACAAAATTTTAGACGGTTTTAGTAAATTAGAAAATTTGATTCATGAAATTAAAGCTATTGATGAAGCTATAATTGAACTCATGTTAGATGATGATAAATGCGATGAAGAGGCTATTGAAAATGAAGTAGTGGAAAATGAAAGTTATTCAGATCAATTTATTACCATTAAGCGTAAAGTTAGCGAAGCATTGGGTACAAATAAACGTAATCAAGATGATAGTGAAAAAAGCACAGATCACGGTTATTCCAAATCAAAGCATTATAAATTACCTAAACTAAATATTAAGCCATTCGATTCGCAGTTAATAAATTATCTTTCATTTTGGTCTCAGTTTCAGAAAATTCATGAAGACATAGATTTGGATAATAGTGACAAATTTCAGTATCTTATCCAATCGGTAGAACCTGGAACCAGTGCCAGGCGTTTGTTAGAGAGTTATCCAATGACCGCAGTTAATTATCCCAAAGCTGTCGAGGCATTTCAAGAGCGTTTTGGGAATAAAGATTTACTAATAGAAGTGTACGTTAGAGAATTCCTAAAATTGATTGTAGCTAATGTACAGGCGCACGGCAAAGATAAACTTCCCTTATCAGATTTATTCACGAAAGTCGAGGCATATTTAAGATCGTTAGAATCAATGGGTTTAAGTTTAGAAAGCAATTCGGCGTGGCTCTATCCCATGATAGAATCTAGCTTATCGGAAGATGTATTAAAAGCATGGCAGCGATATAATATTTCAATCACATCAAACACTGTTAGTAATAATAATGCATTGTCAACAAAAGCAAATATAGTAAGTTTGATGGAATTTCTGAAACAAGAAGTTGCAAACGAGGAAAGATTCAAATTAGCCAAATCGAGTTTTATAGAGCTGGGCTTTAAAGACAAACCTAAAGAAAAGTTAAGAAAAGCAGAAAGTAAAATACCTACTGCGGCAGGGCTATTTAGCGCAAAAGAACGCCTTTGTTTATTTTGCAGTAAATCTCATGAAAGCAAGGACTGTGTTAGGGCTAGATCTCTTTCCTTTAATGAACGGAAGGCCAAAATTAAGAATAAAAATTGCTGTTTAAAATGTCTTCGTTTTGGTCACCACGCTAAAGTTTGCAAAGTTTTTATTCGTTGCCACGTTTGTTCTAAACCCCATACCGAGTTATTATGCCCTGAAATTTCAATGTGTAAAGAACCAGAAAATACAGTTAAGACCCCAGAAGTTATTCAAAGCACCATAGCAAGTAAGCAGTGTTCTGCTGAAGTAGCCCTTATGACTTTAGAAATAGTTATTAAAGGTCGAATAACAAAGAAAGTACGAGCGTTACTTGATTGTGGGTCGCAAAAGAGCTATATTTTAAAAGGTACAGCTGAAGAGTTAGGTTTACATCCCATTTCTTCTGAAGCTATTGTACACACTTTGTTTGGTGGTACGCAAACAGAAGCTAAATCTCACAATAAATTCCAAGTTGAGTTAAGTTCTTCTGATAGACAGAAACAAACGAAAGAAGTCTTAGAACTTTTGGATCAAGATATAATTTGTAACTATATTCCTCGGATACCAAAAGAATCAGTAATTAAAGAGCTTAAACAAAATAAACTATGGATCACAGATTTAGGAGCAGGAAGTCCAAAAATTGAAATTTTGATTGGAAGCGATTACTACGGACAACTTCTTACAGGTCGAGTAAAACAGTTAAAGAGCGGTCTTACAGCAATAGAGACAAAGTTTGGATGGACACTTTGTGGTCGTTTAGAAAGTACATCACAGTCTTGCCTAAATTATGGAAATATGTTTATCACGAACCTAGCTTTAAAAGATATGAAGATTCCAGAATTATGGAAGTTAGAGACAATTGGTATAACAGATCCCTGTCAAACTTTGTCTAAAGCAGAAGAAGAAGAACTCGCTCATGATAATTTTATAAAAGAAGTTGATAGAAATATAGAAGGTCGCTATATTGTAGGTCTTCCTTGGATTAACGGCAAACGTGAGATTCCCTCAAATAGACACATAGCTGAACGAAGATTGATAAATTCAACAAAGAAATTAAAATCAATGAAAATGTTTGAAGAATATGCTAAAGTTTTCTATGAATGGGAAGAAGAAGGCGTTATAAGTAAAGTACCAGATGAAGCACTCAATATTCCAGGACATTTTTTACCTCATCATCCCGTCATCAAACCAGATAGTCTTACTACAAGTGTTCGACCAGTTTTTGATGCATCGTGTAAGGTAGGGAGGTCTCCTTCTTTAAATGATTGCCTCTTTAAAGGACCAAACCTCATCGAACAAATTCCTGCAGTGTTAATAAGATTTCGTGAGAAAGCTATTGGGGTAGTAGCCGATATAAGAAGAGCATTTCTTCAAATTGAAGTCAAAGAATCAGATCGGCATTTCTTGCGATTTTTATGGTGGAAGAGTCCTGACGAATTTCAAGTTTATCAACACAATAGAGTAGTTTTTGGAGCAACTTGTAGCCCATTTTTGCTAGGTGCAGTTATAAGATATCATTTGAGTAATGTTGATGAAGAAAACAAACAGATAGCTGAGAAGCTTATGAAATCATACTATATAGATAACTGCGTTACTTCAGTCGACAATGTGCCTGAACTAGAAAATTTTATTTCAAAATCTACAGAAATCATGGCTGATGCGAAAATGGAATTAAGAATGTGGGAATTCGGACCAATTAAAAGTGAAGACAGCAGTTTCCTTAACGAAAAGAAGGTGCTCAGCAAAAATGTAACAACGATAGTTCCGGTTTTAGGGTTGAAGTGGGACACAATGGAAGATAGTTTGAAGATCGCTTATAAATTTAGTGATGAGATAGAAAATCTGTCGAAAAGAAAGATATTAGCTGTAACCCAAGGGATCTTCGATCCAATAGGATTTTTAGCCCCAGCATTGTTGCCAGCCAAACTGATAATTCAAGACGCCTGGTCGACGAAATTAGATTGGGATGCTCCACTTCCAGAAGAAATCCGGAATAATTTTCAAAAATGGTATAGCGAACTCAAGTATTTAAATGACGTGAAGATAAATAGACGTGTAGGCTATGGTTGTAAAGAAAAATGGTCTATTCATACATTTTGTGATGCAAGTACCAGAGCTTATGCAACAGCAGTTTTCTTACGTTGTGAAGATAAAGACGCAGTCTTTGTACAACTTTTAGGAGCTAAGTCTCGTCTTGCACCAAAGAAAAATGTAACCATACCACGTTTAGAGCTTCTTGCTTGTATTTTAGGAATAAGGTTGACTAAATTTGTTTTGAAAGCCTTTAATTGTATTTCCATACCAGTAAAGTATTGGACCGACTCTTCGACTGTTCTCGCTTGGATTCGAAGAAATGATCAATGGGGAACGTTTGTAGGCAATAGAGTTAGAGAAATTTGTAAATTTTCCGAATCTCAACAATGGAACTTCGTACCTGGTCATCTCAACCCTGCTGATCTACCTTCTCGCGGATGTAGTCCTAAACAGCTGCTGAAGATGAGATGGTGGGAAGGACCAGAATGGTTGAAGTTATCAGAAGAAAATTGGCCACATTCAGAAACAAGCCCCAACGAAGAATTAGTAATGATGGAAAAGAAGAAAACTTCAGTACCTACTCTTTTATGTTCTAATTCACATGAATTTATGATATATAGTAGAATTTCAAAATTTGGTAGATTTATTAATGTCGTATGTTGGGTGAAGAGATTCATAATGAAGTGCAGAAACAGAAATATATGTTTTCCATCAGAATTGTCAATTGAAGAAAAGGAAGATGCGGAAAGGTCGCTCTGGTCAATAATACAATCTGAAAGTTTTGGTAATACTACTGATGCAATAAAAGGATTAAAGGTTATGAAAGATCAAGAAGGTTTGTTAAGAGTAAAAACAAAGATATTAGAGCGAGATGACGAGTTTTCTTTCAGATATCCAATTTTATTACCATCGAAACATCATGTAGTGAATTGTCTGATTCAAGAATGTCATTTAAAGAATTGTCATGCTGGACTTCAAACAGTTGGATCCATTTTGAGAGAAAAATATTGGATAATTTCTTCTAGACGCATCATTAGAAGTCAATTGTCTAAGTGTTACAGATGCAAAAGATACTCTACAAAGCCATATACTACACCTCCAATCCACCTACCTCTAGATCGAGTCAGAGATTCCAAAGTTTTTGAAGTTGTTGGAGCTGATCTTTTTGGCCCTCTTTTCGTAAAGCAAAGATCCAAAGTTTGGGTTGTACTTTTTACATGTGCAGTATATAGGGCAATACATTTGGAACTTGTATCCAGTCTCTCAGCGGAAGGATTCATTCAGTCACTTCGAAGATTTATATGCAGGAGAGGAAGGCCGACTACTATATACTCTGATAATGGCTCAAATTTTAGAGGAACCAATAACCTTTTAAAATCATTGGATTGGAATGCAATAGTTTCTTCAAAAGAACTGTCTCCTATTAAATGGAAGTTCATCCCTCCAGCAGCAGCTTGGTGGGGTGGATGGTGGGAGCGTCTGATTAGATGTGTTAAAATTCCCTTGATCAGAACACTCGGCACTTCAACTTTAACTTTTGAAGAACTCATGACTGTTCTATGTGATGTCGAAGCAACAGTAAATAAAAGGCCTCTAACCTATATTTTTGAAGAAACAGATAAATTTATACCTTTGACTCCATCATCATTTTTGCAAGACATTGAAGAAATAGGTGTTCCTGATTTAGATGCAATAGATTCAAAGAAACTTCAATCTAGATATAAACACTGTCAAAATATTCGGCAACAACTTAGAAATAGATTTAGAAAAGAATATTTAGCTGAATTGGTCCAAAAATCAAAACAGAAAGGACAAGCTGTCAGACTAGGTGAAGTAGTCTTGATAGAACTAAACCAAAAGAGACTTTATTGGCCTATAGGAAAAATTGTAAAGATTTTCCCAAGTCGAGATGGAGCAGCTAGAGTGGCTGAAGTTAAAACAAGTTCAGGGACCTTGGTGCGTCCACTTCGTAAGCTGTACTCATTAGAGATATCAAGTCCTGATGACCCTGTAATCCAGACTGTGAGTAACAGTAAAACTAGAAGTGGTAGAGTAGTACAGAGACTTCTGAAATGACTTTTTCTAGAACTCTGAAATGACTTTTCTAAAACCCTGAATTGACTTTTCTAGAACTCTAAATGTTTCATTATTATTTTATTATTGTTTAGTTATTATCTTTATTTATTTGCATATTTTTTATTTTGAATTAGGGCTTAATTTGATCAAAAGTGATCTTAAGTTTAATTTGGCTTCAGCCTAAATTAAAGGTGGGAGTATGTTAGGAATTGATAAATTAAGTTATCCCAGTTTATTCACAGAAAATCGTTTGCATATTTGCAATTGTGATATTTAATTTATTTATAAGACGCGACTCGTTGCTATGGAAGCGAAGCTGTTTTTTCGTCTGCTTTGCTTTTTATATTTTTTATCTTACGAGATGAGTTAAAAGTTTAGATAAAAAAGTTGGCATCAATTTTTGATGGAATGAAAAAGAATTTTTTTTAGAGAGAATGTTTATATTTTTTGTTTGTCGTGCGTGTCTTGAGTTTTATTGAAGAATTATGTTAATTTTATGAAAAGGCACGCAGAAATGCATAAAGGATCATCTTTCCAGTTTTTAGTATGATGATCAAAAATTATCAAGGTAAAAGCATTTATATTTTGTACATATTATACATTTTGTACATAGTATGTAAATAATTTGAATTCAATATTTCTTTATTCTATAATTCTAAGTATGTAATAAAATTTTTAAAAAGAAAATTCAAGAATATTTAGAAGATTTTTGAACCCAAATAAGTTTTGATTGTTTACAGAACAATGCCATCAGTTAAGAATTGGTAATAATTAAAGGAGAATTAATGTGAAATATTCTAATATTTTGAACCACTTGAATAAATATTCTAATATTTTGACTTTTCAAAATAATTTTTTTTGCAATTAATGTTTTCAAAAATGATATTAAATTTAAGATAACAAGTAAGTTCTTAATAAAAATATCGTTTGCATATTTTCATTAAAAGACATTAAATTACCAAACGATATTTTCATTTTCTAAAAAAAAGGTAATTATTCTAATATTTTGAATATGAGCTGTATTTACGCCATTAAATGATTAAACGTTATTTGATTTTTTTTAGGGTAAATGTCATAAAGTTTCTGGAATAGAAAAATTATTATTTTTTACTACACATTTTAAATATTTTTGGGGAATATAATATTATAGGGGACTTCTCAAGTGTGAAAGAAAAAAAAGTGGAATATTCTATATTATCCCATAAAGAAAAAATACGTATCCTTCTTGTTCATTCGAATTTTGAAATTTCAACAACATTTTTTCAGTAAATAAAGAGGATCGTTCTTTATCCCTTTATAAGTTTACAGTGTTTTAATGATAATTATGAGTATTTCAAAAATTTGTGCTAAAACTTCAAAAAAATCTGAAAAGAATAAAGAGGTTTCTTTATTCGTTTTGTAATTTGTAAAAAGCATTTAAAAAACTTGAACAGAGAAGGATTAAGTACTTTAACATCGTAATGAAACAAAATATATTGCTGAAATGTTCAAATTTGAATTAACAACAAAAAAAAGTATTTTTCCTCATCGGATTACATGGGATTCTACTTTTTCTCTTAGACACAGGTAAGCCACTTTCCTTGATAGATGTAAATTTGTCACAACGATGCTCATTTTATACATTTCTCATATTTGAAAACTTATTCAATATTCTTATTTTTTACAGTGGCATTCGTGATTCCAAACCAAGAAATAAAATTAGAAACAGCATAAACGAAGATGATACTGTTCCCAACTTTATACCAGAGAATATTGGAGAAAGATTTGGCGGAACATTACAGCATAATCCACCATATAGAGCAGAACGCAACCGCGGCATCCATAGAAATAACATTCTCCCAATAGAGGCTTCAATTTCACAAGAAACTGGAAATTGTAATGTTCATCATCTCAACTTTGAAAGAAAATTTAAATCTAGAAATACAGTAGAACCCCGCTAATTCGGACCCCGATAATCCGGATCTCCGGTTAATTCGGATCGGTTTGGTAATTTTTTTTTTCAAGTTTGAGAAGCGATTGGCTAATTTCCATAACATTAACTTGTTTCATCGTCGTATTCTAAATAAAAAAACTTTTTCTGACATGTTTTCGGAATAATTAAGCAAAGTAAACATTATTACTGTCTTCAAATATGCAATAAGTTTAACATAAAGGTGATTTTCTGTTAGTATGTTATATTTTATTTCATTTTTTTTTCTAATTCTCCGGATAATCCGGATTTTCGATAATCCGGATTGGGTTCGGTCCCAATTAATCCGAATTATCGGGGTTTTACTGTATAACACAAGATGATTATCCGGAGTCACTTAACCCTTTTACTTCTACATGCAGCCCGAAAGATGATTCAAACTATCCACAAGCATTAAATCCTTTTGAAGAAGAAATAATAGTAGTTAATGACAACAAATTACCTACTGATAACATATATACTGAAGATGAAAGAGAAAATAGTGATTATTATCCATCTGCATTGAACCCGTTTGGAGACAACCAAAATGAAACAGGCCAGAACGAACACTCTCAAAGTTTTAGCCAAGATAATGATAAATGTGCTCGTGTTCAAAATGATAATAAAGAAGATAATAATAGTTTTTCACAGCGTGCAGGTTCCAGAATCAATATTAATTGCGAAGACCGTAATGTTGCTTCGTATGGTAAAAAAAATCCTGTAACAATTCTTCGTGGCTGCTCTGAAAACAGCTCTGTAGGGACAGTTTCAAATAGTGTAACAAAATCTCGTAAATATCGAAAAAAATACCCTGCACCAAAGACTCCTCAGTCAACATGCCATATTGAAAAAGAAGTGAAACTAAATATTAACTCTCCAAAGCGAGAAATTGATTTGAAAGAAGAAGAACAATTTAAACAAAGCTTTAAAAATATAAGAGCTCTTTCGTCTCCAGATCCTAAAAGTTTTAATAACTTAACATCAGTATCTACAAAATCTCCTTCTATGCAACCAGAGAACCAAGAAGATCAAGAAAAACAGATTTGCAATTCTAAAGTCAAACATGCAGGAGGTACTATGAATATACCAATAAAAAATTCAATTAACAGAGAGCACAGAAGCTTAAGTGAAAATGATATTTTTTCAAAAAAGTCAGAAACTTTTATAAAAATGTCGCCATTGTCAAAATTTCAAAATTCGAATTCTTCTCCAGATCTGATAAGTGAAACAAAAATATTTACTGCAATATTTATTGAAGACAAAGTGAAATTCCATGATGTAGTAAAGAATATTGAACAGAAAACACATTTAGTTGCAGTTTCATCTTTACCACAACAAGAAACAACAAGCAATATTAAAATGAAGACTCCTGTGCTTCCAGTATCAGTAAAATCAAGCCAAGAAAAAATAGTTAAAATTCATAGAAAAGCTCCTCCACCCCCAGCTGTAAAGATATCTCCTCAACAACTAACAGATCCACCTCTACCACAAAAAGAAACAAGAGGAAATACTAAAATGAAAACTTCTGTGGATCCAGTTTCAGTAAAATCAAGCCAAACAACAATGAGAAAAGTTCACAGAAAAGCTCCAGCCCCTCCAACTGTGAAAATAGCTAATATTAAAGAAACGCAGGCTTCCAAAAAAACATGGATGCGCAAATTCCAAAAATCCTTCACAAATGTATTTATGAGAAATTAGTTAAAATCTTTGCCACGATTTCGACTTTGCCTAAAGCCAACTGTGACTTTTAATGAAGCCAACTGTGACTTTCCATAAAGCCAACTGGGACTTTTTCTAAAGCCGGTTGTGACTTTTACTAGAGACAGTTGTGACTTTTACTAAAACCGAATGCGTCATTTCATAAAGCCAATTGTGACTTTTTCTTAAAGCTAATTGTGACTTTTTACAAAACATTGTGAGATTTCTTAAAGCCAGTTGAGACTTATTCTTAAAGCCAATTGTGACTTTTTAAAAACAGATTGTGATATTTCTTAAAGCCAATTGAGACTTTTTGTTAAAGCCAATTGTGACTTTTCATATAGCCAAATGTGACTTAAGTTCTTTAATCTTCTGCCTCTGCGTTCCATCTTCTCGGGTCCATCAACATCGCAACATCTCCAGCTGCTTTCCTAACATTTTAAAAATCCTCTCCACCAAACAAGGAGTACGTCCCATACCATCAGGGGCGTGGGAAGGAAGGTGGGTTCAAGGGAGTAAATCGTAGCCTGCCTCCTAGTGGTGCTCCCGGTCAACATTTTTGCATTCAGCGGAAATGGCTAAAAGGTTGCAAGTAATTTTTTTTTCCCTCAAAGGAGATATACATTATTGGAGAGATACACTTTATTGGAGAATTATACACTGTAATGTGGATATTTATATAGTTGTAATTTAACACAGTGAATTTCAGTTTAGCAAATTTCGCTGTTATAGTTGCGAATTTATGTGTTCTGTAATTATACAATTGAAATTGTAAAATAAAGAAAAAAATTATGAATATAATTGCATTTCTATTGATCCTTTAAATAAATATGTCTTTTCTTATCAGGCTTTTTAGTCTTTTTTTGCATTTATTTATTTTGAATGGCTTGTTCTTTATTCAAGTCTTTTGAGAAGAGACTAAAAAAAAAATAATTAGTAAAGCGACACTTTCTTATTGGTCTGGTGTCTGGGCAGGTTTCTTAACTATTAAAGTTGAAAAAATCGCCAAGGATTGCTAGTCTTTTTCATTCTGATAATTTTAGTGCTATAAGAGTGGTTTATTTATATGTCTTCAATTTGTAATTTATTATTATTATTACTATTTTGGAATGATAAAGGTTATATCCCATTCAGGAATATAAACGAAAAACATATGCTGAAATATTTTGTCTCTATTAATTTAAGTGCGAACAGATTAATCATTTGTAATTGTAAGTCTGCAAGTGACCGAAACAGATGTAAAAAATTCCTTCCGGCTAGTACCGGGTGAAAAAGGTATCTTTCATATCCTTACTTTAAAAAAATAAATAAATAAATAAATAAAAAAAAATATAAAAAAAAATCCAGTTATATTATTTAAATATAAGTAGCTCAAAGTAGTGGAACACGATTATAGAATATTTAATATATTTTTTTTATCAATGCGGAATATGAATGGCAATTTCAATAAATTAATCAACTTTATACAAGCTGGTTTTATTTAAAGCTATTTATATTTGATCGCCGAATTCAGCGATACAATGAAGTGCCTGTCATTTTAAAACATCACAATGTATGAAACTAACAAATGAGCTTGATAGATATCTTAGAAAGTCCTATCAATATATTCTCACTGACATCGAAACGCGTTAAATAAATAACGGGTTAAATAAAAATACATGCGAGTGCCATCGCAGGCAAATAGATTTTTCGAAAGGTCACCCACTTTCGCAAATTGTTTCATATAAGCCATTTTTTAAGATAAAGACAAACCAAAAATTCTCCAGAATCCTTGTATCAAGTATAACACTTTATAAAAAGCTTTTTCTCTATTTCTATTTTTTTTTCTTTTGCACATTATTATAAATTTAAAAGTTTTTTGACAATTTTAAATGGCCGCCATTTTGAAAAAAGATGGCGGATGAAGTTGACCAACGAACTCGGTCAAGACATGTACGGCACTCGGTTGGCTATGTACACACCAAGTTATATCCAAATCGATTCATAAATGTATATATTATCGAGTGACAAAAATGAGATCATTTCAAAATGTCAGCCACACTAGAGATTCAAAGTGCTACAACTCAGCCATTGTTTAAGATATAAACAAAACAAAAAATGCTATGAATTATTCGTATCAAGGTCAAACACATAAGAAAAAAATATTTTTCAATTTCTAATTGTTTTCTTTTTTACTTTATTTTAAATTTAAAATTGAAAAAATATCAAATGTCCTCCATTTTGAAATAAGACAGCGGATGAAGTTGGCCCATTAACTCGGTCGAGACATCCGTATCCACTATGTTACATAAAAATCGGTTCGTTAATACGCGTGTAATCACATGACAAATATCAGACCATTTCAAAATGTCAGCCACACTAGAAATTCAATGTGCATAACTGAGCCAATTTTTAAGATACATACGAAACAAAAAATACTCTTGAATCTTTGAATCAAGGTGAAACACATAAAAGAAAAATATTTTTTAACTTCTAATTTTTGTGTACCTCATTTAAAATTTTAATTTTTTTTTTTTTTTGATAAATTTAAATGGCCGTCATTTCGAAATAAGAATGTGGATGAAACTGGCCAACGAACTCGGTTCAGACATCGGTATATACTATGTACACACCAAGTTATATCCATATTGGTTCATAAACAAGCGTGTTATCAGATGACAAAAATCAGACCCTTTCAAAATGTCAGCCACACTAGAAATTCAAAGTGCTATAACTCAGCCATTTTTTAAGATATTAACGAAAGAAAAAATGCTCTGAAATCTTTGTATCAAGGTAAAATACATAATAGAAAAATCCTTCGTAACTTCTAATTTTTGTACACCAAATTTTAAATTTTAAATTTTAAATTAAAAAAAATAAACGGCCGAAATTTTGAAACAAGATGGTGAATGAAACGGACCAACGAAGTTGGTTCAGACATCAGTATATATTATGTACACACCAAATTATATCCAAATCGGTTGATAAATACGTGTTATCACATGGCAAATCGTTTCAAAATGTCAGATACACTAAAAATTCAAAAGTGCAATAACACAGCCATTTTTTAAGATATATACAAAACAAAGAATGCTTTGGAATCTTTGTATCAAGGTCAAACACATAGAAGAAAAATATTTTTCAATTTCTTTTGTACTTAATTTTAAATTTTAAATTAAAAAAATTAAATTTAAGCTGCTATTAAATTTTAAAATGTTTTTTAAATAGCAGCTATTTTGAAACAATATGGAGGATGAAGCTCGTCAACGAACTCGCTCAAGATTTACTTTGTACATGATGCATTTACTATGTACACACCAAATTTTGATTCAAATCTATTCATAAATACGATAGTTACAGCATGACAAAAATCAGATATATATATATATATATATAGATATATATATAGATAGATAGATAGATAGATAGATATGCTAGCATTTGAAAGGAAGGTGGTTTGGGGCCTGGGGGTCATGATCGGTGAAAATATACCAAAATTTTCCGGAAGTGCTTTCCTCCTACTTTTTGTAATGAAAGCTACCTAAAAACCAGTAGGTTAAGGTATCTTCCTATTTATCAAAGCAAAATATAATTATGAAACAATTATTTAAAAATGCAAAGAAATAAAAATAAACCTGAGTTAAAATTTAAATATTCAAAGTGGCTTTCATTTAGTATTTTTTTCCCCCTTGTCGTCGCTGTTGACGTTGTTATTGGTGAAAAAAAAAGTGATACAACACTTCGCTCAGTTATTAACGTCATCTAACAATATTTATTTATGCTTGGTAGAAAGCATAAACTACTATAATTGCTTTTTAAATTATATTTTTTGTTCTTTTTTTTAAATATGGCAAGAAGAAAGAAAGCAAAACAGTCAAACTATCTATTCACAATTTTAAACTGTTTCCACTGTATGCAATCATGATTAAATATGAAATGGTAAAGTCATGCTTTAAAAAGTATTATGCTCTATTATTTATGTATATGTAAATTTTTATTTTTCTATAATTTATTGTTCAGTTTTGCAAAAAGTTATCATATTTTAATGAGTATGATTTGGATAATAATGAACTCCAATGTTGTTGTAACATTTATAGTTGTAAATATAAAGAATAATTGGCATTTTATCACCTACATTATAACCAGTGACAAAACGCTTTAAAAATTAAGTTCTAAAAATATGAAAATGTTATATTGCCATACAAAACACACATATGTAGGTAATTTTAGTAATTTTGGTAAAAAGAAATTGTAATGAATGAGTAGAAAAATATTCATTAACATTAAAGTTCAAATCACATGCGTTTGAAAACTTAAAACATGCACATACAAATTCTGTAAAATAAATTAAATATACCTGTTACTGTGTGAGAGAGATCATCTTTACTAGATTTGAGCCACAATTTGTAATCTTTACTGCCATATTCCTGTAAAAAGAATTATTAATTATCAGTATTCTATAAAAAATATTATTTATTTTACAGCAATAATATACAACTTAACCATCTCTCCTAAAACTGCATTGTAAGAATTACATTAGAAATAAAAAAAATTTATACATTCTGTAATATTTTAAAATCAATTATAACTGAAATTAAGACTTAAAATTATGTAAAATGAAAAAAATAATAATGGTTAATAACAAGAAATTGATATTTTACTACTAGAAATATTTTTTTCAAATTTCATTAGTTTAATTTTATTACTTTTTTATCAATTATATGGCTTTGGTCTCAACTTACAGCCTAAATTATTAGTGTATTATGCTTTTCAATATTCATGTACACAATTTTTATGAATTTGTAAAGGATTATACTGCACAATAAAAGAATAAATTATAAACAGTAAAATATTTCGTATTTTAATTTCTCTGTATATAAATTACACAGGTAAAATTTCATATGTGAATAAAAAAAAAATAGCAGAAAAAAATATATTTAAAAATTAATTCAATTACGTATACATACAACCTATTCAATGTAATTTATTTAAGTTACATTTTGAAATTACAGTTTTTTTAATCAAAGAAATAAACTTTAAATTCTTAATGCATTTATAATGAAATTAAAACTAAAAAATAAACTAATTTTATACAAAAATATATAATTGTAAAGCTAATTTTATACAAACCTGACCACTGATTCTGTCATCAGCTTTTATAATTTTACACTGAAAATAAATAAAATAATAGTATTCAAACAAAAAAAATGATAAAAATAGGTATTAAATAAACAGTCAATATTAAAAATAAATAAATAAAATTCTAACAAAATATACTTTTTCTATTAATTTCAATTTTTGACCAGGTCGAAATAACAGTTTATAGATAATAATTATTTTTTTATTGACCAAACAATTTTACAAAAAAGTGACTTACGAGTCACGAAACATCAAAAACAAATTAAAATACCCCTGAAATTCTGAAGGATATGTAAAAATTTTAAATTATAAAGCATCATAATCAAATTTCTTCAATAAAATAAAGAAAAGGAAGAAAAAAATCCATCCACCATTAAAGTAGAAGTGATTTATAAATTTTCTTTAACAAAAATAAATAAATAAATAAATAAATAAATAAATAAATAAATAAAATAAATAAATTTAAAAAATCGCTAGGAAATTATTTTATTCGACATGTCAGAGATGTTGTACAGTTTATTTACAGTGTTAAACAGTTATATGTTAAATTTCATCTAAAAATGCTAAATAGTACGTGCAATGTTGTGCAAGCTATATTGACACATTAATGAATATAAAGATTCAGCCTCTCATCTTTTTTGCTTCATTTTGGAAACAACGTATTTTGAGCTTATTCTATCGACTATAATTTTCATAATTTTCAAGCTATGTTTTTAAGACTTTCACAAATGTTGTCCGTAAATTGTATTTTGCTAACATATTATCCACATTATATTTTCATTGCATTCAAGCTCACACAGTGAAACATTATTTTATGAATCTGCTTATTTTTCATACAATGTTTATTACTTTTTAATTCTGAATGCAGGATATTGTGTGCAATGCTGTTTGTCATAATTTCTGAAAAGAACATTTTTTTAACATTAAGAACTCTGCAAATTATAAAATAAAACCCTTAACAAAATTTGGGAATGTTTTTATGAAAATCTTAATTTCTCTACGGGTATGCATGCCATCCTCCTACAAATGAACACAGTTTATTACAATAAGCCATTTAATCATAATCTACAGTTCGAAAAATTTTACTATTATGTTCCCTATAGGGTTTTAGGGGGGAAAAATCCGCGGAATATACGATCTGTATAATTCTGTTTACATGCCTGTACTTTCAGGATAATTCCTCGTGTATTTTTCTAAATATTTCACAAAAAATTTAAAACCGCAAGTATAACCGATCATCATTAGCTATACAGTGTACATATTTAAAATTAAATACATTTTGGGGTTGAGCACTTTTAATAACTTCATATTTTATCAGAAGCGATTCTGCCAACTTCAAAGAAAAAAATGTTAAAAATAAGTCTCAAAAATAAATTCAGAGGCATTTTCAAGCAAATTGTTCTTAAAAGTACTTTTTTCTGTATAAGATGGTATAAAAATTAAAAATGTGCGATACTTAGAAGTTAACAAAAATACTGTAAAGGTTATGCGCATTTAATCGTTGTTTTACGGCCGGTTTAAATAACCAGTAGGTTATTTTTAGATACGACATTTTAATTGCTGACTTGAAGAAATAGCATATCGGTGGCAGAAAATGCGATGTAAGTTTGAAACATATAAACTTACAATTCCTTCTTCGCTGACTGGATGCCTAGATGAAATCTGTAATTTTACTTCCTTTTCTTTTAATTCTTCAATTAATCTGCAGAAAATATTAGCATTAGAATACAAAAGATATTTGAGATATTATAATGCATATAAAATAATATTTATCCTGTTATGTCCCGATGGGGATTAATAAACACTGATCATCCTGAAAAATTACTTCTTTAACATTTTTATCACTTCTCCAATTCAAGCACCTGCCAATTTTATAAAACAAGATAAAAATGAAAGTAATTTTCTTAACTTGTTGCATATTGTAATCTCCCATATTATAAATACAAGTTGTAACATAAAAGCTATTCTATTAAGTCAAATCGCACAGTATCTACACAGGATTAAAGTATCTTTAAAATAAAAAAATAAAATAAAAATAAAAATAAAAAGTTGATTTTGGCATGAAGTCGAAAAATCCTTGTTTTATTTACGATAAAAAAAAATGTGAGCCCGTTGAATTTCGACAAATGAAAATGTTTAAGAAGGAACTGCTTCATTTATAAACCTACTAATCATATAATAACCTCTTCAGACCCCAGGGTTTATTTATGTACTTTTCTTAATTTCAGTTATGGGTTTATATTACCAAACCGATATCTAAAAAAGATTGATCAGCAAAAAAAATTAGAATTTATTTTTTGTTGATAAAAATTGATGATACATCAGGATTCAAAAAAGACATTTTTTGACAATTTCTTTGGATTTTTTAATTTTATTATACTTATTTGTATTGTAAAAACACTGAAAAACATAAAATAAATATATATTTGGTAATTTTTCATTACTAATGAACTCTACAAATGATATCTTAACGCACAATAAAATTATTTGAGTTTTCATTTTTGCTCATTTCGTAGATTTTTGCTGCAAGCCAATTTTATATAACACGTAGCTTACTAAAAAGGAGTTATAAGAAACAAATTACTATTTTGTTTAATTCTTCTATCTCTTAGGCCTCCATTTACACCAATTTCTCTTTTTTTTACATTATTTATATACGTGAAAAAAAATTGTAAAGATATGTATCCTATAAGATACATCAGGTCTGAAGAGGATAAACCTACAAAATTAGCTACAGTAAAAAATGCATATTAAAATGATCAGTCTAACTCTCAAACAAATATTATTTAAAGCTAAAATTAAGAAAAGAAATACTATTTCTAAAAAACTCAGTTCCAGAAATCAGGAACCAGAGTCCATAAAAGCTAACATTTGGTTGCAAAACAAAAACTTCGTTTTGTCATTTAGCTCTGATACAGAGTTGCGGATCGTGTCAATATATATATATATATATATAGATAGATAGATAGATAGATGCCCAATGAGGTGTATCAATCTGCCCCGGGGATGGGGCACATTGATACAAATGACTTTTTTATATATTTTTTTTAATTACATGCAAAAATACTATATAAACCATCGATTCTACATTTTTATAACACACTACACAAGTTTTGCTGACACCACATGGGAAAATAACTTGAAATTTCTACTTTCTGGACACCAAAAAATACTTAGAAAACAACTGTATCAATGTGCCCCAGTTCCCCCTACTACATTTTTTTTTCATAAAGGCAGAATATATTTCAAAAAAAGGCTGTCAAAATGGGCATTTTGAACAGAATTTTCCGAAGCGATCGTGATTGAAGAATTAGGAATGTTTTCAAATAACAAATTGCTTATTTTCTGAATCATTTTTAAATTTATTTTTGCTGTCAAACTCATGCTTATTTAGAAACTATATATTGTGCCGTATTGGTAATTTTTTTCATAAAGGCAGAATATATTTCAATAAATTCAGTCAATGTGGGCATTTTGTGCAAATTTGCCTTAAGATGATTCTGATAAAACCAGCTCTTACAGAAAAGGGAAATTAAAAAGTCTTCAAACGTGGACTCTTCAAAACATTAAACACGTTACATGTGTCTATTACGTCAAAAAGGGATTTTTAATTCGACTTTTCATGAAATATTTCTATTAATCTCTTACTAATTTATGTGTTTTTCACTAATTAAAATAAAAATTACGCCAATTTCCATAATTGGCTAGTAATTTGGCTATCTACGTAATTTGTCAAAATTGGTTGACGGGATAATCAAGTAATACTCGAAATTCAATAATAGAACATTACTATGTATTGAAAATGTTAAAAAATACGTTAAAATTTTATTTTGGAGTTGCGATGCATTTTATAAATAGTTTACACGTGTTTTATTTTCATGTTTAATACTATACATATCTATAATGGGTAAGTATTACGGTGGCCCCCAGTGACTAGTTTATTCTTAATGATAGCTTTTTCACATGAAAGTGCAATTATATATTACTAAAAATTTTCATACCTATTTTTAATTAGATCAACATTAGTTTCCAAGCTAAACATCCCAGTAAGCATATCCTGCCCCCGAATAAACTTCTTCAATCCAATTTCGGGAGATTCAAAAATATTAGAATATTGGTTAGTTATACTTTCATCTTGAATCGTAGAAGATACACATGCGTCACATGTAGTACGTCCTAAAAAAAATGGAAAAAAAGCATGAGATTAATTTAGTTCAATGTACTTGCATTAACACGCTCGCTGCCACTCATGCGAAAGCGCGCGATATGGCGCCAACGTTAAGGGGCCATTCACGCGCCAGCGCGTGATGTGGGGTGATGTCCAATAGCCAGTCACGCGCTGGTGCGGGGAAATCTTTCACTGATTCTTTGTTATAAAAAGTAAATCGGCTTCTGGGGAAAACCCACTTCTACAGAGCGGCATTAACTATCATCGCATCTTTATATAAGAGGCAGCGAACGTGTTAAAAGTTGTTTATGTGAAAGAAAAATATTCAGTTATTAACAGTTGTAATGCGTTACACAGATAAAATAATATTATTTAAAAACTATTCGGATGAGACAATCACAAAACTTTTTTCTATCTTATGCATGCTTATACTTCAAAATTTGCTACCACAGTGCCAAATTTAAATGACAATCTATGTTTATCATTAGGATTCTAAAGGCATGAAATTCCGTGCATTCGTTCATGAAATAGGATTATTGTGGATATAGGGAAAAATTGCAACATAAAAGCGCCACCTGTTGGGCGATTTATACCAAAATATAAACAATAATAATATTTATAAAACTATACTTGAATCTATAGTTTGATGAAAATTCATGCATTAGTTCTTGAGATAGAGCTGGTGCAGAAATCGGGAAAAATTCAGCATAGTAGCGTCATCTGTTGGGTGAATGATACCAAAACTTAAGCAGAACTAATTCACATCATGCATTAATTCTTGAATAATGAATTCAAGAATAATCCATGCATTAATTCTTGAGGTAGAACTATTGTAGAAATCGCGATAAATGCAGCATAACAGTGCCGCTATTGAGCAATTTACACCAAAATTTAAACAACATCAATTCTAGGCAAGGACTAACTTAATCTAAAGTTTGATGGAAATCCGCGCATTAGTTATTGAGGTAGAGCTGTTCTGTAAAACGAAAAAAATGCAGCATAATAATGCCACATGCTGAGCCATTTACACTAAAATCTAATCAGCATCAATTAATATCAGAGACTACGTGAATATAATTTTTTATTAAATTCCATGCATTAGTTCTTGAGATAGATCGCCAATAAAATTTATTTTCAAACAGACAGAGTCACACACAGATAGGCATTTTGTAAAAACATGTTTTTTGGAATCTCTGGCCTCTAAAATGTGTAAATCCATCAAAAACCGGAATTGGAAAATTTTGATGAATTTAATGCTTTCTTCTTGTAAAAATATAAAAAGAAAAAAAATCATGCAACTACAAAAGATAATCAAACATTTTCAAGATAACGAGAACATCAAGATAATCAACACATCAAGAATACTGTAAGAAAAATTCACAGCTTACGAAGATGAATCATGAAGTCTAAATAAATAATTTGGAAAACACATAACGCATTTCAAAGAAAAAAAAAAAAATCTGCTATAGCCATGAACAGTCGGAAAATTTTCTAATCTGCATATTTTTATGTATAGTACGTAGTCTGCTAAAAGTTACTACAGTTGAAAAATTCATTAAAGGGAAATGTACTTGCGAACATTTTTGTAGCCTTACATATGATGTATAAAATTGTTAGACATCAAGAAAAATAAAAAAAATAAAAAAAAAAAAACGTTAAATTTAAAAATACATATCACAACTGAAAATGCATTTACAGCAATCATTAAAAGCAATAACTGATGCGAAATTCTTTTGTGCTTCCTTGTAAATGAGTGATAAACTAGATGCCCACTATTTTTTACAGTTAGCTCTAGGCCTGGGCCTTAAATCGATTTATCTCTTAAATCGATTTAAAGCTTTCATCGGAAATCGCGATTTAGTCAGTTTCTTAAATCGCTACATCGGAAATCGCGATTTAGCCATTGCCATACATCGCGATTTAGCCATCGCCTTACATCGCGATTTAGCCATTGCCTTACATCGCGATTTAGTCAGTCTTAAATCGTGATTTAGCCATTGGTTTTAAATCGATTTCAAATAATGATTCAGAATTAACATCAGAAAATTGAGTTATCTACTTTGGTGTATATACTGCTTGCATCGATTAAATCGGTTAAGTCGATTTAGCGATTTAAGCAAACTTTGCAAGCCTCAATGCTTTCCGATTTAGAAAAAAGGTGATGTAAGAAAAAGATGATTTAGGGAAAACAGAGCAAGTTGGTGTTAAATCGATTTAGCGATTTAAGCAAACTTTGCAAGCCTCAATGCTTTCCGATTTAGAAAAAAGGTGATGTAAGAAAAAGATGATTTAGGGAAAACAGAGCAAGTTGGTGTTAAATCGATTTAGAGGATCCGATTTAAACACACATCACAAACCTCAGTGTTTTCGATTTAAGAAAAAGACTATATAAGAAAATCATTGCAAGCTGGTGTTAAATTAATTTAGTAGGATTTGATTTAGAATTCGCAGCGGTCACTTGCCATGTGGTTATTAAAAATGTAAAAGTGGCAATTAAAAAATTTCCTTCGTTTGCCACCTTTGTCGTCATTCGCCAAGTGGTGGTTAAAATAATCTATATTCGGCATGAAATGCAGTTTTTTTCATAGAAGTATCCATCTCTACATTGATTACATCTAATTAGAAAAGTATTTTCTTCTTTTTCCTACTGGATGCAAACAGATTTCAATGACATAGCTGTATTTTCAATATTTCGGTTTTTTGCAGAGTTCTTTTACTGTGTTCAGTTTCATTATTTTTTCGAAAAATGCAGTTTCATTTTGCAAAAATGTATTCATCAGCATTGATTCCACACATATTTCAAGTAATTTGCTGGCTATCGATCGCCATCCTAGTCGTCATCCGCCAAGTGGCGATTTGACAAGGGCGGATCTGGAGAGTCCTCAAGGGGGGGGGGGGGGCGATTTTAGAAATTTGGAGATTCGACTTTAATGTGTGGGTCGGGGCTAATTTTGTCACTGCGGGTCATGTTGCTTATATTTTTTGATGCGAGTCGTGTCTGGGTCCGGTTGACCTCTATTTTTTGTGTGGGTCGGGTTTCGGTCCGGTTGACTTTTTTTTTTTTTCGTTGTTGGTCGGGTTAACCAATGGTTATACTATGGATCGCATTAACAGGATTAGAAAGTGCAGTGTTGAATTCAGACATTTTTCTCCGGAAGGAACTTTGTGGCTCCGGAGGGGGGGGGGGGATTACACCTTTTTTACGATTAAAAACACAAAATTTCAAATTTTCCGGGTGGGGAATGTCCCCCCCCCGGACCATCCCCTGAATTAACACTGATGCAGGTATTGTATTGATGTTGCCAAACTATTATCGGCTGATGACGCACATTTATACTTATTTTCGTTAAACCCATAATCATTGAAAATAGCTCATATTTTAATGTTCCTGCTTAAATCTTTATAAAGGGTCAGTAGGCTCGCTAAATTTTTTTATCGGCCAGGCCCATATGGCCTGTTTAATTTTTTTTGCCGACTCGGCCCGTTTATTTTGTTTGTTGGCCCGGTCCGTTGGAAAAATTATTCTAATTTTGCTGGCCCGTAAGAAAATTCGGAACCATTTCGCCGGCTAGGCCAGGCCCGGACCCGTGTATACTTCTAGGCTGGGTCGGACAAGGACCGAAATTTAGCTTTTAATCTTATTCCGCTTTTATTCGGAAGCTATTTAAGCTAAATTTCTCTTTTATTCCGAGCCGAACCCCGACCATGAAATTTTGTTCAGTGCTGACTAGAGATAAATTCGCGCTCTTATTCCACAGCCCGTTCCCGTCTGAGCCAGAAACATTTTGCGGCATCCAGAGCAAAAGCCCGATAATGAAATTATACAGTAGGAAAAAATTGCATAATATAAAAAAATTTCCAAAAGTAATTACCATTTTAAAACTATTTTTTACATAAAAATGGCTGTTACGAAAATTTAAACTTAATATTATCAAAAGAACAGTTTGGTATAAAATAAAAATGAACTATAAAAGGATTCTAATAATTTGTCTCTGTTTTAATAAGAAAATATTATAGACATATTGATGAAGTGCGTTTCATGAATAAATGCATGGAACTAGAAAATACTGTCTACTATCTGACAAATCGAACAACATTTTTAAATTTTCTGCAAAAAATGCACATTTTAACTATAATCATTTCATACTTCATAACAAGCCTTCGTTATAGGCATGACCCAGGATCCAGAAAATAACGTTAAATTAAAAATTTTAAAGTTCAACACTTTTACAGGAACAGGGGAAACACTTCTCGATGGGAAGAATATGGTAAATACATTTACTTACAGCTACAGCATCGGCAGAGATCCAAAAATAAATGATAATTAGTACAGTTACTTTCATATGAAGAGCGATTGCAACTTGTATATGTTGTACACAAGAAATTTAAATTATTCGGTAATCGTAAACTAAAATCAGAAGAAAATATTTTTTTCGCATTAGATGTCTAAATAATAATAATTATAAACGATGCAATCGCAAAATAATCTCTGGCACAAACAAAAATCGAACTTACTAAAGACAAATTCATTACTCCCGCCTTTTTTCATAGGCGCCCGGACGTCGCGTCGGTCATCGGCAATGCTTGAACATACATCTATAGACGTAGATATATATATATATATATATATATTTTTTTTTTTTTTTTTTTTTTTTTTTTAGTAGCATTAAATATTAAAATAGAAAAAAAATGTGCTTCAATTTCATTTTGATCAAAATAGCTAGACATTGATTTGAAAAGGAATAAGATATTTTTAAGGGGAAAAATGTTCTTTTACTTTTTTCTATTCATCGATAAATAAAATTTTCAGGTTTCAGAAAAAATGACTCCAAGCCCGTCGACCAGAATAAAAATAGTGCCCGCACTCGAATCGCACACGAGCTGAGTCTGAACCTGTCTCCTCTCTAATGCAGACATCTAAAAATAATGACTCCATAACCAGACACAGCCCGGGCCCGCGAAATTAAAAAGGCGCGCCTCGGGGTGGTCCACGTAGAATTCAAGTTAGGATCTAACTCATTTCCAGCGAGGGTGCATGTCTTTTTGGGAAACTTTTTTTAGCCCAAGAGGGGAGGACAATCACACCTTCGCCCCCCCCCCTCATTAGACCCGCCATTGGCCCCGACCCAAATCTGAAAAAAAATAATGATCACGATACGGTACGGGTCTGAAAGCGAGAAGACCTGAGAGAGCCCGAGTTTCGCGAATTTAAAAAGCCGCGACCCGGGGCAAACCGCTCCGCACCGGACTCGAGTTAGGATTCAACTGATTTCCTGCAAGGATGCATGTCTTTTTGGGAAACTTGTTAGCCCAAAAGGGGGGAGATCGCCCTTCGCCCCAGCCCTAGATCCGCCATTGTACCAGACAGAGCCTGGGCTCGAAAATTTTGGTCCGTGTATACCTCTAATAGAAAGGGAGTCCAAGCCAGGCCCGATCTGGAAAAAACAATGTGGCTTGGTCCAGCTCTGCAAAAAAAAAGACCCGACCTGGCCCGGTTTTGAAATTGTAAAGGCCTAAGAAGTCCCAGTATAACGACCGGCGCGACCCGACCCGGGTCGCGCCGGTCTATCAACAACTTTTCCGTGCGGGCATCTGATGTCGTTCTGAAGCCCTTCATTGGGCTCAAGGGGGGGCCGATCGCCCCATCGCCCACCCCTTAGATCCGCCATTGCGATTTGATAGGTCTATTTTCAATCGCCGAAATGCAGTTTTTTTCATGGAAATATGCATCCCTACATTAATTACACTGGTGTCCAAAAGTTAAGCATAATTGGTAATTAAGTAGTTATTTTTAAGTAATGAAAGAAATATGAATTGGAATGTGCTGAAACTCCAGGTGTGTAAACAAAATAGTACCCGTCACATATTTTCGTGAAGAGTTTTCCCCGAAATCGAACAGGGGACCGTCAACAAATTGAAAAAGAACGAAGATCTTTTGGATAACCCTGTCAAAACTAATGTAGCAAAAGCGTTCAAACTGCACATTATGATTAATTGGCTTATTGTAATGTACTGTGTTAATTTTTACAAGGATAGCATGTATACTCGTAGAGAAATTAAGGTTTTTATAAAAACAGTCCTAAATTTTTCCAAGTTTTTTGCTTATAATTTGCAGAGTTCTTATTATAAAATAAGATTATTTTCTGAAAATATGACAAACATCATTGTACACAATACCCTGTCATCAGAATTTAAAAATAATAAAAATTGTATGAAAAATGAGTATGTTTAGTAAATAATTTTTAATTGCGCATGCGTCAACGATATCAAAATGTCATTTGCATATTGTGTTAGCTAAATGTATAGAGCAACTTCTGCAAAAGTTTCAAAAACATAGCTTGAAAATTCTGAAAATGGGAGCCTACAGAATCAACTCAAAATCCGCTATTCCTAAAGGAAGCAAAAAAATCAGGGGTTTTACCTAAATATAGTTGTACGTGCAATACTGTGTAGGCACTAAACAATGGAATATGGATACAGCCCCTCATCATTTTGCTTCATTTAGGGAATAAAGGATTTTGAGTTGATTCTATAGACTCCCATTTTCAGAATTTTCAAGCTATGTTTTTGAAACTTTTACAGAAGTTGCTCTATACATTTAGCTAACACAGTATGCAAATGACATTTTGATATCGTTGACGCATGCGCAATGAAAAATTATTTACTAAACATACTCATTTTTCATACAATTTTTATTATTTTTAAATTCTGATGACAGGGTATTGTGTACAATGATGTTTGTCATATTTTCAGAAAAGAACATTATTTTATAATAAGAACTCTGCAAATTATAAGCAAAAAACTTGGAAAAATTTAGGACTGTTTTTATAAAAACCTTAATTTCTCTACGAGTATACATGCTATCCTTGTAAAAATTAACACAGTACATTACAATAAGCCAATTAATCATAATGTGCAGTTTGAACGCTTTTGCTACATTAGTTTTGACAGGGTTATCCAAAAGATCTTCGTTCTTTTTCAATTTGTTGACGGTCCCCTGTTCGATTTCGGGGAAAACTCTTCACGAAAATATGTGACGCGTACTATTTTGTTTACACACCTGGAGTTTCAGCACATTCCGATTCATATTTTTTTCATTACTTAAAAATAATTACTTAATTACCAATTATGCTTAACTTTTGGACACCAGTGTACATCTAATTAGAAAAGTGGTTATTTCTTTTCCCTACTGGATGCAAACAGATTTCAATGACATGGCTGTATTTTTAATATTTCGTTTTCTTTTACCTATTTCAGTTGAATGTTTTATTTTGCAAAATATATTCATCAGATTTGATTCCATATGCATTTCAAATAATTTATTGGTCATCGATCGCTTCTCTAGTCATCTCGCCAAGTGACGATTTAAAATAATAATTATTGATCGCCAAGTGAAATGCAGTTTTTTTCCATCAAAATATGCATATCTACATTGATTACGTCTAATTAGAGAACTGGTTAATTCTTTTTTCTATTGGATGCAAGCAGATTTCGATGACGTTTTTGTATTTTCAATATTGCGGGGTTTTTTTGCCATGTGCTTTTAGTATATTCAGTTTGATTATTTTTTCAAGAAATATAGCTTTATTCTGGAAAATATATTCATCAGCTTTGATCCCACATGCATTCAAATAACTTCTTTTTGCACACTGGATGCGAATGGATTTCAAGGGCATTTCAGTACCTTCAATTTCCCACTTCTGTTGCATGCTCAGCTCTTTCATTATTTTTTTACTCAAGATTATACTGTTTAATGATGCGAAATACACTCACCAGTATAGATGCCAGCTGTATTTGATGTAAGTAGTGCATTAAAAACACATTTATTTAGTTATTAAAATCTAAATAACATTTTATTGTATTTTATTTGTAACTGATTCACTATTATGTCTGAAAAAAATAAAAGTCTTGAGGTTAAAATCTAAATTAATCCATTTTTAGTTTATATTTTTACGCATTATTTTGTTGAAAAATTATTTTTCATGTGTTTGTGTAACACTAGAATACTTTAGTTTTAATTAATTATTTAATTAATTAAAAATATTTTAAGAGGGTTCTGTAATGTTTCAGGTAATTTGTTTTTTACAGCAGAATGAGGGAACATTCAATGGATTTTTCTGTAGATTTGCAGTTTTCTACTTTTAGGTAGCTTTCATTACAAAAAGTAAAAAGCTACCTATTGCAGCCGTCCGGAGGAAAGCATTTCCGGAAAATTTTGGTATATTTTCACCGATCATGACCCCCAGACCCCAAAACCGCCCTCCGTTCAAATGTTGACATATATATATATATATATATATATATATATATATATAACCATATATATATATATATATCTGATTTTTGTCATGCGATAACTAATGTATTTATGAACCGATTTGAATGAAACTTGGTATGTACATAGTACATACAAATGTCTCGACCGAGTTCGTTGGTCAGCATCATCCGCCATTTTGTTTCAAAATGGCGGCCATTTTAAAATTTTTAAAAAATTTAAAATTTAAAATTAAATGCGAAAAAATTAAAAGTCGAAAAATATTTTTCTTTTACGTGTTAGAACTTAAAACAAAGATTCCAGAACACTTTTTATTTTGTCTATATCTTAAAAAATGATTGAGTTATAGCACTTTGAATTTTTCTTATGGCTGATATTTTGAAACGATCTGATTTTTATCACGCGATAACACGTGTATTTATGAACCGATTTCAATGAAACTTGGTATGTACATAGTACATACAAATGTCTCGACCGTGTTCGTTGGCCAGCATTATCCGCCATTTTGTTTCAAAATGGTGGTCATTTTAAAATTTTTAAAATTTTTAAAATTTTAAATTAAATGCGAAAAAATCAAAATTTGAAAAACATTTTTCTTTTACGTGTTAGAACTTAAAACAAAGATTCCAGAGCACTTTTTATTTTGTCTATATCTTAAAAAATGATTGAGTTATAGCACTTTGAATTTTTCTTATGGCTGACATTTTGAAACGATCTGATTTTTGTCACGTGATAACACGCGTATTTATGAACCGATTACAATGAAACTTGGTATGTACATAGTACATACAAATGTCTCGACCGAGTTCGTTGGCCAGCATCATCCGCCATTTTGTTTCAAAATGGTGGCCATTTTAAAAAATTTTTAAATTTTTAAATTTAAAATTAAATACGAAAAAATAAAAATTTGAAAAATATTTTTCTTTTACGCGTTAGAACTTAAAACAACGATTCCAGAACACTTTTTATTTTGTCTACATCTTACAAAATGATTGAGTTATAGCACTTTGAATTTTTCTTATGTCTGACATTTTGAAACGATCTGATTTTTGTCACGTGATAACTCGCGTATTTATGAACCTATTTCAATGAAACTTGGTAGGTACATAGTACATACAAATGTCTCGACCGAGTTCGTTGGCCAGCATCATCCACCATTTTGTTTCAAAATGGTGGCCATTTTAAATTTTTTAAAAATTTAAAATTAAATACGAAAAAATTAAAAGTTGAAAAATATTTTTCTTTTACGTGTTAGAACTTAAAACAAAGATTCCAGAACACTTTTTATTTTGTCTATACCTTAAAAAATGATTGAGTTATAGCACTTTGAATTTTGCTTATGGCTGACATTTTGAAACGGTCTGATCTGAACGATCCACAATGTTGCTTTAAAATGGCATACACTTTATGATATCGTGGAATTTGGTGACTCTCTAAATCGCTTAAAATAAAACCAGGTTGAATAAAAGATGTCTAATTTCTAAAAATTTCTATTAATATTCAGTCTTGACAAAAACTAGTATTCAATCTTATAAAATCACTAATTTTATAAGATTTTTTCCACTAATTTCAGCTTAGTATTTTTGAACGATGTAACTTACCTTAAAATAAATAAATAAATATATAAGTATATGAAAGCTACCTCTTCCTCCCGGCATTGCCGGAAGGACTTTTTTTTGTCATTTACTTATCATTATAGAGACATATATATTGAAGATTATGTTTTATTGCTAATCTTACAGGGCCAACGATTTCAAAAAAATCAGCAATTTTGGTAATGTGGCCTTTCAATCTTTCTCCATTCACTATATGAATGTCAACATTTATATTAAACACATTTTTTTAATATAAAAGTTTAAAAAAAAAATTGCACCCTTTTTCTCAAATCTCTCCCTCCCCCCACCCCCACCCCTCTTTTTTTATACTACTATTCTTCTGATGGTAAATGAACAGCTAAATTTAATCAGTGAATCTGCTTCTGTCTTACTTCAATAAGTTTTTAACTCAGTGTCTGTAAAACACAAGTGCATGCATGTTATTAGCAATGAAGTGCTATTTGAGCGTGTTATGGGAAGTTGCCCCCAGGCTCCCCTACTCAAGTAATTTAGATTGTAGCATCCAAAACAAGTCAGACACAATGAAAAAAATCCTTTTTTATTTTATTTCTTTAAGGATGAGTTTATAAAAAATATTAAAATAAATCACTAATTAAAAAAAAATTCAATTTTTTTTTTTTTTTTTTTTTTTTTTTTTTTTTTTTTTTGTGTGTGTGTGTGTGTGTGTGTGTGTGTGTGTGTGTAAAATATATATATTTTAGTTATTTGAACAATTAAATGCTAAATTAATACAAGCGGGGGGGGGTGCATAAAGCCCGTATTTTGTTACTAAAAATTAAATGATAGGTTTCGTATTATAGAGGGTAAAATTAGTGCTAAATCGCAATGTTAGACGGATGATAAATCGATTTAAGAAATTTCTACATCGCCCAGTCCTAATGTTTACACTTCAAATTAAATTAGATAATCCTCCTATCGATTTATTGTAATTATTATAAAAGATGTTTATCAATGTATCTATTTGAGTCTCATGTCTGTAATAGGATGGGATTCAATTTTTTTGTGTTTATTATGTAAATAACTGTTTTCAAAAAATTTAGAAAAATAACTGTATACTATATAGCACAAGAAAAGATAAAGAGGTTAATAAATACTGTATTTTGTCTCTATAAATAAAAAAAAGGGGGTTTTCATAGTCTAAAGGTAAAATCGCTAAATCGCGATTTAGTCTTAAATCGCGATGTAAGATGGGTGATAAATCGATTTAAGAAATTCCTACATCGGCCCAGTGCTAGTTAGCTCCTTGTAGTATACTTTAGTGTTATATATTTCAATATGTTCAAAATAGTGTCGTGTCATTAACCTTTTATCTACCGACTGTACTTATAAGTACCATTAAAATTACTTATTATAAAATTCTTTTAATGCGTCAATTAGTTTTAATACTGTTTAGAATGAGTTACAGATACATTACTTTATTTTGTTCCAAAGCTTTATTGGTTACTCAAAACAAAAATATTTTCAAAAGGATGATTTCTTTTGCCTTTGTATCTTTTCAGCACTGAGGGAGGGGGGGGGCGGAGATTTTTCAATTCGGAAATATTTCTATATTTATATTGTAAGGACATTTTATTTGTACATTTTATAATTCAACAAAATAGTAAGAAAACAATTTAAAATAAAAAAAAATTGAGTGGGGTTATAAATATTGCACAAAATTCCTGTAAATTCAAATATAATTAATCCTTCTAAACCCTTCTAAAATCCTTCAAAAATTAAGTTGTAATGCACGTATGCAAAGTAAAAGGCTTTTTGCTATCTTTTTCGAGTTTTTTATATTATTTCTAATTAATTATTATATCGTATATAACATATATATGAGGAAGGTAACAAATTTTGTTTTTTATAAATAATTTTCCATAATTAAAATATGACTGTCACTTAAAATGAATATCATTGTCCTCGCCTACTCCTTTTCATTCTTTATCAGGTTTAAAGGTGGTGCTGCACAGTAATTCTTTTTCTTCTTGACGTAATTCAAGACATAAGTAGTGAAATCACAGCCAGCAAAATATTTTAGATACTTCTTTGAAACTAATGCGTTTAAAAGTCTTCGTAAAAATTGGGTAGACTTTTATTGTCATTTTCCTGGCTTCAATAAATTACAAAATTACGAAGGCCAAATTTTTTATAATATAGTACATTGTGTAATATATTTATCTAATGTATATAATGTTCATTATATACATTAAATTATATAATGCATGTTAAATTATATAATGTATAATAATGTTAAATTGTATAATGTATAGTATAATATATGCTGTTGTATAATATGAAATAGGGCAAAAATTTAAGATCCGATTCTATTTACGAATGTCAAAAATAGCGCCTTTAAAAGCAAAGAAATGCTAAAAAACTCGATAAAAAGCGCTTAAAAATCGAAATTTGCACCGGATACTATACTAGACAAAAGATTTGAAGCTGAATTTAATTTCAAAATGTCAAAATATAAATCCGGAACTCGACAAAAAACATTAAAACTTTAATTAAACATCTATGAAATTAAAAATGGTGGTGAAGAAAATTTATTATAATAGTGTAGAAGTTTGAAATGAATTTTAGATTTCATAAAAAATACTAATATTCAATAAACAAAATAGATATTATTGATATTATATATATTTTCTTCTAATATTAAAAAAAAAACATTTTTTGCAGGATATTGAAATTATTTAAAATTATGTATAAAATTGTACATAAATGTTCATTATAAAAAAGAAAAAATTAATTTTGCTAAATAGCTAAATGATCATTTAATGTCTAGTAGTTTTTATAATTTAATAAGAATAAGAATAATTATTAGATACTAATAGCCAAAAAAGTTCAAATAACATAATATTATCATCAATAACAACAGAGTCCATATTTACCTTCAGCAACATTGATCGGAATTTCAAGTGATTTCTGATACTCTAAATAAGCTTCAACATTTTTCTCTGTAAGTAGCATAAAATGTAGAATAAGATTAATTTGAAGTATATGCAGACAAATGGTTTAAAATTTTATCCATAACAAAAATCAATTAATAACTACAATTTCAAGTATAAACAAACTTAATATAACGAGTTTGGATAGAATAAAGCATTGATTTAACAAAAATTATCAGCCAAAGTTTTGTCATACAGTGGCGGTCAAAAGTTTCCGGCCAGTTAGTTTCTTCGATTTATTTACCAAAAGGTTTCAGCAAAGAAGAAGCACAATTGCTTCAAAAGTTAGGAATATGTGAATGACCTCTGACCACGTGATCATTTTGATTGGATACTGAAGATGCTTCACGCAAAGGGATAAAATTCGAAGTTCGCGTGTGCAAAAGTTTCCGGCCACTTATCATTCTTTAGTTTTTTTCTATCGGTAAACTGTTTTTTGGTTGTGTTTATGAATGAATCAACGTGTATAGCATAATCTGAATTCAAAATTGAAAAGTTCAACAATTATTGTTCATAAATGAGTGGTTAATGTGTCGCTAAAAGGCCAATCTTCTCGAGATATTGCGGCAAAGTTATCGATCGATAAATCGACCGTAAACGATATTTAAAAATTATATAAAGATGGCCGTGGCCTTCAGGACTTTCAGAGGTCCAGGAGATCCCGAAAAATTACTATTCCTGTGGACAGAATTATCAGGAGAAAAACAATTGATAATCCGCATAAAAATTCCGCTGCAATATACTGCGATTTACGGAATGAAAATATTGCTGAAATAAGTCCGTATACCGTATCAACATGCTGACGTGATGCATAACTTTATGGACGAGTCAGTGTTAAAATTTTTTCAGAGTTAAAAAAATACAAAAGTACCCGACTAGCGTTTTCCAAAAAACACAAAGTCTGGTCAAGTGAAAACTGGAATAAAGTTCCATTTTTCCATCAATCGAATTGGAAACAGTTTTGGAAGTGATGACACACACAACGTCCGATGGCCTAACAACAAAAGATATGATTCGACCTATGTTATTCCTACACTGAAGCATGGCGGAGGACACATTATGCCGTGGGGAGTATTTTCTTAAAAAAAAGTGACGGTCCGTTATTTCAAATCCACTGCCAGGTGAATGATACAATGTATAAGAATATCTTGCAAGACTATTTCCTGCCTTATTAGAGAAAAAAAAATTGGTCGCAACTATTTTTCTTAACATGATAACGACATAAATAATGTTTGCAAACATCGATAAGCAATGGTTTTCGCACAAAAAATTTCGTTTTTGAAATGATCAGCCCAAGCGACCAACATGAATCCAATAGAAAATCTTTGAAAAGAAGTTCACAAAAATTTGCGGAACTATAAATATTCCAACTCAGCCGAAATTTCACCAAAATTGCAAGAAATGTGGGGAAAACGTACCATAGACGATCTTTAACCGTTGATTGTATGAATGTCACGTTGCTGCGACGCAGTACTTATTACTAAAGCTAATAAGATAGCAATACGATAAAATACTAATTGTAAATGTTGTTGATCACTGTAATTCTCTATTACAATACCACTTTTTTACAAACTTGTGAATGTGGCCGGAAACTTTTGAGAACATCTGTTTTCTTTTATAAGGTACCCTGGGGTAATAACGCCACGTTAAGGTTCTACTAATTTTCACGGCTTAGTTTTAGATTGTATTTTTCAAACAAATATAGGATCTGACACAGCAACTCATTGACTATCTATATAAAATAAAATAGTTTAACAGATATGTATTTATAAAATGTAATGGCGTTTTCTCTTGACCAATGCTATTTGGCGTTATTACCCACCTATGTGGGTAATAACGCCATGCAAACAAAACTATGAAATAAGACGGAATAATTGCATGTAGATTGCCCAATTCTAAAAATACAAACTCTACAAACTTAGAAATTGACAAATTGCATTCTAAGCTATTGAAAATGTTCATTTTTTTGTGAAAGTGTAAGAAAAATAAAGGTGCGGTGTGAAGGAGAGGATGAGGCAAAAGAATATCAGACCGTGAGTTTCTTTTTGCTTAAAAAGGACCACTTAAATAGAATTATTAGAAATATTGCACAGTTTTAACTGTGTTTATTTGAATCAGTATTTAGGATGTAGCTAGGTCACTGTAGGGAATCAACCGGGGTATCAATGCCAAGGATTGGCGTTATTACCCCGGGATACTTATTGCGCAGTAAATCCTAAACTACAAATTATCTCGAGAAGATATCCAAAATCTTCTACAACAATTGGAAAGTACATGAAATACACTACAAATTTATGTAATAAACAAAGTATTTCTGGATAAAAAATATAGTCTTCAGATCAAAAACCTTATCTCGCAAATTTTAGATCAAGCGTTAATTTTAGTTGCTTGTAAAAACAATAAGACCTAAAAATGAAACAAATTAACTTGAAGCTGTTTTTTGCGATTTATATGACTCAAAACCCTTCTGCGCAGAGCACAATGGTGTCATTTACCTGATTATTTCATAATTATGCAAAATATAAGCACTTGGCGTTATTACCCCAGGGTACCTTACTTAATTTTTTCAGTTAAATTTATTGATATTTACATGTTCTTCTATAAGTAAGTTCCTAACTATTATGTCAATAAAATGTATAAATATCACTTTGAGATTTCTCTTCATATGGGTATATTTACAAATTAACTGAAAAATTTTTGCTTCCCGGAAACTTTTGACCGTCACTGTACATAAGAATGCATCCCAAGAAACTTATAAGAATAGATTCCGAGGTTGAGGATATTGATTATGGTAAACGTTTGATTATAGTTAGTGCATAAATATATTACAGCCATAAAAGTATTTATATTACGTATTTTAATTTTTTTCTGTAAATGGTAGGTTATTTATTTAACTAGCAAAAGCCATGCTTTGTTTGGATTCGTGAAGCATTATTTCATAAGTTAATATTTGAAAGTAACAATATTTTTAAAAAATATTTTTTGCATCTTTATTTTAAAAAAAAAAGTTATTTTATGGGTTGGCGCATATTAATTTTAGCCAATTCCATACATTGTATTAAATTTAAAAAAAAAATCTTAAATTGTTTTTAAGCGGCAAACATATTAAAAATAATATAAATAGTAATTACTTCTTAATAGTAAATATATTTCCTTTGGTTCAATTTTCAACTTTCGAATTTAAATAACACTTTATATAACGAAACAGTTCATTTTATCTGTTTACAATTCTTTTGTTGTCACCTTACCAAAAATATATATATATAATTC
Organism: Maratus speculifer; assembly: GCA_964019185.1. Lineage (NCBI taxonomy): Eukaryota > Metazoa > Arthropoda > Arachnida > Araneae > Salticidae > Maratus > Maratus speculifer. Next base: position 350,011,828 of record OZ025294.1, read on the forward strand.
TTTTAATATGCATGTATCGTCTGCGTAAGTAATTTCACATAATAAGAATAAATTGTGTA